>CP136055.1:35099668-35754668 GCA_032464435.1 Aegilops umbellulata | reverse complement strand
GCTTCTTCATAGTTAGTAGGTTCGTCATGGTCTAGTAGCATGACTTCTAGAACAGGATTACCGTACCACTTTGATGCGGAGCGTGCTCTGGTTGACCTATGAGGTTCGGTAGTAACTTGATCTGAAGTTTTATGATCATTATCATTAGCTTCCTCTCTAGTTGGTGTAGGCATCACGAGATCGGTTTTCTGTGATGAGCTACTTTCCAATTCGAGAGGAGGTACAATTAGCTCATCACTTTCCTCCCACTCACTTCTTTCGAGAGAAACTCCTTCTCCAGAAAGGATCCATCCTTAGCAACGAATATCTTGCCTTCGGATCTATGATAGAAGGTGTACCCAACAGTCTCCTTTGGGTATCCTATGAAGACATATTTCTCTGATTTGGGTTCGAGCTTATCAGGTTGAACCTTTTTCACATAAGCATCGCAGCCCCAAACTTTAAGAGACGACAGCCTAGGTTTCTTGCCAAACCACAGATCATATGGTTTCGTCTCAACGGATATCGATGGTGCCCTATTTAACGTGAATGCAGCCGTCTCTAAAGCATAACCCCAAAACAATAGTGGTAAATCGGTAAGAGACATCATAGATCGTACCATATCTAATGAAGTACGGTTATGACGTTCGAACACACCGTTACGTTGTGGTGTTCCAGGTGGCGTGAGTTGCGAACTATTCCACATTGTTTCAAATGAAGACCAAACTCATAACTCAAATATTCACCTCCACGATCAGGTTGTAGAAACTTTATTTTCTTGTTATGATGATTTTCCAGTTCACTCTGAAATTCTTTGAACTTTTCAAATGTTTCAGACTTATGTTTCATTAAGTAGATATACCCATATCTGCACAAATCATCTGTGAAGGTCAGAAAATAACGATACCCACCGCGAGCCTCAACACTCATCGGACCGCATACATCAGTATGTATTATTTCCAGCAAGTTAGTTGCTCGCTCCATTGTTCCAGAGAACAGAGTCTTAGTCATCTTGCCCGTGAGGCATGGTTCGCAAGCATCAAGTGATTCATAAACAAGTGATTCCAAAAGTCCATCAGCATGGAGTTTCTTCATGCGGTTTATACCAATATGACCTAAACGGTAGTGCCACAAATAAGTTGCACTATCATTATCAACTTTATATCTTTCGGCTTCAATATTATGAATATGTGTATTACTACAGTCAAGATTCAACAAAAATAGAGCACTCATCAAGGGTGCAAGTCCATAAAAGATATTACTCATATAAATAGAACTACCATTATTCTCTGATTTAAATGAATAATCGTCTCACATCAAACAAGATCCAAATATAATGTTCATGCTCAATGCTAGCACCAAATAACAATTATTCAGGTCAAAAACTAATCCCGATGGTAGATGTTGAGGTAGCGTGCCGACAACGATCACATCGACTTTGGAACCATTTCCCACGCGCATCGTCACCTCGTCCTTAGCCAATCTTCATTTAATTTGTAGCCCCTGTTTTGAGTTGCAAATATGAGCAACAGAACTAGTATCAAATACCCAGGCGCTACTATGAGTATTAGTAAGGTACACATCAATAATATGTATATCAAATATACCTTTCACTTTGCCATCCTTCTTATCCGCCAAATATTTGGGGCAGTTCCGCTTCTAGTGACCAGTCCCTTTGCAGTAGAAGCACTCAGTTTCAGGCTTAGGTCCAGACTTGAGCTTCTTCCCGGGAGCAGAAACTTGCTTGCCGTTCTTCTTGAAGTTCCCCTTCTTGCTTTTTCTTGAAACTAGTGGTCTTGTTAACCATCAACACTTGATGCTCCTTCTTGATTTCTACTTCCACAACCTTTAGCATCGCGAAGAGCTCGGGAATTGTCTTATCCATCCCTTGTATATTATAGTTGATCACGAATCTTTTATAGCTTGGTGGCAGTGATTGAAGAACTCTGTCAATGACGCTATCATCAGGAATATTAACTCCTAGCTGAGTCAAGTGGTTGTGGTACCCAGACGTTCTAAGTATGTGTTCACTAACAGAACTATTCTCCTCCATCTTACAGCTATAGAACTTATTGGAGACTTCATATCTCTAAATTTGGGCATTTTCTTAAAAAAATAACTTTAACTCCTGGAACATCGATATCTCATCTGCTCCATGACGTTCAAAACGTCTTTGAAGTCCCGATTCTAAGCCGTAAAGCATGGCACACTAAACTATCGAGTAGTCATCATCTTTGCTCTGCCAGACGTTCATAACATCCAGAGTTGCTCCTGCAGCGGGTCTTGCACCTAGCGGTGCTTCGAGGACGTAATTCTTCTGTGCAACAATGAGGACAATCCTCAAGTTAAGGACCCAATCTGCGTAGTTGCTACCATCATCTTTCAACTTAGCTTTATCTACGAACGCATTAAAATTCAAGGGAACAGTAACACGGGCCATTGATCTACAACAACATAGATATGCAAAAAACTATCAGGTACTAAGTTCATGAGAAATTAAAGTTCAATTAATCATATTACTAAAGAACTCCCACTTAGATAGACATCCCTCTAGTCATCTAAATGATCACGTGATCCATATCAACTAAACCATGTCTGATCATCACGTGAGATGGAGTAGTTTTCAATGGTGAACATCTCTATGTTGATCATATCTACTATATGATTCATGTTTGACCTTTCGGTCTCGGTGTTCCGAGGCCATATCTGCATATGCACTAGTAGAAAACGGGGCAATGGTCCAGGCCGGGTTGAGCATTAGTCCCGGTTCAGTCTAGAACCGGGACTAATGTGAGCATTTATCCCGGTTCGTGCGGCTAAGGCATTAGTCCCGGTTCACCTGGGCCCTTTAGTCCCGGTTCGTGTTACAAACCGGGACTAAAGGGTGCGATGACCATTAGTCCCGGTTCATGCCTCAAACCGGGACTAAAGATTAGACCTTTAGTCCCGGTTTGAGGCACGAACCGGGACTAATGGGGTTGAGACCTTTAGTCCCGGTTCGTGCCACGAACCGGTACTAAAGGTCCCATTTTCAAACTCTACCCCCACCTGTGGATCGCCTTTTCAGTTTTAAAAAAATAAAAGAAAATGATGGAAATGTCAAAAAAATAAAATAAAATAAGTTTCCCATGTGATATGTGGTCTAGTTGTTGGGAAAATTTACAAACATGAATTTTCGACTTTTTTGCAAAATCTCTCGAGAATTTGTAAAAATGGGCGTAACTTTTGCATACGAACTCGTATGAAAAAGTTTTTTATATGAAAAATCATCTACTTGAAAAGTTACATCCAAATTTAATCGGGGGAACCCCGTTAAACATTTTCAAAATCCTCAAAAACCTAACAAAAAAAGTTATGGGGCTTTTAAGATCTGGAGAGGCAAAAAAATTCAAAAAATTTCAAACTATGGTCAAACTGTGGTCAAACAATGGTCAAACTAATTATTCTACAATATTAGTGTTACTAAATAATTATTTTAGTTATTTTGAATTTTGGTCAAATCTGGTCAAACTATGGTCAAACTATGGTCAAACAATGGTCAAACTAATTATTCAATAAATATTAGTGTTACTAAATAATTATTGTTTTTTAAAACAATAGTTTCAAACTCAAACAGTGAAATGTGTCACCTCATGCTCAAGCAAAATTCCTGAGGGTTAATAGGATTGACATCTTACTATTGTCAGGAAAACAACAAGTGCAGATTCGGAAGCGAAGGAGAATAGAACCCGAAAGTTAAGCGTGCTCGGGCTAGAGTAGTGAGAGGGACGGGTGACCGGTCGGGAAGTTAGATGATTTGGAATGATGAGGGTTGATTAGAGGATAAATTGAGTAGTGATGAGGGGGTGGTGATTAGAGATTAGAGGTTAAAATTTGAAAATAAAAAAATTCAAAAAAAATTCAAAAAAAAATCAGAAAATTTCCTTTAGTACCGGTTGGTGTTACCAACCGGGACTAAAGGTGGGCCTCCAGGCAGCGGCCACGTGGAGGGCCTTTAGTCCCGGTTCTGGTTTGAACCGGGACTAAAGGGTGAGGGCCTTAGTAACGACCCTTTAGTCCCGGTTCAAGAACCGGGACTAAAGGCCCTTACGAACCGGGACAGTAGGCCCGTTTTCTACTAGTGATGCTAGGCTCGTCAAGTTTAACCCGAGTATTCTACACGTGCAAAACTGGCTTGCACCCATTGTATGTGAACGTAGAGCTTATCACACCCGGTCATCACGTCGTGTCTCAGCATGACAAACTGTAGCAACGGTGCATACTTAGGGAGAACACTTATACCTTGAAATTTAGTGAGGAATCATCTTATAATGCTACCATCGTACTAAGCAAAATAAGATGCATAAAAGATAAACATCACATGCAATCAAAATATGTGACATGATATGGCCATCATCATCTTGTGCCTTTGATCTCCATCTCCAAAGCACCGTCATGATCTCCATCATCACTGGCTAGACACCTTGATCTCCATCGTAGCATCGTTGTCGTGTCACCAAGTATTTCTTCTACGACTGTCGCTACCGCTTAGTGATAAAGTAAATCAATTACATGGCGATTGTATTTCATCCATAAAGCGACAAACATAAGGCTCCTGCTAGTTGTCGATAACTTCTACAAAACATGATCATCTCATACAACAATTTATGTCTCATCATGTCTTGACCATATCACATCACAACATGCCCTGCAAAAACAAGTTAAATGTCCTCTACTTTGTAGTTGCAAGTTTTACGTGGCTGCTATGGGCTTCTAGCAAGAACCGTTCTTACCTACGCATCAAAACCACAACGATTTTTCGTCAAGTGTGTTGTTTTAACCATCAACAAGGACCGGCCGTAGTCAAACTTGATTCAACTAAAGTTGGAGAAACAGACTCCTGCCAGCCACCAATCTCATGAACGCGGTCATGTAATGTCGGTCTGGGCCGCTTCATCCGACAATACCGCCGAATCAAAGTAAGATGTTGGTGGTAAGCAGTATGACTATTATCGCTCACAACTCTTTCTTTTCTACTCGTGCATATCATCTAGGCATAGACCTGGCTCTGATACCACTGATGGGGAGCGTAGCATTCAATTTCAAAAAAAAATCCTACGATCACGCAAGATCTATCTAGGAGATGCATAGCAACGAGAGGGGGAGAGTGTGTCCACGTACCCTCGTAGACCGAAAGCGGAAGCATTAGTTTAACACGGTTGATGTAGTCAAACGTCTTCATGATCCAACCGATCCAAGTACCAAACATACGGCACCTCCGTGTTCAGCACGCGTTGAGCTCAATGACGTCCCTCGAACTCTTGACCCAGTAGAGGGCCGAGGGAGAGTTCCGTCAGCACGACGGCGTGGTGACGATGATGGTGATGTGATCCGCGCAGGGCTTCGCCTAAGCACTATGACGCTATGACCGGCGGAGTAAATTGTGGAGGGGGGCACTGCACACGGCTAAGACAAATCTTGGTGTGCCTTTGGGGTGCCCCCGCCGCCGTATATAAAGGAGGAGAGTAGGGATCCGACGGCCTAGGAGGGGCGCGCCAAGGGGGGGGTCCTACTTGGACTCCTAGTCCAAGTAGGATTCGCCCCTCTTCCTTCTAACGGAGAGGGGAAAGGGGAAAGGGGGGAGAGGGAGAAGCAAAGGGGGGCCGCGCCCCCACCCCTTGTACAATTTGTTTTGGGAAGGGGAGAGGCATGCGCCACCTCCTGTGGCAGCCTTCCCTCTCTCCACTATGGGCCATGAGGCCCATTAACTTTCCCGAGGGGTTTCGGTAACCTCCCGGTACTCCGAAAAATCCCTGATCTTCTTCGGAACCATTTCTGTGTCCGTATATGACCTTCCAATATATGAATATTTACCTCTCGGCCATTTCGAGACTCCTCGTCATGTCCGTGATCTCATCCGGGACTCCTAACAAACTTCCGTCACCAAAACACATAACTCATAATACAAATCATCATTAAACGTTAAGCGTGTGGACCCTACGGGTTCGAGAACTATGTAGACATGACCAAAACACATATCAGGTCAATAACCAATAGCGGAACCTGGATGCTCATATTCGCTCCTACATATTCTGCGAAGATTGTCGGAGTAATGGGCCACGGGTAGCCTGACCCGGGTCCCAGAACCTTTCAAGGCATCGGGGCCGGCTGCGCCCCTCAAGACGTCAAGATGGAGCGCCGCCTTCTGGAGGCCGGCTGACGGAGCGACCAGCTGCAAGAAGGTGGCCGAGCTCAGGAAGGCGGCATCAAGACGGGCCGGCTCCTAGCAGTCGGCCCACGACACCCTCAAAGTCTGCACCCCCATTAAGAAGACAAGACGGGGCAAGGCAACAGTGAAGCCCATCCCTCCCGTATCCAGGGACGAGCGTGGCCACAGTGCTCCGTACAGGTAGAGATCCCCGCCCGGCGCGGCACTGTTGCCACTTCGCCCCTGACGTCACCGCAGGTAGGCAGAGCCCTGCTCCCACGAGGGACTGTCGGTACGGCCTGCAGACGGCGGGCCCTACCTAGCAGCAGGAGCCCGGAAGACGGCGGAAGCCAAACCAGTCGGACTCGAGGGAGGCCGGCTTCTAGCAGGGGGACCGTTCCCCCTTGGGGCCCGCGCACCATTAACCAGATAAGACGTGGAGTGGCTACAATGATCTCCCACCAGACGGCGGGACTGTAGCTATGCTCCCCTGACCAAGCCTGCGTCATTAGTATCACTGCTACAATAATCAGCAGCCGGCAAGACCCGCGAGCGGCGGGGGCGGCCTGTCGGCTCCGTACCAGACCAATCGGCGGGGCCCGCCAGGCGACGGGCCCTAGCAGCCGGCGGACAGAGAGACTGACAGCCGGGTCCTATGCCCGGCCGGATTACCATTGTACCCCTGGGGGGTAGGCCTATATAAACCCCCCAGGGCACCCATGCAAAGGGTTCGAACCTGTTAGAATTAGACCAGCACCTAGGGGGAGAGGAGGGCAAGCCTTTCCTTCTTCTACCTCTAGCAAACAGCTCAAGGAGCATCATTGTACTCACTAGTGCCTTAGTGATCATGCGGAGACCCCGCAGAGCAAGACTAGGGGTGTTATCTTCTAGGAGAGCCCGAACCTGGGTAAAGTGCGCCGGCGTTCGTGTCTACGCCTTATCCTGTTTCCAGGCACCGACGACGTTCTACTCGCTCCCACCATGATAAGCCATCCATTGGCATATGTCGCACCCAACCCCCGACATTTGGCGCCCACCATGGGGCGAGGTGCACCGTCTCCCGGAGATCTGTTCTGGACGGGAACCTTGTTCCTTCCCGGTGAGCGTCGCCAGCCTGGCACGCCAGACGAAGTCTGCACCGACGCGTTGCACGGCGCGGAGGTCGCCTGCGCAGCGAGCTGCCTCGCCGATCTTGTTGGCAAGGTTCGCCTCTCCGATGAGCCTGCATCTGACGCGGGCACCGAGGGCCCTGAGGGCCGCCTCGTGAGCCTCCTCGATCAGCTCCACATCTCCAGCAAGCCAGCTATAGACTTGGAGTCGGTTGGCTCCACCGACCCAATGCTTGTCGACTCCGACACGGCGTCGCTTGACGCGTTCCCCAACAACGTGGTGGTCTATGATGAGCTGCTTCCTCGCGCGGACAGCGGCGGTAGCACCGTCACGGAAGTGCTCGTCATCAGCCACGGCGGGCACTCTGGCGGAGGTGGCCAAGATTTGTTACAAGCGGCGATGCAAGACCTGACTGCGCCCATCCCGGAAGACGCCGATGCTGAGACGCTGGAGGCACGCCGCGTTTAGCTCGTCGAGAGCGCCAACCAGCTGGCCAGCATGAGATGCCTTTCGGAGGCCTACCAGCGAGAGATGGACCGTGCCGTCGGTGGCACGCCGGATCCCGGTGGGCCTAGCCGCATAGGCCAGATTCGGCGGCGTGGCACGACCGTCGCCAGCATGTTCGGGATAGATCGTCTCGTTTACGCCACGCCTGCAGAAAACATACGAGCTGCCCATGCGGCAACAAACGAGCTACACAAGCTCGAGGGCGACGAGCGTCGCCACATGACAGAGCGGGTCCAGCAGCTCCTCGACGCGGCTGCTGAGCAGCAAGACACCGGGTGCCGCACTGAAGCGCCCAACCGGCGAAATGACGACCCGCCTCCTCGCCGAGACCAAGGCGCGACGTCCCGGATGCCGACTGGTGGCGTCCGCGATAGAAGAGACATGGAGCCGGCTGCTAGCCGCAGCCGGACTCGCATCACCATCGAGTGTGACCAAGACGGCAGCCCAAGAGCAGTGCAGCAACGAGACGACTGTCCGCCTCCTCCTCCCCGCAGGGAGAGGCGCATTTCCCCGCCGCCTGTTGATCACACATCACTCGGCGACCGCCTTGGCCGCCGAGAAGGAATCGGAGAAAACGACGCCCTCCACCGGATCGATCGCCTCAACCGATCCCTGGCGCTAGAAGAAGAAGATGAGCTGGGTCCGCCTTGCTTCAGCCCCTGCATCCGAGACGAACCTTTCCCCAAAGGGTTCACGCTCCCGAGAGATACACCCAAGTACACCGGCTCCGTGAAGCCGGAGGACTGGCTGGTCAACTACTCCACAGCCGTCAGTATCGCGAACGGCAACAAGCGCGTTGCGGTGAAGTACATTCCGCTCATGCTCCAGGGCACGGCCCGAACATGGCTGAACAGCCTGAAGCCCCGCAGCATCAACAGCTGGGTCGACTTCACTAAAGCATTCATCCGCAACTTCACCAACACGTACAAGCGGCCGCCGAAGCCTCGCCAACTCTCCTTGTGCGTCCAAGGCCCCAACGAGTCGACTCGCAACTACCTCACGCGCTGGGCCGATCTACGCAACTCTTGTGAGGGCATGCACGAGGTGCATGCCATTGAGTATTTCATTGCCGGGTGCCGAGAGGGCACCCTCCTCAAGCACAAGCTCCTCAACGATGAGCCGGCAACCCTCAACAAACTGCTGATCATAGCAGACAAGTACGCCACGGCCGACTCCTCCATGAAGGCAGAAATCCAAGTTAACGCATCGGGCAAGGTGGCCCCGCAAGCTCCTCGGACCCCGGCTGGTGACGCCAGCCGGCGTCAGCAACCAAACGACAACAAGCGCAAGGCCATGCAGTCGGCTTCCATGAGCCGGCAGGTGGTGACAGTCGAAGATCAGCAGCCGGAAGGGCAGCCTCCCCCCAAGCGCCAGAAGGGCGGCAAGCCCAACTGGTTACCCGCCTTCTCATACGAGCAAACCCTCGATGCACCCTGCAAATTCCACAGCGGCGCGAAGCCGTCCAACCATACGACTCAGAATTTCCACTGGCTCACTAGGACCACCAAGGGTGACAGACTCCAGCCTGCCCCGCCTGCCAGCCCGCCGCCTCCTCCTCCCCAGCAGCTGGCAGTTCGGCCATTCGGCGTGATACAAGATGAATACCCTAAAGAGCATGGAGCCTATGTTGTGTTCACCAGCGTGGCCGACGACAGCAGCAACAAGAGCTGAATGCGGTAGCATCAGAGGCCCCCGAATTCATGCACTGGTCTGAGAAGCCCATTAGCTGGAGCAGAGCAGACCACCCGGAAGTGATGCCTAATCCTGGCTCCTATACTCTGGTGTTGGATGCCACCTTTGCCACTGAAAGGCGAGCTGCCCGTTTCTCCCAAGTCCAGATAGATGGCGGCAGCAGCATCAACATCCTGTACAAAGATACCATGGAGAAATTGGGAATCAAGCAGAGACATCTTCAGCCCAGCCAGACTATTTTCCATGGCATCGTTCCAGGCCTTTCCTGCTCACCAGTCGGCAAGACTCAGATAGATGTCCTCTTCGGGGACAAGAATCATTTCCGCCGAGAGGCAGTCTGGTTTGAGGTGGTGGACCTTGAGAGCCCCTATCATGCACTGCTTGGCCGGCCTGCGCTGGCCAAGTTCATGGCGGTCCCCCACTACGCCTACCTCAAGATGAAGATGCTGAGCTCCAAGGGACTCCTGACCATAGCAGGAGACTACAACAAGTCGTCTTCCTGCGCAGCAGAAAGCAGCCGGTTAGCCGAGTTGTGAAGCGACTCCTTGACCGGGTTGTGGCATTGGCAGGCAAGTAGCCAGAAATGCCACCCAACCCCAAGGAGTCGGAAGCTGAGAGCTCGTTCAAGCCGGCCAAAGAGACAAAGAAGATACCCTTGGCCCAAAGCACCCAGAGAGGCACGCTGTCATAGGTGCAAACCTTGAGAACAAATAGGAAGGCGAGCTCGTCGATTTCCTCCGTGAGAATCGGGACATCTTTGCATGGTCATCCAAGGACATGCCTGGTGTTCCGACGGAATTCGCTGAGCACAAGCTACACGTCCGGTCTGATGCGAAGCCAGTCAGGCAGCCCTTGCGCCGTCTGTCAAAAGAAAAGAGAAGAGTTGTTTGAGAAGAGATAGCCCAACTTCTAGCAGCCAACTTCATTATGGAAGTGTTCTTTCCAGAGTGGTTAGCTAAACCGGTCCTGGTGTTGAAGAAGAACAAGCAGTGGCGCATGTGCATTGATTATACCAGCCTCAACAAAGCATGCCCCAAAGACCCATTCGCTTTGCCAAGAATTGACCAAGTGGTTGACTCCATAGCCGGATGCGAGCTAATGAGTTTTTTGGATGTGTATTCAGGATACCACCAGATCAAGCTGAACCTGGCCGACAGGCTGAAGACCGCCTTCATCACGCCATTCGGAGCCTTCTACTACCTAACCATGACGTTCGGCTTGAGGAATGTCAGCGCCATGTTTCAGCGTTGCATGCAGAAGTGCCTCCTCAAACAACTCGGAAGGAACGCCCACGTCTATGTGGACGATATTGTGGTGAAGACGGAGAAGTGTGGAACGCTGCTAGAAGACCTCAAGGGGACCTTTGAGAACTTGCGCCGATTTCAAATCAAGCTCAACCCGGAGAAATGTGTCTTTGGAGTACCAGCCGGCCAGCTTCTTGGCTTTCGGGTCTCAGAGCGCGACATAGAGTGCAACCCTATGAAGATCAAGGCCATTGAGAGGATGGAAGTGCCCACCCGACTGCTGGACATGCAAAAATTCACCAGCTGCTTGGTGTCCATCAGCCGTTTCATCAGTCGGCTGGGCGAGAAGGCTCTTCCACTGTACCAGCTAATGAAGAAGACCACTTTTTCGAGTGGAATGACAAGGCGGATGAAGCTTTTTACCAGCCCAAGAAGATGTTGACCACCCCGCCTGTCCTGGCGGCTCTGACTCCTAAGGAGCCCATGCTCCTATACATCGCCGCCACCAGTCGGGTGGTCAGCATAGTCATAGTGGTGGAACGCAAGGAAGAAGGCAAAGCACTACCAGTCTAGAGGCTGGTGTATTACCTGAGTGAAGTGTTGTCCGCCTCCAAGCAAAACTACCCCCACTACCAGAAGCTGTGCTACAACATGCACTTTGCCGCCAGGAAATTGAAGCCATACTTCCAAGAGCACCCAATCACTGTGGTCTGCACAGCTCCGCTTGCCGAGATCACTGGAAGCCGAGATGCTTCAAGCCGAGTGGCCAAATGGGCCATAGATTTGGCCCCCTACACCATCTACTACCAGCCTCGCACCGCCATCAAGTCAAAAGCACTGGCCGACTTCCTTGTTGATTGGGCCGAGACCCGGGACCTGCCGCCAGTGCCAGACTCCACCCATTGGCGAATGCACTTTGATGGTTCCAAGATGCGCAATGGTTTGGGAGCCGGTAGTGTCCTCACCTCTCCCAAAGGAGACAAGCTCAGATATGTGCTACAAATCCATTTTGCCGCCTCCAACAACGTCGCTGAATACGAAGCACTCATTCACGGGCTCCGGCTTGCCAAGGAACTCGGCATTCGCCGGATCATGTGCTATGGTGATTCCGACTTGGTGGTCCAGCAGTCGTCAGGCGACTGGTATGCCAAGGATGCAAATATGGCGAGTTACCGCTTCCTTGTACAGCAACTCAGGGGATACTTTGAACGGTGCGAGTTTCTCCATGTGCCAAGAAATGATAATGAGCAAGCAGATGCCTTGGCACGAATCGGCTCCACCGACAAGCAATACCAATCGGCGTCGCCCTACAACGCCTCCTCAAGCCGTCTGTCAAGCCATCGCCAGAGTCGGATTCCATCTTTGTGTCGGCTCCTCCTGAAGCAGTCGGATCCGACTTGAGGACCCAAGCAGCCGGCACGAGGAATTCGGTAGGCGACCCGGGGACTACAGCAGCCGGCACGAGGGATTCGGCAGGCGACCCGGGGACTGCAGCAGCCGCACCCGGTCCGGGGACTTCAGAGCCCGACCCGGGGACTGCAGCAGTCGGCCCGGGGACTTCATCGACTTAGCAAGCGGCAGTTGAATCCAACCCGCCGTCTCACGGCCCAACCGCCCTCGTGCAAGTAGCAGTCTTAGCAATTGAAGAAATCACATCCCCTTCATGGTCCAAGCCCATCCTCAACTTCCTGGTGAACAAAGAGCTGCCGACTAATGAGATCTCGCCCTGGCAAGTGCAACGCCGGACAGCAGCTTACACCATAGTCAACAGAGAGCTTATAAGGAACAGTGTCACTGGTGTCTACCAGCGTTGCGTGGAGCCGGAGCAGGGCCAAGCAATCCTCAAAGATATTCATCAAGGTGAGTGTGGCCACCACGCGGCTTCAAGAGCACTCGTGGCCAAAGCTTGCCGCCATGGTTTTTTCTGGCCGACTGCTCTAGAAGATGCCAAAGATCTGGTCCAGAAATACAAAGGGTGCCAGAAGTTCCGCTCACAGCCACATCAGCCGGCTTCTGCACTCAAGACTATCCCCATTTCCTGGCCCTTTAGCGTTTGGGGCCTAGACATGGTGGGACCATTCAAGACGGCGCGCGGCGGCATGACTCATCTTCTTGTCGCAGTGGACAAGTTCACCAAGTGGATAGAAGCAAAGTCAATTAAGAAACTGAATGGTCCGACTGCTATGACTTTCATCTCCGACATCACCATCCGGTATGGCATACGACACAGCATCATCACCGACAATGCCACAAACTTTGCCAAAGGCGCCTTGGCCCATTTCTGCGCGACGCAGGGCATCCGACTGGGCCTAGCATTCGTTGCTCATCCGCAGTCAAACAGCCAAGTGGAGCGAGCGAACGGCCTCATTTTGTCCGGCATCAAGCCTCGACTGGTCGAGCCTCTAAAGCGTTCGGCCGGCTACTGGCTTGACGAGCTGCCGGCCGTCCTCTGGAGCCTGCGCACAACTTTGAACAAGTCAGCCGGCTTCACGCCTTTCTTCCTCGTCTACGGTGCCAAGGCCGTCATCCCGACAGACATAGAATTTGACTCTCCTCGAGTCACCATGTACACCGAAGAAGAGGCAGAAGAAGCACAACAAGACGTCATCGATCTGCTGGAAGAGGGCCAGCTGCTGGCACTTAGCCGGTCCACCATCTACCAGCAGAACCTGCGCCGATACTACAACCGAAAGGTCAAGCCAAGATCCTCCAAGAGGGAGACCTTGTGCTCCGGCTGATCCAGCGAACAGCCGGCTAGCAAAAGCTCTCGGCACCTTGGGAAGGCCCCTTCATCATCAGCAAGGTGTCGGGCAACGACTCCTACTACCTCATCGACGCTCAGAAGCCTCGAGCACGCAAAAGAGATGACTCCGGCAAGGAGACGGAGCGACCATGGAATGCAAACCTCCTTCGAAGGTTTTACAGTTGATGCAGTATGTACCACGCCAACTTTTGTATTAAGTACGAAGACTCCGGGTCCCCCGAGAAGATCTTGGGGACTGCCCTCTTTTATCTACGTGATAAGTATTACGCCTGTCATTCGTGTTATTTCATTTATCCGTCTGGCACCGGGTTAGACCAGTCGACCCGGGGACTCGCCGCCTTGTACTATGTAATGCTTCCTCCAGCCGGGCAAGTAATGTATTGGCACTCAAGCTTTCTCCTACCAGAGGCCGCAACTCGCAGAGCGACTGTCCGGCCGACAGGAGTTAAGGCAGAAAGGGTGCCTGCATGAAAAATGGCCAAGGACCCAAAGCATGCACGTAGTCCAAGCCGACTTCCCACTTCGCCGACCGGCTGCTGAGCAGCCGACCGGCCAGCTTCTACTTAACTTGCTAGAAAACTCTAAACCGGCTAAGTACTTGCCTCCCCAAAGTAGTTGAGCACTTGACCCTGCCACAGTCTGCAGAGCAGCTATTTGGCTGGCAAGACGGCAACCAAGGGAAGGCGGCAAAGGAAAAAAGCCAAAAGAGCACAAAGCAAGGAAAGATAGAACTCGGCAAATATATTTACACATCAAAAGACCCTTGGCTGACATTCAGCAAAAGTCTGAAATACACCCCGCGGGTGGAATTATGCGAAATTAACAAAGTTTGTTGAGACTGATAGACAGGCAAAAACAAAGATAAATTGGCGGCCTAGGGAGCAGCAGACGGCTTTGGTGGAGAGGAGGAATCGGTGGTGCCAGTTGGTGGAGTGGAGGAGTCGGTGGTGCCGGTTGGTGGAGCTGCCGGCTGGTCAGTCGCCGCTTGGTCGCCCTCAGTAGCAGCTGGCTCGCTCGGGCGTGGCTCGTTGCTGGAGGCGTGGTCGAGCTGAGGCTGGTCGTCCGCTCCGACCTCTGGCGCCTCCTCTTCGCCTTCCTCCTCCTCCTCGTCTTCTTCCTCGCCACTGGAGTCGATCACCTCGGCCGAGTCCTCGCCGTCCTCCGGGTTCAGCCCGAACCACTCTGGTGGCGCCTCAGCACCGTTCTCGGCCCGCTCTGGGATGAAGACGCTGGTATTGGTGTACTCGGCGATTGTCGCCGCGCGCTTGACAAGGTCATCCTCCACTGCCACCAGTTCCTCCGTGGCCTCCTGCCGAAACGTGGTCAACCGGGCTAGATTTAGCCCAGGGTACCACGCCTTGACAAACTCCAAGGTCTGACGCGCTCCAGCTCGGGCCGAGGAGCCCTTCCAGGCCTCAAGATGGCCGGTCGCCACCTCCAGCCAGTCGGCAGTCCGACTGGGAGTGCGCGGTGCCGGCATGTCCGGCCACAGGGCGGCGATCGCCTAGGCGCCGACACGCGGAAGACGGCGCAACATCCGGTGAGCTGGCCGAAGACGGGCCTCAATGCTCAGGAGCTGCTTGCTAAGGGTCCGAGGGGCGTTGGCAGCAATCTGCGCGGCTTCCGCCCTCCGTCCTTCGCGATCTGCTTTGATGGCCTTATTGGCGGCGTCAGAATGACCAGGGAAGAAGTCTTCCCAAGTAGAAAGCAAAGAGCCAAAGTTAGAGACGAGAGGCCAGCTCGGTCAGCAGCCGACAGCAAAGAAGGAAAAAAGAGGGAAGCTCACCATCAATTATATCTTCAATCTCGCCATAGCCAGCAGTCAGCATCGCCTCCTTTTCAATCCAGGCGGAACGTTCGGTCGCAAACTCAGCAAGGAGGTTGGTCTCCTTCTCCTCCGCCTCCTTCTGTACCTTCTTGAGAAGCTTCGCCTGCTCTGCCAGTTGTGTAACCAGCCGGTCACGCTCTTCGGGCAGCTTGCCACACTCCACCTCCTTGGCACGCAGCGCGGTATTTGCTTCGCCCAACTGCTGCTGCAGGGCGGCGTTAGCCTCTGCAGAAAATAGAAGAAGAAAAAGGAGTCAGTTGCCAACAGAGAAGAAGTACAGTCGTCGGGGAGATCCGGCCCGACTGCTCAGCAGTCAGCCCAAATCTCGGGGACTACAGCCCGCGGGTGCGCCAGCACACACCCGTAGAGAAAGGAGTCGTCAAAAAAAAGAAGAACAGTTGCTAGGGATATCCGGCCCGACTCCTCAGCAGTCGACTCGAATCTCGGGGACTACAGCCCGCGGGTGCGCTAGCGCGCCCCCGCAGAGAAAGAGCCAAACACTTACTCCGGCTTTCCAACAAGTCGGCAGTCCGTTGATTCAGCTCCTGAACTTTGGAGTTGAAGACGGTGGCACAGAGGTTGTGATAGTCTTGCAATGAAGATATCAGATAATGTCAGTACTCGGAACTTGCCAATTAAAGTTCCGAGCTGCCTGCTCAGCAGCCGGCCCAGAACTCGGGGACTACACCCAGTGGGTGCGCTGGCGGGCCCCCACAGAGAAGCATAAAAGTCGAAAAAACATGAAACGTACCCGGACGGCTGCACGTGATTCCAAGAACGCATTGTTGCAGCGCTTGAGAGCGTCGGCTTCGGCCTGAAGCTTGGCTTCGACGTCTAGGATCGTCGTGTTCAAGGGGCCCGTCCCGCCTCCCCGCACCCACCCAGTGGGCGCGGCGCTAGTCGCCTCGGTGTCTGGGCGCGGCGCTAGCTACCTCGGCCTCCGCCAGCTTCTTCAGGGCGGCAGCCTCCGCTTTCTCCACTTCCGCCTTCTCCAGGCGGGCGGCCTCCTGCTCCTCGCGCGCCTCCCGCGCTTTTCGATTCGTCGCCTCCCGGAGGTCGGCGGCCGAATCGATTCGTCGGGTGGTGGCGGAGGTCTCCGCCGACCCAACGATGGAGGCGGCGGCTGACTTCTCAAGAGAGAGTGGGTCCCTAAGTCAAGAAAACAAAGCAAAGGAAACTCAGAAAGAATCAACAAGCAAAAAGAAAGGCGCAAGAGAAGATACTTACGCCGACACCATAGGAGGCGCCTTTGGGAGATTCTGGTACTTGGCCGCCTTTGCTGCGGCCTCCCTCCGCTTGGTCGTGGCGGTTGGATTCTTGGCCTTCTTTGGCACGCTGCCGAACAAGACGACGCCCTTCTTGCGCTTCCGCGTGTCGCCTCGAGCAGTCGGCTCGGCGGAGGGGCCTGCGTCTGCCTTGCCTGCACCTCGTAAGGGGCGCGACTCATCTTCCTCGTCGTCGTCGTCCGGCCAGGTCTTGATGCCGCCTTCCTCGGAGCCACCGGCTCCATAGACGCAGCCGGACACATGTAGCAGTCATTGCCACCTGGCCCCACGACAGCAGTCGTCGCCAGAGACATGTATATCTGCATCCCAAGGTTCGACTACTCAAGACCACCAGACAGAATCAAGGTGAAGTAATAAGGAAAGGAGAGATTGAAAGACTTATGGTAGGTGGTGGGTCCGCGCGAGAGTACGGCGGCTTGCCAAACTGCCAAGACTCCTCTAGCTTGAAGCCGGAGATCTCGTTCACCAAGTTCGCCACCTCGGCAGTCGGCATCTCCTTGGTGCTCAGCCGGCATGGGTCGCGATGCCCACTCATCCGGCTGATTAGGTGAGGCCGGCCTTGGAAAGGGAGCACCCGACACACAACAAAGGCAACCAACAAGTCGGTCGCTGTCGGTGTCAAAACCGGCGGATCTCGGGTAGGGGGTCCCGAACTGTGCGTCTAGGCGGATGGTAACAGGAGACAAGGGACA
Source organism: Aegilops umbellulata (assembly GCA_032464435.1). NCBI lineage: Eukaryota > Viridiplantae > Streptophyta > Magnoliopsida > Poales > Poaceae > Aegilops > Aegilops umbellulata. The sequence continues at coordinate 35,737,379 of CP136055.1, read as the reverse complement.
CAAAGTTTTACCCAGGTTCGGGCCCTCTCGATGGAGGTAAAACCCTATGTCCTGCTTGTCAGATTTCGGGTTCCGGCAGACCCTTAAGGTTCAAACTCTGGGGTGCGCGCGGAGATTATGCCCTCTACCTCTCCGTCTCGCAAAGATCTAACTACTGAAAGAACAACACAAGAGACACAGGGTTTATACTAGTTCGGGCCACCATTGTTGTGTAATACCCTACTCTAGTTTGTGGCGGGTGGATTGCCTCTTGGGCTGATGATGATGAACAATACAAGGAAGAACAGCCTCACGAGGGTCTGTTCTTGGCTAGGGGGATGAACTGCTAGGAGGAGTTCAGCCGCCCTTCTCTCTCTCTCTCTGCAGCCTGAGTCTTTCTAACTGGTTTCTCGATGATCTCTCTAGATTGCTAGATGCCTCTACCCTGGGGGTGGCTAGTCCTATTTATAGGCAAAGGCCCTGGGCCTCTTCCCAAATATTGAGCGGGAAGGGCGCCAACAATTGGCCAATTCGAAGGGGAACATCTGGTACACTTATCCTGACTAAAGTTGGTCCTCGCCTGCCAAAGGCCCTGTCGTGACGCTGTTCTGGGCTCCACGATGACCTCCTTCCCACCGTTGGACTGGTCTTGTTCTCGTTGCACCGAAATGGGTGCCTTTGCTTGATCCTCTCACCTGCGCTTGCCCCCTTTGCACCAAAGAGGAAAGGGAGACACTGCGCGAACTGGCGCCCGCCTGGCACCCTTGGTCGTCATGGCTTGCGTCATGGGCACCTCGCGAGGTACCCCGCCTTGATCTCTCCGCCTCCTCGTGAGCCAGCCTGATGAGGCCGAGCCTGAGGAAGCGCTGTGTCGTCCGCCCCGCGAGGCTTGGCCCCTCGCGAGGGTCTTGGGTCTTGTGTTGATGAACATGGGCCGCGCTGGGCCCCCTTTCGAGCCACGCCGCAGGCCGCAGGCAGGCAAGTCTGGGGACCCCCGTTCCCAGAACGCTGACAGTAGCCCCCGGGCCCAAGGCGTGCATGGACTTGGCCGTGCCGAGAAGCGAAAGGGCAAGGGCGAAGCGCCGCGGGCCCTAACAGCCTGTGGCCTTGGGCGCCGCGTGGCGGTTGATTGGACGTGGGTGCTTCAGCAACTGCGCAGGTTATTAAGGGTGCGGCGTCTGCCCAGGATTTGCTTTTCTCTTTCTCCGGTCGCTGCTCAGATCCCCTTTCTTGCGCCTCCCCTTCCTTCCTCCAAATTCCTAGATCTGCTCCACCTGTGTGACCTAGGAAGATATGGCGCCTCGTCAGTCTCCGGCCGAAGCTTGGTTCTCGCCTGCTCTGGACTTGCCCAATGTGTCGGAGGCGAGCCTTGCCCGGCTGCGCCGGATGGCGGCGGCGCAGGGCATCGACGGGGCGCAGGTGTTCAAGGTCGGCTCCGCCACCCCTGAGGGCCGAGGGAGCACCTTCTACCCTCTCTTTGTGAGCTCCATTACTGCGGTCCTAGTGCCTCCTTTCTCCGAGTTCTTGCTCTCTGTCCTCCGCCATTACAACTTACAAGCTCTGCATCTCCACCCCAACTCCATCCTTCTTCTGGCGATCTTCGCCTACTACTGTGAGGCTCATGTGGGGGTGCAGCCCTCAGTGGCCTTGCTGCGCCACTACTTCTCCCTCCGGGTCACCCGTGGTTCACCTTCCGCATGCGCGAGCTTCGTCGCGTACGGCGGCGCCATTGCCATTTCGAATCCCGGGAAGAGGATTGAGGGCTTCAGGAGCAAGTGGGTCTTGGTAGACACCGGGCGCATCCACCCTCGGCTGATCCTGCCCGTGGAGCAGCCCGCGAGTTCCAGCGACTGGTGCCGAGCGGAGCTCACGGACCCCCGCGCGAAGTCGGTACTGGAGAAGATGGATGCGGACCTGAAGCCGGCCAGCATGGCGGCGGCGAAGCTGACCGGCGCGTCGCTGCTGAGGGAGTTCCTGGAGCACCAATTGGCTCCGCTTCGGCAGTACTCACCTCCGATGTGGAGGCCTCATCCGAGCCCCGCGGCCTTGGGCGACGAGGATTTGACCGCGGTTCTCCAATCTTTGGTCGGGGGCGAGGTGGCAAGGTTGGAGGGCGCGCCTGCGCCCTTGTTCCTTCGGGACGACTGGGAGCAGGTGGTGGAGTCCATGCCCGTCTTCAACGGAGACTGGCCTGTGCCCGTGGTGGCTCCCGAGGGACTGGTGGACGTGTCCTCCGGCGACTCCAGCGAAGAGGAGGGCGAAGAGGAGCGGGAGAAGGGCCCTGACTCCGAGGCAACTAACGGAGAGTCGAGGGCTCCCCTTCCCCGGTGCAGACCCCGTTCTCTCTGCCTCTCTTCGAGTGACGATGACGAGGACGATGAGAAGGTCGGCAGGAGCTTGCCCCCGATCCCGAAGAAGGACAGGACCGGGCTGTTCTCCCGGGGGTCTGTCCCTGCCCCAAGGCGCACCGCAGACACGCCTCCCGCTTCTGGGCTTCCTGAGGGCGATCCTTCTAGCCGGCTTTCTGGCTTCAAGTATGGTCGGAGGCTGCTTGAGCTCTCCAGCGACGTCCTGTAAGTGCTCGATCCTTCGTCTTTATTTCTTGTTCTACTGCTGAGGCTTGACGTCCGCCCTTTTTGAACAGGCTGGCGCCCACGGCGAAGAAGCCGAAGGGGGCTCCTGAGGCTTCGATCATGGCAGCGCTTGTGTCCGTGGGGGATGGTGATCGTGACGCACGGGCCTCTCCTGCCCGGTCGCCTTCGCAAGGCCTGGCTGAGCTGGCTGGGGCAAGCTTAGCCCCCATGGCCCAAGTGACTCCCGAGGTGCCCTTGCTTGCCGCCACCACCACGACCGTCGGGGCGTAGCAGACTCCGCCTCGGGACGCTGTGGTTGTGCCGCCACTGCTTTCTCCTCCTGCTCCTCCGGCTGCTGTTTCTCCGTCCCCTTCTGCCGTTCTGGAGCGTGCTGTTGCTGAACTGGATTGGCTGCGGCAGGATCTTCTTGGCGGCGACCCTCACCTGGTGGCCGGGCGCCTGGAGCTGGCTTCGGGGTGGATTCGCTCCGACGCCTTGATTCGGGCGGCGCTGGTTCAGGCCTCAACGGCCTGTGACGGAGAGAGGGAGGCCACCCTCGAGGCAAAGGCTTCCCCAGACGCGGCCCTGGGAAGGTGGTTGAAGTCCGTGGTCGCTGCAAGGAGCTGGATGACGAGCTGCAAGGCCTGCGAGACCAGCTCGCGAAGGAGGTCCGCCTTCGCCAAGAGCAGGAAGTAGGCACGAAGGCTCGCGAGGCGGCCATCGAGGACCGGGAGGCCAAGCTCAAGAAGCGCCGCGACCGCCTAGGCACGCTGAAGAAGGAGCTGGAGGTGACGAAGGCCGAGCTGGACGGCAAGGCCCGGGTCCTTGACGAGGATCGCGTGGCCTTCGCGGACATGGAGAAGGAGGCCCGTGCTTCGCTGAAGACGCTTTATGAGAGCAGCCTGGAGAGCCCGCTGGCCGGTGCCGAGGACGGCCCCGCCAAGCTGCTTCCCTTCCTGGTTCGTGCCCTTGGGGATGTCACCCTTGGCCTTGGCCCCACGGCTGAGGCCGAGGCGCGTGTCTTGTCTTCTGCTGCGCTGACGCGGGTCTTCGCCCACATCTACCGCGATCCCAGCGCCGACCTCGACAGCCTGTTGGAGCCGGTGAGTGGCGAGGGTGCTGCCGCCGCTGTCGAAGCCGTGAAGGGGCGCGCGGAGGTGCTGCTGGGGAAGTTCCGGGCCTTCTGTACCAAGCCGTAGCAAGGCGCTGCCGGCCCTGCTGCTCCATGAAGCGAGGCCACTCCGCGCTGCTCCACCACCGACAAGTGACTCCGCTGCCGCTCCTTTTCTTCTTTTAATTCCTGCACATGCGTCACGCCTCGGGGAGGCATTTAAACTTGCGTTTGGTACTGAGACGACAGTATGGACTGTAATATTTGCTTTTAAATTCCTTGAGTTTTATGCTTTTCCTCCCTACTTGCTTGTGTTCTACGCCGGCAGAGCCCGGCCCCGCGCGTACCTCACCCAGCATTAGCCCCGACCGGAAACCAGGACGGGACCAAAGGAGTGAGGGGCTACGTGACAAGGTAGGCTCCTGAGTCACGATGCTCAGGAGTCCCCCTTGGCGCACGAACAACCAGTAGGGAAGCGTGATGTAGATGTATCTTCCATTCTACGTCTGCAGAGCCCGACTCCGCGCGTACCTCACCCAGCATAGCCTTTCGGAACTAAGGAGTGAGGGGCTACGGAGCCAGTTAGGCTCCTGAGTCGCGATGCTCAGGAGTCCCCCTTGACGCGCAAACAGCGAGCGATGAGGTGAGATGCAAGCGAGACTACCTTTCAACGTCTGCAGAGCCCGGCCCCGCGCGTACCTCATCCAGCATAGCCTTTCGGAACTAAGGAGTGAGGGGCTACGGGACCAGTTAGGCCCCTGAGTCGCGATGCTCATGGGTCCCCCTTGACGCTCAAACGGCCTTCATACCTTGGCTCCGCTCGGGAAGAGACGCGCGATGAACCAGGCCCGAGGGGCCTGGCTGGGCGGCGTACGTCTGGGCGTGACCCATCGTAGCCCCCGTGCCTAGCCCCCTCGCGCGGCGCTCCCGAGGGGAGGCATTGCGATGAGGCTAGTCACTGAGCTCTGGGCTCCCTGAGGTTAATGCGGCCCGGATGCCACCCTCAGTTGTTTATCACCAGCGCGGAGCATAACGCTTCCGTATGTGTACGGGCATAGCCGCTCCTCGGCAGTGTCGTCAGCCAGCACGAAGCATGGTGCTTCCACTGGTACGTGGGAGGGGGCTCCCCTCCGGGAGGAGCCCCCGGGGCATGTACAGCCCCGCCCTGACACGTGGCCGGCACGGTAGGGCTAGGTGAGGTGTATCTGGGCACCCGTGAGCCAGCGCGGGACTCACGGGGCCCTACCTCTAGGCGGGTTGCGCCTGGCACTGGGCCGTATCTTGAGATGTGTTCCTGCAAATTTGGTTAGATGCCGGCACTCTACGTCCTCGAGTCCCGGCCCTCGCGCTTGTCTCAGCCGTCGCTGGTATGCCAGGTCGCGATGCCGTGGACAAGGCCAGAGGGTGAGGGCTGGAGGGCCAGTAAGAGCCCTGAGTCGCGATGCTCAGGTACCCCCCCTTTAACGTGCAAGTGGTCTACATGGAGAAGAAGAGGTGCCATGGACAGGCATCAAGTAATCAAGCATGATAGGCGAATGCATAGCTAGAAATAAACGCAAGGGAGATACACGCCACCGGGCCTGGCCCGAGCGGCATGGGGATGATGCAGCCCGAGGGGCGCCCCCAACAAAGCAAGCTAATGACCGCAAATAAAAAGGGATACATGCCGCATGGACGGACCCACGCGGCCTGGGAATGATGCAGCCCTGGGAGGGCGCTCCCAGCTGGAAATGAAGCTTGAAGGACGTCACCTGAAGATGTCGAAGATGAAGTGGTGTTGGTGCAGCAGACTCGGTGGGCTGCGGAAGCCGATCCTCACGAGCCCCCAGGCCCAGGGGCCTCAGGAGGCTCCGGAGGCGCTGGTGGATCCTCGCGAATCATCTCCATCTCCGCCAGGACTGCGGAGCGCATGTCTTCCTGAGTCTCCATGATGCCCCTCATGAGGCGTTGGTACGCAGCAGCCACGCTCGGCAAGCCGTAAGGCATGCGAACATAGCTGTGGGGTAGACCTCCACAACGCCCCTCTTGCGAGGGCCAGAGGCGCTCCATCGTGGCGACCTGATTGAGCCCTGGTACGTCGATGCAGACGCGCAGCCCACCATCCTCGCCTGGATGGGGAGCCACAGCCGGTAGACGGCGGCAACCTCTCATGATTCTTGACTCCTGTAGTTCTTGAACGACCTTGTTGACGAACTCCTGCTGGTCTGACCTTCCTTGCCTCGCTCCTTCTTGAGAGAAACGTGCTTCGAAGCACGCCTCCATGCGGTGCCCAAGCGCCTCCCTCGCGACCTTGGCCAGGTCGGTGGCCCTCCAGGTGAGAGCACCCGAGCCCTGCCTGAGGAGGGCGCCGGGCGCGCTTTCCTATGCGATGGAAGGAGGGTCCCCTTGGGCAGACGCGGGCCCTGAGGGGCCTGCCTCCTAAGGGGTTGAGCCTGACGATGTCTTCTTCTTCTTGGGGGTGGTCTCGGGAAGCCTCCTGCTTCCGCGATCCGGGTCTTCTAGTGACGCGGCCTGAAAGGCTCGCTCCAGGGAACACACTGCATCCTTCTCTTCACATGGCACCGTGACGACTCCGCCACTTCCTGGCATCTTGAGGACGTTGTAGCCATGATGAGTCACGTCCATGAACTTGGCCAGTGCTGGGTACCCGAGGATGGCGTTGTACGGCAGGTGGATGTGGGCGACGTCGAAGTTGATGAGCTTGGTGCGGTAGTTGTTGTGGGCCCCAAAGGTGATGGGGAGGCGGACCTACCCGATCGGGATCGTGGAACCATCGGTGACTCCGGAGAAAGGCTTGGTTGGCTGAAGCTGGTCGTAGGGCACTTGGAGATTGTTGAATGTTTCCACGGACAGGACGTTGAGCCCTGCTCCACCATCGATGAGGGTCCTGGTGACCAGTACGTTGCTGATGACTCGGGAGCAAAGCATCGGGAGGACTCCGGCTGTGGCCGCGCACTTGAGCTGATCTGCTGAGCTGAACGTGATGGCGCATGCCGACCACCTGAGAGGGTGCGTTGCTTAGATCTTGGGGAGGACTGCATTCACCTCGCGGGCAAAGTGCTTGAAGATGCGTTGGAAGGCTGGGGCTTGAGCTCCTCCCAGGATGCAGGCGATTGCGCGCGGTTCCTGGAAGCCCCCAGCCCCCTCGTCTTGATGGCGGTCCTCGTTCCTCCTTGGCTGAGGCGGCAGCGGAGGGAGGCCTGCGTTGCCCTGCGGGCGATCCTCACGAGGCTGATCCCGCCAATCCCCCTCGCGAGGCAGGTCTCGCCAGCGGTCCTCGCGAGGTTGATCACGCCATCCTTGGCGCGGGCCGCGGTCTTCCCAGCATCCTGGGTTTCTTCCTCCTCCTCGGCCGTAGCCCCGGTCAGCGTGGTCAGGACGACGGCCAATCCTTCCTTCCCGCACGGCGCGGAGCTCTTGGCATTCATTGGTGTTGTGGGTGTGGAGGTCGTGGTACACACAGTACCGGCTGCCCCTGGAGGATTCGGGCAGATCCTTGCCCCGCTTGGTGTCCGGTTCCGCCGCGAGCACGACAGCCCCCTTGCGCTTCACGTCCGTGGCCTTGGGCTTCTTCTCTTCTGGGTCTGCGGCAGGAAGCTCGAGGAGGGAGAGACGCCCCTCCTCAGCCCTGGCGCACTTGGTCGCCAAGTTGAATAGCTCCAGGGAGGTGCACAGGTCTTCATGCATTGCCAGCTCCTCCTTCATCTTGACGTCGTGCACACCATCGGAGAAGGCCGAGATGATGGCTTCCTCGGACACCTTGGGGATCTTGAGGCGCGCACTGTTGAAGCGTTGGATGTACTTTTGCAGGGTCTCTCCAGGTTGTTGCTTGATGCGGCGCATGTCTCTCACGGCCGGCAGCCGGTCGCGAGTACCTTGGAAGTTGGCGATGAAGCGGGTGCGCATCTGGTCCCAGGAAGAGATCGTGCCTGGGGCCAGGTTCAGGAGCCAGGTGCGAGCTACTTCCTTGAGCGCCGTGGGGAACCAGTTCGCCATGACCTTTTCATCCCCGCTGGCAGCTTCGATAACCAGCTCATAGAGCTGGAGGAACTCTTTAGGGTCGGTCGTGCCGTCGTAGCGAGGAGGCAGGTCTGGCTTGAACTTGCCGGGCCACGCGACGCTGCGCAGCTCGGTGGTGTAGGCGCGGCAGCCTGCGGTGGCCACGGGAGGCTTCGATTGAGGGAGAGCTTGGCCTTGTGGGTCCCCATGCGTCGTAGCTGGAAGCAGCGCGGGGTCTTGATGTGCTGGAGCTGGAGCAGGGTCACGACGAGCCGGAGCAGGAAGCGCCCGGGCAGCCTCTTGCGGTCGAGGGACTTCTTGGCAGCTCTGTTCTTGCTGGGCTGGCGCCTGACGGAGCGGGTTCCGCCCAGGGGCCACACGCCTTGGAGCCATGGCGTCCTCTTGGAGAGGAGGCGGCTGGTACGCCCCCGGAGCTTCATTGCCCACGCGGGGCGGGGTGCGGCGCAGCGGAGCGGACGGCGCAGGAGAGCCCCCTGTGGCGTGGACGAGCTCGGCGACGCGGTCGAGCCACTCTTCGTAGACGTCGTCGACGGGGCGGTAATTTAGGAGCTCGTTTGCCGCGATGAGCGCAGCTCGAGCCTCCAAGGGTGCGCGGAGCGCGCGGGACGAAGAGCCAGCTGGTGTGAGCGATGGAGTAGCGGTGCGGCCGTCTTGCCGCACAGACGGGTGCTGAGACGACGCTTGCTGCTCGTTCCCCACCGAGCCGGTGGCGGCGTTGACGGCGGGCGGCGGGGAACGACGAGGACGCCCACCGACGGGAGTCGTCTGGGCGACGCGGGAAGCGATGGTGGCCCGGCGCTCGGCGCGGGCCCGACGAGCGTCAGACATGGACGCGATGGTCGGAGGAGAACGGAGCGGTGGAAGACAAATTTCGGCGCACCCCTACCTGGCGTGCCAAATGTCGGATTTCGGGTTCCGGCAGACCCTTAAGGTTTGAACTCTAGGGTGCGCGCAGAGATTATGCCCTCTACCTCTCCGTCTCGCAAAGATCTAACTACTGAAAGAACAACACAAGAGACACAGGGTTTATACTAGTTCGGGCCACCATTGTGGTGTAATACCCTACTCTAGTTTGTGGCGGGTGGATTGCCTCTTGGGCTGATGATGATGAAAAATACAGGGAAGAACAGCCTCGCGAGGGTCTGTTCTTGGCTAGGGGGATGAGCTGCTAGGAGGAGTTCAGCCGCCCTTCTCTCTCTCTCTCTGCTGCCTGAGTCTTTCTAACTGGTTTCTTGATGATCTCTCTAGATTGCTAGATGCCTCTACCCTGGGGTGGCTAGTCCTATTTATAGGCAAAGGCCCTGGGCCTCTTCCCAAATATTGAGCGGGAAGGGCGCCAACAATTGGCCAATTCGAAGGGGAACATCTGGTACACTTATCCTGACTAAAGTTGGTCCTCGCCTGCTAAAGGCCCTGTGGTGACGCCGTTCCGAGCTCGCGGTGGCCCTTAAAACTGCCGAGTCTGCCAAGGCCGAATCCCAGAAGGCCCTCCAAGAGTTGGAGGCGGTGAAAAAGATAGCGGCGGGTAAGGCATTCTTTATGCAAAGCAGACATATAAAAGTAAACTACTTGTTACTTACCCGAATCCGGAGTTCTCCAGGGGCATTCGCAGATCTTCCCTGTAGCGTATTCGATGCCACCGCATTCTACCGAGCCGAAGAAGGCAGCTCGACGGAGAAGGTGTTCTGGTCTCAGTACACTGAGGCCGGACACCCTGTGCCCTTGAGCGACCAGCTGAAGCAGCTGGTCGAGCTCCACAAGGCGGCCGAATAGGCCCTGAAGGCCTTCATAGTTCGGCTGTGGCCTGGAGAGGCCCTGCCTGGGAGCTACTTCGGGCTGGTGCGGCGACTGGTGGAGGCCTATCCAAGGCTCGAGGTCATCAAGCGCTCCGTCTGCATCGAGGGTGCCCGCAGGGCCCTTGCCCATGCAAAGGTGCACTGGGGTAAGCTGGACGGTAAGAAGCTTGTGAGGGACGGGCCACCGCCGGGGAAGGAGCATCGCAAGCCCGAGAACTATTACAAGGATGTTCTTGCTGGTGCCCGCCTTATGTCGGATGAATGTTCCAAGGATGTAATTTTTGAATGAACTCGCTCGTGTTATCCTGTGTGCTGAAAACTTGTTCATATGCGCTAAGCAATGCTTGTTGAATTTAAAATATTACTTTCTGTGCGGCCGTTTGTAAAAAATTGAGAGATGGCCAGTCGTTGGCTTCTTCCCCCATGCCACTAGTGCTGGGGTGTTTGGGATAAACCTGAGCGCTCTTTTTCCCATGATTGGGTCCGTCGAGGGAGGCGCTCAGCACAACGAACATGGCAATCATACTATAATGCTTGAACACTCTCACTTAGCCATAGAACTCTATAATTTTAAATTTCGGTGAAGCCCCTAGTATTGAGAAGACCGAGTTAGGGGCGCTATCCACGCCTTGGCCGGACAAAGACGGTTCCTCGCTCGAAGCGGCATAAGTCTTTAAGGACTCGAAAAACCTCTTGAACAGCGACCGGTCTCTCGCCTCATCATGACAGTCAGTTTTAGCTTTCTCTACTGAGGTGCTCAGCCCAGCTCAACTGGGGCACAATCGCAGTAGTTCTCCTAGTGCTACCTTATCCGATATAGCGGAACGTAAGGCACCAAAACATAGGAGCCGGGCAAACCCAACTATTGACCCAAATCATGATTCGGAGCCGATGCATATAGTGCTATAAGTTCGGGGTGCCGCACTTGTGAATGTGTTCGGTCTTCTCACACCATATTAAGGGGTACTGAAGCTGTTGGGGAACGTAGTAATTTCAAAAAATTTCCTACGCACACGCAAGATCATGGTGATGCATAGCAATGAGAGGGGAGAGTGTTGTCTACGTACCCTCGTAGACCGAAAGCAGAAGCGTTATATCAACGCGGTTGATGTAGTCGTACGTCTTCACGATCCGACCGATCCAAGCACCGTTACTCCGGCACCTCCGAGTTCTTGGCACACGTTCAGCTCGATGACGATCCTCGGGCTCCGATCCAGCAAAGCGTCGAGGAAGAGTTCCGTCAGCACGACGGCGTGGTGACGATCTTGATGTACTACTGACGCAGGGCTTCGCCTAAGCACTGCGACAATATGACCGAGGTGGAATTTGGTGGCATGGGGCACCGCACACGGCTAAGGAAAGATCTCAATGATCAATTGTGTGTCTAGAGGTGCCCCCTGCCCCCATATATAAAGGGGCAAAGTGGGAGGGGCGCGGCAGCCATAGGAGGAGTCCTACTCCCGCTGGGAGTAGGACTCCCCTCCAATCCTATTCCTAATAGGACTCCCCAAGTGGGGAAAGAGAGAAGGGCTGGCCGGCCACCTTCCCTAGTACTAATAGGACTAGGGGAAGGGGGGAGGCGCGCAGCCCATGAGGGCAGCCCTCTCACCTTTCCACCAAGGCCCATGTTGGCCCATTTGGCTCCCGGGGGGTTCCGGTAACCCTCCCGGTATTCCGGTAAAATCCCGATTTCACCTGGAACACTTCCGATGTCCAAACATAGGCTTCCAATATATCAATCTTTACGTATTGACCATTTCGAGACTCCTCGTCATGTCCGTGATCACATCCGGGACTCCGAACAACCTTCGGCTCATCAAAATGCATAAACTCATAATAACTGTCATCGTAACGTTAAGCGTGCGGACCCTACGGTTCGAGAACAATGTAGACATGACCGAGACACATCTCCGGTCAATAACCAATAGCGGGACCTGGATGCCCATATTGGCTCCTACATATTCTACGAAGATCTTTATCGGTCAGACCGCATAACAACATACGTTGTTCCCTTTGTCATCGGTATGTTTACTTGCCCGAGATTCGATCGTCAGTATCCAATACTTAGTTCAATCTCGTTACCGGCAAGTCTCTTTACTCGTTCCGTAATACATCATCCCGCAACTAATTCATTAGTTGCAATGCTTGCAAGGCTTAAGTGATGTGCATTACCGAGAGGGCCCAGAGATACCTCTCCGACGATCGGAGTGACAAATCCTAATCTCGAAATACGCCAACCCAACATCTACCATTGGAGACACCTGTAATACTCCTTTATAATCACCCAGTTACGTTGTGACGTTTGGTAGTACCCAAAGTGTTCCTCCGGCAAACGGGAGTTGCATAATCTATCATAGGAACATGTATAAGTCATGGATAAAGCAATAGCAACATACTAAACGATCGGGTGCTAAGCTAATATAATGGGTCATGTCAATCAGATCATTCAACTAATGATGTGACCTCGTTAATCAAATAACAACTCTTTGTTCATGGTTAGGAAACATAACCATCTTTGATTAACGAGCTAGTCTAGTAGAGGCATACTAGTGACACTCTGTTTGTCTATGTATTCACACATGTATTATGTTTCCGGTTAATACAATTCTAGCATGAATAGTAAACCTTTATCATGATATAAGGAAATAAATAATAACTTTATTATTGCCTCTAGGGCATATTTCCTTCAGTCTCCCACTTGCACTAGAGTCAATAATCTAGATTACACTGTAATGATCCTAACACCCATGGAGTCTTGGTGCTGATCATGTTTTGCTCGTGGAAGAGGCTTAGTCAACGGGTCTGCAACATTCAGATCCATATGTATCTTGCAAATCTCTATGTCTCCCACCTGGACTAGATCCCGGATGGAGTTGAAGCGTCTCTTGATGTGTTTGGTCCTTTTGTGAAATCTGGATTCCTTTGCCAAGGCAATTGCACCAGTATTGTCACAAAAGATTTTCATTGGACCCGATGCACTAGGTATGACACCTAGATCGGATATGAACTCCTTCATCCAGACTCCTTCGTTTGCTGCTTCCGAAGCAGCTATGTACTCCGCTTCACATGTAGATCCCGCTGCGACGCTTTGTTTAGAACTGCACCAACTGACAGCTCCACCATTTAATGTAAACACGTATCCGGTTTGCGATTTAGAATCGTCCGGATCAGTGTCAAAGCTTGCATCAACGTAACCTCTTACGGTGAGCTCTTTGTCACCTCCATATATGAGAAACATATCCTTAGTCCTTTTCAGGTATTTCAGGATGTTCTTGACCGCTGTCCAGTGATCCACTCCTGGATTACTTTGGTACCTCCCTGCTAAACTTATAGCAAGGCACACATCAGGTCTGGTACACAGCATTGCATACATGATAGAGCCTATGGCTGAAGCATAGGGAACATCTTTCATTTTCTCTCTATCTTCTGCAGTGGTCGGGCTTTGAGTCTTACTCAATCTCACACCTTGTAACACAGGCAAGAACCCTTTCTTTGCTTGATCCATTTTGAACTTCTTCAAAATCTTGTCAAGGTATGTGCTTTGTGAAAGTCCAATTAAGCGTCTTGATCTATCTCTATAGATCTTTATGCCTAATATGTAAGCAGCTTCTCCGAGGTATTTCATTGAAAAACTTTTATTCAAGTATCCCTTTATGCTATCCAGAAATTCTATATCATTTCCAATCAGTAATATGTCATCCACATATAATATTAGAAATGCTACAGAGCTCCCACTCACTTTTTTGTAAATACAGGCTTCTCCGAAAGTCTGTATAAAACCAAATGCTTTGATCACACTATCAAAGCGTTTATTCCAACTCCGAGAGGCTTGCACGAGTCCATAAATGGATCGCTGGAGCTTGCACACTTTGTTAGCTCCCTTTGGATTGACAAAACCTTCCGGTTGCATCATATACAACTCTTCTTCCGGAAATCCATTCAGGAATGCAGTTTTGACATCCATCTGCCAAATTTTATAATCATAAAATGCGGCAATTGCTAACATGATTCGGACAGACTTAAGCATCGCTACGGGTGAGAAAGTCTCATCGTAGTCAATCCCTTGGACTTGTCGGAAACCTTTTGCGACAAGTCGAGCTTTGTAGACAGTAACATTACCATCAGCGTCAGTCTTCTTCTTAAAGATCCATTTGTTCTCAATTGCTTGCCGATCATCGGGCAAGTCAACCAAAGTCCATACTTTGTTCTCATACATGGATCCCATCTCAGATTTCATGGCTTCAAGCCACTTTGCGGAATCTGGGCTCACCATCGCTTCTTCATAGTTCATAGGTTCATCATGATCTAATATCATGACCTCCAGAACAGGATTACCGTACCACTCTGGTGCGGATCTCACTCTGGTTGATCTACGAGGTTCAGTAGTATCTTGATCTAAAGTTTCATGATCATCATCATTAGCTTCCTCACTTATTGGTGTAGGTGTCGCAGAAACAGTTTTCTGTGATGTACTACTTCTCAATAAAGGAGTAGGTACAGTTACCTCGTCAAGTTCTACTTTCCTCCCACTCACTTCTTTCGAAAGAAACTCCTTCTCTAGAAAGTTTCCGAACTTAGCAACAAAAGTCTTGCCTTCGGATCTGTGATAGAAGGTGTATCCAACAGTTTCCTTTGGATATCCTATGAAGACACATTTCTCCGATTTGGGTTCGAGCTTATCAGGTTGAAGCCTTTTCACATAAGCATCGCAGCCCCAAACTTTAAGAAACGACAACTTTGGTTTCTTGCCAAACCATAGTTCATAAGGCGTCGTCTCAACGGATTTAGATGGTGCCCTATTTAACGTGAATGCGGTCGTCTCTAGAGCGTATCCCCAAAACGATAGCGGTAAATCAGTAAGAGACATCATAGATCGCACCATATCTAGTAAAGTACGATTACGACGTTCGGACACACCATTACGCTGTGGTGTTCCGGGTGGCGTGAGTTGCGAAACTATTCCACAATTTTTCAAATGTACACCAAACTCGTAACTCAAATATTCTCCTCCACGATCAGATCGTAGAAACTTTATTTTCTTGTTACGATGATTTTCAACTTCACTCTGAAATTCTTTGAAATTTTCAAGTGTTTCAGACTTGTGTTTCATTAAGTAGATATACCCATATCTGCTTAAGTCATCTGTGAAGGTGAGAAAATAACGATATCCGCCACGAGCCTCAATATTCATCGGTCCACATACATCGGTATGTATGATTTCCAACAAATCTGTTGCTCTCTCCATAGTACCGGAGAACGGTGTTTTAGTCATCTTGCCCATGAGGCACGGTTCGCAAGTACCAAGTGATTCATAATCAAGTGGTTCCAAAAGTCCATCAGTATGGAGTTTCTTCATGCGCTTTACACCGATATGACATAAACGATAGTGCCACAAATAAGTTGCACTTTCATTATCAACTCTGCATCTTTTGGCTTCAACATTATGAATATGTGTATCACTACTATCGAGATTCATCAAAAATAGACCACTCTTCAAAGGCGCATGACCATAAAAGATATTATTCATATAAATAGAACAACCATTATTCTCTGATTTAAATGAATAACCGTCTCGCATTAAACAAGATCCAGATATAATGTTCATGCTCAACGCTGGCACCAAATAACAATTATTTAGGTCTAATATTAATCCCGAAGGTAGATGTAGAGGTAGCGTGCCGACCGCGATCACATCGACTTTGGAACCGTTTCCCACGCGCATCGTCACCTCGTCCTTTGCTAGTGTCCGCTTATTCTGTAGTCCCTGTTTCGAGTTGCAAATATTAGCAACAGAACCAGTATCAAATACCCAGTTGCTACTGCGAGCATTAGTAAGGTACACATCAATAACATGTATATCACATATACCTTTGTTCACCTTGCCATCCTTCTTATCCGCTAAATACTTGGGGCAGTTCCGTTTCCAGTGACCAGTCTGCTTGCAGTAGAAGCACTCAGTTTCAGGCTTAGGTCCAGACTTGGGTTTCTTCTCTTGAGCAGCAACTCGCTTGCCGTTCTTCTTGAAGTTCCCCTTTTTCTTCCCTTTGCCCTTTTTCTTGAAATTAGTGGTTTTGTTAACCATCAACACTTGATGCTCCTTCTTGATTTCTACCTCCGCAGCTTTTAGCATTGCGAAGAGCTCTGGAATAGTCTTGTTCATCCCTTGCATATTATAGTTCATCACGAAGCTTTTGTAGCTTGGTGGCAGTGATTGGAGAATTCTGTCAATGACGCAATCATCTGGAAGAGTAACTCCCAATTGAATCAAGTGATTATTATACACAGACATTTTGAGTATATGCTCACTGACAGAACTGTTATCCTCCATCTTGCAGCTATAGAACTTATTGGAGACTTCATATCTCTCAATCCAGGCATTTGCTTGAAATATTAACTTCAACTCCTGGAACAGTTCATATGCTCCATGACGTTCAAAACGTCGTTGAAGTCCCGGTTCTAAGCCGTAAAGCATGGCACACTGAACTATCGAGTAGTCATCAGCTTTGCTCTGCCAGACGTTCATAACTTCTGGTGTTGCTCTAGCAGCAGGCCTGGCACCTAGCGGTGCTTCCAGGACGTAATTCTTCTGTGCAGCAATGAGGATAATCCTCAAGTTACGGACCCAGTCCGTGTAATTGCTACCATCATCTTTCAACTTTGCTTTCTCAAGGAACGCATTAAAATTTAACGGAACAACAGCACGAGCCATCTATCTACAATCAACATAAACAAGCAAGATACTATCAGGTACTAAGTTCATGATAAGTTTATGTTCAGTTAATAAAATTAATTAAGAACTCCCACTTAGATAGACATCCCTCTAATCCTCTAAGTGATCACGTGATCCAAATCAACTAAACCATAACCGATCATCACGTGATATGGAGTAGTTTTCAATGGTGAACATTGTTATGTTGATCATATCTACTATATGATTCACGCTCGACCTTTCGGTCTCTGTGTTCCGAGGTCATATCTTATATGCATAGCTCGTCAAGTATAACCTGAGTATTCCGCGTGTGCAACTGTTTTGCACCCGTTGTATTTGAACGTAGAGCCTATCACACCCGATCATCACGTGGTGTCTCAGCACGAAGAACTTTTGCAATGGTGCATACTCAGGGAGAACACTTCTTGATAATTTAGTGAGAGATCATATTATAATGCTACCGTCAATCAAAGCAAGATAAGATGCATAAAAAGATAAACATCACATGCAATCAATATAAGTGATATGATATGGTCATCATCATCTTGTGCTTGTGATCTCCATCTCCGAAGCACCGTCATGATCACCATCGTCACCGGCGTGACACCTTGATCTCCATCGTAGCATCGTTGTCGTCTCGCCAATCTTATGCTTCCACGACTATCACTACCGCTTAGTAATAAAGTAAAGCATTACATCGCGATTGCATTGCATACAATAAAGCGACAACCATATGGCTCCTGCCAGTTGCCGATAACTCAGTTACAAAACATGATCATCTCATACAATAAAATTTAGCATCATGTCTTGACCATATCACATCACAACATGCCCTGCAAAAACAAGTTAGACGTCCTCTACTTTGTTTGTTGCAAATTTTACGTGGCTGCTACGGGCTTAAGCAAGAACTCATCTTACCTACGCATCAAAACCACAACGATAGTTTGTCAAATAGACTCCGTTTTAACCTTCTCAAGGACCGGGCGTAGCCACACTCGGTTCAACTAAAGTTGGAGAGACAGTCTTCCGCAAGCCATCTATGTGCAAAGCACGTCGAGGGAACCGGTCTCGCGTAAGAGTACGCGTAAGGTTGGTCCGGATCGTCTCGTCCAACAATACCGCTGAACCAAAGTATGACATGCTGGTAGGCCGTATGACTTGTATCGTCCACAACTCACTTGTGTTCTACTCGTGCAAATAACATCAAACCATAAAAACCTAGGCTCTGATGCCACTGTTGGGGAACGTAGTAATTTCAAAAAAATTCCTACGCACACGCAAGATCATGGTGATGCATAGCAACGAGAGGGAAGAGTGTTGTCTACGTACCCTCGTAGACCGAAAGCGGAAGCGTTATATCAACGCGGTTGATGTAGTCGTACGTCTTCACGATCCGACCGATCCAAGCACCGTTACTCCGGCACCTCCGAGTTCTTGGCACACGTTCAGCTCGATGACGATCCTCGGGCTCCGATCCAGCAAAGCGTCGAGGAAGAGTTCCGTCAGCACGACGGCGTGGTGACGATCTTGATGTACTACTGACGCAGGGCTTCGCCCAAGCACTGCGACAATATGACCGAGGTGGAATTTGGTGGCATGGGGCACCGCACACGGCTAAGGAAAGATCTCAATGATCAATTGTGTGTCTAGAGGTGCCCCCTGCCCCCATATATAAAGGGGCAAAGTGGGAGGGGCGCGGCAGCCATAGGAGGAGTCCTACTCCCGCTGGGAGTAGGACTCCCCTCCAATCCTATTCCTAATAGGACTCCCCAAGTGGGGAAAGAGAGAAGGGCTGGCCGGCCACCTTCCCTAGTACTAATAGGACTAGGGGAAGGGGGGAGGCGCGCAGCCCATGAGGGCAGCCCTCTCACCTTTCCACCAAGGCCCATGTTGGCCCATTTGGCTCCCGGGGGGTTCCGGTAACCCTCCCGGTATTCCGGTAAAATCCCGATTTCACCTGGAACACTTCCGATGTCCAAACATAGGCTTCCAATATATCAATCTTTACGTATTGACCATTTCGAGACTCCTCGTCATGTCCGTGATCACATCCGGGACTCCGAACAACCTTCGGCTCATCAAAATGCATAAACTCATAATAACTGTCATCGTAACGTTAAGCGTGCGGACCCTACGGTTCGAGAACAATGTAGACATGACCGAGACACATCTCCGGTCAATAACCAATAGCGGGACCTGGATGCCCATATTGGCTCCTACATATTCTACGAAGATCTTTATCGGTCAGACCGCATAACAACATACGTTGTTCCCTTTGTCATCGGTATGTTTACTTGCCCGAGATTCGATCGTCAGTATCCAATACTTAGTTCAATCTCGTTACCGGCAAGTCTCTTTACTCGTTCCGTAATACATCATCCCACAACTAATTCATTAGTTGCAATGCTTGCAAGGCTTAAGTGATGTGCATTACCGAGAGGGCCCAGAGATACCTCTCCGACGATCGGAGTGACAAATCCTAATCTCGAAATACGCCAACCCAACATCTACCATTGGAGACACCTGTAATACTCCTTTATAATCACCCAGTTACGTTGTGACGTTTGGTAGTACCCAAAGTGTTCCTCCGGCAAACGGGAGTTGCATAATCTCATAGTCATAGGAACATGTATAAGTCATGGATAAAGCAATAGCAACATACTAAACGATCGGGTGCTAAGCTAATATAATGGGTCATGTCAATCAGATCATTCAACTAATGATGTGACCTCGTTAATCAAATAACAACTCTTTGTTCATGGTTAGGAAACATAACCATCTTTGATTAACGAGCTAGTTTAGTAGAGGCATACTAGTGACACTCTGTTTGTCTATGTATTCACACATGTATTATGTTTCCGGTTAATACAATTCTAGCATGAATAATAAACCTTTATCGTGATATAAGGAAATAAATAATAACTTTATTATTGCCTCTAGGGCATATTTCCTTCAGAAGCCCCTGGCGTATTTGTCGTACCACGTTGTACGGGTGCAACATGTTATTAATAAACATATATATAAAAAGAGGGTAATGCAGAAAATAGACAAAAGCTATACATTGTTTATAGAAAGACTGCTATCAAAGCAGAACGATACAAATAGTGCGATAAGCAAAAGAAATTGGACTATTTAACATGTCCTGGCCAGGGGCAGGCCGCGGAATTGTATGCAAAACAGGTGTACTGCTCGTAATAGAGACCACCTGGGAGTTCCATAATGCGGCATGGCTTGTCTGCTTTCCTGGATCTTGCATCGTTTGTGCGGCAGTTGAATTGCCTAATAGGTCGTCCGAAGTATGGAGTCCTGAAAATAAGAGAAAAAAGAATCCGACAGCCCCTAGTATGGTTTAAGCCATATTTTGGGCGTGCTGTGATGATGCCCCTTCCCTTGTGCCCATGGTATTTCAAGAGCGTAGTTATGTACGCGAAGCACTGGTTTTGCTATATCGCGAGGGCTAGGGTTGGGGCCGCATTGCTACGCTAGCTCGGAACGTGCCAGGCGGTCTTGTTGTAGGTTACTCCGGGTGTGCTTGACAGTGTCCGGCTTTTTAAGGGCCGGACTGGAGAACTGCCTAGAGAGGCTGCTTTGTACTTCTGCTGCGAGCGTTGCTGTGTGCTCCTCCATTCAGAGGGAGCGTTCGGTGTTTCCGTTGACCGTGATTACTCCTCGAGGGCCTGGCATCTTGAGCTTGAGGTATGCATAGTGCGGTACTGCATTGAACTTTGCAAATGCGGTTCGCCCGAGCAGTGCGTGATAGCCACTGCGGAACGGGACTATGTCGAAGATTAACTCCTCGCTTCGGAAGTTATCCAGAGATCCGAAGACCACTTCAAGTGTGACCGAACCTGTACAGTTGGCCTCTACACCTGGTATGACGCCTTTAAAGGTCGTTTTGGTGGGCTTGATCCTCGAGGGATCTATGCCCATTTTCTGCACTGTATCCTGGTAAAGCAGGTTCAGGCTGTTGCCGCCGTCCATAAGGACTCTTGTGAGATGAAATCCGTCAATGATTGGGTCAAGAACCAATGTGGCGAACCCGCCATGACGGATGCTAGTGGGATGGTCCCTTCGATCGAAGGTGATCGGGCAGGAGGACCATGGGTTGAACTTTGGGGCGACTGGCTCCAGCGCGTATGCGTCCCATAACGCACGCTTCCACTCCCTTTTGGGAATGTGGGTTGCGTATATCATGTTCACCGTCCGCACTTGTGGGGGAAAAAACTTTTGTCCACTATTGTTCGGCGGCCTGGGCTCCTCCTCGTCGTCGCTATGCAGCCCCTTGTCTCTGTTTTCGGCTCTTAACTTGCCTGCCTGCTTGAACACCCAACAATCCCTGTTGGTGTGATTGGTTGGCTTTTCGGGGGTGCCATGTATCTGGCACAAGCGGTCGAGTATTCGGTCCAAACTGGACGGGCCCTGAGTATTTCTTTTGAATGGCTTTTTGCACTGTCCGGATTTGTAGCCTCAGAATCCGGCGTTTACTGCCGTATCCTTGTTGTTGTCGCTGTTAACGCGGCGCTTTTAGTTGTTCCGGCGCGACCTGCCGCTTTTGTCCTTGGTATCCGAATTACCAAGGTTCTTGGTTAAGTTGTTGCTGGGAGCTAGCCAGCTATCTTCTCCCGCGCAAAAGCGGGTCATGAGTGTCGTAAGGGCTGCCATGGATTTCGGCATTTCCTGTCCCCGGTGCCGGGCGAGCCACTCGTCACGGATATTATGCTTGAAGGCCGCTAGGGCCTCTGCGTCCGGACAGTTGACTATTTGGTTTTTCTTTGTTAGGAACCGCGTCCAGAATTTCCTGGCCGATTCCTCTAGCTGCTGGATTATGTGGCTTAGGTCATCGGCGTCCGGTGGTCGCACATAAGTGCCCTGGAAGTCGTCAAGGAATGCGGCTTCCAGGTCCTCCCAAGAAACGATTGAGTCTGCTGGCAAGCTGTTAAGCCAATGCCTGGCCGGTCCCTTAAGTTTGAGTGGGAGGTATTTGATTGCGTGTAGATCATCTCCGCGGGCCATGTGGATATGAAGGAGATAGTCCTCAATCCATACCGCAGGATCTGTTGTGCCATCCTATGGTTCGATGTTTACGGGTTTGAAGCCCTCAGGGATTCTATGATCCATTACTTCATCTATGAAGCATAGTGGGTGTGCGGCGCCTCTGTACTGGGCTATATCACGACGCAGCTCAAAGGAGCTTTGTCTATTGTGTTCGGCCCAGCCGAATTTATTGTATCCGGAGTGACGATCATCGTCACGTGCCGTGGGGCGCCTGCGCGATCCGTAGATCGATCTTGTTTGCCTTGCCTTGTCCTCTAGTATATCTCGCGGGTCTGGCGCGTTTTCCCGTGCCTTAGCATGTTTTGAGCGGCGTCAGGGCATGGCTTGATTGGAGGGCCTAGAGGCCTCTCTGTCACGGCCGCGAGGTGGCCGGTCGGCCATGTCATGCGCTGGTGATGTAGGTTCTTCCTCCTCTAATCGAGGTAGCAGCCTGCATTTTGGGTAACGCTTGGAGGGGCGTTCGAGTTCATACTCTTCGTCCGCAGGGACTTCAGTCCATCTGTCAGCTAGCAAATCTTGATCAGCTCTAAGCTGTTGCTGCTTTTTCTTCAGGCTGCTTGCCGTGGCTAAAAGCCTGCGTTTAAAACATTCTTGTTCGGCGGGATCTGATGGCACGACGAATTCGTCGTCGTCGAGGCTTGCCTCGTCTTC
Organism: Aegilops umbellulata; assembly: GCA_032464435.1. Classification (NCBI taxonomy): domain Eukaryota; kingdom Viridiplantae; phylum Streptophyta; class Magnoliopsida; order Poales; family Poaceae; genus Aegilops; species Aegilops umbellulata. Next base: position 35,715,485 of record CP136055.1, on the reverse strand, counting down.
GGAGGGAGGCATATAATTGTCATCCTCAACCTCTCGGTCTGCCGCTCTCTCATGAGGGCTGGCTTCTCCATCCTCCTATGCCGAATCTTGCTGGAGGGGGTGTTCTTCGGCGCTATCCGAAGTAGTATTATCTCTTGTGCCGGAATCACCGTTTTTGCTTTGGCGGGATTTAGAGTGTCGCCGCTGACGTCGGCGCTTGGGATGTTTCTTAGAAGTGTCATCCCCCGCTGTTCCATCGCCTTCTCCATCTTTTGGAGTGTCCACCATATATATGTCGTATGACGAGGTGGCCTTCCAGCGCCCTACAGGTGCTGGTTCTTGTTCGTCTCCTGCACCGTCGTCCATACCGTCGATGTCTTCGGAATCGAAGTCGAGCACGTCGGTTAAATCGTCGACAGTGGCTACGAAGTGGGTGGTGGGTGGGTTTTGAATTTCTTCATCGTCCGTATCCCAACCTTGCTGACCGTAGTCCGGCCAGGACTCTCCTGATAAAGAGAGAGATTTTAGCGAATTCAGGATGTCGCTGATGGGTGAGTGCTGAAGGAGGTCTGCGGTGGTGAACTCCATTATTGGCGCCCAATCGGATTCGATCGGCAGGGGCGCGGGGGGCTCGGAGTCCGAAGAGGAATCCGGCCCCTCGGGGTCACGGGCCATGCAGAGTGCGGGGCTGGTGTTCGGCTCGATCGCCTTTGAGATCGCAGCACCTGAGGTGGCGTCCAACCGCTCATCCTCGATCGGCGCAGCAAGCTCCGAATTAAGGGTCGGAGCCGACGCGCGTGCGGCCTCCAGGACACTATTCGGCAGTAGAGCTAGATCATGCCCATCGAAACAGTGCGGCGCGCTTGGCTGTGGCTCGAATCCATCGAAGATCAAGTCCCCGCGGATGTCAGCCGTGTAGTTCAAACTTCCAAACCTGACCTGATGGCCAGGGGCGTAGCTTTTGATCTGCTCCAGATGGCCAAGCGAATTAGCCCGCAGTGCGAAGCCGCCGAAGACGAAGATCTGTCCGAGGAGAAAGGTCTCACCCTGGACCGCATCATCGTTGATGATCAAAGGAGCCATCGGGCCTAAAAGTGACGACACAGAGGAACTCTCAATGAAAGCACCAATGTCGGTGTCAAAACCGGCGGATCTCGGGTAGGGGGTCCCGAACTGTGCGTCTAGGCGGATGGTAACAAGAGACAAGGGACACGAAGTTTTACCCAGGTTCGGGCCGTTTCGATGGAGGTAAAACCCTACGTCCTGCTCGATTAATATTGATGATATGGGTAGTACAAGAGTAGATCTACCACGAGATCAAGGAGGCTAAACCCTAGAAGCTAGCCTATGGTATGATTGTTGTATGTTGGGGTTGTTGTCCTACAGACTAAAACCCTCCGGTTTATATAGACACCGGATAGGGTTAGGGTTACACAAAGTCGGTTACAATGGTAGGAGATATGAATATCCGCATCGCCAAGCTTGCCTTCCACGCCAAGGAAAGTCCCCTCCGGACACGGGACGAAGTCTTCAATCTTGTATCTTCATAGTCCAGGAGTCCGGCTGAAGGTATAGTCCGGCCATCCGGACACCCCCTAATCCAGCACTCCCTCAGTCGCCTTGAGGCACTCGGAGTTGGTCAACTCTCGGAGTCGTTGGATGGCGGCGGAACCATCTACCGACACCGGCTTCGGCTTGTAGCTCTAGCTGGCCCGAGGCTCAGCCGGCGGGCCGGCTACGTAAGTCGGCAGATTGAGGAAGTCGATGGCCGAGTCGACGTTCTCCATGTAGAAGTAAGATTTCTGCCACATCTTGACCGATTGTGGCAGCTTGACAGTGGGGAAGACGGTCTTCGGCGATGGATGACGAACTGCGATGAAGGTACCACACTGGGAAGCCACCTCCAGGACGGAGGTGCCCAGCTTGGTGTAGAAGAATGCTCCCCATAGCTTGATGGTGGGGAGGATGCCGAGGTAGCCTTTGCACGGCGTGATGAAGGCAGCCAGGAGCATCACCGTGTTGGGCGCAAGGTGATGAGGCTGTGATACGTCCATTTTGCATCATGCTTTTATATCAATATTTATTGCATTATGGGATGTTATTACACATTATGTCATAATACTTATGCCTATTCTCTCTTATTTTACAAGGTTTACATAAGGAGGGTGAATGCCGGCAGCTGGAATTCTGGGCTAGAAAAGGAGCAAATATTAGAGACCTATTCTGCACAACTCCAAAAGTCCTGAAACTCCATGAAAGTTATTTTTGGAAGTAACAAAAATACTGAGCGGAAGAAATACGAGAGGGGGCCCACACCCTGGCCACGAGGGTGGGGGCGCGCCCCCTGCCTCGTGGGACCCCTGTTGGCCCTCCGGTGCCCATCTTCTACTATATGAAGTCTTTTGTCCGAAGAAAAATCATAAGCAAGCTTTCGGGACGAGACTCCGCCGCCACGAGGCGGAACCTTGGCGAAACCAATCCAGGGCTCCGGCAGAGCTGTTTTGTCGGGGACACTTCCCTCCGGGAGGGGGGCATCATCGTCATCGTTATCACCAACGCTCCTCTCATCGGGAGAGGGCAAATCTCCATCAACATGTTCACCAGCATCATCTCCTCTCAAACCCTAGTTCATCTCTTGTATCCAATTCTTGTCTCTAAGTCCGGGGTTGGTACTTGTAGGTTGCTAGTAGTGTTGATTACTCCTTGTAGTTTATGCTAGTTGGTATATTTGGTGGAAGATCATATGTTCAGATCCTATATGCATATTAATACTTCTCTGATTATGAACATGAATATGCTTCGTGAGTAGTTACGTTTGTTCCTGAGGACATGGGAGAAGTCTTGCTATTAGTAGTCATGTGAATTTGGTATTCGTTCGATATTTTGATGAGATGTATGTTGTCTCTCCTCTAGTGGTGTTTTGTGAACGTCGACTACATGACACTTCACCATTATTTGGGCCTAGAGGAAGGCATTGGGAAGTAATAAGTAGATGATGGGTTGCTAGAGTGACAGAAGCTTAAACCCTAGTTTATGCGTTGCTTCGTAAGGGGCTCATTTGGATCCATATGTTTCATGCTATGGTTAGGTTTACCTTAATACTTCTTTTGTAGTTGCGGATTCTTGCAATAGGGGTTAATCATAAGTAGGATGCTTGTCCAAGAAAGGACATCACCCAAGCATTGGTCCACCCACATACCAAATTATCAAAGTAACGAACGCGAATCATATGACACTACAAAAAAAAGACACATCCGTGACATTTTGGGCTGAACGAATTTTTTTTCTGTCATACATATGACACTTCTATGATGATAATTGTGAGAAAACCCGGTATCATCATAGATGTGGTGGGCTCCTACTTCTATGATAAAAAATCATCACAGAAAAAGGGCTTTTCATCCTAAGCGGGCCGGAGACGCAGCTGCATGACATTCTTTGGGTCGTCCATGACGAAAAAATTCCTGGTAGAAGTGAGGGGGAGGAAAATTTTGAGGAGTTCCCAGTTATGGTGGGAGGTCGGGGGCCGAGCGATGCGCGTTTCTCTCATACATGTACGCGCGTGTGTGCGAGGCGTTGGCTCTAACTGAACCCGAGCGAGGCGTTGGGCTCTAACTGAACCCGAGCAATTGCACTGCAGGCTACGCGTTACTGAACCCGAGCGATCGATCGATGGCTATTAACTGAACCCGATCGAGCAATTCCTTCGTTACTGCTGCTAACTGAAGCCGATCGATGCTACCTCTGGGATGAACAGTGAGCGTTGCGCGGGGGGGGGGGGGGGGGGGTTGATGAACAGTGAGCGTTGGCGTTGCCTCTGGATGAACAGGACCCCGTGGTGTGGTGGAGGGCTGGATGAACAGTAGATGGTGGAGGGGTGCCCGTGGAGGGGTGGTTGAACAGGACCCCGTGGTGTGGAGGGCTGGATGAACAGTAGACGATGGAGGGTGGTTGAACAGTAGCCGGTGGAGTAGCACACGGTGGAGGCTGGATGAACAAGAGCCCGTGGAGGCTGGAGGAGGTCGACGGTGGAGATGAACAGTATCCCGTGGAGTCCCGTTTTGCGGTACGCCACAATCCTCCCGATGAACAGGACCCCCATTTTGACCGTAGTGCTCCAACACAAGTCCGTTTCGTCCGTTTTGCGGTACGCCACACCCCTCCCGATCAACAGGACCGCCATTTCGACCGTAGGAGGTTCATTTCCTCCGTTTTGCGGTACGCCACACCCCTCCCGATGAACAGGATCCTGTTTCGAACGTGGCCGGTCGAACACAAGGTCGTTTCCTCCGTTCTGCGTTACGCCAGGCCTCGTTTCCATCGCCTGTTTCGTCCAAGCCCTCCCGATGAACACGACCACGCATTCCGTTCCGACCCAGCCGGTTGGCTCCCACGCGTTCCGTTGCCTCCCGATGAACACGACGCATTCCGTTGCCTCCCCATGAACACGACGCATTCCGTTGCCTCCCCATGAACACGACGACGATGTTGTTTCTCCGTTCCGACCCAGCCATGTACACGAGCACTCGCCGTACGTATGCGCGAGTAGGCGTTCGAGACCCCGCCCGTATGTACACATACGTGGCTGTATTTTCTTTCTTGCACCCTGGCCGCTATACGTACGTGTACATGCTACGTGCACGCCTCTACTACGACACGTGCGCGCCTCAACATCCACCAGTATATATGTATGTACACGTTCGCGACCAGAATGAAAACGCTGCGTACGCTTCGACAAGGAGGGTCCCGACTGTCAAGCACTTCCTTGCCTGCGACGATGTAGCTGGTGGGTCCCAGCAGTCAGGTGGGCGAATTGTTTTTTTGCCCGGACGCACTTCCTTGCGTGCGAAGATGTAGATGGTGGGTCCCAGCAGTCGGGGGGGGGGGGGGGGGCGAATCATTTTTTATGCCCAGACGCAGTTCCTTGCGTGCGAAGATGTAGTTGGTGGGTCCCAGTAGTTAGGGGGAAACGTTTTTTTCGCGAAATACGGTGGCCCGTCCGGTGGGTCCCCGTTGTCAGGTGGAGGAATCATTATTTTGTGCGTAATAAGGAGGCACTTCCTTGCTGCGGCCATGGACCCAGCTGTCAGCCTCTCCACGTACAGTCCACGTCCGATGGAAGTCGTTCCTTGAACACGTTGACCACGCCGCGCCGAGAGCACCACGGCGGTGGACAACGGCGAGGACTAGGAAGTGGACGACTCGGAGACAGGGAAGACGCAACAGTGGATGCCCACGTGAAGAGGAGTATGAGGGTTCACTGGTTCGGCTGCGGTGTGAGGCTGTTGTCGCCGCAGAATAACAGGGGGTATGGGTGATTAGAGGGATGGACTGGCCAGCGGTGGGAGTAGTAGGGGGCGGTGAGGCCTCCGCGGCATCACAGCCGGCAACGGGAGGCAGGATCACATGGCACGACTGGCGCTGGTTTGGGTGGCTGGAGCAAGAAGACCAGAGGTTGAAGAAGCACTACTGCCGTTGGATGAACACCGTACGATAACAGGAGCTAGAATCGTTCATATTGACTAAGTTGACAAAGCCCTCCGTCCCCGTCAACTTGGTAGGCCCACAAGTCAGCCTCCCTCTATGCTGGGTTCCAGCTGGCAGGGGGAATATTCATTTTTTTTGTGCGTAATAAGGAGGCACTTCCTTGCGTGCGAAGATAGCTAGTGGGTCCGACATGTCAGCGGGGGGCACATTATTTTCGCGAAATACAGAGGCCCTTCCGGTGGGTCCGAGATGTTAGGTGGAGGAATCATTATTTTGCGCGTAATAAGGAGGCAATTCCTTGTGTGCGGTCGTGGACCCAATTGTCAGCCTCTCCACGCACAGTCTACTTCCGATGGTGCCGTTTGTTGACCATGTTGACCACGCCGCACCGAGCGCATCCAAGGTGGTGGACGACGGCGAGGCCCTGGACAGCAACGAGCCGGAGATGGGATGACGCGGGAGTAGAGTCACAGATGGAGAGGTGTACGAGGGTTAACTGGTTCTAGTGCGGTGTGGTTTGGTAGTCGGTGGAGAAGAACCGGAGGTGTGGAGGGGTGGAGGGATGGCCTGGCCAACGGTGGAGTAGCGCTTCATAGCGAAGCGTGCTAAGTAGAGCTGCTAGCAGCAGGAGGCAGGAGGTGGTCCCGGCGGCGCTGGAGGAAGAAGACGAGAGATTGAAGATGGATGCCGGTCGTTGGATGTAAATCCATCGGCTAACATGTCAGAATCATTTGTTGACTAAATTGACAACGACTACAGTTGGCTTCCACCTATTGGCCCACATTTCAGCCTCCAAAAATGTGGCACGTATTCAACCCATTTTTTTTCAGAATTTACAGTCTTTTTTTTGCGCGGTGAACAAATAATGTAGCATCCATGTGGCCCATTTATTTTATTTCCTAAAAAATTACAGGCCATTTGCACTTTCTCGAAATACACGATTTTGCTGGGCTGATTCTAATTATAATGTTGGGTTGGGCCAGCAATGTTATCAAAAAATAAAAAGGGGCTGAGCATTTTGTTATAAATATATTTAAATAATAAGTGATATTATTACATTCGTCCTTAAATCTTACCAAGCTTTTGTACACAATCACTAGGATTTTCGTGCCTAAACAATCCAGGATTTTATTTGTTAAGAAATTATTTTTATAAGTTAATAAGATGTGGGATATTGATTTCTTACATATGTAAGTATCTGTTAAATATATGATGACAATAAAAATAATATATAATAACACATAAAATAATTTAAATATATATAATATAGTTAGAAGGGAAACATAAGTTGGACCTGGCGTTCCTATTCTTATATAGAAAAATAGAACAGACCTCTATGTTTTCTTCAAAAAAAAAACATAAATTGGGCTGCCAAAAATAAAACCTCGGATGGGAGGTCCATAGGCCGGTCGATACATGAGGCCCTAAGAAAATACAAACGGGCCTACGGACCTCCCATCCGAGGTCGTGGGCTGCGCATGTTAAAAATGAAAGCCTAGATGGGGCAGCCCAAAACCACGTCCAACACTTGCCAAAACTTCGTCCCTCGTTTTCTCTGTGTTTCGCACACTCGACATTGTGTGGGCACTTTTGACGGTGCATCATATGAAGATATAATATGCATGAATGTTGATCAGCATGATGTTAACTGACTGGTAGTTCCATTTTCGACCATGAATAAAACTTCCAACATGATGTTAACCCTGTTTGAAAAGGGCGTGTTAATATAAATGCTTTGCCTCTGAAAGTTGCAGTTTCTTATCTGAAACTGAACTTGCAGTTTCTTATCTGAAATTGAAACTTGCAGTTTCTTCTCTGATAATCACATTGTCTGCAGTTTTATACTCCTATGAAACTACATTTTTTAAGTGCTAAAAATAGATCTCTAGAATTCATAAAATACTTCATATGCTCAATACTTCAAATCTGAAATTCAAAAGACATTCATATCTGAAAGTACTCTCAAAATACACAACACCAAACAAAATACACAACCTGCAAATACTGATAACCCTAAGCTCCTCCTGACAATTCACAACCTGCCCGACTATTGGGCTGGGGGGGGGGGGGGCAGCCCCCTCCTATTCCTCGGCGGCAGACAGCCGCCCCGTGAGATGATGTGAACGGCGAGGGAGACGATGGCGGGGAAGCTTCGTCGGGCCAACTGCTTTTCTCCTCTTGCAGTTGGGTTCGGTCGACGAAGACTCCACCGGCTCGCTCTAGCAGGATACCCTCACAAACGGCACCCTGTAGATGCTCGATCCTTCAACCTCTGGTGGATGCTCCATCTGGGATCGATACTCCCATCACCGCTCCCTCACGATCGGATTCGGTGAATCTGTTTGCTCCATGGCCCAGAGGAGCAGCTCTATGTACTCCGGCGAATGTACTCCGGCACGACTCCCTTCAGGAGTATCGCCACCTTTTTGCTCTGTTGCAGATATTTGGCCATTATTTGGCCATGGATGTCGTCGTCGCCGCTAGTTGGTCCTTGTTGTCAAACCAAGACTGTATCCCCAACATCCTAGATAGCTTCACAGGGTCGCCGTCTGCGATCCTCACGTATCGGTTGTACTCCTCCATCGATCTACTTCTCCACAACACCTTCACTCACCGGCGGTGGTTTTTGAATGGAAGAGGAGAGGAGGGGCGGTGTTTTTGAAATGGAAGAGGAGAGGAGCGGCTCTGCATTTAGATTGGAACAGGAGAGTAGCGGCGGTGGTTTAAGAGGAGAAGAGCGGAAGAGCGGCGCTGGTCTTGGAAGTATTTTTTTGTTGTTTTGCGTATTTTGGGTCAAAGTTTGCCACGCACTGTATTTGACAAGCGAAATGTGAATGCATGTCACCAAAAATTGTATCGTTTGGTTCATATCTGAATGTACTTTCAAATTATATATTTTTTGCAACGTATAACATACATTTTATGTGCGAAAATCATGGTCAATTATGAAGTAGAATAAAAGGGAGACTAGTTAATGTGGGGTCGCTTTCTTAATTGAAGGGTAAATTGATTTTGATTTTGATCCAGTCACAGCGCGCCGGCCCTCTCGTCCAATCCTAAACCGCTGCCGCCCGCTCCTCTCCCTCTTCTCCATTGCAAAACCACCTCCTCTCCTCTCCATCATCTCCATTCCAAAACCACCGTCTCGCCTCTCCCTCTTCTGATCTTCTCCATTGCAAAACCACCTCCTCTCCTCTCCATCATCTCCATTCCAAAACCACCGTCTCGCCTCTCCCTCTTCTGATCTTCTCCATTGCAAAACCACCTCCTCTCCTCTCCATCATCTCCATTCCAAAACCACCGTCTCGCCTCTCCCCCTTCTTTATTGCAAGACACCGTCTCTCCTCCCATCTTCCAAAGCTAGCACCAGACCACTCAGAAGGACATCTATGGAGAGGATGCAACAGCAAACCAGGCAGATCGCCGGCGGCGACCAAGCAAAGTTAGCCAGGTTGAAGGAGATCCTTAGTTGGTTTGACAATGAGTGGGAGATTTCGAGGACGGTGCGGGCCATGTGGCAATGTATGCAAAAGAGCGAGACAGCAGCGATGAGGGCGGCGATGTACATGTACTCCTCGGCGGCAGTCACGCCGCAGTCCTCCGAGTTCACCGAGTATCTCCTTTGGGTGATGGAGCAGATAGATTCGCCCGAGGCTACAGTCGGGCGGAGGTGGTGGGCGTACAGGTCGAAGGTCGAGCACCCAGAGGATAACAAATCGATCGAGTATGGTGTGCCATTCGTGAGGGTGCAGAGCCAGCCGGAGCCACAGGAGTATTCGTTCTCCCACCGCAAGAGGAGGCCGGATGGCGCGACGTCTCTTCCCCGCCGTTCTCCACGGTTCCCTCGACGCTCGCCTCATTTCAACGGCGGCGGTAGGGTTTAAGGTAAGCTTCACACTAACCTAATCTTCCACTTGCTCATGCTTACAATCAGTGTGACAGCTAATGAAAATCGTGCTTACAATCAGTCTCCGAGTACTACGCCAATCACCCTAAAATAGCTCTGGACCTTTGGGTCAAAATTGTGACATAGTGTACATATAAAGAAAAATAGATTGGTGCTTCTTTCAGAAAAGAGTACTCCCTAGAAAACTACCAATATAAGCTACTAGTATTTGGTTAGATGATTTGCTGCCGAGAAAGATACGTCCACAGAGAGCGCCACACATCCCACTGGTGGTGGTGGATGCCAATGCGTGCATGCAGCATGGTTGGTGTCGGTAATTTTTTACTTGGCACACTTCGCACTCTGCATATATGCCGGTTCCATACGTACATTTGTGCAGTTACATCAAAATGTAGCTGAATAACCCTATTTGCACAGATAATGAAAAAGCATGATTGCATTATAGTAACACTAGTTGATGAAACACACAAAATAAATATAAGAAAATATTGCGATAGTATCATAGTATGACATGCTGCGAGGGCGAGATGGGCCCTGCGACGGCTCATACGGTACGCCTCATACTGGACATCGTCCCAAGTCTCCCAGATACACCTTCTGCCAGTGATGAACATCAGTGTATAGCGGTAGTACAAGGAGGCGCCTTGAGACATTCAAATCTCTATTTTTGTACATATCAACTAAAATTAAGCACCCCAGTTTGCAGAAACGCTTAAACATTAACAATGGGACTAGTTGATGATACATACATTAACAAAGAGAAGCACTTTCTTTATCTACATTGGAAATGAAATGATAGAGATGACACTCACTCTATTTTAATTGTATTATTACTTCATTTATCAGTGACACTAGGGTCGAGCAGGTGGCAAACGAGGTGTACCGTGCGTTGCAAGGATGGAGGCCAAGGGTGCTTAGACTGGGATGCTGAAGTTGGCTCTTTTAGTCACCAACATGGATGATTTAATTCATGGGACATTTTGGTGCAGTTCACCTAAAATGAAGCAATGTCCCGTGAGCTAGCAGCTTCTTAAAAAAATTAAGAAAAGGGCTCCAGCCCCGGTTCCATTTCCATCAGAAAACGAAACCCACAGAGCTTCTTCTTCATTAGTTGCAATAAAATTGAGCAACATCAAGGTTGGTTGTGAAGCTCCTGGAATGCTCAACTATAATTTGATATCATTTGTGCAGTTCAACTAAGATCGAGCGTGGAATGTATATCTCTGTTTGCACAAAAAGGTGGAAAGGAGGGTGACTAACAAGTGATGAAACATGCATCAAATGAAAATAAGCATGTTCCTTGTCTGAATGGCAATCCTACAAGGACAGTAGCAATTTCTAAAGCACTGGCATTGCTAGATATTAGTGTGGGCATTAGGATTAACTATGAAAACCGTTAAATACGACATTACTTTGGGCACGGGAGAGTAGGCAGACCAGGACAGTTGCATTTCTAACGAAAAGAACCAACTTATCTTAATGGGAAATTTTAGCAGGACATGTACATTGAAAACAACATTGGTTTAACGTGTCCTTACTTTTAATAGTGCGACTGCTACACTTTACCAGTGGCATTACATAAGAGTGGCTCAGGGCAACAAACATCAGAACAGGATATCTGGGTTGGTCCCATTTTTGTTCGGTATAGCCACCTTATACTGTGTGAGGCTAGCAAATCTAGTGCTGGACTTACTCTGTTGACTTGTCCCCCAGTCCCCACTTTCTTTCCTTTTTCAACCAATAGATCGGGTTTATATTGAGTTTGTACTGCGTTTCCCTTTATTTCTCTATTAGACCTAGAGACCAGTTGGATAGCCAGTCTCTGCTACTGTAGGATCGGAAGTATGTCTAGAGGGGGGTGATTAGACTACTTGACCAAATAAAAACTACGCCTTTTCCCAATTTTAGTTCTTGGCAGATTTTAGCAATTTTAGGACAAGTCAAGCAATCATCACACAATTCAAGCAAGCATGCAAAGAGTATATAGGCAGTGGAAAGTAAAGCATGCAACTTGCAAGAATGTAAAGGGAAGGGTTTGAAGAACTCAAACACTAATTGAGACACGGATGTGTTTCCCGTGGTTCGAATAGGTGGTGCTATCCTACATCCACGTTAGTGGAGACTTCAACCCACGAAGGGCAATGGTTGCGCGAGTCCACGGAGGGCTCCACCCACGAAGGGTCCACGAAGAAGCAACCTTGTCTATCCCACCATGGCCATCGCCCACGAAGGACTTGCCTCACTAGCGGTAGATCTTCACGAAGTAGGCGATCTCCTTGCCCTTACAAACTCCTTGGTTCAACTCCACAATCTTGTCGGAGGCTCCCAAGTGACACCTAGCCAATCTAGGAGACACCACTCTCCAAGAAGTAACAAATGGTGTGTTGATGATGAACTCCTTGCTCTTGTGCTTCAAATGATAGTCTCCCCAACACTCAACTCTCTCTCACATGATTTGGATTTGGTGGAAAGAAGATTTGAGTGGAAAGCAACTTGGGGAAGGCTAGAGATCAAGATTCATATGGTAGGAATGGAATATCTTGGTCTCAACACATGAGTAGGTGGTTCTCTCTCAGAACATATGAATTGGAAGTGTAGGTGTGTTCTGATGGCTCTCTCTGCGAATGAAGAGGAGGTGGAGGGGTATATATAGCCTCCACTTAAAATCCAACCGTTACACACAATCTACCAATCTCGGTGGGACCGAATCAATAAACTCGGTCGGACCGAAATGGTAAACCTAGTGACCGTTAGAGATTTTCGGTGGGACTGACATGCATCTCGGTAGGACTGATATGGTTAGGGTTTGGGCATAACGTAATCTCGGTGAGACCGATTACACAAACTCGGTGAGACCGATTGGGTAATTAGCTAACCAGAGAGTTGGTCAGGCAAACTCGGTGGGACCGATTTGCTCTTTCGGTGAGACCGAAAAGTTACAAATGGGAAACAGAGAGTTTGCATTGCAATCTCGGTGGGACCGATCCGCTCTTTCGGTGAGACCGAAAAGTTACGAAAAGGAAACAGAGAGGTTGCAATCCCATCTCGGTGAGACCGAGATCCCTATCGGTAGAACCGATTTGCTAGGGTTTGGCGGTGGCTTATGACATATGAGAAACTCGGTGGCGCCGGATAGAAATAATCGGTATGACCAAGTTTGGCTTGGGGTTTAGGTCATTTGTGGATATGGGAAAGTAGCTGAGGGTTTTGGAGCATATCATTAAGCACATAAGGCAAAGAGCTCATTAAGCAACACCTCATCCCTCCTTGATAGTATTGGCTTTTCCTATAGACTCAATGTGATCTTGGATCACTAAAATGTAAAATGAAGAGTCTTGAGCTCTTGAGCTTGAGCCAATCCTTTGTCCTTAGTATTTTGAGGGTTCCACTTTCACCATCCATGCCATGCCAATCATTGAGCTTTCCTGAAATAATTGTCTTGGAATTGCATTAGCTCAATGAGCTATATGTTGTTATAAATTACCAAAACCACCTAGGGATAGTTGCACTTTCAATCTCCCCCTTTTTGGTAATTGATGACAACATATAGATCAAAGCTTCGACAAATGATAATAAGAATGAATTACATCGTCGCTTTGAGAAGTATGTGATAAGTAAGAGCTCCCCCTAAATTTGTGCATATCTAAAATTTGCTTTGGACTGCAAATGCACAAGAAATTAGAATCATGGGTTACTCTTCCATGTCACATACATCTTGGTGGAGCGCTCAAAATAATAAATAATGAAATACATGCACTCATCACCAAGGCAAAAGTGAATGATCAAACATAAGATATATAAGATAATATTAGGCATGCATAAGTGTAGCTTATGATCAAACACATGATCATCAATGTCTCACAAGCATATCAAAGTATCTCAACCAAAAGCAAACAATTGTATCAAAAACCACCAAATAAAACAAGAGAGAAAAGCAACACTCTCTCTCTCTCTCTCGAAGCCTATGATCTATACATCTTCTCCCCCTTTGGCAACAAGTTACCAAAAAGTTCCTAGAAAATGCATAGTGCTATATCGACACCCAGGCTTGATCTTCAGGTGGTGGTGGAGTCTGGATCACTCCAAGGACGAAGGCTTCAGTTGATGCTGATGGAGTTGGAGCTGAGGTGGTTGCTGGAGCAGGTTGGGTTGATGCTACGGCTGGAGCTGAGGCGGTTGCTCTTGTGTCAGGAACTAGCACTGCACTGGACCTCTGAGCTCATGGAACTCTAGCAAATGCATCTGTAGTTGTCTTCCCTCTCCTCTCATGCATGTCATCCTGGAGCTGCTCTACTGCTGTCTGTATCTCTGTCACCTTGATGTCCAAGTCATAGAACTTCTGTTCTATGATTCTCTCTAGGCTTGCCTGGTTCTGAGTCAGGTTGGCCAAACCTTTCTCAATCCGCAGGGTGGATGCAATCAGGTAACTGAGTTGCTCTTGCTTTGTATTGAAGAAGTATTCTGATGCCTCCTCTTGAGTTGGCATCCTAGCAGCTTTCTCCTTTCTTGCCTTCTCCTTTTGTGCTTGGGCATGGGCTGAAGATGGTTCATCCATGTTCATCACAACTTCATTGTCTTCAAACTCAGGATGAATAGGAAGATGTTCCTTATCCAAAAGATATATGCCAGTGCCCATCTTGGAGTTGATCAGTTCTTGGATCTGAGGAGCATATCCACAGCTTCTCTTCTAGTCTGCTGTTGTCCTCTTGATTGTCTCTATCATCAGACTCATGACCTTGAACTTTTGAGGCACATCAAATATATAAAGCAGGTTGATAGCATGGCCTCTGACCATCTTGTGATCTCCAGACTTGGGCAGCAGAGTGTGCCTTAAGATCCAGTTGATTGTTGGCAATCCTGACAGAAGATAATGTATAGATCCATACTTGAAAGTTTCAAGTGCCTTATCAGGGATCTCCTTGTACATGTTGATCATTTAGTTGTGGTCCATCTTCTTCTTGGAATAGACATCCAAGTCATCTTCACTCTCTTCTGGGGCATTGATCAGTTGAGCCCATTCTGCAATAGTTGATTGGTACCTCGTACCTTCAGACATCCAGACAATCCTCCCATCGGGGTAAAAGTGTGCTGTGGAGTAGAACTGCATGAAGTTCCTCGTTCCACTTTGTGAGCTTTTGCCCAACAAAGTCTGCTACTCCACAAGCCTTGAAGCTGTCCTCCACTCCTGGGAAGTGCTCTTCATTGTCCTTGATATATTGCCAATCGACCCATTTCATGTCACAGACAATTGGCTTCTTGTCTAACAGGATTGTCTCATAGAAGTCCTGCTGTTCTTTAGTATGGAACCTGTAGTCCACAGCAGTCCTTCTCCTGGTAGCATAAGGATCTTCTGCTCTCCACTTTCTCATTCCAGAGTCTCTCCTTATGTTCATATCCTCAGCCACAGGATGAGCATCATTGTGGTCTGGGATCTTGGGCTTCAATTTCCTCAAAACTTGCCCTTCTTCCTCTTCAGCAACATTAGGCACTGGGGCCTTGTTCTTCTCAACAGCTGGAATATTTCTTGTATTCCTCTTGGGTTTTTGCTTTGGAGCTGTCTTGGGGGCTTCCTTGGGCTTGGATGCAGCTCCCCCTGATTTAATGGCATCACCCATCAGCTTGGGTGCCTTGGGTGCTGGTGCAGCACCTTCCTCTTCCTCTTCTTATTCATCAGAATCTTTTCTCATAGAGGGCTTGCCAATGACTTTGGCAATGGTAGTTCTTGCTCTCTTCTTTTTCTTGCCCTGGCCAATATCTTCTCCTTCAGATTCCATAGTGAACTTCATTGTTTCCTCAAGCACAGCCTTCCTAGGCTTTGAGGTTGGAACTCTTCTAGCAGGTGCTTTCTTGTGCATTCCTGGTTTGGTGGCTCCAGCTGAGCCATACTCTTTCTTCAGCACAACTCTCTTGGAGGTTGCCTCCTCCTCTGCCACATAGTCTTCATCTTCAGAATCTGAAGTTCTTTTCCTTCTCTGTCTGGTGGCAGCCTTTGGCAGATTGCTTGGAGTGCTCCTGCTGCCATCATCTGAAGAACTTGAGGGACTAGTGCCCTCACTCATATGCACAGGCTGTTCTGACTGATTTTGGCTGTCACTCTGGTCTGACATGATTGACTAGCTGACTGCTGACTGCTGACCCTGTGAATAGTTTATAGATGAGATAGAATGGATGAGCATCACAAAGTGCAGAGATTTTTGCAAAACAATGATTCAAAAACTTACTTTTAGTTTCCCACAGAAAGCATTTCGGATCTACCGATTTCTAAACTCGGTGATACCGAAGCAGTATTTGGAACCTAAACTAGTGATCTCAGTTAGACCGAGTCACAGTTCGGTGGCACCGAGACTGCTAGGGTTTCACAAAGTTCAAAAATCAGTCACACCGATTAGTTACACTCGGTCAGACCGAGTTTCACTTGTGCTATGGCATAGGCCAAATCGGTGGGACCGAGTTTTTCAGCTCAGTGGGTGCGAGATGGTTTCGGCGGAAACCTAACCCTAAAATTTTTGAATCAAACCTAATCTATGAGTTCTTTGACTGGATAGGAGTTTAACAATCGTGGCAAGAATCATGATAATCACAATGCACTAGGAATCAGATTGAGGAATAGCACAAAGATCGAGTCCGTACCCTAGTTTGGCGGAGACTCGCTACGGCGGCAACGGCGGAGGTGATTTCCGTTGACGGCGATGGAGACCAGCGACTGGAGGCTGCTGGCGGCGAGAAGATGATCCGGAGACCACGTCGGCAGAGCGAGCTATGGCGCGGGCGAAGAGGTTCGGAGAAATTTCCAAATTTTTGCCCGTGACTATATATAGCCCGACCCTGTCGGTGTGACCGAGTGGAACGACTCGGTGGCACCGAGATGCAAAACTGTATACAGTTATTACAACTCGGTGTGACCGAATAATTCAAGTCGGTTGCACCGAGATTGAAAACATAGATCATCTTGATGATCTCGGTAGGACCGAATGTGGGGTATCGGTCAGACCGAGAATCACAAAGAGGTTTTGGAAGTTTAAGTCTATGGCGAATCAGGGACTCCGAGTGCTCCTCACACAGAGTGGTTCGAATTTGACTTGATCAATTTTGTGATGTAGCATGAATAGAGTTTGAGATGAGAAAAGCATAGATAGCTAGAGGAGGTTCTTAGGCATTCTTGTCCATCCACTTGGCAAAAGAAAAGATAAAGCCAATCAATCAAAACAACAAGTGGATGTCCTCGAATGAGTGAAATATGCATCCAGCATGCTCACACAATAAAATGGCAATATAAATATGTGACAAAGTATGCACAACCAATTCTAGCATCTATCAAGCAATTGGCGATGACTAGGTCATCTATATATGAGTATATTGACTTAGGAGTCAAATGAGAACATTTGATCATAGGTCATACTCATCGTTTAAGCTCAAGTGGGGTTACCAGTTTTACATAAAGCATTGTTGTGTTCACATCATTAGAGTTGCTTTAGCTCAAGTCTTAGAGTAAAGCTCCCCCTAGATGTGATATCCCCCCTTAAGAGGGATGAACTAACCTTGGGTTTTGTCGATGATGAGTTCATGTAGATCTTGAAGATGTGGATGCTCAATATTGATGTAGATCACTTGGAGCTATCATTTTGAGTGAATTGCACTTTCAATACCTACATGGGTTAGTCCCACAAGGAACAAGCAAGTATATCCATAGACATAGAGTGATGCACATACAAGAAGATGTCTATGAAAGCTTTTAGATTACCTTGTCCCTTGACTTACCAACAAGAGGGTTTGTGACTCCTTGAACTAGTGCAAGATGTGTAAGTTGATTGCACTTGTTCTTGCAAAAATGATAAGAGTGAAGTATGTTGGCGGAGTCACCCTCAAGAACTCTCTAGTTCTTCTTCTTTTGGATCCACACCATCTTGATGGGAATCCTTGGAGTTGTAGTCGTACTTGATGAAGTGGAACTTGAAGTAGTCTTGGGAATCCACTTGACTAAGGTCTTAGGAGCTTCTTCAAATGCATCTGTTTCCTCTTGAAGCTTGTCCTTGCCTTTTTGCTTGTAGTCTTGTGGTGGAAGATCATCTTGAGTTTGTGTCCCCTTGAGAGAAGTTGGATCATACTTCTCTTGTTGAGGAACAAACTTTGTCTTGGGGTAGTGATCTTCTTCCCACTCAACTCCATTGGCATTGAACTTTCGTTCAAAGCCAACACCTTGATTCTTCCGGTGCCTTCCTTGCTTGCGCACAATCTCCTCGAATTGCTTACTTCCGGCAAGGCTTTTGTACACTCCTTTCTCTATGATTTCCTTCAATATGCTATTTTCTTGCTCAAGTGTAACTTGGCTAAGAGAATCATTAGTGGAATCAAGAGAACTACTAGAAGCAACAATATTGGATTTAACATGTTCATTGTTACTACTAGAGGAAGAATCTTTCTTGTTTTTGTTATTATACTTGACTTGAGGCATGTAAGTGGATAAGAGTAAACGTTTGGCAATGTAAGAAGAACTTTTCTTGCGTAGATCATCATTGATTGCCTTTAAAAGCTCATGCTCTTGATCAAGATTGAGCTTTTCAAAGCGTAACTTCTCATGAGCCCTTAAAAGTTCTCGATGATCTTCGAAGATAGTTTGATGAGCTAACTTAAGAGTGTTTAGTTCTTTAGTTAGAGCCTCAATTTTCTCCTTATCATTGTCATTCATTTTAGCATGATTAATTGACGTTTCATCATAGGATTCATCACTAGAGTTGTCAACAAGTAAATCATCATCGCCTAACAAGTCATCTTCATCACTATTAAAATCAACATACTCAGGGTGAGTTACCTTAGGACCTTTGGCCATGAAGCATCTTCCAATTCCTTCATTGGGTGAATCAAATATGTCATAGGAGTTGGTTGACACAAGTGCTAGTCCGGCAACACCTTCATCTTGAGTATATTCGGAGTCGGAGTGATAACTTCTCTCGGAGTGGTTGTCGGAGTCGGAGCCGGATACCCATTCACCAACATGAGCTTGATGTCTTCGTTTTGTGTAGCTCCTTGATGATTTTTCCTTCCTTTCTGAATCCTTGCTTCTCCGTGAGTGTCTTCGTTCACAACGATCATCTCTACTCCTTCTCTCTCGTGATGGTGATTCCTCTCTTTTGCTTCTTCTTTTTGGAGAATCTTCTCTTCTTTTGTAGGGAGCCGTACACTCATTGGAATAGTGTCCGGGTCTTCCACAATTGTAGCAGTTTCGCTCTCGACTAGAAGATCTTTTGTCATTGTAGGACCTTGACTTGGAGCTTCTATCTTTGCTTCTACTCTTGTAGAACTTGTTGAAGTTCTTCACCATTAAGCTCAGTTCTTCATTGAAGTTTTGTTTCTCACTTGATGATGTGGGGGCTTCACATGAGGCTTTATAAGCACACTTGATTTGTTGTGAAGTTCCTCTTTGTCCTTGAGTGACATCTCATGAGCAACAATTCTTCCAATGACTTCCGTTGGCTTGAGATTTTTGTAATTGGGCATCATTTGGATCAATGTACACACGGTATCATATTTTCCATCCAAGGCTCTTAGGATCTTCTTGATGATGAATCTGTCAGTCATCTCTTCACTCCCTAAGCCGGCAATCTCATTTGTGATGAGAGCAAGCCTAGAGTACATTTCAGCGACACCTTCACCATCCTTCATTTTGAACTTGTCAAGTTGACTTTGAAGCACATCCAATTTAGATTCCTTGATGGAGTCGGTACCTTCGTGCATATCAATCAAAGTATCCCAAATTTCCTTTGCATTCTCAAGACGGCTGATTTTGTTGAATTCTTCGGGGCACAATCCGTTGAAGAGAATATCACAAGCTTGAGCGTTGTATTCTAGCATCTTCAACTCATCCGCGGTAGCTTCACGGTTTGGTTCTTTCCCGTCGAAGAAGTCACCTTGCAAACCAACACACACAATAGCCCAAACGGCGGGGTTATGTCCAAGAATATGCATTTTCATTTTATGCTTCCAACTAGCAAAGTTAGTACCATCAAAGTAAGGACCTCTACGGTGATAATTTCCCTCGCTAGACGCCATACTCTCCTAGGTTGTGAAACCAAGGCTATGACCACCAAAAGCTATGGGAATCAAAGCAAATGGAGACCAAGGCTCTGATACCACTTGTAGGATCGGAAGTATGTCTAGAGGGGGGTGATTAGACTACTTGACCAAATAAAAACTACGCCTTTTCCCAATTTTAGTTCTTGGCAGATTTTAGCAATTTTAGGACAAGTCAAGCAATCATCACACAATTCAAGCAAGCATGCAAAGAGTATATAGGCAGTGGAAAGTAAAGCATGCAACTTGCAAGAATGTAAAGGAAAGGGTTTGGAGAATTCAAACGCTAATGGAGACACGGATGTTTTTCCCGTGGTTCGGATAGGTGGTGCTATCCTACATCCACGTTAGTGGAGACTTCAACCCACGAAGGGCAACGGTTGCGCGAGTCCACGGAGGGCTCCACCCACGAAGGGTCCACGAAGAAGCAACCTTGTCTATCCCACCATGGCCATCGCCCACGAAGGACTTGCCTCACTAGCGGTAGATCTTCACGTAGTAGGCGATCTCCTTGCCCTTACAAACTCCTTGGTTCAACTCCACAATCTTGTTGGAGGCTCCCAAGTGACACCTAGCCAATCTAGGAGACACCACTCTCCAAGAAGTAACAAATGGTGTGTTGATGATGAACTCCTTGCTCTTGTGCTTCAAATGATAGTCTCCCCAACACTCAACTCTCTCTCACATGATTTGGATTTGGTGGAAAGAAGATTTGAGTGGAAAGCAACTTGGGTAAGGCTAGAGATCAAGATTCATATGGTAGGAATGGAATATCTTGGTCTCAACACATGAGTAGGTGGTTCTCTCTCAGAACATATGAATTGGAAGTGTAGGTGTGTTCTGATGGCTCTCTCTACGAATGAAGAGGAGGTGGAGGGGTATATATAGCCTCCACTTAAAATCCAACCGTAATACAGAATCTACCAATCTCGGTGGGACCGAATCAATATACTCGGGCGGACCGAAATGGTAAACCTAGTGACCGTTAGAGATTTTCGGTGGGACTGACATGCATCTCGGTAGGACCGATATGCTTAGGGTTTGGGCATAACGTAATCTCGGTGAGACCGATTACACAAACTCGGTGAGACCGATTTGGTAATTAGCTAACCGGAGAGTTGGTCAGGCAAACTCGGTGGGACCGATTTGCTCTTTCGGTGAGACCGAAAAGTTACAAATGGGAAATAGAGAGTTTGCATTGCAATTTCGGTGGGACCGATCCGCTCTTTCGGTGAGACCGAAAAGTTACGAAAAGGAAACAGAGAGGTTGCAATCCCATCTCGCTGAGACCGAGATCCCTATCGGTAGAACCGGTTTGCTAGGGTTTGGCAGTGGCTTATGACATATGAGAAACTCGGTGGCGCCGGATAGAAAGAATCGGTATGACCGAGTTTGGCTTGGGGTTTAGGTCATTTGTGGACATGGGAAAGTAGCTGAGGATTTTGGAGCATATCATTAAGCACATAAGGCAAAGAGCTCATTAAGGAACACCTCATCCCTCCTTGATAGTATTGGCTTTTCCTATAGACTCAATGTGATCTTGGATCACTAAAATGTAAAATGAAGAGTCTTGAGCTCTTGAGCTTGAGCCAATCCTTTGTCCTTAGTATTTTGAGGGTTCCACTTTCACCATCCATGCCATGCCAATCATTGAGCTTTCCTGAAATAACCTAGGGATAGTTGCACTTTCAACTACTTTTCGCCCCCATTATTTCCTCTTTCGACCAAGTCCTAGATTCAAGTAACAAATCCTCCGCCACCCCCACCCCTTTCTTCCTTGGTTGAACCAAGTAGTACTAGATTCGAGTGCATGAACTAGTTTTACCTCTTAAACATAAAAAATTAGGTGGTTTTCGAACAGCCGATCAATCCTATCTACGAGGGGGCCTGAGAAATAGTAAAAGATACAAATGGAGCGACGTCAGGAGCTCGGGAAGTAGAGCAAGGCCGGTTTCGAAGGAAGTTATACCTGATGGTTGTCGGGATGTCGCTAGGTGGGCGGCGGGAGGCCGGATCTGCCCACACTACGGCAGTGAGGAAGAAGGGGTCGGAGGCCCTCCCTCGCCAGCAGTGCTTGGGAGTGAACGGCAAGGCAGGCTGATCGGGATGCGCCCAGCAGTGGGTAAGAGCCATCGCCGAGGATGACCGCGTGAACATTGCACCTTCTCACCTTCCCCGGCGGAGAGGATCCGGCTGGATCTGTGACCAGCGGTGAGAAGAGAGAGAGAGAGTGTGGCCACCGCTGACGTGTTTAGATCTGGAGAGGCCGAGATAGTGTGAGGAGAGCAACACTAGCAAGCAAGCGCAAAGGCTCCTGCCTATATTGTGGAGTAGTACTAGTTTTCTTTTGTCTATCGGAGGCTGTCGAGAAGTCTTCATGCACGTGGCCCGGAGGGGCAGTTGTCGTCATTTTGATCTGAAGCACTGGATTATAACATATAACACGAAAAAATGCCACATGACAAGAAATCATAACCTCACTGCCCAAAGGAGACAACATGAATCCCGACGGACAAACTAGACGAGGAACAAAGCTCAAATTAAAGATAAACTCGTAGAAAAGGGGTTCGTCGATAGATGTCCTAATTAACATAGCCGGCTTGACCTAGATGGAAGACGAGTAGTCACTGTTCGTGCATGTGCCCCCAATGACTAGCCCAACTGAGTTGTCGTTGTTTAACCCACGCAGTGATCCGAAGCACATGACACCTAATTTTGCGAGATGACAAGAAACCTTTTTTAGATTTCTCACCACAACTACAGCCATGTACAACATAGCCTGCATGATATGTAGACGATAGCCAATCTAGGCGTGTCTGCTGGAGTCTTGTCACATGCATGGACGAACTAATCTTCCATGTCCTGAAGGGATCATCCAGGCACCAACGTAGTACAACACTTCTCTAGTACTATCGCTCGTCTCCCTCTTTTATTAAGTTACCCGACTTGCGGGGCCAGGGAGTGTGCCTATGGTTGGTTCTCAATTGTCGTCCCGCATGTGTGTGCAAACGCAATATGACGCTCGTTCCATTCGGAGAGCAGCGTGCCAGACTGACCGACTGTCTGGGGTGTGACGCGAACGCGACGGGCGTGCTGTATACTTCGTACATGTGTAGCACCGTTTTCTAGACGCTTTGCTCCATGGCGCGGGCGCAATCCATGGATACAAAATTAGTATACTGTATACTATTTAAAAGTCGAGGGCGGGGCTTTTCCTGCACGGTAGGCGGCGGGGTAGTTCCGCCTAGTCGGATCGATAGAGACGCGAGAAGACGAGGGAGTAGGCTGCTGCAAATGTAGGGCTGTGTGATTTGACAGCGAGTTACTGCTAGACAGGTGGGGCCCCGTGATTTGACTTGCCATTATCATTTTAACTGCGGCGCTGCGACCGGCGTGAGTCTCCCGATTCCTAACCACCTCGCCTCTCCCAATACTCCACCATGTAGTAGAGGCTAGCTCTTGCATGAGAGCCCACTTCTCCACTTTTTCCTTGCCTCTCTTTCCTCCACATATGAAAAATGCCATGTAAAGCACACTATTGTACTCTACTTACTTTTACTTGCTCCTACAGGTGCTTATGCTTGCCACATAGGCATAAAGTATGATGTGGCAAGTTAATCAAGAAGAGAGAGACTAGTTTGGTGACCCAAGGAAGAAACGGTGCTAAGCGCGTGTACCTAGGTGAAAAGACAATTTTGAGTCTATAGCTAATTAAATGAAGCAAACTTTGCAACACCATTTCATTGGAAGAGGTCACTCCTTGGTAAATGCAATAAATACTAGTACTCCCTGTGTCCCATAATATAAGAACATTTTTGGCACTACACTAGTGTCAAAAACGTTCTTATATTATGGGACGGAGGGAGTATGAAGAAAGAGATAGAGAGAAGTAAAAGAATAAATACACTTATAGCCAACCTTATAGCCAAAACCTTGTTGTAGTATGAGTGACTAAGTGATGACTATGTATGAGATGCCAACATCAGATAGCCTAACGCACCGTGTTAAATCTCCAAGGGCGCGACCGCATGAGCGACGCGACGGTCGTGGTAGGCGCGACCATGATACGGGCTGCTGGCAGCCCTTGGATCTGAGATCAAAGGGTCGCATGCTAAGTTGCTGAAAATTTGCAGAATAACCCTCCAGGATAGGATATTCACCCATAGGTCTAGAATCACGCCATGCAACCGTTTGATCTTAGATCCTAGGGCTCTCGGAAGAACGTATCATGGGAGAATGGAAAGCCACTACCCTGCCGTTCCCACGCTGGCAGTTCGCTCCTACTCGTCCCTGCACATCCATCAATACTATGGCGGTTGGCTCCTAGTTGTCCCGTCCATTCACATTACAGCAGTTCCACTAATCCTAACCCTCCTCCCAAATCCATGGCGTCCCTAATCTCCCCGATCGGCGGTGAGTACAAGGTTAGAACCATCACCGACGATGAGTTTGACGTCATCTACACCCGTTCTTCCGCAACGGTGAAAGGATGCCTTTCTCCCTGCAGACGCATGTTCAAAGACTCAGATGATGAGTGGGTCGCTGGGCTAGATGTTGAGTACACCACAGTCCTGGGACGAGAGAAGGATCTAAAGGACGAAGAGAGGAAGAAGCCCGCCGTGATCCAGGTTTGCGTGCATGACTTATGCTTGGTCTACCACATAGGCCATGCCGACGTTTAGTGCCAGGATTTTAAGGACTTCCTCGAGAGCAACCTAGTCAAATCGTTACTATAGACTTTGGTAACAACAAAGAAGTCCTGCGTCGGATAGGCCTCATTGTAGGCAACACCTTCGACCTCCAGAAGAATCGGCTGGTGTCCTCTCGTCAGCCTTCAATGCTAACCCTGGCAGGAGCCATGGTTCATCCTTCGTATGATAAACTGGAGAAACCTCATTACACGTTTCATCGTCATGCATGGCAGCGGAATGTACTAGATATAGACCACATCCACTACGCTACAATGGATGGCTACCTTTGTTTCAGTATCTACAAGGGTTGGATGAAGAGCAACAGCCAAGTGTGCAGTTCAAGCAAAGAAGTATCGGCCAAGAGGAATAGGGACAAGGACGGAGTCGAGGACGTGGACGAGGACTCCGAGTAAGGTGGCAGTGTCGTTGCTCATGGTGGTTCTAAACTTCTAATGCAGTGTCTACTGGATTAGTTGCATAGTTTAATTTTAGGTGTGCTTAGTTTAATTTGAGGGGTGTGTTGTGCTGAGCCCCCAGCAGAACTATGTTATGTTTCTTCTCGTTACTTTAACTCTTCAGTATGTACATACTACTAGTATTTCTTTAATAGAATTTAGCATCCCAATTAAGCATGTACTAGCTTTTTTAATAGTACTATATGCATAATTTGGCGACGAGCGCTCTCTATATATACCACCTTTTTTTAATTTCAATTTTTGCTCCATGGCGCAATCCGTCGATATTACTGCTGTACAAAAGTATACATTTTTTAAAAGGCTAGAGTACTGTGCATCACATTTTTAAAAAGGAGGGAGTAGTAACTTTTGTCTCGATTACTATTTGTGGCCTTGTATAGATGCAAAATGTATTTTTTATAGTGGCCTTGTATAAGTAAATTGAGGGAGTACTAACCAAAGTACGTAGTAGGGACGAGGAGTAAACGGAGGGAGTAGTAAAATTTTCTCCTCGTGCTGCGAGCCACCGCGCGCGTGGGCGAGGGAGCGGGCGTAAAGGCGTACAGTAGTAGTAGACTCCTCCCAATGATAAGGCACAGACTAGCAAGACGCTAATTCTTGCGTGTAGACGGCCCAATCTTTCACGGCAATGCTTGATCAACAGTTCGTCCCCTTGTTCCTCCTCGCAACCTTCAAGATATAATTCTCACCCGCGTATGAAAATACACGAACAAAAAATAATGATCCCCTCGGATCAGCACGTAGGCGTCGATGTGATGATCAACCCTCCGTCGCTAGTAATTTCCTCGATGAGAAAATCACAGATAATACACACGATATGGTCGTCCGCGACTCGGACATTTTCCTGTATATTTCATAACTCGCAAATAAACTCAAAACTGCCCCTTTACATTGGCCGAAGCCAGCCTTTTATATGGCTTGACTCTCGTACACTTGAAGGTAGGAAGATCTGGACTCCAAACTGGAAAATCTAATTAACAACTAAATCCTAACCGAAGACCACCTCACGTACGTACCAACTAGTGGACGAAACAACTCCAAAAGATAATATATCTTCTTTTTGTACGTGGACTACAAGAGATACCTAATTAAATTGCATCAAGCATTCTACCATGCAAACAAATATCGATCGAGCCGATTCGTATCCAATCAGGAGGCGTATGGAACGTTGGTTTTACCTCTTCTGGTTCTCGTTTAACTCTACGGTCACAAAATTTATGTTCACGTATTGCACTCAAGTGCATCTGATTAGGTTCCAAATTGCATGCTCGGTCAGCAACGGCCGCAAACTCTGGTCCGCATACCATCCGCATCTTTCCATCTTTGCCTCGCCGTAGTTTCAGCTGATGAACTCCTCTAGCTTTCTCGTCAACAATGTCAAGGATGCATGTTTTATTTGGTACGTTGGATGTTAGCACGGCCGTATCACCCAATGCTCCACCTTGTATAGGTGCTAAGCCTTCCGGCAAGGCAAAAAATCTGATGTGGCAAGTTATTTAAGAGGAGAGAGATGAGTGTGGTGACCCCAGGAAGAAACAATGCTAAGCGCGTGAACCTAGGCAAAACATTTAAAGAAAGGAAGCCCACCAATACATGAAGAACTTTAGTTGCTAAATCATTAAATAAAGCAAGCTTAGCAACCATAAGCTAAGCACCTATGCATTGGGGAGTAAAGTTACTAAGCTATTTAATATGCTTAGCGCCTCATATAAGCACCTATGCATTGGCACCAGCCTAAGCAAGCTTCACCTCATCCTGCGAGCCACCGCGCCTGTGGGCGGGGGAGACGACGTACTAAGCAAGCTTCTCCTCGTTCTGCGAGTTGACGGGACACATCATTTTTAATAGTACTATATGCATAATTTGGCGATGAGCGCTCTCTATATGTATCACCTTTTTTTAATTTCAAGTTTTGCTCCATGGCGCAATCCATCGATACTACTGCTGTACAAAAGTATACATTTTTAAAAGGCTAGAGGGCGGGACAGTCTAGCTTGGTCGGTTTCACGAGAGGCGAGGGCCTTTGTGATTTGATGGCTCATTACTGCTGGAAGGCGGGGCCTTGTGATTTGACTGCTCGTATAAATGCACCAAGGACCTGATCGAGGAGGAGCAAAGAACCGTGCGGTATACTCAAGTTTTCCACTGGAGTAGTACTGCGACGGAGGAGCACGAAACACGGCAGCCCAGTGCCATATGGCGATAAAAATGATCTAATTTGCTAGTCATCTCATTGTTAGCATTGTTCTATTCATTCCCTCAAAAAAACCATTGTTCTATTCATGCGTCGCAGAGAACGTGACACGTGAGGCGAAACACCCGAAGCAAAAGATGAAACATAGGAGCAAAAGAAGAAGGAAGATTATCACCCCAAATGATCTAATTCGCCGCGGAGTCGGAACTGCTTCTTCATCGCCTCCACGACCTCCATCTCCTTGCGCGTCTCCTCCGCCATCATCTTCATTCTGTCCGTGACGCGGGATTTCTCGACGCGAGCCTTCGTGATCTGTTCCACGGCCGCATTACGTACCTTGACAGCAGCCGGGTGCTCGATGCGGAGCTTCGCCAACTCCACCTTATGTTCCATGACGAGGGCCTGCAGCATCTTCATCGAGGAACTACTATTCTCATGCGGCTTCTTCCAGCCGGCTTTCTTCTCCTTCAACAGGTCGATCTCGTGGCAAAGCTTCGCATTGTCCTCCTGAAGTCGCAGGATTTCGTCGGTCCCCTTCTTCTCCGAGGCAATGCTCTTCTTCAGCAGCATCACCAAGCCGATGGTCAACTCCCACTGTGACTGAGCTCAGCGGGCATGTCGTCGAGGCTCTCCTTCAGCAAATCCATCAAGCCTTGGATGAACTCTTTCTGCCTATTGAGGTGCTTATTGAGCTGATCGGGCATGCCGTCGAGGGATAACGAATCCAGCTCCGCCGGCTCGGCATGTTCGCCTCCGCGGCTAGGGCGCTCCTGGGAGCCATCGCCTGCCCGTGAGAGATCTTTTGAGGTCTCTGCGTGGCGGCGAGCCCTCTTTTTTTTCTGCAGCCTTGGTTGCCGCTCCCTTGTTACGAGTAGTTCTCGACCTAGAGCTCTGCTCACCGGCCATGGCAACGACGGACGAAGAAGAAGCACTTATGAGGAGGAAAGGTAGAGTAATTTTCGGTTAGGTAGTTCCCCTTTTTATAACCTAAGTACTAGCACTAGTACTAATACCTGCATAGTGGAAACACGTTCAGCTTTGGTACGTACTAGTAGGTGTGAGAAGGCTTTTGAATGTGATGGGAACAAGGTAAAGATTAATTGACGGTTTTGGTCTCGAGGCCCGAAACGGCTCCCGATGAGTTTAGCGGAACATAAATTTCAATTACTACACTGCTCAAATGCGTAAATATTATGTTACTGTCAAAAATTGGCACAAAATACGAAGGAGGCCAATGGAAGTACTACTAGCAACCCACGATTTAACTACTCGCATGTGCGCAGTTGAGTAATAATGTCTTTCTTCCGCCCTCACGTCCACTCAATTTGCATGCGCTGTATTAATTGACCATCAATGAAGTGAACGAATTTACACGCGTCAAATTATCACATGGGGTGGATCTTGGTACAAAATTGCGTTCGCCCGTGTACCCGCGTGTGCGTGCGAGGGAATGAGTGCGTGCATGGCGGGTGCATGCACATCTTCGCTTCGTGCATGTACCGCCGGTATGGCTCAGGGCGAACGAGTACATTCTTCTGGAACCAGCAACACATCACTGTGATCAATCCACGCAAGGAGGTCGCGACAACGCCTCCACATGTGCCATGTGGCTTCATGAACCTTAAGAGAGACACTGTGTAGCGTGCCATTGGTATTCTAATTTACGTGTTTTGCACATACTCGAAGTACTAGTAAGGTACACGTTCATTGCACGCATCAGATTTTGCAACCAAATTATGAATAAATACGACACTATAGCATGTAAGCTCTGAGTCATATATGCCTGATGTAGCCCTTCTTTTAATTCTTATAGTTCATCTCATTCAAAATCAATTAGTTTTTATAAAAAAGCTAAGAACGCGGGAATAGGAAAAACATGGGATTATAGTTGAATGTCGTCTTGAATCCTACAGGATTGTACGAGTGTTTGATTGTGCATAGAAAAAACGCAGAATTCTTTCAAAGAGGTTTGAGTGGATGGGATGTTTCCTATGAAATCTAGTGAAATGGATCATATGGAAAAATTCCTATGGTTTACAATCCTACGAATCAAACAACCAAGATAGGAAAAATTCCTAATGATTTGAATCCTCCAAAATTCCTTTGAGAATCCTTTGAATCAAAGAAGCCCTTAATCTATTTTATGATTCATGGAATTGTGCATTGTAAAGCATAAAGTAAAAACAAATAATGGCAATTCAACTAGAAAAAAGTTTGGGCAGTTATGATATGGAAGCTTCTAGAACAAAAGAGAACCACTGTTGTTTTGAGGTTTGTGCATTATGCTTAAGTTCAACCATGGAGTCTGCTAGATTGTGCATCTGGAAAAATCCGGTGGGGGGCTAGAAGATGATGCGAGGGGCTAAGTGGAGGGAGACTATGAAGGAATGGACAAGTGCAAGATTGATGTTTAGAGAGAGGGGGCGAACACGTGCGCTGTTGCGCGCAGTGGCGGAGCCATGAAAAATAAATGAGCTAGGGGGGCAAGCATTGCTAATCCTTTACGAGGAGGGTCAATTCATGAACTTCAACCATTTTTAGCAGCAATTGTCTAATGATCACATTCATATTAGCCTCGATATATAGTGATGTTAGGGGGGAGGGGCAGGGCCCTTACTGCCCCCTGTCTTTGCCATTGTGCACGCGTCTGAGAGATGAAGCGGAAGGCATGGATGATGAGAGGGGGACGTTGGATATATAATTAATGTGGGTGTATTAGCTATATATGTTAATCCTATATAGAGAGGTATAGATTGATCGATGTGGACGTGGGAAAGAGGGTGAGACCTCACTGGATATATCGATTGATCGGTTTGTGTGGAAAACTATGAAAGACCTAGATATATACACACATACATAGAGGAACATCGATCGTTGCGCATGCACGCGTGAGAGATAAAGAATGCCCGATATGATGGAGAGGGGGATGTGTGTGGGTGTGTGCCTTCATGGGAGACCGACCTGAAGAAAAAGATTGCATGCGTGCGATGGATAATGCCGACTGGTAGTGTGTGTGCATGCATGCGCGAGAGAAAGTTAGTGGTACAATTATAAAGAGAAGACTACTGTGTGGGTGTAAAAGAATAGGTGAGGTCATAATCAATTTAAAGTTGAATTCAAATATTTGAATAAGAGATCCTGATGTTTGAAACCCATGCATGCATGAATATAACAGAGATTTGCGCGGTGTGGTTTGGAAACGAGCATGTTGTAATGTATACACATTGAACAAGGTCAGACTGATTTGAATTTGAGATATCGATGGTAGACATCATTTGGTCACGTCGCATCCGTGCATGGACACACTATTCTTATTGGAGATGATGGGCGGCTTTCGCATCACATATCTATATCTATACCCCTATATATATATTATATATTATATTTTTTTATATTGTGTGCGGGTAACTTTAACTTTGAAAGATGGTCATTGGATGAGGGGAATCCGATGGTCCAAAGATGGCAAATTTGAGCACTACTGGCCGTTGGATATCATCTAGATTCCACCAGATTTCGCCACATGTATAATCTAGAAGACTCCATGGTTGAACTTAAGCATAATGCACAAACATCAAAACACAAGCACTTCTTATTTGTTCTAGAATCTTCCATATCAGAATTGCCCAAAGGTTTTTCTACATGATTTGCCATTATTTGTTTTTACTTTATGTCTTACGACGCACAATTCCATGAATCTTAAAATAGATTAGCTTTCTTATAAAAAACTAGATGATTTTGAATGAAATGAACTATAAGAATTAAATGAACATCTACATCATGCATATATGACTCAAAGCTTGCATGCTATAATGTGGTATTTATTCATAATTTGGTTGCCAAATCTCATGCGTGCAATGCACGTGTACCTTACTCTAGTCTAAATGGTGTTTGTGTGTGAGTGTTGTGCGTGTTGAGGTGAAAATTGTCTTTTTTGGTACACTTTAAGCTTGTTCTTCGGAAATTTCAAGCCGCGCCTTGTTATGCCGAAAATTCAAGCTAGCGTCTCTGTCTATCGTGCTGCGAAACTCCCGCCTCTTCAACCCGTGCCTTGTTAGCCCGAAATATTTAAGATATATCTTTGTCTCATTGTGCTCCGACAACTCCCTCCATCTCAACCCGCGCGTTGCTATTCTGAAATTACAATGCGCGCGAAAACTTCCACCTCCTGTGAAATCCCGACACGCGAAGTGCCCGTGGTACCCCTGAACCGAAAGAACCGCCTCAAATCGGTGGGGGTACTTTCGTAACTTACCCCACATTTCGGACAAGTGCGTCTCTAAGCCATGGTTCCCCACTGCCATCCCATCCGCCCAGCCATTCGTACACCGAGGCCGTGAAAACCCGCGATGAAACCAGCCGGAGCCTCTTCCCCGACGAGGTTGTCCATAGCAACACCATGACGTCCCTCATCCACCATACCGGATGAGGATCCGTCATCGATCTCATCGTCCCGCCGGTTCAGCCACCCCGTCCTCCACCTCCAAAGAGCTGCCCCGACGTTCCCCTCGTCTTTTGCACCACCTCCATTCCCACACCACCGTCTTCACCTGCACCACCGGAAGAGAATCATCATCACCGTTTCCTCGGATGAAGTTGCGGCCTAATCGGCGCCACCAAAGAGGTTGTACACTAATCGCCAAATTTTCTTCTTGATTTTATCTCACGGTGCTGCCGGCGCTCGGTCCCGAGCCGACATGGCGCGGCTCCATCCACGGCGGCGTCGCCGGCCACTTCCTCCACGACGTCGCTCCCTCGGTGGCGACGTCCACATCAGTAGGAGCTGCTGCCGCGTTAGCTCTCACTCGCGCTGCTGCTCTGCTCTTGCTCTCGGTCCCCTGCCTGGTTTGCTCTTGCTATTGCTCTTGCTCGCGCTACTGCTCTCGCTCTTGCTCTTACTTGTGATGCTGCTCCGATTTAGCTACACTTGAGTCGACTGAATCGATTTTTGGGGCAGTCAATTTTCAGGGGGTGGGGGGGAGGCTCGCCGGGGTGAAGGAAGAATCAACCGCAGCGGGGAGGGGGGCTCATCGGAGAGGTACCCCACTATCTATCTTAGGGTTGAGGATGGGGGCGGTGGTCGCTGGCGGTGGCGGGGCGGTGGCGTGGGGATCGCCGGAGAAAAATCTCGGCACGTGGGGGCCTAGAGGGATGGCCGGGGCGGCGGCAGACTGGCGGTGGGGAGTGTTTTCGGGGCGGGCAGGGCGGCGCACCGCCGGCCGCGGGCGGCGGGGGGCTGCTGTTTGGCCGGTGGTGGCTGGCGGATCAGGGGGGTGGAGGTTGAAGATGAACCGCAGGCCCTTGATTTCGTATCCAACGGCTGCAAAATCGACTGACCAGAGATGAAAAAGTCAGTCGACCGACGTGTAGCCTCACCTTGCTAGTGCGTTCAGTTTCAACAACAAAATTCAGTTTCGACAGCAAAATTCAGTTTCGACAGTTAAGTTCAGTTTCGACAGTTAAATTCAGTTTCGACAGTTAAGTTCAGAGATGAGCGGCTGATGTATTTTACATCTAGCACTTTGTGGTTATGTATTTTACGTCATGTATTGGAGATGCTATTAGCATTCCACTCAGGTTAGCGTTGTTCTTTGTCTCTCTTGTCCTGATTCAGCCTCGGTGTCGCACAACTCACCGGAGCTGCACCAACAACGAAACCATCCATCACAGCGGAGCAGTACCTCGGGCTCCATCTCCAGACGCCAAAGATCTTCTTCCCCTCCTCCGACAGCCAAGTCAGCCGGAGCATCCTCACCGGCCAACCCAATCACGCTGAGATCGACATGGCTTCGCCAAAGAGGTTGTACACTTGTTGCATCTCTTTTTTACTCTACATGTTATATATATTGCCCACTGAGCACTCGTAGTAACGGGAAATATGATTATTTTATCCTACTATATGACAAGCAGTGAGGTACCAGGCAACTTAGCTATCCGTGATGGACTCTCTTGAACGCCATCATTATTTATCTCTGCGCGTTTGAGCTGTGCATTTGTCGATGGGCCTAGGAGTTGAGCTAGTATGGCAGTGGCCTGGGTCCAAAGTAATAGAAGTAGCACAAAAACATTTTTTTAGTGTAGGATTTTCCTTGCTCAAGCCTGCCTACTAGAATCGCCAATGCTTGAAAGGAAAAGTGAATGAAAAACATCGGAATTGGAAAGTTTCCTATGGTACTACTTTTCATGAATTTGGTGCAAAGGAATGGAGCAAAGGAAAACTGTAGGATTTGTTCCTTTAGTGTCTCCTTGAAAGAAAAACCATAGGAATTCTAATTTCCACTTCTCCTCCTTTTCATATTCCTATTCTGTAACGCCCCGGATCTGATGCGCCAGGTGTCCGTCAGTTATTTGCCGTCCTTGCCATGTCATGTGCTTGCGTGTTGCACTTTGCCATGTCATCATCTGCATTTCATATCATGTCATCATGTGCATCACATTTGCATACGTGTTCGTCTCATGAATCCGAGCATTTTCCCCGTTGTCCGTTTTGCAATCCGGCGTTCCTACGTCCTCCGGCGTCCCCTTTTACCTTTTTCCGTGAGCGGGTATTAAACTTTCTCGGAATGGACCGAGGTTTGTCAAGCGGCCTTGGTATAGCACCGGTAGACCGCCTGTCAAGTTTCGGGTCATTCAGAGGTCGTTTGATACTCCAACGATTAACTGAGTAACCACGAAAGCCTCTTTTGGTGCAGCCCAACACCCCTTTCAAAGTGGCCCAAAACCCATTTAAGCCCCTCCATCATCTCGGTCGTTCGATCACGATCGCGTGGTCGAAAACCGCACTCCATTTGGAGCTTCCTAGCCCCCTCTACCTATATAAACACCTCCCCCTCCGATTTTCGCGCAGATCAAACCCTAGCCTCTTCCCTCCGCGCCGCGCCGGACATGTCCAACCCCGCGCCGGACATGTCCACCGCCCGGCCACCTCACCCGGACCAATGGGGAGCCGCCACGTCGCCTCCTCCGCCTCCCGCGACCAACCACGGCGCGCCACCCGTCAGCCCCGCCGTCCTCTTTCTCCTCCCTCCGCGCTGGACCCGCCGGAGCCCAGGGCAGGCCCGCCCGAGCCCGCGCGCGCCTCGCGCCTCCCTGCGCGCACCGCCGCCGCGTCCCCGCGCTCCGCTGCCCGCTCGCCGCCCCGCCGCCTCGCCTCCTCGCCGCCCGGCCGCCGCGCCTCCTCCGACCACGCCGGCGTCGCCCCGCGTCCCCGCGCTCCTCCGCCTGCTGCCGCGCGCGCTGCGCCGCCGCCCCGCGCGCTGCACCGCCGCCCCGCGCGCCCGTCGTCGCCTCGTCGCCTACCCGCCGGAATCCGGCCGGATCCGACGAGATCCGGCCCGTATCCGTCGATCCCCGCCGTCTCCCTCGTCTCCGGCGACGCCCCGGCCATCCTCGAAGTCCGTGCAACGAGGTTGACTTCCCCCTCGTTTTTCTCTAAGTCCCGAGCTATCTTGCATTTTCATGTCATGTTCAACGCATCATAACTTGCTGCATACTGCTCCATTTCGTGCGTGTAGCATATCAAATTGTTCGTCTCGATGAGTACATCATTTCATCTCATTGCATCATTTTCGTTTGAGCTCATCTTGATGCCCGAAATGCTGTTAGAAGAGGGCTATATGATGTTAGTTCCAGATCTGTTTCAGTAGATGCACTTTTGTCATTTTTCCATGATTGATGTGTGCATCCTATGAAGTTGAGTCCTACATGTGTTTTGTAATATGTCATGCCATCTTGCCAGAGATTTATGCCATGTATTTTTATGATCTTTGTGGTGACTAGCACAAGCATACAAACTAGGGATCTTTATGTTGCTGATTTCAGGGACTTAGTATCCATCGATCCCTTTGTTTGTAATTATGGAGTGCCATAGCTTGAGTCTATCGAGCTCTACTTTTGCTATAAAATGTTGCTGGCAGATTGTTTACATGTTATTCGATTTTGCCAAGCTTGTTGTAGTTGATCCTTGCATGCTATGATGTTTTTCTTGCCATGTCTAGCTTCCATGCCATGTCTTTTTGATGTATGTATGCTTAGTTTATCATGCAATGCTCTGTAGTGAGTGCATCGAGCTTGTAAACATGCCTACTTGTTTTCTGTTTTTGACATGTCCAGTTTTTCTGCTAAGTCTGAAACCTGTAACGAAACTTGCTTAATTGACATGGGTGTTATTATATTTTCTGATTCTTTTTGGCTTATGGTCAGTAAGGGACTTTTGTTCTATGCTTTGAGTAGATTCATGCCATGCCTTGTTTTTCTATATTGTTTTCCTGTAGCATGTGGTTTCCTTGCTCTAAACATGCCATCCTGATGTTAATTTCTGGCATGATAGTATTTTCTCCAAGTCTGTGAAGCTGATATGTTTTGCACTTTTGCCATGCTTGTTTGAACCTGTTGTGTTGTGATTCAGCCATAGCTCAGTGTTCATCTTTTGTCAAGCATCTTGAGTAGATCACTGCCATATGCTTTGCTGATGTGTTTGGGTGCAGTAGCTTAATTTCTTGTTGCATGCTAAGTAGCATCATGCTATTAATGGCAGAGTCTTGTCATTCTTGTTTTGCTTGTCTTTTGCAAACCGTGCATCCAATTCCGGTGATCCTTATGTCGATTTCAACCGAAATCACCTCACCTTTCCAGTGGCATACTTGGTTTGCCAAGATTATGCCTGATTCATCCTTTTCCTTTCGAAGCATGCATATGCATTGCATACCACATCTCGCATAGCATGCCATGTTTATGTGGTGGTTGTTTACTTTGTTGTTTGCTTCTTTCCGGTGTTGCTTCTTCGGGTTAGTTCCGATAATGTTGCGATTGTGAGGATCCGTTCGTCTACGTCCGTTTGTCTTCTTCATGGACTCGTTCTTCTTCCTTGCGGGATCTCAGGCAAGATGACCATACCCTCGAAATCACTTCTATCTTTGCTTGCTAGTTGCTCGCTCTTTTGCTATGCCTATGCTGCGATACCTACCACTTGCTTATCATGCCTCCCATATTGTTAAACCAAGCCTCTAACCCACATTGTCCTAGCAAACCGTTGTTTGGCTATGTTACCGCTTTGCTCAGCCCCTCTTATAGCGTTGCTAGTTGCAGGTGAAGATGAAGTTTGTTCCTTGTTGGAACATGGAGATGTTGTTCCTTGTTGGAACATGTTTACTTGTTGGGATATCACAATATATCTTATTTAATTAATGCATCTATATACTTGGTAAAGGGTGGAAGGCTCGGCCTTATGCCTGGTGTTTTGTTCCACTCTTGCCGCCCTAGTTTCCGTCATATCGGTGTTATGTTCCTGGATTTTGCGTCCCTAACGCGGTCGGGTGATTTATGGGACCCCCTTGACAGTTCGCTTTGAATAAGACTCCTCCAGCAGGGCCCAACATTAATTTTACAATTTGCCTCACCTATGCCCTTTTTCCCTTGGGAGTCGCGCATCCCGAGGGTCATCTTTATTTTAGCCCCCCCCGGGCCAACGCTTGTCTAAGTGTTGGTCCAAACTAGAGCCACTTGCAGCGCCACCTCAGGGAAACTTGAGGTCTGGTTCTAGTTGTACGTACTGCTCATCCGGTGTTGCCCTGAGAATGAGATATGTGCAGCTCCTATCAGGATGTCGGCGCATCGGGCGGCTTTGCTGGATTTGTTTTATTACTGTCGAAATGTCTTGTAGCCGGGATTCCGAGACTGATCGGGTCTTCCCGGGGAGAAGGAATATCCTTCGTTGATCGCGAGAGCTTATCATGGGCTAAGTTGGGACACCCCTACAGGGTTTGAACTTTCGAAAGCCGTGCCTGCGGTTATGTGGCAGATGGGAATTTGTTAATGTCTGGTTGTAGAAAACCCGAAGTTGATCTTAATTAAAATACATCAACCGCGTGTGTAACCGTGATGGTCTCTTCTCGGCGGAGTCCGAGAAGTGAACACAGTGTTGGAGTTATGCTTGACGTAAGTAGTTTCAGGATCAGTTCTTGATCATAGTTGATCGACCGTGCTTTTGCCTTCTCTTCTCGCTCTCATTTGCGTATGTTAGCCACCAGATATGCTAGTCGCTTGCTGCAGCTCCACCTTATACCTTTTACCCTACCTATAAGCTTAAATAGTCTTGATCTCGCGGGTGTGAGATTGCTGAGTCCCCGTGACTCACAGATACTTCCAAAACCAGTTTGCAGGTGCCGATGAAACTGTGCAGGTGACGCACCCAAGTTCAAGGAGGAGCTCGATGAAGATCTTGCTCATTGTGTTGTTTCATTTCAGTCGATCAGTAGTGGAGCCCAGTCGGGACGATTGGGGATCTGTGTAGCATTTGGGGTGGTCTATTTTTATTTTGGTTCCATAGTCGGACCTTGATTTTATCTATATGATGTAATGCTTTGCCCATGTATTGTGTGAAGCGGCGATTGTAAGCCAACTATGTATCTCTTTCCCTTATGTATTACATGGGTTGTGTGAAGATTACCTCACTTGCGACATTACTTTCAATGCGGTTATGCCTCTAAGTCATGCTTCGACACGTAGGAGATATAGCCGCATCGAGGGCATTACAAGTTGGTATCAGAGCCTTCCCCGACCTTAGGAGCCCCCACTGATTGATCGTTTTTAGCGGCCGAGTTGTGTCTAGAAAAATGTTTTGAGTCATTTAGGAATTATGTATCGGAGAGTTTAGGAATTCTTTTTACTTCCCAGTCTCCTCATCGCTCTGGTAAGGCATCCTGACGTAGAGTTTTGACTCTTCTCTTCTCAAATTTCACTAAAAAAAATTTTAGGATCACGCGGGTATCTTAGAATCGTTCCGATGGTTTTGTGATGACAACATTGTCTTGGTGCCTCCTGTCAGCAGGGGTTTAGTGGAGGTGTCCCGGGGAGTTGAGCTCTGAGGTGTTGTCGTCATAATTTTATCGTTGCAGTTCTGCAATACCTGAGTTTAGTACGCCGACATCGAAAATCTCTTTTGTACAGTTGTTGGTGAGATAACCCTGATAGCCCAGTACTGAGGCGAGTGCGGGAGTATTGCCATAACTCGTATAACGGATGCTTTTCGAAGGTTGAGGTAGACGATTTCCGATGGTTTCTTGGTTATGTGTTGAAGGATGGATACAACTGGATGTAGGTATTGTTAGTTTGGGTGATATATTTTGTGTCCCCTGTATCCCCAACACCTGATTGCATAACCAGAAAGTTTCGGGAGTTCATAAGTGGGAATTCAAGTATCTCGTAGGATATCTTTCCAACAGACACATGATACGGTATGGGGTCTATCATATGTTTGTTTCCGGCTTATTCTACAAGCCAAATCCTTTGTTTTTGTTTTGTTTTGTGGTAGCCGATTTGCTTCGAAGTCAAGTGTTGAATCCATACCTTTCCTAAACGGTGTTATCATACTCTGATGTGGATGCTAATCCTTCTTGATCATTGAGATTGTCTTGTTAATTCTTTTCCAACCGGCGTGCTTCTCTTTAAGGGGAGCCGATCATTTCAACAACCGCAAGATAAATTCTAAGTTTTTCATAACGGTATCTGTCGGGGATATACCCCGCGGTGTAAACCGGCCGGAAGTTAAACCGGCCGGACTTGGCGATATTCGTCTGGTGACCTACCCAGACCTGGCGGTTTACCAGTAACCCGTCGGGACGTTGTAACTCACTGGTAACCCGACGGACGACAGAAGAGCGACAAGACCAGGTGGCCCGTCTGGCGGTTCAGGAAGGCCGGTTCAACTATTGAGGGCCGGTTTAAGAGGAAAGGAATATTTGCCTTACAAAGGAGTTAAAACCAGGACTTGTATCCGGTTTGTATTAGAGATAAACTAGTCCTAATCCCAATAGGACTCCACATGTAAACCGCCCCTTCAACATATATAAGGAGGGGCAGGGCTCCCCAAAGAGAGGGAGGTTAGAAGTTAGAAGCTAGAAGCGACAAGCAATCAATAATCTCTAGGGCTAGACACAAAGAGCCGGTTTACGGCGTCTCCCTCGGGATGATAATGAGACCTAGCCTCAAACAGCATGTAGGGTTATTACCGGATGATGTTTCCCGGGGCCCGAAGCTGTCTAAATCCTTGTCTTGCGTGTTGATCCGCCCTGCGTCTCTCGTCCCACTCAACCCCTCTCAAGCTACCACATAGATGCGTTGGCCTCGCGACTAAGTCCTGACACTAAGGACATCTGCCGTGACAAATCCACGACAGTTGGCGCCCACCGTGGGGCCCGCGCAGGATGGTGTTGAGTTCTTGGAGGGATCTTTTCTAGGGTTCTAGAGGTTCGCAATTTTCCGGTTCAACAATAGCCGCCGTGAAAAAAAAATCATATCAGCTATGAGTTCATTGGTCAAGATTGACGAAGCGTTTTGCTGCGATGGGCTTGAGATTGAGACTATTTTAGGGTTACTTGTGCGGCTGCCTCACGCACCGTGGTGATTCCGCTGGGTCCGAGTTAGCCTGGGCGATTCAGCAGGACGCAAGTGATGGATAAGGAATTTTTGACTACGGCACTGCAAGTCCAGGGGCCGTCAATCGAAGCTACTATTTATTCCAGGTGAAGATCCAAAAACAGGCCAACTGCTCCCAACAAGATTAATGGAGCAGTACTACTTGTGTTTTACTATTCGTCAGGAAGCCACACTGCAGCGCTCAAGTGGACAAATCGATCAAGGTCACATATGGCCGGAAAGTTGCTGCAGCTTTTTTAATGGATTTCTAGACGTGTTAAGGAAAGTACTACCACAGAAAAAGGAGTTGAATCATCAAAACCAAGATAGACTCGGACGGGTGTAACAGCTCATCCATGATGAATACTACTCTGACTCAAATAGGGATCTAACGAAAAAGGCAAGGAGTCAATTGCTACTTACTAGTACACTACTTGGAAGCCAAATCCGAGTGGCCATGGCTCATCACGTGAGGTGTGCTGGCCGTAAGTAGCAGGTAAAAAGGAAGAAAAAAAGATCAATCAGCATACTACTCTGCGTGGGGCCACCGCAACGCTGAGCTGCCGCACACATCCAGCTGTTGAGAGCTCTAGCTGGCCTCCCTGCGCCTTGAAGCACCGCTTCTGCTGCTGCCCCGCGTGCGCGTATGAGTGCAGAGTCATCCAGTTCGCCTCTGCGAATGCGCGTATGGTGACTTACGGACGAGCAGAATTCTGGATTGGACTGGAGGCACAACCGGGAAAGGAAGACAATCACGACCGGGAGTCTACATCCATGACCCGGATTCACCGCGATGAATCGCCCACGTTGAGCCGTTTCTGCTGTGATTGAGCCGTCGAGGCCACGTTGAGCCGCCTCTACTATAGGAGCCGCCTCTGTCGCGTTTAACGGATCATCCGTTGCCTGAACGAATCAGGTGATATCCATCTAAATTTCTCTTATTAATACTTATTGTTTTTGTCAAAAGAACAATTACTTTGCACTGTAAATATTTTTATGCAGGATAATTACTTATGACAAAGGTATTGTTATACCGCGGACATGGAGCGCGTGCCAGTATAGTTTTGCAGTGGTGTTCTTTCGGGCCATGCTGCTCGACAGATACACATGCAAATCGCCGCCCCCGCTGTTCGGTTTACATCCGTCCAACGCATGCGGATGGTTCATTATCCGCGCCGGTTTACAAACATCACGGCCGACTCACCCGTCCGCACCGGTTTACCACAATGAGGCTGGTTCACCCGTGGTTAATTCCAGCTTCATACAGTTATCATCAACTTCATGGCGGGTTATTTCCGGCCTAAACACATCAGGTGATATCCATCTAAGATATATTTTATTAGCACATATCAAAGAGCAGTTTACCTTTGCCTTGGTCTGCAATACTGTTTATGCAGGACAATTGTTCATTACAAATGAGGCGCTATGTTACGGGCACGGAGCACGCGCTAGCAATATTCTGCATCGGCGTTTCGTCCGTGTCATACCACCCGATGAATGAGCATGCGCAAGTCGCCGTCCCTGTGGTCCGGTTTACATCAGCTTACCGGGACCGCGCCCGCAATTACCGGGACTGCTCTTTACAACACCATGGACGTCTCCCGCGACCGCGCTGGTTTGCG
Organism: Aegilops umbellulata; assembly: GCA_032464435.1. Taxonomy (NCBI): domain Eukaryota; kingdom Viridiplantae; phylum Streptophyta; class Magnoliopsida; order Poales; family Poaceae; genus Aegilops; species Aegilops umbellulata. Next base: position 35,674,650 of record CP136055.1, on the reverse strand, counting down.
GCGCGGAGGACTACTTGCTCCGCACCGGTTTACAATGCCGCGACCGGTTCATCTGTCTGTTCGCATGGCTGACTTGCCATGATTGATTTCAGTTTCACTGTGGTGATCGTCAACTCCGCGGTGGATATTTTCCGGCTAAACATATCAAGACAAATTGTCTGTTGCAAAAAGGGGATTATTATATCACTGAGCTATTGGATAACCCGTGCCGGTTTATATCGCGATCCAGTCCGCGTCAACTCGTCAGGACCATGCGAATTACCCAATAGCGCATGCACAGGCTGCCATCCCCCGCAGTCCGGTCTACATCAACATATCGGGCCGCACCTGTCTGCGCGAGCCATTTATTGAGTATGAACAAGTCACAGCTTGGGTAGCCCGGTTTTCTTTCAAATTGGAGGCAAATTATCATCAACCGCCGTCTGCACTGGATGGATCAATGGGCAGGCGCACGAGTAACCACCGCTACAGTTTGGTTAACTTCAAATCACCAGTTGGAAGGAACCATTGGCCGAGTTGCTGACACGGTTCATACGGGATCATTTATAACCCGTCGCAGTCACCTCAACCTTCTGTGTATTCACATCGTGTTATCAACACCAATGATATACAAGGTATGCCGGTTTATATCACGGTCAAATATGGAGAATCTCAAGCCAACTCCTCGAGTCACCTTGAGACTTGGGGGCTATGATGATATGACGCAGCAAGTCTTGCCAGTTTCAGCCGGTTTAAGAAACCGAGGACGATGGAGGGAAAGATAACCCGATCCCGGAGGCTACCGTTATGTTGATGAAAATTTAAAGGCCGTCAGAAAATTTCCTGCGGTTACGCACGTTCTGGTGGAACGCGCTGATCACCGTGGCGGGGTGGACGTCTGGGATGTTGTAGTGCACACGGCTGAACCTCTGGATGAACTTGCGCAAAGGCTCCCCCTCCTTCTGAACAAGCAGATGAAGGTCGCTCGCCTGGCCATGGGGTTTGTGGCCGCCCGTGAAGGCGCCAACGAACTGATGACATAGATCTGGCCAGGAGGAGATGGAGCTGTCCGGCAAGTGCATGAGCCAGGATCTGATGTTGGGCTTGAGTACCAGCGGGAAGTAGTTGGCAAGGATCTTATCGTCCCGTCCCCCGGCAGCCTGCACCGCAATGGTGTAGATGCTGAGGAACTCAGACGGATGCGACTTGCTGTCGTACTTCTCGGGTACGTCGGGCTTGAAGTTCTTCGTGCTGGGCCACTGGACTTGCCGCAGCTCGCGGGTGAACGCGGGGCAGCCTACCGAATACGGCAGTTCGCCTGGTTCCCCTGGTGCGGGCATGTTTCCAGAGGGCTCAACGCGCTGGTCTGATTGACGCCGCGCCTCTCTTCTGCGCTCGATGCGGGTTCGAGCGTCCTCTTCCCTTCGTTCGTGAAGGACTTGGCGCTGGTCGCGGCGAGTTCACAGGTTCGACGACGCGGTGGAGTCGTTGTCGAGGTGAGCCCGGCGAGTCGGCGACCGCGGCTTCTGGGGCAGGGAGTGCACGGTGGTCGCACCCCCGCCATTCTTGGCGCCATCGGTTCTCGCCTGGGTGACTGGCCGCGGCTGCGACGCGCTGTGCTGCCGCGAAGTGTCGCCGTTGGCGAAACCGATGAGGCTCTGGATGGTTGCCCTCCAGTCGTCGAGCTTGTCTGCCGTTGGAGGGTAGTCTAGGAGCAGCTGAGCTCGCGCAAGAGCTTCCGCCGGGGTGGCGGGCAGAGGCTGCGAACGGCGCGAGGAGCGGGATGTGCTCGAACCCCTAACTATGTTAGAAGGAGCAGCACCCGGTCCAGGCAGCCGCGCGACGCTCGTTCCGGCACGCTGGATCGCATGCTGGTCCTGAGCACCTTGGGACCCACCAGCACGGACTGGGTCCAGCGAGCGTATGGTACCGTGGGTACTATGACGCTGCTGGTTTCGCGCCTCCTGAGAGGGGCGCGGGGCGAGCTCGGACGTCGCGGGACCAAGAACTGGTTCGACGGCGCCCGTTCCTCCGCCAGCGTCCTCTCCACCACCCGTCTGCTCCATGGGCGGTGGGTTCGGCGCTGACGGACCGGACGCCTCCAGAGCTTTCTTCTTCGGCGCCATGCTGGCGCAAACAATGAGAGTCTGGCTCGCGTGGACGCTGGATCTGATTCACACAACCTCGACGCGCCCCCTACCTGGCGCGCCAAAGATGTCGGGGGATATCTGCCTCCACGAGCACCTATGGGGACAGAGCCCCTTGTCGGTTCGACGGGGGCGGAGGTTGCACAAAGAGCAGATCGAGGCGACACACACACACACAATGATTTTACCCAGCTTCGAGCCGCACGGATGCGTAAAACCCTACTGCTGCTTGTCTGCTTGATTAGAGTTCTTGCTCTGGAGCGCAAGAAGCTATAGTAAGCTGGAGCTGGACGTAGACGAGGGTCTACTGAGCGTCCTCCTGGTTTTCTGTTCCTCTCTAGCCTCCCCCCTCCCTCTACGTGCGCATGGGCCTCCTTTTATATGCTAAGGGGTTTCCCACAGGTAGCGACACAGGTGAGGGTAAAATGGCAAGGAACTGTGTGAATAGGGGTCGCACAGTGTTATCGCACCTAACTCTGACGGCGGGGGACAAAGGCATTAAATGCCCGTCTAGATGGCCTGAACAGTGCCGAGGCAGACCGTCAGGGGCGCCTCCGCTTGCCACGGGGGTGACTCTGCCAACGTCACATGCAATGCGCGCGCCCCAGGTTGCGCGGCGCCCCGCCACGTGTCTCCGGGGAAGCTCCAGAGCGACGCGTGGGCAGGTGAGCTGGAGCGCATGCCTGAGGTGGTGGTTCGCCGCGGCAAGTGGCTTGCCGTGGTGGTTGTCTTGCCGCACCTGAGAGCTTGCCGCTCATCAGGCCTTGCCGGGGCGCGCGGCGCGCCGCTGCGGGCTTCTCTTGGGGTGCCTTGGCTTGGTCGTCCCGGCAAGCTCCTCCCGCCGGGGCCTTGGTGCTTCGGCTTAGTCGTCCCGGCAAGCTCCTCTTGCCGGGGCCTTGTTGCCTTGGCCCGGCAAGCTCGTCTTGCTGGACAGCGCCTGCTTGGCCCGGCAAGCTCCTCTTGCCGGGGCTTGGTCTTCTAGGCTCGATCACTTGGCCTTCGTCCGGCCCAAAAAGGGCCGTGGAGACTCTTGTCGCTCCCCCGGCAAGCCTTGCCGCGGGACGCTACTACTGCCCGTGCACAAGTTCGGGGTACTAAGGTACCCCTACTTTAGTACACTGACATGCGGTTATGCCTCTAAGTCGTGCTTCGACACGTAGGAGATATAGCCGCATCGTGGGCGTTACATATTCATCAAGAACAAGACTAAGATATAGTAGCATAATAGCATTATAACCGTACATTTTCTTGTGGTTTGACTTAATCTCACCATGCTTTTTGCATCCTGTGATCTTCCAATTGTTGTGAATCAAACACCCAGATTGGCAGAAATCTTGTGTTTTTAAATTCTCTGTTTTGCACGTGCATTCCATCCTATTCCTGTCTAGTTCCTATCCCTGCATTGTTAGAATCCTCAAATTCAAAAAAGTCCTTACTCAATTACTTTTGTTACAGATATGTGTCAAAGAAAACCTTGTGTGGTTTGTCCTACTCCTGCGGCATTGTGTTCCACCCCAGCACAGCATGGATCCGCTCTCTAGACTGTCTTTCGCCGCCTCAGATCTTCTTCCCCGCTGCCGGCAGCCACGGCAACTGCATTACCATCATCAACTGAGCAGATGACCTTGAGGACTACACGGGTCCAGAAGAGAGGTCGCACTCTTCCATGTCTGCTTACATTATGCGTCGCTTAATATGATGACATGCTACATTATCATCGTGTTCACCTGTTAGACTCCGAGTCAGGTCCAAACTAATGTTGAAACTTGAGTTTTTAAATGGTTGTGGGGTACATATTGGGGCAACAATCAATACTATCTGTCTACTATCTGGTTAATCTCCGGTGTCTACTATGAGTTTCATGTTGGGTGCAAACAAACATTAAAGGAGCCATTATCTGTATGTTTTAACTAAAGCTATTATCTGCCTGCTATCATTGGTTTTGGGTCTATCCACAGTTTGCTACCATCACTCTGGATTTGTGCATGCACTCCTTACATAATCTCACTATGTTCTATTCCTATGCATGCTAGTTATTGTACACAATGGAACAGATCATTTAGAGCAAAAGGGACGAGCCTTGCGTGGCAATAAAATTTCATGCAGACGTCGTTCCATGGTGGGCGCAAAGGCAGCCCCCTCTCCACCCATTTCAGATCGTAATCAAGAGGAAGATAACTGTTCTGAGGGGGATTCAGAAGGAGAAGACCACTCCTATTTACCCCATGAGGTCTTCGCTCTAACTTGGCATGCTGATGTTAGTAATATCATGCATATGGTGCCTTGCATTGCTTACTGTATACATTAAAGATGTCATCTGCTTAGTTTAGACATGCTTTGTGTCAATGCCATCTATTTAGTTTCTTTATCTTATATGTGAATCATGCAATGCCATCTTGTCTAGCCAGGCATCATATATGTGAATTTTGCAATGCCACCCTGGTTAGCCAGTCAACTTATATGTGAATTATATCATGCCATCATTTTTTATTACGTGTTAAATTTGTCAACAATTTTAGTACATTCAATTACTCTTCCTGTGCATCAGCCATTCGGCATGGTCATGGAAAAATCTAGAGTGGAAACAAGGTCTTCAGAGCAGACAATGCTATCTGACGAAGCGCATGTCTTGCTGGTTACCGATAGTTCCTCAGAGGAGGATTCAGAGACAGATGACCAGTCATATTCCCCCCCCCCCCCCGAGGTGCATGCCCTAACTTGGCAAGGTTATGTTGCTCATATCATGCGTATGGTATCTTGCTTTGCTATGTCATTTGCTTAGTTTAGACATGCTTTGTGTGAATACCACATGTTTAGTGTCTAATTACCATATATGTGAATTATGCAATACCATCTTGTTGCAAGACATTATATATGTGAATTATGCAATGTTATCTTGTTGCAAGGCATTATGTATGTGAATTATGCAATGCCATGTTGTTTAGGCAAGCTTCATATATGTGAATTATATCATGCCGTCCATTTTTTGTATTTCTCATTGCCTTTATCGACAATGTTTGTATATTCAACTGCTCTTCCTGTGCATCAGCCATTTGAATTGGTGATGGAGAAATCTGGAGTGAAAACACGGCCTTCAGAGTAGACAATCCTACCTGCTGAAGCAGATATCTTGCTGGTTACAGATAGCTCTTCAAAGGAGGATTCAGAGGCAGATGACCAGTCCTATCATCCCCCTGAGGTGTATGCTCAAACTTGGAAGGGTTATATTACTCATATAATGCATATGTTGTATTGCAATGCTTAGTTTTTACATCATATACACAATATTGAATGCCATCTCCTTAGTTGACACATCATATATGCGATTGCCCTCTGCTCACTTCCTTATTATATAAATCATATATTTGAATTATGTCATGCCATGATGTTTACATAGACAGCATGTATCTGAATTATGGCATGCCAACCCATTTTCTAAAGACATAATATAGTTATATCATCTCATCATGTTTACATAGTCATCATATTTTAAATTATGTCATTCTATCTGTGAATTATATCATGCCATCATGTTTCCATGGACGGCATGTTTGTGATTTATGGCATGACAACCACTTTAATAGACACATCATATAGTTATATCATGTCATCCTGTTTACATAGTCATCATATTTTGAAGTATGTCATTCTATCCTGTTTAGTTAGCCATCATACATGTGAAATTGTGTCATGCTATCCTGTTTAATTAGCCATCATATATGTGAAATTATGTCCCACTATTCTGTTTGCTTAGACAACATAAATGTGAATTATTTCATGCCCTGTTTTCTTCCCTACTATCCATTGCACCTGTCTATCTTACAATGTATGTACATTCAATTACTTTTCTTGTTTATCAGCCATTTCAATTGGAAGGAGTGATGGCAGTATCTGTGGGAGTAAAAACACGGTCTTCAGAAAAGATCGTGCTACCTGTCGATGCAGATAGAACCACGATTGTACTTGCCCAAGAACCAGCCCCACCACACATAACCCACACTCATGCAGATTGTACCCCTACCCAGTTGGACAGAGAACCAGCTACACCCCTTCTAACCCCAACCCCAGCAGATAAACACCCAGTTCCCGTTGACACAACACCGTCTCCACCATAGAGCACCCAAACACGAGCAGTTAGTAAGGCCACTGCAGTGCCCAAATCATGAGGACCACCACTCTGAACCTGAAGTCAACGCTTAAAGCAGAAGAAGAATTATTCTCAGGTCAGGTTCCGTAGCTATGGTTCATACTACTTTGCTCTTGCATCACTGTATTTACTGATACCAACTAATTTCAAATTTGAAGGATGCAATTGAAACTCCAATGGCGTAACAGGTATGTTTTAAACCTATTTCTTCAACGTGTTTGGCCGTATGCTGTTGTAACTTGCTCTATGTTGATTTCAGTTTGAATTGAATAAACAGTTATGTTCTCATGCCATGCACATTACAAGTGTTGTTATTGTTGTGTAGTTTCCCACACTTATATTCGGTCTATGCTGCTTTGTCTTAAATAGATAAGATTCGAACTGTACCTATCTTGATTTGGCAACATAAACTAGAATGATATAGACCATACAGTGACCATACTACATAGATATATGTTTGTTTCATGCTGTTATCCTGTCCACCTTATGTCGGTGTACTAAAGTAGGGGTACCTTAGTACCCCGAACTTGTGCACGGGCAGTAGTAGCGTACCGCGGCAAGGCTTGCCAGGGGAGCGGCAAGAGTCTCCACGGCCCTTTTTGGGCCGGACGAAGGCCAAGTGATCGAGCCTAGAAGACCAAGCCCCGGCAAGAGGAGCTTGCCGGGCCAAGCAGGCGAGGTCTGGCATGAGGAGCTTGCCGGGCCAAGGCGACAAGGCCCCGGCAAGAGGAGCTTGCCGGGACGACTAAGCCGAAGCACCAAGGCCCCGGCGGGAGGAGCTCGCCGGGACGGCCAAGCCAAGGCACCCCAAGAGAAGCCCGCCGCGGCGCGCCGCGCGCCCCGGCAAGGCCTGGCGAGCGGCAAGCTCCCAGGTGCGGCAAGGCAACTACCGCGGCAAGCCACTTGCCGCGGCAAACCACCACCTCAGGCCTGCGCTCCAGCTCACCTGCCCACGCGTCGCTCTGGGGCTTCCCCGGAGGCACGTGGCGGGGCGCCGCGCAACCTGAGACGCGCGGTGGCATGCGACGTTGGCAGAGTCGCCCCCGTGGCAAGCGGAGGCGCTCCTAACGGTCCGCCTCAACACTGTTCAGGCGATCCAGACAGGCATTTAATGCCTTTGTCCCCCGCCGTCAGAGTTAGGTGCGATAGCGCTGTGCGACCCCTGTTCGCACAGTTCCTTGCCATTTTTACCCTCACCTACGTCGCTACCTGTGGGAAACCCCTTAGCATATAAAAGGAGGCCCATGCGCACGTAGAGGGGGGGAGACCCGGATCGAGACCAGAGAAGGAGGACACCCAGTAGACCCTCGTCTACGTCCAACTCCAACTTACTGTAGCTTCTTGCGCTTCAGAGCAAGAACTCGAATCAACCAGACATGCAGCAGTAGGGTTTTACACATCCATGCGGCCCGAAGCTGGGTAAAATCGTTGTGTGTGTGTGTGTCGCCTCGATCTGCTCTTTGTGCAACCTCCGCCCCCGCCGAACCGACAAGGGGCTCCGTCCCCATAGGTGCTCGTGGAGGCCGATATCCCCCGACACCTTACTACTGAACTGGTTTACCAAAATGAGTTTCATATACTACATTGTAAACCTGAGATGTGTTTGTTTGTTTCTCTTTTAGAACGCGGATAAAATATTGGAGAAGAGTACCCTGTTATGCAATGGTAAAGGAAGTAATGCAGATAAGGTTCAAGATAGTGAGATATCCCTGTTGGTCTCCAAGAAAGCTGATAAAAACTATATTGAAGACACCGAGACAACCCCAAAGTCCTGTCTTGATGTAGTGTTCGAGTTACTGGCTACCACTGTTGGCACCAGCTCTTCGAACTCATTGCCTGAATCAGTTCAGCTTCTTGAGTCTCAACTTCAAGTTGAAAGACATCGATCAGATGTTATGCGACAGGAAGCCGAAGGACTGAGGAAGTCCCTGCAGAATTCAGATGCATACTTTCTGGTGCAACGGCAAGCGCTGGAGGACTTATGCGCCAAACAAGAGAAAGTTAATAAGCTTGCTAAACATCTTGCCAGCATTATGGGTACCCAGGATATTGTTTCTTGAGCTCTTCTGAAGTGGTTTCAGTTCTGGACTTGTTTTGCTGCGGAGTTTATATGCTGTTGTGTTCCCTATATTTGCACTGGTGGCGAACTTTGATGCCCAGTGGATGTAATATGTGTAATAGCCGTGATAGCCTAGTGTAAGTTGCTTGCTTATTTATTTCCTTGTTGTCTTGTTTATTTGTTTGCTTGTAGTCAGTGTAGTTCTTTTTCTGCGGTTTGCTAGTGGCTGCAATAACCTATTTTTTAAAACTAGGCCACAATAACCACGGGCTAATATTTACTGTAGTGACACTGGGCCTCCTATGTCCGTAGAAACAGTGGGCCTTCCACGGGCCGTATAAACAGTGGGCCTTCTACGGGTCGTAGAAATAGTGGGCCTTTCTACGGGCCGTCGAAACAATGGGCCTTCTACGGGCCGTAGAAACAATGGCCCTTCTACGGGTCGTATCATCAATGGGCATTATACGAGCCGTGTCGGGGATATACCCCGCGGCATAAACCGGCCGGAAGTTAACCTGGCCGGACTTGACGGTTTATCTGAAGACCCGCCCTGACCTTGACGGTTTACAAGCAGCCCGCTTGGTCGTTATGACATACTGATAACCCGGCGGGCGGATTAGACGGATGACAAGGCCCAAGGCCCAGAAGGCCGGTTCAACTATGATGAGTCGGTTTAAGAGGAAAGGAATATTTGCCTTACAAGGAGTTAAAGCCAGGACTTGTATCCGGTTTGTATTAGAGATAGACTAGTCCTAATCCCAATAGGACTCCACATGTAAACCGCCCCTTCAACATATATAAGGAGGGGCAGGGCTCCCCAAAGAGAGGGAGGTTAGAAGTTAGAAGCGACAAGCAATCCATAATCTCTAGGGCTAGACACAAAGAGCCGGTTTACGGCGTCTCCCTCGGGATGATAATGAGACCTAGCCTCAAACAGCATGTAGGGTTATTACCGGATGATGTTTCCCGGGGCCCGAAGCTGTCTAAATCCTTGTCTTGCGTGTTGATCCGCCCTGCGTCTCTCGCCCCACTCAACCCCTCTCAAGCTACCACATAGATGCGTTGGCCTCACGACTAAGTCCTGACACTAAGGACATCTGCCGTGAAAAATCCACGACATTGGCGCCCACCGTGGGGCCGCGCACGGTGGTGTTAAGTTCTTGAAGGGATCTCTCTCAGGAATCAAAAAGTTTGCAATCTTTTGGATGAAGAAGCGCCAGTTCTGCATGAGCTTCATGGTCATCAGTCCAGATTTACAATTTGTGAGATTTAAAGATTGAGAGGATTTTGGGTTCGTGGTCTGTTCGCCGACTCATCCGATCGCTTTCGATCCGCCGACATCGACTGGAAATTTTCTATGAAGACATGAATTGTATGAAAAAAAAGAGCTAAGACCTGTGACGGATCGAACCGGCCATAGCTTGGAAAACAGCTAAGACCCGTGACTCGCTTGGAAAGTTGGATCCTCTTCTGACTCCGTCTCGCATTGCCCTGGCCTGCTTTCGAAGCCGCTACCGCAATCTTACGCAGCGGGGCCTCGCGCGCACATCCCCGGCAGCTGCACCCTCTGCCGATTCGTGCATCTCCTCCTCAAGCCGGCCGACGACTACCGCCAAGCCGCCTCGGCTCGCCTCCGGTTTGTCCCCCTACGCGTGCAAGGGGCCTCGCCGTCTCGGGACTCCGCCTGCGTTGGCTATCGCTATCGGCAGGTCGCCACCCTCCACCTCCCTCAAAGCTGCAACCTCACCTCCGCCTCAACGCCACCACGTCGAGTCATCTCCATGGCCCCGCTGTCGCGGATGCGCATCGAGCCGACACCAGCAAGCCGCTGGCCGCGCCTCACCGGCCTTGCCTTGGCCTCGAGCCGGCCCAGTTTCCTCACCCTTGCAGTGGCCTCGCTCCGCCTCTGTTTTTTACCCCGCGCACGCGTGTGCGCATAGCGATCCGGCTCGTCTCTGCTGCTACCTGCTCTGAGCACGGAGTCGCCCCTGCCACTGCCACTGTGGCGCAACCAACGCGGCCTGCCCTGCCGGTTTCTGCGGGACTCACCAGCGATAAGACGGCCGGCCACTTCGCCTTGTTCCTCGATGAGGGGCTTCACCGTTGCGCCATAAGCCGTCTTCGCCGCCTCACCCGTGCTGGGCCTCGGTGCCTCTTCGCAGTCACGTACTCTGCCTCCAACTCCAATCCACCGGTCATCTCGGAGCACAGCCTTGCTTCACTGCCGGTGCGCCCGTGCCGTTACTCGTCTTCAATCCGGATCGCCAGCCGAGCCACGGCCGGAGAACCGCCGCGTCGAGTCGCCACCAGGCCGTCTTCGTCGTTCCGCCGGCCTTTGTCGCTGTGGACGGTCTGCCTTGAACCGCCGTCGCTTCGTCAAACCAGTTGCCTTTGAGCCACCATCGTCAAACCGTCTCGCCTTCACCTCGAGGCACCCATCACCGTATCTGTTGGGTTCCTTTGAGCAGGCCGCCTTTGCAAGCCTCGCCTACAAACCGCCTCAGGCACATCGTCTTCCCCTTTCAAGGCGCCATCTTGAGTCGCCGCCTGCTTGGTCGCCAGCGCGGCCGCCAGTCTTCGCGCGAGCGCCGGTTTCTCACTGCCTAGGTGGCCTCTCCGCGCGTGTACCGGCTGCCCCTACTGCTTGCAGCGCCTCCTGCCAGCTGGGGAAAGGAAGAAAGAAGCGGTCGGGTTAACGCAGGGCCCCCGCTGAAAAAAAAATGCAAGGGAATCTGGGCTGTTTATACTGTCGTCGGTTCACCCATCGTGGCCTCACTCCGCCCAGGTCAACACGTACCATGCTGCAGCATCGCGTGCGTGCCTCTTACACCACAAGCCTGAACCGCCGGGTCTCAAGCCACAGTATCAACCGAGCCGCCACAGCCATAACCCGCCTCGTGGAGGTTGCCGGGAAGGTTTCTGCAAAATTGGATTTCGATTAAGGGATCAGCTCAGGATTTAAGAAGGACAATTATTCACTGTAAGAGCAATTATCATGCCATGGATATGGAGAGCACGCTGCTGCCATCATTTTTGCACCGACATTCATCCGCGCCGGTTTACAATGCCCGCAGGGAACTCTCCGGCTGCGCCAGTTTACCATGCCCGCAGGCGACTCTCCGTCCGCGCCGGATTACACCGCCCGTGGCCGACTCATGCGCCCGCATTTACAATGCCATGGCCGACTCATCTGTTGTCTAGGTGAATCAGGTGATATCCCTCTAAGTATAATTTTAGCATATATTGTTTTTTGTCAGAGAGCAATTACTTTGGTCTTTGCATTTTATATACAGGACAATTGGTCATTGCAAAGCCGATGGACAGATCATGCATATATAAATCACGTAATTACTGTCATGTGCTAGCATATGACCGTGCCACAATGATCTAAGAATATGTGTGCAAGACGCCGCTCCTGCGGCCCGGACTACATCGACTCACCGGGACCGTGCTTGCAATTGCCTCGCCTGACCACGCCTGCAATTGACTCGTTCGTCCGCGTCCGTGCCGGTTTACAACACCATGGCCGTCTCCCACGACCGCTCTGGCTTACGGCGCAGAGGACAACTTGCTCCGTACCGGTTTACGATGCCGCGACCGGATCATCTGTCTGTTCGCATGGCTGACTTGCCATGATTGATTTCAGTTTCACTGTGGTGATCGTCAACTCCGCGGTGGATATTTTCTGGCTAACATATCAGGTGAAATCCATCCACTATATTTTCATAATATGTATTGCTTTCTTTAAAAAGAGCAAATATTCTGGCTTGCAAGTTTTCCAATACAGGACAAATTGTCTATTGCAAAAAGGGGATTATTATATCGCAGAGCTTTTGGATAACCCATGTCGGTTTATATCGCGATCCAATCTGCATCAACTCGTCAGGACCATGCGAATTACCCAATAGCGCGTGCACAGGCGGCCATCCCCCGCAGTCCGGTCTACATCAATATACCGGGCCGCACCTGTCTGCATGAGCCATTCATTGAGTATGAACAAGTCACAGCTTGGGTAGCCCGGTTTTCTTTCAAATTGGAGGCAAATTATCATCAACCATCGTCTGCACTGGATGGATCAATGGGCAGGCGCACAACTCGCCGCCGCTACAGTTTGGTTAACTTCAAATAACCAGTTGGAAGGAACCATTTGCCGAGTTGCTGACACGGCTCATACAGGATCATTTATAACCCGCCGCAGTCACCTCAACCTTCTGTGGATTCACATCGTGCTATCAACACCAATGATATACAAGTTATGCCGGTTTATATCACGGTCAAATATGGAGAATCTCAAGCCAACTCCTCGAGTCACCTTGAGACTTGGGGGCTACGATGATATGACGCAGCAAGTCTTGCCAGTTTCAGCCGGTTTAAGAACCCGAGGACGATGGAGGGAAAGATAACCCGATCCCGGAGGCTACTGTTATGTGGATGAAAATTTAAAGGCCGTCAGAAAATTTCCGGCTTAGAAAGTATATGACAGTTACAAAATCCCGACTCAATGAAGAAGTTTCGGATCATCAGAAAGGATTCCGGTTTGAAACCTGGCTGAAGGGAAGTCAGTATCACTGAAGCTCTCAAATATCCGGTTTACAATCCGGTTCAAGAGAAATCTATTCTCCCACAAAGTTCTGAAGCGCTCAGATCCAGTTTAACAATGTCCGGTTCAAAAAGGAATTAACTTCTCGCAAGTTCGAGTTTAAAGGCCGTCAGAAAATTTCCGGCTGAAAATGAAGATTCCGGTTTAAAATCCGGTTCAAGGGAAAGATGTCTCCCACAGCTTTGAAGCTTTCAATATCCGGTTCAAGATCCCGGTTCAAGAAGAATTTATCTCTTGCAAAAAAGTTAAAAATTACCGAAGAGGACCTGCTGCCATGATGCGCGGTTCAAACATGGGTATCCGGCCTTATTGGCCTGACATATTATTTATCACATGGGGTCTCCCGCTTTATAAAGCGGGGTATCTATTCTTTATATCATGTGTGGTTACACGGGGTTGTTTTCAAGCAATATCCGGTTTACCCCTTGCAAGTCTTAACAAGATCACTTGAGGCTTCCTGTTCAAACATAGGTCGTATTCGAACCAAAGAGAACATAGCTATCCTTATGAGGTCATTTGGGGGCTCGGTCGCGTCCGAACCGATGCAACACCTCTTGGCCGGCGAAAGCCACCAGAGTCATTTGGGGGCTCGGTCGCGTCCGAACCGATGCAACACCTCTTGGCCGGCGAAAGCCACCATAGTCATTTGGGGGCTCGGTCGTGTCCGAACCGATGCAATACCTGTTGGACGGTGAAAGCCACCAGAATCATTTGGGGACACGGTCACGTCTGAACCGGTCACGCCTCTTGGTCGGCCTACGGGCCTTAGAGTCATTTGGGGGCTTGGTCGAACCCAAACCATAGCAATGCCACTTGGCCGGCGTAACGCCACGCGTCATTTTGGGGTCCTGGCTGACTGGCACCATCGCTACGCCTTCGGGGGGCTTGGTTGCGTCTGACCATGGTAATTCCATCTGACCAAGCTCAGTAGAGCTCTTCTTTTGCAAAAAGTTGTTGCCATTGCTTTTGCTTTAATAGCCTTTCTTGAGAAGTTGCTATTTTATTTGCATTTTTTAAACCGACAGTATTTTGTACCGGTTCAAACAGCTAAATTGGCGGAACACGGTCCATTTTTAGACCGGAGATTATCTGCCCGGTTTGATTTTCTGTTACCATCCTATTATGGAGTAAACCGGTGTTTATCAACCCGGCTCGGCTTTCAACTACAAGTTGTGAGTGCATGATCAAATTATAATCCGGAGATTATCAGCCCGGTCTGGTTTGGCTACAAGTCACTAGTATTATATATGGTTAATCCGGTGTTTATCACAGCCCGGTACGGTTTTATCGTAAACCGGCACAATATGGAAGGAGTTATCATTACTCAAGATTGGGGTTATCACTCTTACTACAAAAAGTTGGTAAACCAACGATGTGATTCAATGTCACAGAAACAGGTTGAATAACGCATGGTGTTTATTAAACCGACTTGGCTTTAAGACGATAAAGTTGCCAGTATATGATGAGAAATTATCCAGTGTTTATTAAACCGGTCTGGCTTTGGACTATAAGTCGCCAGTATATATTTGGATTGCGCCATTGGAATCGTGTGCTTGTAAGTTATTGGATTATACTATTCAAATAGCCAAACTTGGCTGAATTTTCATTATGATATTGGATGAATAAGATTTTCATACCAGATTATATTATCTTGAATAGCCATCATGGCTGGATTTTTATTATGGTTATCAATAACCAGTATTATAATTAACGTTTTCAAAGTCGCTTTAGCGCAATGGCTTTCATATTATCAATGGATATGATTTATTCTACAATTGAAGGAATAGTCCCGAGTCGCTGCAGGCTTACTACCAGGCACTTGGGGGCTACATAGTTCAAAGTTGAGATTCAAATGTGCAAGTCTCATGTCGCTGCAAGCATGCACCATGACACTTGGGGGCTAATGCAAAGTCATTTTTGCTCATCTTATTAAAGACCCAACTCATCACATCGTAATGAGCCGGCCCTTGGGGGCTACACATTGATGTTCAAAGTTTACAAGATTATACTTACAAAGTCCCTGCTGATTATTACATAATGACCCGGCCCTTGGGGGCTACATTGGTTGAAGTTTTATGGGCATCAATCAATTACAAGTCCCAGGTTGCTGCAAGCATGACAACCCGGCACTTGGGGGCTACAGGTATTATATTATTATCAAAGAAAGATTTTCAAATTCTCTGTTGAGCAAATTAGATTGACCCGGCGTCACCAATCATTATGACCCTGTGGCTGCAACCCGGTGTCATCAATAATCATAAACCGATGTTGGCAACAATCATGAACCGGTGTCTGCAACAATCATAATCCGGGGTCATCAGTTTTTATAACCCGGCCATTTGGTAATGTTAAACCGGCAAGTTTTCAAGACCGGGATCATCTTCAAACCGGCTGAATATCAGATGAATATTTCAAGACCAATATTTCTTAAACCGGCGCTTTGGAAGCCGACTCAAGTGGATTATTCTTCACAATATTTTTCTATGAGAAACCACTGTCAGCAGTTTAAAGTATGAAGCTGGTTATTGATCCGGATTTTTCTAGAAGGAGGGAATAACAAAGATTTAAGGATGATCAGGGTCGGTTTACAAGAATTCTTAACCCGGAGCGCAACCTGTCAAATTTGTTCTTATGTTTATTTGCAGCATAAGTTTACCATGGATAAATCCAAGCTAAACTTGGGGGCTAATGTCGGGGATATACCCCGCGGCGTAAACCGGCCGGAAGTTAACCCGGCCGGACTTGACGGTTTATCTGAAGACTCGCCCTGACCTTGACGGTTTACAAGCAGCCCGCTTGGTCGTTATGACTTACTGATAACCCGGCGGGCGGATTAGACGGATGACAAGGCCCAAGGCCCAGAAGGCCGGTTCAACTATGATGGGTCGGTTTAAGAGGAAAGGAATATTTGCCTTACAAGGAGTTAAAGCCAGGACTTGTATCCGGTTTGTATTAGAGATAGACTAGTCCTAATCCCAATAGGACTCCACATGTAAACCGCCCCCTCAACATATATAAGGAGGGGGAGGGCTCCCCAAAGAGAGGGAGGTTAGAAGTTAGAAGCGACAAGCAATCAATAATCTCTAGGGCTAGACACAAAGAGCCGGTTTACGGCGTCTCCCTCGGGATGATAATGAGACCTAGCCTCAAACAGCATGTAGGGTTATTACCGGATGATGTTTCCCGGGGCCCGAAGCTTTCTAAATCCTTGTCTTGCGTGTTGATCCGCCCTGCGTCTCTCGTCCCACTCAACCCCTCTCAAGCTACCACATAGATGCGTTGGCCTCGCGACTAAGTCCTGACACTAAGGACATCTGCCGTGACAAATCCACGACATTGGCGCCCACCGTGGGGCCACGCACGGTGGTGTTAAGTTCTTGAAGGGATCTCTCTCAGGAATCAAAAAGTTTGCAATCTTTTGGATGAAGAAGCGCCAGTTCTGCATGAGCTACATGGTCATCAGTCCAGATTTACAATTTGTGAGATTTAAAGATTGAGAGGATTTTGGGTTCGTGGTCTGTTCGCCGACTCATCCGATCGCTTTCGATCCGCCGACATCGACTGGAAATTTTCTATGAAGACATGAATCGTTTGAAAAAAAAGATCTAAGACCTGTGACGGATCGAACCGGCCATAGCTTGGAAAAACAGCTAAGACCCGTGACTCGCTTGGAAAGTTGGATCCGCTTCTGACTCCGTCTCGCATTGCCCTGGCCTGCTTTCGAAGCCGCTACCGCAATCTTACGCAGCGGGGCCTCGCGCGCACATCCCTGGCAGCTGCACCCTCTGCCGATTCGTGCATCTCCTCCTCAAGCCGGCCGACGACTACCGCCAAGCCGCCTCGGCTCGCCTCCGGTCTGTCCCCCTACGCGTGCAAGGGGCCCCGCGGTCTCGGGACTCCGCCTGCGTTGGCTGTCGCTATCGGCAGGTTGCCACCCTCCACCTCCCTCAAAGCTGCAACCTCACCTCCGCCTCAACGCCACCGCGTCGAGTCATCTCCATGGCCCCGCTGTCGCGGATGCGCATCGAGCCGCCACCAGCAAGCCGCTGGCCGCGCCTCACCAGCCTTGCCTTGGCCTCGAGCCGGCCCAGTTTCCTCACCCTCGCAGTGGCCTCGCTCCGCCTCTGTTTTTTACCCCGCGCACGCGTGTGCGCGTAGCGATCCGGCTCGTCTCTGCTGCTACCTGCTCTGAGCACGGAGTCGCCCCTGCCACTGCTACTGCGGCGCACCCAACGCGGCCTGCCCTGCCGGTTTCCGCGGGACTCACCAGCGCTAAGATGGCCGGCCACTTCGCCTTGTTCCTCGATGAGCGGCTTCACCGTTGCGCCATAAGCCGTCTTCGCCGCCTCACCCGTGCTGGGCCTCGGTGCCTCTTCGCAGTCACGTACTCTGCCTCCAACTCCAATCCACCGGTCGTCTCGGAGCACGGCCTTGCTTCACTGCCGGTGCGCCCGTGCCGTTACTCGTCTTCAATCCGGATCGCCAGCCGAGCCACGGCCGGAGAACCGCCGCGTCGAGTCGCCACGAGGCCGTCATCGTCGTTCCGTCGGCCTTTGTCGCTGTGGACGGTCTGCCTTGAACCGTCGTCGCTTCGTCAAACCAGTTGCCTTTGAGCCACCATCGTCAAACCGTCTCGCCTTCACCTCGAGGCACCCATCACCGTATCTGCTGGGTTCCTTTGAGTCGGCCGCCTTTGCAAGCCTTGCCTACAAACCACCTCAGGCACATCGTCTTCCCCTTTCAAGGCGCCATCTTGAGTCGCCGCCTGCTGGGTCGCCAGCGCGACCCCCAGTCTCCGCGCGAGCGCCGGTTTCTCGCTGCCTAGCTGGCCTCTCCGCGCATGTACCAGCCGCCCCTTCTGCTTGCAGCGCCTCCTGCCAGCTAGGGAAAAGAAGAAAGAAGCGGTCGGGTTAACGCAGGGCCCCCGCTGAAAAAAAATGAAAGGGAATCTGGGCTGTTTATACTGTCGTCAGTTCACCCGCCGTGGCCTCACTCCGCCCAGGTCAACACGTACCACGCTGCAGCATCGCGTGCGTGCCTCTTACACCACAAGCCTGAACCGCCGGGTCTCAAGCCGCAGTATCAACCAAGCCACCACAGCCGTAACCCGCCTCGTGGAGGTTGCCGGGAAAGTTTCTGCAAAATTGGATTTCGATTAAGGGATCAGCTTAGGATTTAAGAAGGACAATTATTCACTGTAAGAGCAATTATCATGCCATGGATATGGAGAGCACGCTGCTGCCATCATTTTTGCACCGACATTCGTCCGCGCCGGTTTACAATGCCCGCAGGCAACTCTCCGGCTGCGCCGGTTTACCATGCCCGCAGGCGACTCTCCGTCCGCGCCGGCTTACACCGCCCGTGGCCGACTCATGCGCCCGCATTTACAATGCCATGGCCGACTCATCTGTTGTCTGGGCGAATCAGGTGATATCCCTCTAAGTATAATTTTAGCACATATTGTTTTTTGTCAGAGAGCAATTACTTTGGTCTTTGCATTTTATATATAGGACAATTGGTCATTGCAAAGCCGATGGACAGATCATGCATATATAAATCACGTAATTACTGTCATGTGCTAGCATATGACCGTGCCACAATGATCTAAGAATATGTGTGCAAGACGCCGCTCCTGCGGCCCGGACTACATCGACTCACCAGGACCGTGCTTGCAATTGCCTCGCCTGACCACGCCTGCGATTGACTCGTCCGTCCGCGTCCGTGCCGGTTTACAACACCATGGCCGTCTCCCGCGACCGCGCTGGCTTACGGCGTAGAGGACAACTTGCTCCGTACCGATTTACGATGCCGCGAACGGATCATCTGTCTGTTCGCATGGCTGACTTGCCATGATTGATTTCAGTTTCACTGTGGTGATCGTCAACTCCGCGGTGGATATTTTCTGGCTAACATATCAGGTGAAATCCATCCACTATATTTTCATAATATGTATTGCTTTCTTTAAAAAGAGCAAATATTCTGGCTTGCAAGTTTTCCAATACAGGACAAATTGTCTATTGCAAAAAGGGGATTATTATATCGCAGAGCTTTTGGATAACCCATGTCGGTTTATATCGCGATCCAATCTGCATCAACTCGTCAGGACCATGCGAATTATCCAATAGCGCGTGCACAGGCGGCCATCCCCCGCAGTCCGGTCTACATCAATATACCGGGCCGCACCTGTCTGCATGAGCCATTCATTGAGTATGAACAAGTCACAGCTTGGGTAGCCCGGTTTTCTTTCAAATTGGAGGCAAATTATCATCAACCGCCGTCTGCACTGGATGGATCAATGGGCAGGCGCACAAGTCGCCGCCGCTACAGTTTGGTTAACTTCAAATAACCAGTTGGAAGGAACCATTGGCCGAGTTGCTGACACGACTCATAGAGGATCATTTATAACCCGCCGCAGTCACCTCAACCTTCTGTGGATTCACATCGTGCTATCAACACCAATGATATACAAGTTATGCCGGTTTATATCACGGTCAAATATGGAGAATCTCAAGCCAACTCCTCGAGTCACCTTGAGACTTGGGGGCTACGATGATATGACGCAGCAAGTCTTGCCAGTTTCAGCCGGTTTAAGAAACCGAGGACGATGGAGGGAAAGATAACCCGATCCCGGAGGCTACCGTTATGTTGATGAAAATTTAAAGGCCGTCAGAAAATTTCCGTCTTAGAAAGTATATGACAGTTACAAAATCCCGACTCAATGAAGAAGTTTCGGATCATCAGAAAGGATTCCGGTTTGAAACCTGGCTGAAGGGAAGTCAGTATCACTGAAGCTCTCAAATATCCGGTTTACAATCCGGTTCAAGAGAAATCTATTCTCCCACAAAGTTCTGAAGCACTCAGATCCGGTTTAACAATGTCCGGTTCAAAAAGGAATTAACTTCTCGCAAGTTCGAGTTTAAAGGCCGTCAGAAAATTTCCGGCTGAAAATGAAGATTCCGGTTTAAAATCCAGTTCAAGGGAAAGATGTCTCCCACAGCTTTGAAGCTTTCAATATCTGGTTCAAGATCCCGGTTCAAGAAGAATTTATCTCTTGCAAAAAAGTTAAAAATTACCGAAGAGGACCTGCTGCCATGATGCGCGGTTCAAACATGGGTATCCGGCCTTATTGGCCTGACATATTATTTATCACATGGGGTCTCCCGCTTTATAAAGCGGGGTATCTATTCTTTATATCATGTGTGGTTACACGGGGTTGTTTTCAAGCAACATACGGTTTACCCCTTGCAAGTCTTAACAAGATCACTTGAGGCTTCCTGTTCAAACATAGGTCGTATTCGAACCAAAGAGAACATAGCTATCCTTATGAGGTCATTTGGGGGCTCGGTCGTGTCCGAACCGATGCAACACCTCTTGGCCGGCGAAAGCCACCAGAGTCATTTGGGGGCTCGGTCGCGTCCGAACCGATGCAACACCTCTTGGCCGGTGAAAGCCACCAGAGTCATTTGGGGGCTCGGTCGCGTCCGAACCGATGCAATACCTCTTGGCCGGCGAAAGCCACCAGAATCATTTGGGGACACGGTCACGTCTGAACCGGTCACGCCTCTTGGTCAGCCTACGGGCCTTAGAGTCATTTGGGGGCTTGGTCGAACCCGAACCATAGCAATGCCACTTGGCCGGCGTAACGCCACGCGTCATTTTGGGGTCCTGGCTGACTGGCACCATCGCTACACCTTCGGGGGGCTTGGTTGCGTCTGACCATGGTAATTCCATCTGACCAAGCTCAGTAGAGCTCTTCTTTTGCAAAAAGTTGTTGCCATTGCTTTTGCTTTAATAGCCTTTCTTGAGAAGTTGCTATTTTATTTGCGTTTTTTAAACCGACAGTATTTTGTACCGGTTCAAACAGCTAAATTGGCGGAACACGGTCCGTTTTTAGACCGGAGATTATCTGCCCGGTTTGATTTTCTGTTACCATCCTATTATGGAGTAAACCGGTGTTTATCAACCCGGCTCGGCTTTCAACTACAAGTTGTGAGTGCATGATCAAATTATAATCCGGAGATTATCAGCCCGGTCTGGTTTGGCTACAAGTCACCAGTATTATATATGGTTAATCCGGTGTTTATCACAGCCCGGTACGGTTTTATCGTAAACCGGCACAATATGGAAGGAGTTATCATTACTCAAGATTGGGGTTATCACTCTTACTACAAAAAGTTGGTAAACCAACGATGTGATTCAATGTCACAGAAACAGGTTGAATAACGCATGGTGTTTATTAAACCGACCTGGCTTTAAGACGATAAAGTTGCCAGTATATGATGAGAAATTATCCAGTGTTTATTAAACCGGTCTGGCTTTGGACTATAAGTCGCCAGTATATATTTGGATTGCGCCATTGGAATCGTGCGCTTGTAAGTTATTGGATTATACTATTCAAATAGCCAAACTTGGCTGAATTTTCATTATGATATTGGATGAATAAGATTTTCATACCAGATTATATTATCTTGAATAGCCATCATGGCTGGATTTTTATTATGGTTATCAATAACCAGTATTATAATTAAGGTTTTCAAAGTCGCTTTAGCGCAATGGCTTTCATATTATCAATGGATATGATTTATTCTACAATTGAAGGAATAGTCCCGAGTCGCTGCAGGCTTACTACCCGGCACTTGGGGGCTACATTGTTCAAAGTTGAGATTCAAATATGCAAGTCTCATGTCGCTGCAAGCATGCACCATGACACTTGGGGGCTAATGCAAAGTCATTTTTGCTCATCTTATTAAAGACCCAACTCATCACATCGTAATGAGCCGGCCCTTGGGGGCTACACATTGTTGTTCAAAGTTTACAAGATTATACTTACAAAGTCCCTGCTGATTATTACATAATGACCCGGCCCTTGGGGGCTACATTGGTTGAAGTTTTATGGGCATCAATCAATTACAAGTCCCAGGTTGCTGCAAGCATGACAACCCGGCACTTGGGGGCTACAGGTATTATATTATTATCGAAGAAAGATTTTCAAATTCTCTGTTGAGCAAATTAGATTGACCCGGCGTCACCAATCATTATGACCCTGTGGCTGCAACCCAGTGTCATCAATAATCATAAACCGATGTTGGCAACAATCATGAGCCGGTATCTGCAACAATCATAATCCGGGGTCATCAGTTTTTATAACCCGGCCATTTGGTAATGTTAAACCGGCAAGTTTTCAAGACCGGGTCATCTTCAAACCGGCTGAATATCAGATGAATATTTCAAGACCAATATTTCTTAAACCGGCGCTTTGGAAGCCGACTCAAGTGGATTATTCTTCACAATATTTTTCTATGAGAAACCACTGTCAGCAGTTTAAAGTATGAAGCTGGTTATTGATCCGGATTTTTCTAGAAGGAGGGAATAACAAAGATTTAAGGATGATCAGGGTCGGTTTACAAGAATTCTTAACCCGGAGTGCAACCTGTCAAATTTGTTCTTATGTTTATTTGCAGCATAAGTTTACCATGGATAAATCCAAGCTAAACTTGGGGGCTAATGTCGGGGATATACCCCGCGGCGTAAACCGGCCGGAAGTTAACCCGGCCGGACTTGACGGTTTATCTGAAGACCCGCCCTGACCTTGACGGTTTACAAGCAACCCACTTGGTCGTTATGACTTACTGATAACCCGGCGGGCGGATTAGATGGATGACAAGGCCCAAGGCCCAGAAGGCCGGTTCAACTATGATGGGTCGGTTAAAGAGGAAAGGAATATTTGCCTTACAAGGAGTTAAAGCCAGGACTTGTATCCGGTTTGTATTAGAGATAGACTAGTCCTAATCCCAATAGGACTCCACATGTAAACCGCCCCTTCAACATATATAAGGAGGGGCAGGTCTCCCCAAAGAGAGGGAGGTTAGAAGTTAGAAGCGACAAGCAATCAATAATCTCTAGGCTAGACACAAAGAGCCGGTTTACGGCGTCTCCCTCGGGATGATAATGAGACCTAGCCTCAAACAACATGTAGGGTTATTACCGGATGATGTTTCCCGGGGCCCGAAGCTGTCTAAATCCTTGTCTTGCGTGTTGATCCGCCCTGCGTCTCTCGTCCCACTCAACCCCTCTCAAGCTACCACATAGATGCGTTGGCCTCGCGACTAAGTCATGACACTAAGGACATCTGCCGTGACAAATCCACGACAGGCCGTATGATCGATTGGCCAAACATGGGCCGACCATAACGGACCATCGTTAATAAGCCGTATTTGATGATGCTATGAAAACGGCCCAACATATTAATGGACCACAAACGGGCCGACTGTAACCACGGGCTAAATTTGGCCCACAGGCAGAAAATGACAGTAACGGGCCGTAAGTAAACGAATGCTGGAAAATAGCCCGAGAATAAATGGGCTCTGAGAAGGCCGAAAGATAACATGGGCTGGAAACGGCCCAACGGAATAACGGGCCATTAATGGGTATGAAGTGATACACTGTTCTTTACGGGCCAGTTTCACCACGGGCCGTTAATGGGTGTAAAGTGATACACTGTTCATTACGGGCCAGTTTCACCACGGGCCGTTAATAGGCCAAGAGTTACATAGGGCCTCATATGGGCCAAAAGACGTCATGGGCCATACATGGGCCAGAAGTGAAAACGGGCTGGAATCATATTGGATGGCCCAGATGACGCTACTGGGCCTAATTCGAATAGGGCGTAACGGGCCTTGGGTTAGCGGGCTGTAAATGGGATATATGCGAACAGGCCGTTAACAGGCTTTCCATGGGCCGGCCCGCCACCTTTTGACCAAGTCAAATGGGGCGGCCTTTTCACAAGAATGGGCCTCTGTTGGGCCGTGCCACGTGTCGACATATCATAGGCGCCTTCTGTCCAATGAGTGGATGACATCTGTTCCACGATGAGCCGACACATGTTTCCTCCAGACAATGATGATTTTACACGTGGAAAATCCCCATTGGTCGGGGCTGTTAACGGGTTATCGGATCCAAAACCCGACCCGATAGCTTAACGGCATTCCGTTACGGTGGATGCCACGTGTCGGTCACCCTTGACGTAAGCACTTCTGTGACGCGCGATTTATCATCATGGAAGTGGACACTTCCGTGATGATAATTTTGGTAATGTCATGGAACACTTCTACGACACCACAAGTATGACTAATTTGATTCTGTCATAAATTTGTCATGGATGTACATGCATGACAAAAAATGCGACCTACTGTGACAAACACGTATCATCGCGGAAGTGTATTTTTTTTGTAGTGTGAGCATGATGAAAACTAGCTTGATGATAATTCCCATGTGTCCTCGAGAGCGCTTTTCTCTATATAAGAGTTTGTCCAGGCTTTTCCTCTGCAACAAAAAGGATTGGGCCACCTTGCTGCACTTTATTTACTTTTGTTACTTGTTGTTCGTTACAAATTATCTTATCACAAAACTATCTGTTACCTATTATTTCAGTCCTTGCAGAGAATACCTTGCTGAAAACCGCTTATCATTTTCCTCGTTGGGTTCGACACTCTTACTTATCGAAAGGACTAGATAGATCCCCAATACTTGTGGGTCATCAAGACTCTTTTCTGCCGCCGTTTCCGGGGAGTGAAGCGCCTTTGGTAGGTGGAATTTGGTAAGGAAAAATTTATATAGTGTGCTAAAATTTACTGTCACTTGTTACTATGGAAAGTAATCCTCTGAGGGGCTTGTTCGGGGTATGTTCACCCCGACCAGTAGAGCAAAGAGTTGCTCCTCATGCTACTGAACCTACTGAAGATGAAAATGTCTACTTTGAGGTTCCTTCAGGTATGATAGAAAAACTGCTAGCTAATCCTTTTGCAGGAGACGAAACAATGCATCCTGATGAGCACCTAATCTATGTGGATGAAGTTTGTGGATTATTTAAGCTTGCAGGTGTGCCCGATGATGTTATTAAGAAGAAGGTCTTCCCTTTATCTTTGAAGGGAGATGCATTGACATGGTATAGGCTATGTGATGATATGGGATCATGGAACTACAAACGACTGAAATTGGAATTTCATCAGAAGTTTTATCCTATGCATCTTGTTCATCATGATCACAATTATATATATATATATATATATATATATATATATATATATATATATATATATATATATATATATATATATATATATATATATAATTTTTTGCCTCGCGAAGGGGAAAGCATCGCTCAAGCTTGGGGGAGGCTTAAATGAATGTTATATTCATGCCCCAATCATGAGCTCCCAAGAGAGATAATTATTCAAAAAATTATGCTCGGCTTTCTGATAACAATCGCACCATGCTCGATACTTCTTGTGTTGGCTCTTTTATGATGAAGAATATTGAATTCAAATGGGATTTATTCGAAAGAATTAAATGCAACTCTGAAGATTGGGATCTCGACGAAGGTAAGGAGTCAGGTATGACACCTAAGTTTGATTGTGTTAAATCTTTTATGGATACTGATGTTTTCCGTAAATTTAGCACTAAATATGGACTTGAATCTGAGATAGGAGCTTCTTTCTGTGAATCTTTTGCTGCTCATGTTGATCTCCCTAAGGAGAAGTGGTTTAAATATCATCCTCCCATAGAAGTAAAAGTAGCTGCACCTATTAAAGTTGAAGAAAATACTATCACTTATAATGATCCTATTGTTCCTACTCCTTATGTTGAGAGACCACCTTTCCCTGTTAGAATAAAGGATCATGCTAAAGCTTCAATTGTGGTTCGTAAAAGAAATACTAGAACTTATACACCTCCTGAGCAAGTTAAAGTTGAACCTAATATTGCTATTGTTAAAGACCTCTTGTTTGATAATATTGATGGGCATGTTATTCATTTCTGTAATGAAATTGCTAGAATTGCCAAACCTTGTGCTAAAGATAAACATAGACCTATGGTAGGCATGCCTGTTATTTCTGTTAAAATAGGAGATCATTGTTATCATGGCTTATGTGATATGTGTGCTAGTGCTAGTGCAATACATATTGACTTATACAAAGAAATTACGCATCATATTGCACCTACTGAGTTAGAAGATATTAATGTCACAATTAAACTTGCCAATAGAGATACTATTTTCACCCATGGGAATTGTTAGAGATGCTGAAGTCTCGTGTGGGAAAACTAAATATCCTGCTGATTTTCTTGTTCTTGGTTCCCCATAAGATAGCTTTTGTCCCATTATATTTGGTAGACCCTTCTTGAACACTGTTAATGCTAGGATAGACTGCGAAAAGGATGTTGTTACTATTGGTTTAGGTGATATGTCTCATGAGTTTAACTTTTCTAAATTTCGTAGACAACACCGTGAAGAGGAATTTCCTAGTAAGGATGAAATTATTGTTCTTGCTTCTATTGTCGTACGTCCTAATGATCCTTTATGTCGGCATTCGGGAACGGGGGTCCCCAGACTTGCCTGCCTGCGGCCTGCGGCGTGGCTCAAAGGGGGGCCCAGCACGGCCCATCTTCATCAACACAGACCCAAGACCCTCGCGGGGGGCCAAGCCTCGCAGGGCGGACGACACGGAGCTTCCTCAGGCACAACCTCATCAGGCTAGCTCGCGAGGAGGCAGAGAGATCAAGGCGGGGTACCTCCGAGGTGCCCGTGACGCAAGACATGACGACCAAGGGCGCCAGGCGGGCGCCAGCCCGCGCAGTGTCCTCCTTTCCTCTTTGGTGCAAAGGGAGCAAGCGCAGGCGAGAGCATCAAGAAAAGGCACCCGTTTCGGTGCAACGAGACCAAGACCAGCCCAACGGTAGGGAGGAAGTCATTGTGGAGCCCAAGCTAGCGTCACCACCAAAGCCTTTGGGAGGCGAAGACCAACTTTAGTCAGGATAAGTGTACCAGATGTTGCCCTTCAAAATGGCCAATTGTTGGCGCCCTTCCCGCTCAATATTTGGGGAGAGGCCCGGGGCCTTTGCCTATAAATAGGACTAGCCACCCCAGGGTAAAAAAAGGCAATCGGAGAATCGGCAATCAGATAGAGAGCGAGAGAGAGAGAAGGGTGACCGAACTCCTCCTAGCAGTTCATCGCCCCAACCAAGAACAGATCCTCGCGAGGCTGTTCTTCCTTGTATTGCTCATCATCATCAGCCCAAGAGGCAATCCACCACACCACAAACTGGAGTAGGGTATTACACCACAATGGTGGCCCGAACCAGTATAAACCCTGTGTCTCTTGTGCTGTTCTTTCCGTAGCTTAGATCTTAGCGAGGCGGTGGGGTGCAGGTAGGTAGAAGGCGAAATCTCCGCACGCACCTTAGTGTTCGAACCTCAAGGGTCTGCCGGAACCCGAAATCCGACATTTGGCGCGCCAAGTAGGGGTGCACCGGAGTTTTCCCTTCCGCCACCGCCACGACCTGCCTCGCAATGAGTAGCGCGTCGCCCGCTCCGGCCGCCGGCGCCAGCACGGAGGCCAGGGGGCTCCAAGCCCTGGCCCCAGCCCTACAACGGGTACGGTGGCCGGACAAGTTCAAGCCGACGACGCCGCCGCGCTACAGCGGCACAACTGATCCGCTGGCCTTCTTGCTGGCGTACGAGGAGGCCATCCTCGAAGCTGGAGGTGATGATAGGGTCTTGGCAAACTGGCTTCCCATGGCCCTCACCGGTGCTCCGCGCGCATGGCTGCTCCACCTGCCGACAGCCTCCATGGCCTCTTGGGAAGAGCTCCGCGGCCTCTTCCTCTCCCACCACGCTACACCAACACCTCCGGTCGTCGCGGCCCTCCTGGGCGGCTCGCAGGCGCCGCCTGCAAGTCACCACATCAAGCCGTTCATCCGCCGGGTCAGCGCCGCTTCTACGCGGCAGGGGGCTCTCCCGGACCGGGCGGCGCCCAAGGCCAGCCTGACCTTCAGCTCGGAGGACCACCCCTCCAACTCGGCCTGCTCGGGTGCGCTCCCCATGCTGTGCACCCCCACCATCTGCCAGGTGGGCCGTCACCAGAACTCTCATCGATGGCGGCGCGGGCCTCAGCGTGCTCTCGGTTGAGGCCTTCAACCTCCTCTGCATACCCCTGGGACGGCTGCAACTCAGCCGGCCCTTCTCGGGCGTTGGCGGCGGGTCATCCAGCTCCTTGGGACAAATCCGGCTCCCAGTAACATTCGACACCTACGACAACTTCCGCACGGAGCTGGTCATCTTCGACATCGCCCCCATCGGCCTCCCCTACAATGCCATCCTCGGCTATCCAGCGCTGGCCCAGTTCATGGCCGCGACGCACCCGGCGTACAACCTCATGAAGATGCCCGGGAGCAGCGGTGTCCTCACCGTGCACGGGGACACCGGAGACGCGCTGCGAGTGCTCAAGATCGCCTTCAAGACGGCGGCGGCGGCACAGCCCGCCGACTCAGAGACCCCCGAGCCTAAGGGGGCTGCACCCGCCAAGAAGAAATAGTTGTTCACCCAAGACAAGGCAGAAACCAAGCAGATACCCATCGATGAGGATGGGTCCACCAACGCCACTTTCACCATAGGCGCCAACCTCGAGCCCGAGCAGGAGGAGGCCCTGGTCAGGTTCCTGTGTGCGAACAAGAAGGTATTCGCTTGGGAGCCTGACCAGTTGGAGGGGATCCCTAGGAGCGTAATCGAGCATCACCTCAACGTGTGCCCCAACGTGCGCCCTGTGAAGCAGAAGGCAAGGCGGCAGTCCACAGAAAAGCAGGCCTTCATAATCCATGAGACCCGCAAACTAGGGGCCACTGGGGCCATTCGCGAGGTCCGATACCCGGATTGGTTGGCCAACCCTGTCGTTGTGCCAAAGAAGGGAGGGAAGGAGCGCATGTGTGTTGACTTCACCAACCTCAACAAGGCATGCCCGGAAGATCCGTTCCCGCTCCCCCGCATCGACCAGATCGTTGATTCCACCGCAGAATGCGACATGCTGTGCTTCTTGGATGCCTTCTCTGGGTATCACCAGATCAAGATGGCGGTAGAAGACATCGAAACGACAGCCTTCCTAACCCCGTGTGGGGTGTACTGCTACACATGCATGCCATTTGGGCTACGTAATGCAGGGGCGACCTTTCAGCGGCTGATGCACATCACCTTGGGCCCGCAGCTCGGGAAGAATATTGAGGCTTATGTCGATGACATTGTGGTGAAGCCTCGGGAGGCCAGGACCCTGATACAAGACCTGGAGGAAACCTTCGTGAGCCTCAACGCAGTGAACCTGCGGCTCAACCCAGAGAAGTGTGTGTTCGGAGTCCCCTCGGGCAAGCTCTTGGGTTTCCTCGTGTCCCACCGAGGTATCGAGGCTAACCCGGAAAAGGTCAAGGCGGTCGAGGACATGAGCCCGCCAAAGACCCAAAGAGAAATGCAGAAGCTTACTGGGCGCGTGACCACACTAGGGCGCTTATTCTCCAAGTTGGGGGAGCGAGCGCTGCCCTTCTTCCAGCCAATGAAGAAAAAGGGGCCCTTTGAATGGACTGAAGAGGCCGACAAGGTGTTCCAAGATCTCAAGAGATACCTGACCAGCCCTCAGGTCATGGTGGCTCCGCGCCCTCAAGAGCCCCTGGTACTTTACCTCGACGCCACTCCCTACTCCGCCAGCGCAGCCTTGGTGGAGGTTAGGGAGGAGCGTCGAGTCAAAACCACGGCAGCAGCCCGGGACAAGGCAAAACAGGAACAAGGAAGGCCCACAGAAACCGCCACCGCGGCTGAGGAGGATCAGCCGCCGCAGAGGAGTGCACCGGAGGCGGAAGAGGCCCCTCTCCCAGATGGCCAGCCTCCGAAGGCCTCATCGCCTCAGGAGGCGCCATGGTCTCCGAAGGGCGCCACCGACACTGATGCACCCAACCTCGTGGAGCACCCAGTGTACTTTGTCAGCACGGTGTTGCGGGACGCGAGGGCACGGTACCCCATGCCTCAAAAGCTCCTCCTCACGCTACTGGTGGCCTCGCGCAAGCTGCGGCACTATTTTTAGGGTCACCCTATCAAGGTCATCTCGTCATACCCCTTGGAGAGAGTGCTCAGGAGCCCTAACTCAGCCGGAAGGGTCGCTGAGTGGAACATAGAACTGCAAGCGTTTCAGCTCGAATTCAGCACGACCAGGGTCATCAAGGGAGCAGCATTAGCAGATTTTGTGGCAGAATGGACGGAGGCACCAGGCCTCAAGGCCGACGAGGATCGATCCCTCTCCCCGGGAAGCGAGGCGCCGGAAGGCTGGGTCATGTACTTCGATGGGGCGTTCTCCAGGCATGGCGCTGGGGCTGGGGCGGTGCTTATATCGCCCACTCAGGACAATCTCTACTACGTTGTACAGCTCTGTTTCCAGCAAGGTGAAAAGGTCTCCAACAACATAGCGGAGTATGAAGGTCTAATAGCGGGCTTGAAGGCCGCAACTGCCATGGGGGTGAAACGCCTCACCATCAAGGGCGATTCGCAGCTCCTTGTCAATTTCTCCAACAAGGTGTACGAGCCGAAAGATGAGCACATGGAAGCCTACCTTGTGGAGGTTCGCAGGATGGAGAAGCAGTTTTGGGGGTCGGAGTTGCAGCATGTGCCCCGTGGCACCAATCAGGAGGCCGACGCCATCGTCAGACGGGCATCCAGGCGGTTACCTCAGGAGCCTGGCGTCTTTGAGGAGCGGCTCTTCAAGCCCTCAGCCCTGCCGTCATTGTCAAACACGGCTCAGCCTCGGGAGGAGCTCCCCCAGCCACCTGCCTCAGGAGCCCTGGTCTGTGGCCCGGCCTCAGGAGCACGCCTGCTACTGACGATGGATCCTCAGGAGGGGTCCTGGATCACGGAGCTCCGGAATTATTTAACACAAGGGACCCTGCCGGAGAAGGAGGAGGAAGCGGAGCGTGTGGCACGGCAGGCCACGACATACAGCATCAAGGATGGAGAGCTCTACCGGAAGCGACCAAACGATGTATCCCTGCGCTGCATCTCCAGGGAGCAAGGAAAGGAGCTGCTGGAAGATATACACGGCGGAGACTGTGGACATCATTCATCATCACGGACCCTCGTCGGCAAGGCGTTCCGCAGTGGGTTCTATTGGCCCATCGCACTCAATGACGCCGACGAACTGGTGAAGGCTTGTGAGGCCTGCTGATTCCACGCCAAGCAGATCCATCAGCCGGCAGGAGGCCTGCAGACTATACCCCTTTCGTGGCCGTTCGCAGTCTGGGGGCTGGATAT
Source organism: Aegilops umbellulata (assembly GCA_032464435.1). Taxonomy (NCBI): domain Eukaryota; kingdom Viridiplantae; phylum Streptophyta; class Magnoliopsida; order Poales; family Poaceae; genus Aegilops; species Aegilops umbellulata. Next base: position 35,643,606 of record CP136055.1, on the reverse strand, counting down.
CCTGGGCCCGTTTCCTCGGGCGCCAGGGGGCTACCGCTACCTCTACGTCGCCGTGGACAAGTTCACCAAGTGGGCTAAAGTAGAGGCCGTCCGCACCATCCCCGCGGGTTCCGCGGTCAAGTTCATCAGGGGCATCGTGAGCCGGTTCGGGGTGCCAAACCGCATCATCACAGACAACGGTTCGCAGTTCACCAGTAACCTCTTCAAAACATACTGCGCTAACCTTGGAACGCAGATATGCTACGCTTCGGTGGCGCACCCCCGAAGCAACGGCCAGGCCGAGCGAGCCAACGCAGAGGTCCTGAGGGGGCTCAAGACCAGGACGTTCAAGAAGAAGCTGGAGGCCTGCGGCAGAGGTTGGTACGATGAGCTTCAGTCCGTGTTGTGGTCCATCCACACCACCGCGACCAAGCCGACTGGAGAGACCCCATTCTTCCTGGTCTACGGAGCCAAAGCGGTCCTCCCTCACGAGGTCAGACGTCGCTCCGCATGGGTCCTGGCGTTCGACGAGGCGCAGCAGGACGCCATGCGGGGGATGGACCTCGTGATGGGGGAGGAACGTCGCCGAGAAGCCACGCTGCGAGCAGCGAGGTACCAACAAGCACTGCGACGATATCACTGCCGCAACATCGGCCCCAGAACTCTCGAGGTAGCAGACCTGGTGCTTAGGCGGGTTCTCTCCAGGGAGGGACTGCACAAGCTCTCTCCCATGTGGGAGGGCCCGTTCAAGGTTGTTCATGTTTCCAGGCCTGGCTCCACGCGCTTGGAGACTCAGGAGGGGGTGCCGGTCCAGAACGCATGGAACATCCAGCACCTCCGGAGGTTCTACCCCTAAAAAGGCCCAGAGCCTGTGAAGAAGGCGAATGCCTGTGAAGATTATCCTTTTTGGAAAAGGCCCAGAGCCTGTGAAGAAGGCGAATGCCTATGAAGATTATCCTTTTTGGAAAAGGCCCAGAGCCTGTGAAGAAGGCGAACGCCTGTGAAGATTATCCTTTTTGGAAAAGGCCCGGAGCCTGTGAAGAAGGCGAATGCCTGTGAAGCTGTCACGTTTTGGAAAAGACCCAGAGCCTGTGAAGAGGGCAAATGCCCATGAAGCTTGCTTCCCCAAGAAAGGCCCGGAGCCTGTGAAGAAGGCCAACGCCTATGAAGCTCACCGCCCGTGACACTCTCACGTAATAATGAGTTGGGGCTGTACACGCCCCGGAGTCTCAGGTGTGCCGGCCTCAGGACTTGGTGCTCCCTCCCACGCCCAATGGCAGCACTTAGCTCCACGCTGGTGAGAAGATGTCGAAGACTAGATTAGGTGCCGGACGCGGCTTTTTCATTTGCTTTCCGCAGTTGGCTTGTTCATTCTCATTCGAAGTTTTGTTGAAGCTGTTACCATCTTTGACTTGTGGTTCTTCGACTTTTCACTCTCCTGCCTCGATTCTCTTATGCAAGGCCTCGCGAGGGGCGGGCAGACGAGCGCCCTCATGAGAGTGTTTCTGTCCTAGCCGTTCGAAAGTTTCGCGACTTGGGTCCATTACAGGAGCACCCCTCCAGTCCGTGCCCCACGGGCACCGCGACACGAACACAGGGCCTGGGTCGGTCGCCCCCCCCCCCCACGGCTGGGGCCGAGAACTGTCCACGCGCGGGCACGTAGCCGGAGGGCACGATAACGAAAGCAAAGCGATGACTAACAGTAATAACCCAAACACGCCCCCGCGGGGCTCCACACTACTGTCTTTTTACGCATGAAAAAGGAAAAGAAAGAGCAAATCAGGCGCAGCTCGCCTCACACCGGCCTGCAGGGAAGACTCGAGCCGCCTCCGGGGCTCAAGCGGACTCCCTCTCGCGCTTCATCGAGGCGCGACGGCAGGCAGACGCGCCACCACCTTCCAAGCAGGTACGGCGGCGTGGAGGCTGGCCGCGGCCAATGCTAGAAGATTCGCCGCCTGAAGAAGAATCGGTGAAGCTTGGGGAACACTGAGCGCCGCCAATCACGCGAGCACTGTCCTCTCCGTCATCGCCGGGGCTGGGTCCCCGGCCGCGGTCGTCGTCCTCAGGGCAGCACCCTGCGCGGCGATCATCTTCCCCAAACACCCTCACGTAGAGGGTGGCATCGCCGTCAAACTTGAAGTACAGGGTGAACCGACGGCTCAGGCCACGCGCGCGGGCAAACGTCTGCTAACTGCGGGTCAAGAGCAGGCTCCCGGCTGCGGAGACTTCCTGTGAAGCCCATGAGGCCCGGCTACAGCAGCCGTCTGCCTGACGCCAGAGGCCGCCCGGGGTGTCGGCCGGGAGCTCGCTGAGGAGGAAGCGAGGAAGTTGAAGGTGGGCGCTGGTCGTCTCCGCCGACCACACGACGAACTCTGGCAGTACCTCTGCAGCGCGAAAGCACGGCCTAGGGGGACGCGTGACCGAGGCGCGCCCCCCTGCCACAGCTGTCCGCCTGTCACCGTGCTGGAAACCATCTCCACGGCCACGGGGAGCTGTCGTGGTGGCCAGAGGATGTTTGCGAGGGCGCCCTCGGCCGTGCTTGGGCAGGGGAGAGGCAGGCTCAACCTGGCGAGCCTTCCCCTTCTCTGCGGCCGAAAACCACCTCGACGGAGCCATCGCAGCAAGACGGAGCAAGGACCGGGAAGAAGGAGAAGCAAGAAGAGATGGACTAGAAGGGCGCGTGCGGTTCCGTATTTATGGCCGGTGAAGGCCAACTGCTGACCTCCACGATCGCAGGTAATCATGACCCGCTTTGCATGCAGGGACTTGTCCAATCCGCGCAGTTGCCGAGGCGTCGTGGGGCAGCGGAGACGCCCACGTCCAATCAACCGCCACGTAGCGCCCAAGGCCGCAGGCTGTTAGGGCCCGCGCCGCTTCTTCCTTGCCCTTTCGCCTCCCTGCACGGCCATGTCCGGGCGTGCCTTGGGCCCGGGGGCTGTTGTCGGCGTTCTAGGAACGGGGGTCCCCAGACTTGCCTGCCTGCGGCCTGCGGCATGGCTCAAAGGGGGGCCCAGCACGGCCCATCTTCATCAACACAGACCCAAGACCCCCGCGAGGGGCCAAGCCTCGCGGGGCGGACGACACGGAGCTTCCTCAGGCACGGCCTCATCAGGCTAGCTCGCGAGGAGGCGGAGAGATCAAGGCTGGGTACCTCACGAGGTGCCCGTGACGCAAGCCATGACGACCAGGGGCGCCAGGCGGGCGCCAGCCCGCGCAGTGTCGTCCTTTCCTCTTTGCTGCAAAGGGAGCAAGCGCAGGCGAGAGCATCAAGCAAAGGCACCCGTTTCGGTGCAACAAGACCAAGACCAGCCTAACGGCAGGGAGGAAGTCATTGTGGAGCCCAAGCTAGCGTCACCACCAGAGCCTTTGGCAGGCGAAGACCTACTTTAGTTAGGATAAGTGTACCAGATGTTCCCCTTCAAAATGGCCAATTGTTGGCGCCCTTCCCGCTCAATATTTGGGAAGAGGCCCACGGCCTTTGCCTATAAATAGGACTAGCCACCCCCAGGGTAAAAAAAGGCAATCGGAGAATCGACAATCAGAGAGAGAGCGAGAGAGAGAGAAGGGTGACCGAACTCCTCCTAGCAGTTCATCGCCCCAGCCAAGAACAGATCCTCGCGAGGCTGTTCTTCCTTGTATTGCTCATCATCATCAGCCCAAGAGGCAATCCACCACACCACAAACTAGAGTAGGGTATTACACCACAACGGTGGCCCGAACCAGTATAAACCATGTGTCTCTTGTGTTGTTCTTTCCATAGCTTAGATCTTAGTGAGGCGGTGGGGTACAGGTAGGTAGAAGGCGAAATCTCCGCGCGCACCCCAGTGTTCGAACCTCAAGGGTCTGCCGGAACCCGAAATCCGACACTTTAGAACAATATTTGCTAGACCATGAAAATGATATGTTTATGAATGAAAGAAGGGAAATAGATGAAGTATTCTTTAAACAGATACCCATCCTGAAACACAATTTGCCTGTAGAAATCCTAGGGATCCTCCTCCACCCAAGGGTGATCCCGTGTTTGAGCTTGAACCGTTACCTGATACTCTTAAGTATGCTTATCTTGATGAGAAAAAGATATATCATGTTATTATTAGTGCTAACCTTTCAGAGCATGAAGAAGAGAGATTATTGAAAACTCTGAAGAAGCACCGCGCTGCTATTGGATATACTCTCGATGATATTAAGGGCATTAGTCCCACTCTATGCCAACACAAAATAAATTTGGAGAAAGATGCCAAACCAGTTCGTGATCATCAACGACGGCTGAATCCTAAGATGAAAGAAGTGGCAAGAAAGGAAATACTAAAGCTTCTTGAGGCAGGTATTATTTATCCCGTTGCTGATAGTCAGTGGGTAAGTCATGTCCATTGCGTCCCTAAAAAGGGAGGTATTACCGTCGTTCCTAATGATAAAGCTGAATTGGCCCCACAAAGAATTATTACAGGTTATAGGATGGTAATTGATTTCTGCAAATTAAATAAAGCTACTAAAAAGATCATTACCCCTTACCTTTTATTGATGAAATGCTAGAAAGATTACCCAAACATACACATTTTTGCTTTCTAGATGGTTACTCTGGTTTCTCTCAAATACCTGTGTCAGCTGATGATCAATCAAAGACCACTTTAACTTGCCCTTTCGGTACTTTTGCTTATAGATGTATGTCTTATGGTTTATGTAATGTACCTGCTACCTTTCAAAGATGCATGATGGCTATATTCTCTGACTTTTGTGAAAATATTTGTGAGGTTTTCATGGATGATTTCTCCGTTTATGGATCCTCTTTTGATGATTGCTTAAGCAACCTTGATCGAGTTTTGCAGAGATGTGAAGAAACTAATCTTTTCTTGAACTGGGAAAAGTGCCACTTTATGGTTAATGAAGGTATTGTGTTGGGGCATAAAATTTCTGAGAGAGGTATTGAATTTCATAAAGCTAAAGTTGATGCTATTGAGAAGATGCCATGTCCCAAGGTCATTAAAGGTATAAGAAGTTTCCTTGGTCACGCCGGATTTTTATAGGAGGTTCATTAAGGACTTCTCAAAAATTTCTTGGCCTCTGACTAATTTATTGCCAAAAGATATACCATTTATCTTTGATGATGATTGTGTAGAAGCATTTGAAATACTTAAGAAAGCATTGATTCCTGCACCTATCGTTCAGCCACCTGATTGGAATTTACCTTGTGAAATCATGTGTGATGCTAGTGATTATGCTGTAGGTGCTGTTCTAGGGCAAAGAGTTGATAAGAAATTAAATGTTATTCAATACGCTAGTAAAACTCTAAACAATGCCTAGAGAAATTATGCTACTACTGAAAAAGAATTCTTAGCAGTTGTATTTGCTTGTGATAAGTTCAAACCTTATATTGTTGATTCTAAAGTAACTATTCACACTGATCATGCTCCTATTAAATATCTTATGGAAAAGAAAGATGCTAAACCTAGACTTATTAGATGGGTTCTCCTGCTACAAGAATTTGATTTGCATATCATTGATAGAAAGGGAGCTGAGAACCCCGTTGCAGACAACTTGTCTAGGTTAGAAAATGTTCTTGATGACCCACTACCTATTGATGATAGCTTTCCTGATGAACAATTAAATGTCATAAATGCTTCTCATACTGCTCCATGGTATGCTGACTATGCTAATTACATTGTTGCTAAATTTATACCACCTAGTTTCACATACCAACAAAAGAAAAAGTTCTTCTATGATTTGAGACATTACTTTTGGGATGACCCACATCTTTATAAAGAAGGAGTAGATGGCGTTATTAGATGGTGTGTACCTGAGCATGAACAGGAACAGATCCTACGCAAGTGTCACTCCGAGGCTTATGGAGGACACCACGCGGGAGATAGTACTGCACATAAGGTATTGCAATCCGGTTTTTATTGGCCTACTCTCTTCAAGGATGCCCGTAAGTTTGTCTTATCTTGCGATGAATATCAAAGAATTGGTAATATTAGTAGACGTCGAGAAATGTCTTTGAATTATTCACTTGTTATTGAACCATTTGATGTTTGGGGCTTTGATTATGGGACCATTTCCTGCCTCTAATGGATATACACATATTTTAGTTGCTGTTTTTTTACTATAAACAGTAGGGTAAACACCCCACTTCAACTTTTATTAATAAATAAACTAAGCATAGTTGTCTTAAGGGCTTGAGGTAAGCCCTAGAACAAACAGAAGAAGAAATAAAAGAGAAAAAAAGATTAAGAGAAACTAGAAAAAAAAACCTACAGCAGGAAAAAGAAAAGAAGAAGAAGAAAAAGAATAAAATACAAAAAGGAAAGGAGATTACAACAGAGAATCCAACCACGTAGAGAACATTCTCTCATGCTTTAGCTTCATTATATATTTCAATAGTTTGAGCTCCTCTAGATAGATGAACTTCCACCCCTGGAAAGTTGGAGTAATATTTTCAAAAATCTTGTTATTTTTGGTTATCCAAATGGCCCATGATCCAAGAATGATGATCTCCATAAAGAATGGAAAATGCAGCTTATTCTTAAGATCTTGAAAAGCTTCGAGGACTGATAAATTTGGAGTTCTAGTATGACAGATGTAATCCCAGCATTGTTGTGCAAAGGGACAGCCCCAAAAAAGATGATGTAGAGTTTCTTCCTGTTGACAATCTGTAACAGCACAAGTGTAAACTTCGAGCACAAAGTTTTTTCTCCTGAGTAGGTTCCTAGTATTTACTCTATCATGAAGTAGTTTCCAAAAGAACACCTTATGCTTTGGCTGACAGGAGCAATTCCAAACCCAATTGAAGTGTGGTGGGACTTGGTTGTGTCCAATTAGTACTTGGTATGCCTTGATTGATGAATAGAATTCATTTCCCCAAATGTAACTCCAGGTGTCCAGAGAATCTATATGTTCAGATTGCCTTGTTTGGGTGCATATGTCTTCCACTTGCAAGAATTCCTCATAAGCTTCAATTGTGAATGGTAAATGAAACAAGTCCTGTAAGTATTCAGTGTTGATTACTGCTTGGACAGTAACAGTTGGATTTCTGACAAAGGAGTGCGGGTGGTGGTATGTATGTTTGAAAATGGATGTGTGCCATAGGTCATCCCAGAAAAAAGTTGTCCTACCATCTCCCACATTACATCTTGCCATTGCTTTGTATTGATCCATGAGAGCCAGGTTTGACTTCCACCAGAAAGAGCCAATCATGTTATTTCCTGGAAGTTGCCCTTCAGAGTAATAAGTTTCCCAAATTAATTGTACCCAAGGTATATCATGTTTGTTGAAGAATTTGTGCAGGTTCTTCATTAGAAGGGTTTTGTTGTGAGTGTATATATCCAATATGCCCAGTCCTCCCTGATTTTTTGGTCTGCAAAATGTGTGCCAGGCCACCAAAGCTGGTCTTCTATCCTCCATATCAGAGCTCCTCCATAGACAGCGCCTCAAATATTTGATAATCTGCTTCTTAATTGTTATAGGGATGTCCGAACAGCTCATGAAGAAGACAGATAAGGAAGAAAGCACTGATTTGACTAAAAGAACTTTCCCTGCTTGTATCATGAAGATAGAAAGGCCTGCAAGCCTTTTTGCAATTCTGTTAACTAGTGGAAGACACCGCTCCATAGTTGGTTTATGAATACCCAAAGGTAGCCCCAAATATGTAAAAGGAAATTGCCCCCTAGCACAATGAAGTGTGTTAGTGAAAATGTCCACTCTGTCTTCCTCAATGTTCGGAGGTACCATTATAGATTTTGCATAATTGACCTTAAGACCAGTTGCTGAGGCAAATGTATTTAAAAGAGCTTTGAGACAAATCAAGTGTCTAGCATTTGCTTCCATTATGAACAAAGTATCATCAGCATACTGAACAATTGGGAAATTTGGGCAAGAGGTGACTTATAGTGGAGATGTAATAAGATTCAGTCTCATGGCCCTATTCAAAATAGTCTGTAGCAAGTCAACAGCAAGAACAAAGATTAGGGGAGAGTAAGGATCTCCCTGTCTCACTCCTCTCTTATGTAAAATTTCTTCCCAGGTACTCCATTTAACATGACAGTAGAAGAGGCAGTAGAAAAGAGCATCTGCATCCATGATATCCATTTATCCCCAAACCCTTTTGCTTTGAAAATCTCAATGATTGCTTGATGTTCAATTGTATCAAAAGCCTTTTCAAAATCTAGCTTAATTACAAACATTTCCTCCTTTGATTTATGACATTGGTGTATATATTCATATGCCCATCCTAGGCAGTCTTGAATCACTCTGTCCTTGAGGAAACCATATTGGTTGATGTGAACCAATTTCAGAATTATCTTTTTTAGTATGTTTGCCAGCAGTTTTGTGATGATCTTAAGCACCCCATTTAACAAAGAGATAGGCCTGAAATCATTTGGTTGGAGAGGAACTTCTTTTTTTGGAATCAGTGTAATGTAGGAAGTATTTATACTCTCCAGGTTCACAGTGCCAGCATGGAAGGCCATGATTAGATCAATAACATCTTCCTTAATAATATCCCAGCAAGCTTTAATGAACTCATTGTTGTAACCATCTGGACCTGGTGATTTATCAGTTGGTAGATTCTTGACCACCTCCTCAGTCTCCTCCTTGGTGAATTGTTCCTCTAATTGAATGAAAACTTGAGGATCAATTGTGTGATCATAAAGATCATGGATATCAAAATGCATTGTGTGTCCAGTAGATTTCCCCAATCTGTCTCTGAAAGCTTCCCATAAAATTGCAGCTTTTCCTTCATTATCTGTAACTTCCACTTGGTCCTTATTCAACAACATTGCAATTTTATTATGCCTATGATTAATGGAAGCCTTTGTGTGAAAAAACTTGGTGTTTTCATCCCCAAACTTAACACCTTTAATGTTGCCTCGTTGTTTCCAATAAATCTTCTGATTATTAAGAACAGTCAACAAGTACTCCTTAAGCATAGTTCTGCAGTTGGCCTCAAATAAAGAAAGGTGCCTGAATTCTTCAATCAAGTCCCAAAAATATGCATGCATTGAGTTACACAATTTGTTTTTTCATGCAAGATAGACTTCTAGCCCACAACTTCAGAGCTCTTCTGAGGTTTTTTAATTTTAGTTGCTGTTGATTACGTTACTAAGTGGGTAGAAGCTATTCCAACTAGTAGTGTTGATCATAACACCTCTATTAAGATGCTTAAAGAAGTTATTTTTCCCAGGTTTGGAGTCCCTAGATATTTAATGACTGATGGTGGTTCACATTTTATTCATGGTGGTTTACGTAAAATGCTTGCCAAGTATGATGTTAATCATAGAATTGCATCTCCATATCACCCGCAGTCTAGTGGTCAAGTAGAATTGAGCAATAGAGAGCTCAAATTAATTGTACAAAAGATTGTTAATAGATCTAGGAAGAATTGGTCCAAGAAACTTGATGATGCATTATGGGCCTATAGAACTGCATATAAAAATCCTATGGGTATGTCTCCGTATAAAATGGTCTATGGAAAAGCATGTCACTTACCTCTCGAACTAGAACATAAGGCATATTGGGCTATTAAAGAGCTCAACTATGATTTTAAACATGCCGATGAGAAGAGGTTATTTGACATTAGCTCACTTGATGAATGGAGAACCCAAGCTTATGAGAATGCCAAATTGTTTAAAGAAAAAGTTAAAAGATGGCATGACAAAAGGATACAAAAGCGTGAGTTTAATGTAGGTGATTATGTATTGCTATACAACTCTTGTTTAAGATTTTTTTGCAGGAAAACTTCTCTCTAATTGGGAAGGTCCTTACGTTATCGAGGAGGTCTATCGCTCCGGTGCCATAAAAATCAACAACTTCGAAGGCACAAATCCGAAGGTGGTGAACGGTCAAAGAATTAAACATTGTATCTCACGTAATCCTATAAATGTTGAAACCAATGTTATTGAAACCGTAACCCCGGAGGAATACATAAGGGACACTTTCCGGAACATTTCAGACTCCGAAAAGCAATAGGTATGTGGTATGGTAAGTAAACCGACTCCAAAACAGTTCTAATGGCAATTTTTCTCCATTTTGGAATATTTAAAAAAAATAGAAAAATAAGAAGCAGTCCGGGAAGGACACGAGGGCTCCACGAGGGTGGAGGGTGCACCCTACCCCCTGGGCGCGCCCCCTTGCCTCGTGGGCACCTCGTGCGCTCTTTGGACTCCGTTTTCTTGCACGATATGTATTTTGGTCGGTAAAAATTCATTATATATTCTCCCGAAGGTTTTGGCCACCGTATCACGTAATTGTCCTCTGTTCTTGTTTCGAGCTATTTTTCTAACATATCTAGATCATCATGACGTCTGCCCCCAAGGACAAGTTCTTCGAGAAGGTCATCAACCCCTACCTCGCGGAGGTGCTGCAACACCCTCAAACCATTGATATTCATGAGGGGGTGCTGCACATCCGCGATGTTGAGGGACCCAGGAGGACTGGAAGCATGGAGACAAGGCTCGAGGCAATGGAGCAACAAGTTTTGAAGTGCCAGGGGATGGTGGAACGTGGACTCAACTCCAACCACATGATGATCGCAGAGTTCACCAACAACCACAAGATGGATGCCAAGAACATTGGGGAGACCATCTTCAACCTTCACGAGAAAATCGAGCACCTCAAATCCCAAATCTATGACATGCAAAACAAAAACTGTGAGTATGAATATGGATTCAAGAGGATGAGTTTGGCTGCATATTTAAGGATCCCGGAGACTCGATCATCCTTCTATGATGGTGAGCCCATGCCTTGGAAGATGGACGACAAGCCTACTTCATCAACAACTCCATCGGCACCACCTCCGAAAAAGGGGACATAATCATATGGGTATGGGCACTCCCCTTAGCAACTACCAAGATTGGGGGAGGTGCCCCGGTATCGTATCACCAGCACATCCCCAATCTTTACCGTTTTTCTTAGTTCGATCCTTTTAGTAGCATCTTGATCTAGTAGAATAAAGTTTTAGTATAATCTAGTTTTGAGTTTTGCTTTGGGATCCCTCTATGTAATCGAGTCCGTGAGCTATATAATAAAGATTAGTGTTAAGTCAAGGGCTTGATTATTTTGCTATGATCTTAAGTGAATAAAAGAAAAGAGAAAACAGAATAAAAAGAAATAAAAAGAGATCATATTGATCTTATGAATAGTAATGACTTCGCATAGAATGAGTATGATGATTAAAAGTTGTTGAGAGTTGACAAACATAGCTTTGGTCATCGTTGCAATTAATAGGAAGTAATAAAGAAAGAGAGGTTTCACATATAAATATACTATCTTGGACATCTTTTATGATTGTGAGCACTCATTAAAATATGACATGCTAAAGAGTTGATGTTGGACAAGGAAGACAACGTAATGGGTTAAGTTTTCTTATATCTGAAATAAAGTATATTGTCATGGATCATCCAACTTGTTGAGCTTGCCTTTTCCCCCTCATGCTAGCCAAATTCTTTGCACCAAGTAGAGATACTACTTGTGCTTCCAAATACCCTTAATCCCAGTTTTGCCATGAGAGTCCACCATACCTACCTATGGATTGAGTAAGATCCTTCAAGTAAGTTGTCATCGGTGCAAGCAATAAGAATTGCTCTCTAAATATGTATGATTGATTTGTGTGGAGGAAGTAAGCTTTATACGATCTTGTGACGTGGAAGAAATAAAAGCGACGGACTGCATAATAGAGGTCTATATCACAAGTGACAATATAAAGTGACGTTCTTTCGCATTAAGATTTTGTGCATCCAACTTTGAAAGCGCATGGAAACCTCTGCTTCCCTCTGCGAAGGGCCTATCTTTTACTATTATCTTCTACCTTATGCAAGAGTCATGGTGATCTTCGCCTTTCCTTTTTATATTTTATCCTTTGGCAAGTCATGTGTGTTGGAAAGATCTAGACATATATATCTAATTGGATGTAAGTTAGCATGAACTATTATTATTGACATTACCCATGAGGTAAAAGGTTGGGAGGCAAAACTATAAGCCCCGATCTTTCTCTGCGTCCGATTAAAACTCCATAACCACAAGTATTGCGTGAGTGTTAGCTATCGTGAAAGACTAAATGATAGTTGAGTATGTGGACTTGCTAAAAAGCTCTCACATACACTCTTTCTGATGTTATGATAAATTGCAATTGCCTCAATGACTGAGATTATAGTTTGTTAGTTCTCAATGAAGTTTCTAATTCATACTTTGCATTGTGAATAGATTATTACTTGAGCATAAGAAATCATATGACATTATCCATATATGTTGTTGTTTTAAGAATAATCATGATGCCCTCATGTCCGTATTTTATTTTATCGACACCTCTACCTCTAAACATGTGGACATATTTATCGTTATCGGCTTCCGCTTGAGGACAAGCGAGGTCTAAGATTGGGGGAGTTGATACGTCCATTTTGCATCAAGCTTTTATATCGATATTTATTGCATTATGGGTTGTTATTACACATTATGTCACAATACTTATGCCTATTCTCTCTTATTTTACAAGGTTTACATAAGGAGGGAGAATGCCGGCAACTGGAATTCTTTGCTGGAAAAGGAGAAAATATTAGAGACCTATTCTGCACAACTCCAAAAGTCCTGAAACTCCACGAAAGTTATTTTTGGAAATAATAAAAAACACTGAGCGGAAGAAATACCAGAGGGGGCCCACACCCCGACCACGAGGGTGGGGGGCGCGCCCTACCCCCCTGGGCGCACCCCCTGCCTCGTGGGCCCCCTGTTGGCCCTCCGGTTCCCATCTTCTGCTATATAAAATCTTTCGTCCGAAGAAAAATCATAAGCAAGCTTTCGGGACGAGACTCCGCCGCCACAAGGCGGAACCTTGGCGGAACCAATCTAAGGCTCCGACAGAGCTGTTCTGCCAAGGACACTTTTCTCCGGGAGGGGGAAATCATCGCCATCGTCATCACCAACGCTCCTCTCATCGGGAGAACCATCTTCTCTCAAACCCTAGTTCATCTCTTGTATCCAATTCTTGTCTCTAAGTCCGGGGTTGGTACTTGTAGGTTGCTAGTAGTGTTGATTACTCCTTGTAGTTGATGCTAGTTGGTTTACTTGGTGGAAGATCATATGTTTAGATCCTATATGCATATTAATACTCCTCTGATTATGAACATGAATATGCTTTGTGAGTAGTTACGTTTGTTCCTGAGGACATGGGTGAAGTCTTGCTATTAGTAGTCATGTGAATTTGGTATTCGTTCGATATTTTGATGAGATGTATGTTGTCACTCCTCTAGTGGTGTTATGTGAACGTCGACTACATGACACTTCACCATTATTTGGGCCTAGAGGAAGGCATTGGGAAGTAATAACTAGATGATGGGTTGCTAGAGTGACAAAAGCTTAAACCCTAGTTTATGAGTTGCTTCGTAAGGGGCTGATTTGGATCCATATGTTTCATGCTATGGTTAGGTTTACCTTAATACTTCTTTTGTAGTAGCGGATGCTTGCAATAGGGGTTAATCATAAGTGGGATGCTTGTCCAAGAAAGGAGAGCACCCAATCACCGGTCCACCCACATACCAAATTATCAAAGTAAAGAACGTGAATCATATGAGCGTGATGAAAACTAGCTTGACGATAATTACCATGTGTGCTCGGGAGCGCTTTTCTCTATATAAGAGTTTGTCCAGGCTTGTGCTTTGCTACAAAAAGGATTGGGCCACCTTGCTGCACTTTATTTACTTTTGTTACTTGTTGTTCGTTACAAATTATCTTATCACAAAACTATATGTGTCACGCCCAAGATGCGACCCTATCCTAAAGGAACTCGAAGGTCCCACCAAGGATAGAAGCGCATCTTGAAGACCCTTTTGCAAGGTGGATATCATTACATCAACATTACATAATAGATGGGGATGCATCCAAGACATACAATGTCACATGAATACAATAATACATCATATACAAGATCAACATCCGACTACGGATGAAACATAAACAGAAACTCAAATGACATCCACCCTGCTAGCCCAGGCTGCTGACCTGGAACCTATCCCCTGATCGAAGAAGCAGAAGAAGAACTCCAAAACAAGCAAACATCGCTCTCGCGTCATGACCATCGCAAAAACCTGTACCTGCAACTGGTGTTGTAGTAATCTGTGAGCCACGAGGACTCAGCAATCCCATTACCATGGGTATCAAGACTAGCAAAGCTTAAAGGGTGAGGAAGGGGTAAAGTGGTGAGGTTGCAGTAGCGACTAAGCATGTATGGTGGCTAACATACGCAAATAAGAGCGAGAAGAGAGGCAAAGCGAGCGGACGTCAACTAGTAATGATCAAGAAGTGATCCTGAACTCCTACTTACGTCAGACATAACCCAGAAACCGTGTTCTCCTCTTGATCAACCCCGAAAAGAGACACTCACAGTTACGCACACGGTTGGTGTATTTTAGAAGAGTTTACTTCAAGTTTACTACAACCGGATATCAACAAATTCCCATCTGCCACATAATCGCGGGCACTGCTTTCGAAAGTTCAAACCCTGCAGGGGTGTCCCAACTTAGCCCATGATAAGCTCTTGCGATCAACGAAGGATATTCCTTCTCCCGGGAAGACCCGATCAGTCTTGGAATCCCGTTTACAAGACATTTCAACAATGGTAAAACAAGACTAGCAAAGCCGCCCGGATGTGCCGACAAATCCCGATAGGAGCTGCACATATCTCGTTCTCAGGGCACACCGGATGAGCCAGACATCGGGTTGGCATAGACCCTGGTTGCCCAGGGGGCGCCGGACATCTCTCAGTTTGGACCAGCACTCGAAGGAGCACTGGACCGGGGGATAAAATAAAGATGACCCTCGGGCTCGCGAAAACCCAAGGGAAAAAGGCATAGGTGGCAAATGGTAAAACCAAGGTTGTGCCTTGCTGGAGGAGTTTTATTTAAAGCGAACTGTCAAGGGGGTCCCATAAATCACCCAACCGCGTTAGGGACGCAAAAATCCGGGAACATAATACCGATATGATGGAAACTAGGGCGGCAAGAGTGGAACAAAACACCAGGCATAAGGCCGAGCCTTCCACCCTTTACCAAGTATATAGATGCATTAATAATATAAGAGATATTGTGATATCCCAACATAAACATAATCCAACATGGAGCAAACTTCATCTTCACCTGCAACTAGCAATGCTATAAGAGGGGCTGAGCAAAAGCGATAACATAGGCAAACAACGGTTTGCTAGGAAGGGTGCCAAAGGTCAGAGGTTTTCATGGCAATTTGGGAGGCTTGATAAGCAAGTGGTAGGTAACACAGCATAGCGATAGAACGAAGCAACTAGCATAGCAATGATAGTAATGAGATCCAAGGTGACGGTCATCTTCCTGAAATCCCTCAAGGAAGAAGAATGAATCCATGAAGAAGATGAAGCCACGAAGACAAACCAAGCATAGACGAACGAATCCTCACGATCGCAACAAAACGGGAACTATCGAGAAGAAGCACACAACATGGTAAACACACCAAACAAGAACAAGGCATGATGCTTAACCAATATGATGCATGACAAGGCTACATGAAGCTACTCATGGCAAGGGATGATGCATACAAGAACCACACAACCAAGCAAGTTTAAATGAGGCCGGAAACAACATATACCAATTCCGGTAAGTCCTCATATGCAAATTTAGAAATTGGTCCAGATCTGAATAAACTTTATGTTCAAGTTGTTAAACAGCAAGTTAATACGCACCACGATGATCTACACGAAATTCTAGTAAAATTACATATAAAGTTCATTAGAATCGGAGCTACGGCCTAGAAAATATGAGCAAAACAAGATAAACATGGCATTGATGCAAAATGCATTCAAACATCAAGCAAACACCTCAAAACATGGATGCAACAAGGTAGCATGAAAGTACATGCAAAACTAAGCAAGTTTCATATAGAGCACACTCAAAACGGAGCAACGGTTCAATACATACACTCTATACAAGTTTAAAGGACAAGCCGTCCAAAATAGCAACTAGGCAACTTGCAAGCACCAACACAACACGCTATAGGATCTCGACATGAAAACAAAAGGCATGGACATGATGTACAGATAAAGGATGACAAAACATGAACACTGAGCTATCTCCAGAAATGGAGCAGTCCGTGAATCTGTTATTCTTTGCAATCTTGCCAAGTCCTTTTGAGCATGTTCTAGTAGTTTCTGGAGATAGCTCAGTGTTCATGTTTTGTCATCCTTTATCTTTACATCATGTCCATGCCTTTTTTTTCATGTTGAGATCCTGTAGCATGTTGTCTTGGTGCTTGCAAGTTGCCTAGTTGCTGTTTTGGACAACTTGTCCTTTAAACTTGTATAGAGTGTATGTGTTGAACCGTTGCTCCGTTTTGAGTGTGCTCTATATGAAACTTGCTTAGTTTTGCATGTACTTTCATGTTACCTTGTTGCATCCATGTTTTGAAGTGTTTACTTGATGTTTGAATGCATTTTGCATCAATGCCATATGTATCTTGTTTTGCTCATATATTCTAGGCCGTAGCTCCGATTCTAATGAACTTTATATGTAACATTACTAGAATTTCATGTAGATCATCGTGGTGCATCTTAACTTGCTGTTTAAAAACTTGAACATAAAGTTTATTAAGATCTGGACCAATGTCGAAATTTGCATATGAAGACTTACCGGAATTGGTATATGTTGTTTCCGGCCTCATTTAAACTGGCTTGGTTGTGTTGTTCTTGTATGCATCATCTCTTGCCATGAGTAGCTTCATGTAGCCTTGTCGTGCATCATACATGGTTGAGCATCATGCCTTGTTCTTGTTTGGTGTGTTTACCATGTTGTGTGCTTCTTCTCGATAGTTCTCGTTTCGTTGTGATCGTGAGGATTCGTTCGTCTACGCTTGGTTCGTCTTCGTGGCTTCATCTTCTTCATGGATTCGTTCTTCTTCCTTACGGGATTTCAGGCAAGATGACCGTCACCTTGGATCTCATTAATATCATTGTTATGCTAGTTGCTTCGTTCTATCGCTATGCTGTGTTACCTACCACTTGCTTATCAAGCCTCCCAAATTGCCATGAAAACCTCTGACCTTTGGCACCCTTCCTAGCAAACCGTTGTTTAGCTATGTTATCGCTTTTGCTCAGCACCTCTTATAGCATTGCTAGTTGCAGGTGAAGATGAAGTTTGCTCCATGTTGGATTATGTTTATGTTGGTATATCACAATATCTCTTATATTATTAATGCATCTATATACTTGGTAAAGGGTGGAAGGCTCGGCCTTATGCCTGGTGTTTTGTTCCACTCTTGCCGCCCTAGTTTCCATCATATCGGTATTATGTTCCCGGATTTTTGCGTCCCTAACGCGGTTGGGTGATTTATGGGACCCCCTTGACAGTTCGCTTTGAATAAAACTCCTCCAGCAAGGCCCAACCTTGGTTTTACCATTTGCCACCTAAGCATTTTTCCCTTGGGTTTTCGCGAGCCCGAGGGTCATCTTTATTTTAACCCCCGGTCCAGTGCTCCTTCGAGTGCTGGTCCAAACAGAGCGATGTCCGGCGCCCCCTGGGCAACCAGGGTCTATGCCAACCCGACGTCTGGCTCATCCGGTGTGCCCTGAGAACGAGATATGTGCAGCTCCTATCGGGATTTGTCGGCACATCCGGGTGGCTTTGCTGGTCTTGTTTTACCATTGTTGAAATGTCTTGTAAACGGGATTCCGAGACTGATCGGGTCTTCCCGGGAGAAGGAATATCCTTTGTTGATCGCGAGAGCTTATCATGGGCTAAGTTGGGACACCCCTGCAGGGTTTGAACTTTCGAAAGCCGTGCCCGCGGTTATGTGGCAGATGGGAATTTGTTGATATCCGGTTGTAGTAAACTTGAAGTAAACTCTTCTAAAATACACCAACCGTGTGCGTAACCGTGAGTGTCTCTTTTCGGGGTTGATCGAGAGGAGAACACGGTTTCTGGGTTATGTCTGACGTAAGTAGGAGTTCAGGATCACTTCTTGATCATTACTAGTTGACGTACGCTTGCTTTGCCTCTCTTCTCGCTCTTATTTGCGTATGTTAGCCACCATACATGCTTAGTCGCTACTGCAACCTCACCACTTTACCCCTTCCTCACCCTTTAAGCTTTGCTACTCTTGATACCCATGGTAATGGGATTGTTGAGTCCTCGTGGCTCACAGATTACTACAACACCAGTTGCAGGTACAGGTTTTTGCGATGGTCATGATGCGAGAGCGATGTTTGCTTATTTTGGAGTTCTTCTTCTGCTTCTTCGATCAGGGGATAGGTTCCAGGTCGGCAGCCTGGGCTAGCAGGGTGGATGTCATTTGAGTTTCTGTTTATGTTTCATCCGTAGTCGGATGTTGATCTTGTATATGATGTATTATTGTATTCATGTGACATTGTATGTCTTGGATGTATCCCCATCTATTATGTAATGTTGATGTAATGATATCCACCTTGCAAAAGCATCTTCAAGATGCGCTTCTATCCTTGGTGGGACCTTCGAGTTCCTTTAGGATAGGGTCGCATCTTGGGCGTGACACGTTGGTATTAGAGCCTCGACCGACCCTAGGACCCCCCTTCATTGATCGTGTAGTTTGGCCGTTGTCGAGTCTAGAACAAACCTTTTTACTCCTCATCCCCTTCGTCGCTCTTGTGAGAAATCTTGACGCAGGTGTTTTGAACTACTCCTCTTCCCTTCAAATTTTTTCTTTAGGATCACGCGGTTAGTTTTCGTTCGTTGTCCTTTCTCTTTTGTCCGGTGCATTTCTCATCAAGTTGATTCGAACCTCTTTGTCTTTGGAGAGGTCAATCCTCAGCTCTTTTCAGCCGATGTTGTTTCCATGATCGATGTTGTCCTTGTTTTTTCCCACCCGCCCTCCCTTCTTCTTCTTAGAACCTGAGTCCGTAATCGAGTATCCATCCTACTCGTGCGAAGCCTTTGCATTCTCTCCTCAATCATTTCAACCGGTGTTTTTCTCTTCAATTTACTCGTCGATTCCCCGTTCAAGTTGCCTTGATTTCCCGCCCTCCCACCCCTTTTATTCCGGAGTCTGAGCCTTTATTCGAGCAATCAATTTCATTCGTGCGGAGTATTTTCAGTCTTTCCTCAACTGTCTCAACCGGTGAATTCTCGCCTAGTTAATCATTTTTCGTCTCATTTCCTTTTTCGGTGGATCCAATGCAAGTTTTCGGTGTTGATCATTCTTTCCCGCAGCTCAAATATTTTCCTCGTTCGCCTGTCGCCATTCTATTATCCCGGAGTGTTGAAGACATCTCAGAAGATTCATGTTGCATTCTAGTATCTCGAGGTTGTCACCTCATTCAAATCTTTCAATCATTCAGGTGCATCATTTCTCATTCGACAATCCTTTCCAACGGTGTTTCTTTTCAGTGGGCCCTAACCCACAACACTTTTCCCAGGATCTTACCTGACTATTCTAATTTTCCGGAGCTTTCCTCAAATCCTTTCTTTCGAAGTTTGGCATGAGTATGAATTTCATTAGTCAAATGTCTTCTCCAATATCGCTTTCAAATTCTTTCTTGCGCGGGTCAATGTTCCTCTTTTCATTCTCTCGGTGTATCTCAACAAATTTTGGTGGTGATTCTCGTCGTCATTCTCAACATTTGAAGATCGAAGAAGAATTTCTCGTAAATCTTGTCCGTTCTCCCGGAGATTCGCGGTGCTAGATCGATGTTATCCTATCTAGTTGTTTCTAGTTGTGCAATTCTTTTCATCTATCCGGAGTATTTCAGGTGTTGCTTTCCCTCTCGATCATCCGGAGGTCATCTTTTTGGAATATTTCTTCATTCTAAGTTTTCAAATTTGTTCTTCAATTATTCTATATCCGTGCCCTTTCATTCGTCTTCATATTCTTCCGGTGTGTCGTTCAAGTATTCTTCAATCAGTTCGCGATCTCTTCATTCTCGTGAATCTTGTTTTACTCAAGTATCTTCGTTCATTTTCTAATTCTTTCCGGCGATTCGTTCTCTTCTCTTTGTTCGTTTACATTTTCACGGTGGTTTGTTGAAGATTCCTTTAACTTTCTCATCATATCAATTCATTCGTTCTATTCAATCCTACCAGTGGCTCATGAACACCTTCCCAAATTTGGCGCTATATCTCCCCTTAATTTTTTCCCAATGTGAATAAGTTGTATGCAATCCATTGCTTCTCATCAATTTAATTGGTGGAGGATTAAGTATAACGTAATTCTTATTCTTCTTTCATCAAGTCGATTAATTCCTTCCGTCGAAGATTGTTCTTGATGAATAATCTCTCGATTCCAAGATGTTCATCTTTTCTTTCCGGAGTCCAAGTTTTATCGGTGATCTTGTCTCGGAGCTCCATCCGAATCATCGCAAGGATTTAATCTTACCCCTTTCATCCTTCAATTTTATCTCGTCATTCTTTTGTTACCGGAGTTTTTCACGGTGGTTCGTCATGATTTAATTCATTCCTCAAGTGTTCATCAAGATTTTGTAGGCGAAGCTCGAGTATTTTTCTTCTTGCATCTCGAAGTGCAATTATTTCTCTGCATTCTTTTGAAGTGGAGTTTTGCATTTATTCGTTCCTCTTAGCTATTCAATCTTTTCCGCTTGTGGTTAGTTATCACCTTAGAATTTTGAGATGTTATCCATAAGTCCACAACAAGCAAATTCTTTGTTGTTGATTTTCTCAACAACTTCGTTAAATCTTTTCTCGCAAGGATACTTTCCAAATTCATTCGTCGAAGAAGTTGTCTTTTTCTTCTCTATTCTTTTCATTCCACTATTTCTATTCTTCCGGAGGCATTATGTTGTTCCTCTCGTCAAGTGTCATTCCATCTTCTCCAGTTCTTGTTCTACTCTTTCCATGTTTAGCCGAAGTGCTGCCTAAATTCTTTCATTCTTATTCCTTTTCTATCTTGTCCCAAACGGAGTGGGTTCAAATCCATTTTCTTTCGGAGCGTTGATTCTTGTCATATTTGTCATTCCTCTTTTCTACTCGAGTGTTGGCTGGGGCGCGGTGGCTGGACATGTCCGGTGTGGCGCAGATGCGTCCGGCGGCGCGGAGGACGAGGAGGTTAGGGTTCATCCGCGAATTGAGGAGGGGGAGGTGTTTTTATAGGTAGATGGAGCTAGGAGGCTCCAAATGGAGTGCGGTTTTCGCCCACACGATCGTGATCGAACAACCGAGAGGATGGAGGGGGTTAGAATGGGTTATTGGGCCACTTTGGAGGGCTGTTGGGCTGCGACACAAAAGGGGCTTTTACGGTTACCCAGTTAACCATTGGAGTATCAAACGGACTCCAAAAGGCACGAAACTTGACAGGCGGTCTACCGGTGGTGTACCAAGGCCGCTTGACAAACCTCGGTCCATTCTGAGACCGTTTAACACCCACACATGAAAAAAGGCTAAAGCGGGCGCCGGGGGACATAGGAATGCCGGATTGCAAAACGGACAACGGGGAAAATGCTCGGATGCATAAGACGAACACGTATGCAAAATGAGATGCACATGATGACATGGCAAAATGCAAACACGCAAGCAAATGACATGGCAATGGCGACGAATAACTGGCAGACACCTGGCGCATAGGATCCGGGGCGTTACAATCTGTTACCTATTATTTCAGTCTTTGCAGAGAATACCTTGCTGAAAACCGCTTATCATTTCGTTCTGCTCCTCGTTGGGTTCGACACTCTTACTTATTGTAAGGACTATGATAGATCCCCTATACTTGTGGGTCATCAGGCTGAAGGTGGTAGAACTCGAGGAACGAGCGGAGGAAGCTGCTCGCCGGCAGGCCGAAGCCGCGGATGAAATGCGAGCGGAAGCCAACCCGCTCGCCCTCCCCCGGCGTCGGTGAGATCTCTCCCTCCGGCGGCACACGCGCTTTCACATAGCCCGCGCCGGAGAGACGTCGTGTGTCGCGAAGGAAGGCGATGTGGTCCTCATGGACATTCGACCCATCCCAGTCCCCTCCATGCTCGCGCGCCATGGAGAGCTCGATGAAAGGAATGGCGCGGCGGGGAGCTAAGATTGGGGCGGGACAAAGAGGGCTCGGGGAAGAAGAGCTCGACGGAGACGAACGGCGGCAGCACTCCGGCGGATCTTGGGGGCGCTGCGGCGAGAAGAAGAAGAAGGAGGGAAATGGGGTGGAGGGGCGCGCATGCTTCGCCGCTCCCTCTCCTCCCCTACTTATAGCCTGCGGGCTATGAAGCCGAGGGGGTGGGCATGGGATTGTGGGATTAACTGTGCCCATGACCCCACGTTCCCACCTTTACCGCGCGAATTACCGCGCGCAGTAACTCCGCGGGGGAACCCCAACCACTCGCCTCGGCCGCAGCGGATCCGCTCGCGTGCCGAGGCCCGGTGGTGGCGGGCCCAGCCTGGAGCCGCGCCCCATCGCGCGCGTGGGCTGGCAGGTTGGCCTGGCTGGCTAGCGCCGCGTGGCACGCCCACGGCGGGCGGCTTGCCAAGAGGCGTAGCCCGCAAGCCACCTAGTTCCCGTCGTTACACTCGTAATTTCAGATAAACCCGACTGGGCGTAGCCGACTCCCTCCGGCAGTGTGCCAGGAGTCGGACGAAGCTTCCACCCATAACGCCCGAAGGAGGAAATTTTTGAGGCTTCTCGGCCCCTCAGCCACGACGCCTCACCAGCTTCGGAGACTATTGTCGGAGTAATCGGCAACGGGTAGCCTGACCCAGGTCCCAGAACCTTTCAAGGCATCGGGGCCGGCTGCGCCCCGATAGACGTCAAGATGGAGCACCGCCTTCTGGAGGCCAGCTGACGGAGCGACCGGCTACAAGAAGGCGGCCGAGCTCAGGAAGGCGGCATCAAGGCGGGTCGACTCCTAGCAGGCGGCCTCCAGAGAGGCCGGCTCCTAGCAGTCGGCCCACGGTGCCCTCAAAGTCTGTGCCCCCATTAAGACGACAAGACGGGGGCAAGGCAACAGTGAAGCCCATCCCTCCCATATCAAGGTACGGGCATGGCCACAGTGCTCCATACAGGTGGAGATCCCCGCCCGGCGCGTCACTATTTCCACTTCGCCCCTTACGTCACTGCAAGCAGGCGGAGCCCTGCTCCCATGACGGATTGTCGGTACGGCCTACAGACGACGGGCCCTACCTGGCAACGGGAGCCCGGAAGATGGCAGAGGCCAGACCAGTCAGACTTGAGGGAGGTCGGCTTCCAGCAGGCGGCCCGTTCCCCCCTTGGGGCCCGTGCACCATTAACCAGATAAGACGCAGAGTGGCAACAGTGATCTCCCACCAGGCGGCGGGACTGTAGCCACGCTCCCCTGACCAAGCCTACGTCATTAGTATCACGGCTACAGTAATCAGCAGCCGGCAAGACCCGCGAGCGGCGGGGGCGGCCTCTCGGCTCCGTACCAGACCATTCGGCGGGGTCCGCTAGGCGGTGGGCCCTAGCAGCCGGCGGGGAAGCCGGCAGCCAGAGAGACTGACAGCCGGGTCCTACGCCTAGCCGGATTACCATTGTACCCCAAGGGGGTAGGCCTATATAAACCCCCCAGGGCACCCATGCAAAGGGTTCGAACCTGTTAGAATTAGACCAGCACCTAGGGGGAGAGGAGGGCAATCCTTGCCTTCTTCTACCTCTAGCAAACAGCTCAAGGAGCATCATTGTACTCACTAGTGCGTTAGTGATCATGCGGAGACCCCGCAGAGCAAGACTAGGGGTGTTATCTCCTAGGAGAGCCCTGAACCTGGGTAAAGTGCGCCCGTGTTCGTGTCTACACCTTATCTCGTTTCCAGGCACCGGCGACGTTCTACTCGCGCCCACCATGAGAAGCCATCCATTGGCATAGGTCGCACCCAACCCCCAACAAAGATCTTTATCGGTCAAACCGCATAACAACATACGTCATTCCCTTTGTCATCGGTATGTTACTTGCCCGAGATTCGATCATCGGTATCATCATACCTAGTTCAATGTCATTACCGGCAAGTCTCTTTACTCGTTACGTAATGCATCATCCCGCAAATAACTCATTAGTCACATTGGTTGCAAGGCTTATAGTGATGTGCATTACCGAGAGGGCCCAGAGATACCTCTCCGATACACAGAGTGACAAATCCTAATCTTTATCTATGCCAACCCAACAAACACCTTCAGAGACACCTGTAGAGCATCTTTATAATCACCCAATTATGTTGTGATGTTTGATAGCACACAAGATGTTCCTCCGGTATTCAGGAGTTGCCTAATCTCATAGTCAGAGGAACATGTATAAGTCATGAAGAAAGCAATAGCAATAAAACTAAATGATCATTATGCTATGCTAACGGATGGGTCTTGTCCATCACATCATTCTCTAATGATGTGACCCCGTTCATCAAATGACAACACATGTCTATGGTCAGGAAACTTAACCATCTTTGATTAATGAGCTAGTCAATTAGAGGCATACTAGGGACACTCAGTTTTATCTATGTATTCACATATGTACTAAGTTTCCGGTTAATACAATTATAGCATGAATAATAAACATTTATCATGATATAAGGAAATATAAATAGATCTTAATTATTGCCTCTAGGGCATATTTCCTTCAGAAATAAATCAACGAGAGTAGTATTAAGCTAGCAGGTGTTCGACCATTCGACAGAAGTTGTGTATTTTCGGTTTGTTCGGTTTAACCTTATGGTTTTTGGTTATTAATTAAAAAAACGAATTCAATATGGTTTGCTATTTTGCAAATTGAAACCATAACCAAAACATGAAAAAACTGAAATTTTGGTTTGGTTTATGGTTTTCGGTTCGGTTTTGCACAAGGTGACCCAGCAGGACCAGCAGAGCACTAGATCGTCAGAGTAATTATGTTGGAAATTTTCTCCGTTATTACTCGCCTTGGTTTCTTGTTGCTTTCTTTCGGGCTTTGTTGCTTGCTTTTATTCCCCATTTATGGATGTTTCTCATCTCGGTTGCTTCATATTGGAAAAAACAAACAATAGGATGACGCGGGGAGGCAGCAGCAGTCATGCTGGTGAGGATGTCCCTGTTCGTCGCTCAGCAAGACAGGCAGGGCATTCCCCTGAACCGTATCCATAACCATCGCCTCCACCGCCACATCTGCCAACCACTGAACAGATCATGCGCATGTTCGAAGAAAGAAGAAACAACGATCTACTTGAACTATTTAAAAGTGTGCAGGCTATGGTTGGGTAGAATGGAAACCAGAATGGCCATCACTCCAAGCTCTCAGATTTTCAAAGGACTAAGCCACCCAGTTTTAATCAAGTTGCTAACCCTCTGGAAGCCGGCGACTGGTTAAGGAGCATTGAAAATAAATTGGACATTGCTCGTACCGAAGAAGGTGATAAGGTTCCATTTGCGAATCACTATCTGGAAGGAGCCGCAGCTATTTGGTGGGACAACACTAAAGCTATGTGGAGCAGATGAAGAAATCACATGGGATAAGTTTAAGGATCAGCTCCGTGAATATCACATCCCTACAGGTATCATGTAAGTCAAGCAGTGTGAGTTACTAGCCCTCACGCAAGGTAACTTATCCGTCACCCAGTATTTGAACAAGTTCAATCATTTGGCCCACTATTCTCTGTATGATGTGGCCAACGAAGAGAGAAAGATCGATAGATTCCTTGGAGGACTGAATCAACACCTCTGATGCACTCTCAGTATGCTTGATTTTCCAAATTTCCAGACTCTGGTAAACAAAGAACTGGTTGCAGAACGGGAGCACAAGTTTATTCAGGACAGTAGGCCCATTCATGATGACCGCAAGCAGAAGTTTGAGCCTAAGAAGGAAGGACCCATATTCCAGAAGGCTCGTACCTGGCAACAGACACAGGTTGAGTAAAAGCCCAATTGGCAGCAAAATGTTAACAAGACCACCACCCAAGTCAAGAATATTGTGACCAACCCGGTACGCGAAGATTGTCAGTGTGGCAATGCGTGCTTTTCTTGTGGGCAAACAGGACACTACGCCAGATAGTGTCCCAAGTACGGCAAGTCAAATGATCCATTCAAGCCGCAAATTAATCGCATGGGGCCATACCCTGGACAGAAAACCATCCAAGGGCAAGTTCATCACCTCTCCGCAGAAGAAGCCCAAGAGAACCCGGAAGTCGTCATTGGCATGTTTTCCGTTAATAGCATACCTGCAATAATTTTGTTTGACTCTGGGGCTTCCCACTCTTTTATTTCGCAGAGTTTTGCTGCCCAAAACAAGTTTTCTTGCTCAATTTTGGAAAAGAGTATGATGGTACAATCCCCGGGATCGTTGCTCAAAAGCAATTTGGCCTGTTGCAGTTTGGAGATTGACATCAAGGGATTCATGTTCCCATCCTCTCTCATAGTCATCGAGTCTGCCAAGTTGGATATTATTTTGGGAATGAATTGGTTAACCAAACATCAACTATGTGTCAACTGTGCGACCAGAGAAGTCGCATTGACAAACCAGGAAGGCCAAACTACAAAATTCTTTGCTCGAAGAAGCATTCCCAAGAAAGAAATGGTCTTTGCAGCGATAGCTGAAGAATTGGATCTAATTCATTTGGTCAGTGAGTTTCCAGATGTATTTCTTGAGGAACTACCAGGAATGTCGTCAGACCACGAGCATGAGTTTGCAATTGACCTTGTGCCCAGGACCGCACAGGTGCACAAGAAGTGTTATGATGACCCACAAGTATAGGGAATCTATCATAGTCCTTTCGATAAGTAAGAGTGTCAAATCCAATGAGGAGCAGAAGGAAATGACAAGCGGTTTTCAGTAAGGTATTCTCTGCAAGCACTGAAATTATCGGTAACAGATAGTTTTGTGGTAAGGTAATTTGTAACGGGTAACAAGTAGCAAAAGTAAATAAGGTGCAGCAAGATGGCCCAATCCTTTTTGTAGCAAAGGACAAGCCTGGACAAACTCTTATATAAAGGAAAGCGCTCCCGAGGACACATGGGAATTATCGTCAAGCTAGTTTTCATCACGCTCATATGATTCGTGTTCGTTACTTTGATAATTTGATATGTGAGTGAACCGGTGCTTGGGTATTGCCCTACCTTGGACAAGCATCCCACTTATGATTAACCCCTATTGCAAGCATCCACAACTACATAAGAAGTATTAAGGTAAACCAAACTAGGGAGTCCTGGATTAGGGGGTATCTGGACAGCCGGACTATATCCTTTGGCCGGACTGTTGGACTATGAAGATACAAGATTGAAGACTTCGTCCCGTGTCCGGATGGGACTTTCCTTAGCGTGGAAGGCAATCTTGGCAATACGTATATGTAGACATCCTCCCATTGTAACCGACTCTGTGTAACCCTAGCCCCCTCCGGTGTCTATATAAACCGGAGGGTTTTAGTCCGTAGGACAACAACAATCATACCATAGGCTAGCTTCTAGGGTTTAGCCTCTCTGATCTCGTGGTAGATCTACTCTTGTACTACCCATATCATCAATATTAATCAAGCAGGAGTAGGGTTTTACCTCCATCGAGAGGGCCCGAACCTGGGTAAAAACATCGTGTCCCTTGTCTCCTGTTACCACCCGCCTAGCCGCACAGTTCGGGACCCCCTACCCGAGATCCGCCGGTTTTGACACCGACATTGGTACTTTCATTGAGAGTTCCTATGTGTCGTCATCTTTAGGCCCGATGGCTCCTCCAATCATCAACAACGATGCAGTCCAGGGTGAGACTTTTCTCCCCAGACAGATCTTCGTATTCGGCGGATTTGCACTGCAGGCCAATTCGCTTGGCCATCTAGAGCAGATTGAAAGCTACGGCCCTGGCCATCAGGTCAGGTTTGGAAGCTTAAACTACACGGTCGATACCCGCGGAGACTTGATCTTCAACGGATTCGAGCCCCGACGGAGTGCGCTGCACTGTCATCATGGGCAAGATTTAGCTCTGCCGTCGGACAGTGTCCTGGAGGCCGCACCCGCGTCCGCTCCGACCTTTAATTCGGAGCCAACTGCGCCGACCGAGGGCGGGTGGCTAGACCCCGCCGCGGATGCCGCAGCCTCAACGGCGATCGAGCCGAACACCAACCTTACCCTCCGCGAGGCCTGTAACTCCACATTGTCGGAATCTTCTCCGGACTCTGAACCCTCCGCGCCCTTGCCAGTTGAATCTGATTGGGCGCCAGTCATGGAGTTCACCGCCGCAGATATCTTTCAGCACTCGCCTTTTGGCGACATACTAAATTCACTAAGGTCTCTCTCTTTTTCGGGAGAGACCTGGTCGGATCATGACCGGCAGGATTGGGATGCGGACGACGAAGAAATTCGACGCCCACCCACCACCCACTTCATAGCCACTGTCGATGATTTAACCGACATGATCGACTTCGACTCCGAAGACATCGACGGTATGGATGATGATGCAGGAGACGAACAGGAACCAGCGCCTATAGGGCACTGGAAAGCCACCTCGTCATATGACATATATATGGTGGACACACCCAAAGAGGGCAATGGCGACGGAACAACGGAGGATAACCCCTCCAAGAAGCAACCTAAGCGCCGGCGTCAGCCGCGCCGCTCTAAGTCCCGCCAGAGCACAAACGGTGATTCCGACAGAGGAGATAATAACACTCCGGATAGCGTCGAAGACAACTCCCTCCAGCAAGATTCAGCGCAGGAGGATGGAGAAACCAGCCCCCTTGAGAGAGCGGCAGATAAAGAGGAAGAAGAGGATAATTACATGCCTCCCTCCGAAGACGAGGCAAGCCTCGACGACGACAAATTCAGCGTGCCTGAGGATCCCGTCGAGCAAGAGCGCTTCAAGTGCAGGCTTATGGCCACGGCGAATAGCCTTAAGAAAAAGCAGCAGCTTAGAGCTGATCAAGACTTGCTAGCCGACAGATGGACTGAAGTCCTTGCGGCCGAGGAATACGAACTCGAACGCCCCTCCAAGAGCTACCCAAAGCGCAGGTTGCTACCCCGATTAGAGGAGGAAGCATCTAAACCTACATCTCCAGCGCATGACGCGGCGAACCTGCCACCTCGTGGCCGCGACAGAGAGGCCTCACGGCCCACAACTCAAGCCGCACCCCGGCGTCGTTCCAAAAATAACAAGGCACGAGGAAATGCGCTAGACCTGCAAGATATGTTGGAGGACAAAGCAAGACAAACAAGATCGATCTACAGATCGCGCGGGCGCCCCATGATACGATGCGATAACCGTCACGCCGGATACAGCAAAAGTAAATCTGGCCGGGCCGAACACAGCAGACAAAACTCATTTGAGCTACGTCGTGATATAGCCTAGTACAGAGGTGTCGCACACCCACTATGCTTCACAGATGAAGTAATGGATCATCAGATCCCAGAGGGTTTTAAACCCGTAAATATCGATTCATACGATGGCATGACAGATCCTGCGGTATGGATTGAGGATTATCTCCTTCATATCCACATGGCCCGTGGCGATGATCTACATGCCATCAAATACCTCCCACTCAAGCTTAAAGGACCAGCTCGGCATTGGCTTAACAGCTTGCCAGCAGAATCCATTGGTTTTTGGGAAGACCTGGAAGCCGCATTCCTCGACAATTTCCAGGGCACCTATGTGCGACCACCAGATGCCGATGACCCGAGCCACATAATTCAGCAGCCAGAGGAATCGGCCAGATAATTCTGGACACGGTTCCTAACCAAGAAAAATCAAATCGTCGACTGTCCGGACGCAGAGGCCCTAGCGGCTTTCAAGCATAACATCCGCGACGAGTGGCTAGCCCGGCACCTTGGACAGGAAAAGCTGAAATCTATGGCAGCCCTCACGACACTCATGGCCCGCTTTTGCGCGGGAGAATACAGCTGGCTGGCTCGCAGCAATAACATGTCAAAGAACCCTGGTAATTCGGATACCAAGGACAGCAATGGCAGGTCGCGCCGCAACAAGCACAAGCGCCGCATTAACAGCGACAATACCGAGGATACGACAGTTAATGCTGGATTCCGAGGCTCCAAGACCGGTCAGCGTAAAAAGCCATTCAAAGCAAGCACTCCGGGTCCGTCCAGTTTGGACCGTATACTCGATCGCTCGTGTCAAATACGGCACCCCCGAAAAGCCAGCCAATCACACCAACAGGTATTGTTGGGTGTTCAAGCAGGTCGACAAGATAAACACCGAAAACAGAGACAAGGGGCTACATAGCAACGACGAGGAGGAGCCCCGGCCGCTGAACAATAGAGGACAGAAGGGTTTCCCCCCACAAGTGCGGACGGTGAACATGATATACGCAACCCACATCCCCAAGAGGGAGCGGAAGCGTGCGTTAAGGGACGTATACGTGTTGGAGCTAGTCGCCCCAAAGTTCAACCCATGGTCCTCCTGCCCGATCACCTTCGATCGAAGGGACCACCCCACTAGCATCTGCCATGGCGGATTTGCCGCATTGGTTCTAGACCCAATCATTGACGGATTTCACCTCACTCGAGTCCTTATGGATGGGGGTAGTAGCCTGAACCTGCTTTATCAGGACACAGTGTGGAAAATGGGTATAGATCCCTCAAGCATTAAACCCACAAAAATGACCTTTAAGGGCGTCATACCAGGTGTAGAGACCAGCTGCACAGGCTCAGTTACACTTGAAGTGGTCTTCGGATCCCCGGATAATTTCCGAAGCGAAGAGTTAGTCTTCGACATAGTCCCGTTCCGCAGTGGCTGTCACGCACTGCTCGGGCAAACCGCATTCGCGAAGTTCAACGCGGTGCCGCACTATGCATACCTCAAGCTCAAGATGCCAGGACCTCGGGGAGTCATCACAGTCAATGGAAACACCGAACGCTCTCTCCGAACAGAGGAGCACACGGCGGCCCTCGCGGCGGAAGTACACGGCAGCCTTTCAAGGCAATTCTCCAGTCCAACGATAAAACGTCCGGATGCCGTCAAGCGCGCCCGGGGTAACCTACAACAAGACCGCCTGGCACGTTCCGAGCGAGCGTACCAATGCGGCCCCAACCCCAGCCCTCGCGAAACGGCAAAATCAGTGCTACACGTTCATAATTACGCTCTGAAAATACCATGGGCACTAGGGGAGGGGCACAACCACGGCACGCCCAAAACGCGGCTCAACTGCACTAGGGGCTGCCGACTTTATCATTTTTTCTCACTTTCAGGACTTTGATCTTCAGAAGACCTGTTCGGCATGGCAATTGCCGAACACACGATGCAACAACCATGGAGGCAGAAGGCTGCGTCACACTGTGGAACTTACAGGTGGTCTCTATAACGAGCAAAATACCTGTCTTACATACTATCCCGCAGCTCGCCCCTGGAAGGTACATGTCAAATAATCCCATTTCCTGCTTATCGCACTCTTTGTATCGTTCTGCTTGCAGTGCACCTTTTTCGAATAAACAATGCTTAGCTTCAGCTTATTGTTGCATTCTCCATTCACTCCTATATATATATATATATATATATATATATATATATATATATATATATATATATATATATATATATATGTTGAGTAATGACATTTAGCACCCGTACTCTTTAGTACGGCCAATACGCCAGGGGCTCAAGCACCCCATAATACGGCGTGAGAAGTTCGAACACTTCCATAAGTGCGACACTCCGAACTTATAGCATTATATCCATTAGCTCCGAATCATGTCTTTGGTCAATAGTTGGGTTTGCCCGGCTCCCATGTTTTGGTACCTTACGTTCCGCTATATCGGCTAAGGTAGCACTGGGAGAACTACTGCGACTGTGCCCCGGTTGAGCTGGGCTAAGCACCTCAATAGAGAAAGCTAAAACTGACTGTCATGATAAGGCGAGACCTGGTCGCTGTTCGAGAGGTTTCGAGTCCCTAAAGACTTATGCCACTTAGAGCGAGGAGTCGGCTTTGTCCGGCCTAGGCGTGTATAGCGCCCCGAGCTCGGTCTTCCAAACACTAGGGGCTTCGCCGAAATTTAAAATTATAGAATTCTCTAGCTAAGTGAGAGTGATAACGCATTATAGTCCGATTGGCTTGTTCGTCGTGCTGAGCACCTCCCTCGAAGGACCCAAGAATGGGAAAAAGAGTGCTCAGGTTTATCCCGAACACCCCAGCACTCGTGGCATGGGGGCAGAAGCCGACGACTCGCCATCTCTCAGATATAATAAACGGCTGCATAGAAGGTAATATTTTAAATTCAAACTAGCATTGCATAAACGCATATGAACAAGTTTTCAGCGTATAGGATAACACGAGCAAGTTTACTCAAATATTACATCCTTGGAACATTCATCCGCCACAAGGCGGGCACCCTTCAGGACGCCCTCATAATACATCTCGAGGTGGCGATGCTCCTTGCCCTGCGGTGGCCCGTCCTTCACCACCTTCTCCGCATCCATCTTGCCCCAGTGCACTTTAGCACGGGCAAGCGCCCTATGGGAGCCCTCGATGCAGACGGAGCGCTTGATGAATTCAAGCCACGGACAGGCATCCACCAGCCGCCTCACCAGCCCAAAGTAGCTCCCAGGCATGGCCTCCCCAGGCCATAGCCAGACTATGAGACCCTTCATGGCCTGTTCGGCCACCTTATGGAGCTCGACCAGTTGCTTCAGCTGGTCGTTCAAGGGAACCGGGTGTCCGGTCTCAGCATACAGAGACCAGAACACCTTGTCCGTCGAGCTCCCCTCCTCGGCCCGGTAGTAGGCGGCGGCATCTGACATGCTACGGGGCAAATCTGCGAATACTCCTGGAGAGCTCCGGACTCGGGTAAGTAACAAGTAATTCACTTTCACGTGCTTGCTTTGCATAAAGAATGCCTTACCCGCCGCTATCTTCGTCTTCGCCTCAATTTCCTGGAGGGCTTTTTGGGCTTCGGCCTTGGCAGACTTGGCGCTCTCCAGGGCTGCGGCAAGCTCGGACTCTCGAGTCTTCGAGTCCAGCTCCAAAGTCTCATGCTTCTTCACGAGAGCATGGAGCTCTTGCAGCACCTCGCCAACCCTTGCCTCATGCTTCTCCCGCTCGATGCGCTCCGCGACTGCCTTCTTTTCGGCCTTGGAAAGCGCTTGCTTCTGGGTCGCCACCTCAGTCGTGGCCCCTAGAACACCAATAACGATCCTGTAATTTCTTGCAATTGCATCTTTTATATATACAGACAGGGACAAGGCACTACGTACCTTGGTTCTCCTCGAGCTGCTTCTTCGCAAGGCCGAGCTCTTGCTCGGACCGCTTGAGGCTCTGCTTCAGCGCGTTAACCTCCGCAGTCAGTGCGGCAGAGGCCAGCAGCGAAGCCTGCATATGCATATCGACATAATTATGTTAGAGTCCTGCGAATATTATTAGATCCTCTATTCGGCTTTTCTTTGTGAACACCGAACAGAGCATCAGGGCTACTGTCTATGCGGTAATATTTCCATATATTTTACTCACCTCAAAGCCTGTCAGAAAGCTGGCACAAGCTTCAGTCAGACCGCTTTTGGCGGACTGAACTTTCTGGATCACAGCACTCATAATAGTGCGGTGCTCCTCGTCGATAGAGGCGTCGTTAAGCACCTCCAGCAAGTTATCCGGTGCCTCCGGTTGGACGGAGGTCACCGGCGCGGTAGGCTTGCCCTTCTTAGCAGGGGGCCGCCTGCCGGACTCCGGAACCGTCGAGGGTTCCCGGGCGGTGTTCGGCCCAGGGCCGGACTTGGATCCCTTGGGAGCCTTGCTCCCTTTTTGCCAACTGTCCGGAAGGTCGCCTTGCGGCGCCTCCAGGACCACCTCCCCTTGGCTTGGAACCTTTCGGGACAACACCTCGGCGTTGTCCGTAGGATGAGGGGAGGAGGCAGCCGGAAGTGAAGTGTTGTTCACGTCCGACGAACCCAAGGAACCGCTCGACGATACGTCGAGCCGGGCTTTGGGCGGACGGCATAATTATATTTGGCGTCAGGAGAAGTTGTGCAATAAAGGAACTCTTCTGGGAGGCCTTCCTTTTCTTATCTCCCCCCGTTGGAGGGGAAGAAACCTCTTTTTCCTCCTCCTCGCCTTCGTGGGAGGAGTGCGCCTCGGAGTCGTCGGACAATGAGTCCTACACTACCGGGCGCCGGGAACTCTTCCGGGTTCCCGTGGCCTTCTTCTTGGCCTTCTTCTCCGGAACCACATAGGGTTCCGGAACTAGAAGCTCCGCCAAGCGGGCATCCGTTGGGCCTTTGGGCAAAGGAGCCGGACAGTCGACCTGTCCGGACGTCTCCTGCCAATCCTGTTGAAGGTACGGGAGCTTAGATCCCGCATAGATTCAAAGTATGAAAAACGAGTACCCTGTAAAAGGTAAAACCGCTTACCGCGTTGGCTTTCTGCTTCGCGCCGAATCCGCGATCCTCGGTAAGGGGAGGAGGAACCTCGGCACTCTTGAATAGCACCTTCCAGGCATCCTCATGTGTTGTGTCGAGGAGCCTGCTCAGAGTTTGGTGCTAGGCCGGGTCGAACTCCCACAAGTTGAAAGCCCGTTGTTGGCACGGGAGGATCCGGCGGTTGAGCATGACCTAGAATACGTTGACGAGTTTGAGCTTCTTGCTCACCAGGTTTTGGATACATGTTTGGAGTCCGGTCACCTCTCCCGAACTGCCCCAAGATAGGCCCTTCTCTTGCGAGGAGGTGAGCCGCGTGGGGATGCCAGATCGGAACTCGGGGGCCGATGCCCATTTAGGGTCACGCGCCTCGGTGATGTAGAACCACCCCGATTGCCACCCCTTTATGGTCTCCACGAAGGAGCCCTCGAGCCATGTGACGTTGGGCATCTTGCCCACCATGGCGCCTCCGCACTCCGCCTAGCGGCCGCTCACTACCTTCGGCTTGACATTGAAGGTCTTCAGCCATAAGCCAAAGTGGGGCTTGATGCAGAGGAAGGCCTCGCAGACGACGATAAACGCCAAGATATTGAGGATAAAGTTCGGGGCCAGATCGTGGAAATCCAGGCCGTAGTAGAACATGAGCCCCCAAACAAATGGGTGGAGAGGGAAGCCCAGTCTACGGAGGAAATGGGTGAGGAACACCACCCTCTCATGGGGCCTGGGGGTTGGGATGAGCTGCCCCTCATCTGGGAGCCGGTGCGCGATGTCGTCGAGCAGGTATCCGGCTCTCCTCAGCTTCTTGATGTTCCCCTCTGTGATGGAGGAGACCATCCACCTGCCTCCCGCTACGGACATAGTTGGAGAAGGTTGAGGTGGGAAATGCGGACTTGGGCGCTAGAGCTCGAGTGTGCGAAGATGGATGAGCAAAGGAGGAAGAAGGCATGGATAAAAGGGTGAATCCTTATCCCCTCATATGGGCGGACGAAGCAATGCGTCCCCGCCAGCCTGGTAAAACTCGCTTATCCCCCAAGCGCCATAATCAATGGCACGGTTGGATTACCCACGCTCGTATTGATGAGAATCCGGTGATGAGGGGACACGATCTCTGCTTCGACAAGACGTGCCAAGGAAACCGCCTCACAAAACGCGCTGAGGTGGGACAGTAAAAACGATTCGAATAAAGGCTTGGCTGTGGTGTGATGTCATGCTGCAGAATACGTCAGCAGATTAGATTTGTGAAAATATTATTCTCTCTACGGTGGTATGTGGAACTTGTTTTGCAGAGCCAGACACAATCCTCGTGTTCAATATATTTTATGAAGTACTCGGAGGAGGAACCCACCTTGCAATGCCGAAGACAATCTGCGCGCCAGACTCATCGTCATTGAAGCCTGGTTCAGTGGCTACTGAGGGAGTCCTAGATTAGGGGGTATCCGGACAGCCGGACAATATCCTTTGGCCAGACTGTTGGACTATGAAGATACAAGATTGAAGACCTCGTCCCGTGTCCGGATGGGACTTTCCTTGGCGTGGAAGGCAAGCTTGGCAATACGAATATGTAGACCTCCTCCCATTGTAACCGACTCTGTGTAACCATAGCCCCCTCCGGTGTCTATATAAACCGGAGGGTTTTAGTCGGTAGGACAACAACAATCATACCATAGGCTAGCTTCTAGGGTTTAGCCTCTTCGATCTCGTGGTAGATCTACTCTTTTACTACCCATATCATCAATATTAATCAAGCAGGAGTAGGGTTTTACCTCCATCGAGAGGGCCCGAACCTGGGTAAAAACATCGTGTCCCTTGTCTCCTGTTACCATCCGCCTAGACGCACTGTTCGGGACCCCCTACCCAAGATCCGCCGGTTTTGACACCGACACTAACCATAGCATGAAACATGTGGATCCAAATCAGCCCCTTACGAAGCAACACATAAACTAGGGTTTAAGCTTCTGTCACTCTAGCAACCCATTATCTACTTATTACTTCCCAATGCCTTCCCCTAGGCCCAAACAATGGTGAAGTGTCATGTTGTCGACGTTCACATAACACCACTAGAGGAAAGACAACATACATCTCATCAAAATATCGAACGAATACCAAATTCACATGACTACTTATAGCAAGCCTTCTCCCATGTCCTCAGGAACAAACGTAACTACTCACAAATCATATTCATGTTCATAAACAGAGGGGTATTAATATGCATAAAGGATCTGAACATATGATCTTCCACCAAATAATCCAACTAGCATCAACTACAAAGAGTAATCAAAACTACTAGCAACCTACAGGTACCAATCTGAGGTTTTGAGACAAAGATAGGATACAAGAGATGAACTAGGGGTTGAGATGAGATGGTGCTGGTGAAGATGTTGATGGAGATTGACCCCCTCCCGATGGGAGGATCGATGGTGATGATTTGCCCCTCCTGGAGGGATGTTTCCCTTGCAGAACAGCTTCGCTGGAGCCCTAGATTGGTTCTGCCCAGGTTCCGCCTCGAGACGGCGACGCTTTATCCCGAAAGCTTCCTTCTGATTTTTTCCAGGGTGAAAGACTTCATATAGAAAAAGATGGGCACTGGAGGCCTGCCAGGGGGCCCACGAGACAGGGGGCGCGCCCAGGGGGGTAGGGCGTGCCCCCACCCCCGTGGACAGGGTGTGGGCCCCCTCTGGTTGATTCTTTCGCCAATATTTTTTATTAATTCCAAAAAGTGCTCCCATGCAGTTTCAGGACTTTTGGAGTTGTGCAGAATAGGTCTCTAATATTTGCTCCTTCTCTAGCCCAGAATTCGAGCTGTCGGCATTCTCCCTCTTCGTGTAAACCTTGTAAAATAAGAGAGAATAGGCATAAGTATTGTGACACAATGTGTAATAACAACCCATAATGCAATAAATAACGATATAAAAGCATGATGCAAAGTGGACGTATCAACTCCCCCAGGCTTAGACCTCTCTTGTCCTCAAGCGGAAGCCGATAACGAAAAATATGTCCACATGTTTAGAGATAGAGGTGTCGATAAAATAAAATATGGACATGAGGGCATCATGATCTTTCTTATAACAGCAACATATATAAATATTGTCATATGATTTCTTATGCTAAAGTAACAATCTATTCACAATGTCAAGTATGAATCAGAAACCTCATTGAAAACTAACAAACTATAATCTCGGTCATTGAAGCAATTGCAATTTATCATAACATAGGAAAGAGTCAATATAAGAGCTTTTCAGCAAGTCCACATACTCAACTATCACTTAGTCTTTCACAATTTCTAACACACGCAACACTTATGGGTATGAAGTCTTAATCGGACATAGAGAAATATAGGGGCTTATAGTGTTGCCTCCCAACCTTTTACCTCAAGGGTAATGTCAACAATAATACTTCATGATAACTTACATCCAATTGGATATATATATATATCAGGATCTTTCCAACACAATGTGCTTGCCAAAGGATAAAATGTAAAAAGGAAAGGTGAAGATCACCATGACTCTTGTATAAGGTATAAGACAAGAATAAAAGATAGGCCCTTCGCAGAGGGAAGCAGAGGTTGTCATGTGCTTTTATGATTGTATGCACAAAATCTTAATGCGAAAGAACGTCACTTTATATTGCTACTTGTGATATGGACCTTTATTATGCAGTTTGTCGCTTTTATTTCTTCCACGTCACAAGATCATATAAATCTTATTTTCTCCACACTAATAAATCATACATATTTAGAGAGCAATTTTTATTTCATGCAACAATGACAACTTACTTGAATGATCTTGCTCAATCCATATGTAGGTATGGTGGACTCTCATGGCAAAACTGGGTTTAAGGATATTCGAAAGCACAAGTAGTATCTCTACTTAGTGCAAAGAATTTGGATAGCATGAGGGGGAAGGAAAGCTCAACATGTTGGATGATCCATGACAATATACTTTATTTCGGATATAAGAAAACATAACCCATTACGTTGTCTTCCTTGTCCAACATCAACTTTTAGCACGTCATATTTTAATGAATGCTCACAATCATAAAAGATGTCCAAGATAGTATATTTATATGTGAAAACCTCTCTTTCTTCATTACTTCCTATTAATTGCAACGATGACCAAAACTATGTTTATCAACTCTCAACAACTTTTATTCATCATACTCTTTATATGTGAAGTCATTACTCTCCATAAGATCAATATGATCTCTATAATTCTTTTTATTCTTTATTTTTCTTTTATTCCCTCAAAATCATAGCAAAATAATCAAGCCCTTGACTCAAAACTAATCTTTATTATATATAGCTCACGGACTCGATTACATAGAAGAATCATAAAGCAAAACTCAAAACTAGATCATACTAAAACTTTTATTCTACTAGATCAAGATATTACCAAAAGGATCGAACTAAGAAAATGGTAAAGATAGGAGTGTGATGGTGATACGATACCGGGGCACCTCCCCCAAACTTGGCAGTTGCCAAGGGGGGTGCCCATACCAGATACTCAGTTCCCCTTTGTTGGTGAAGAAGATGATGGTGATGATGGATAGTCGCACATCGAGCGTAGGAGATCCTCCAATTTGCGGATAATGCGCTTGAGTGCGGTGATATGCTCCTTCAACAAAATATTTTCACGTGTAAGATACTTGTTTTGTATACGAGCTAACTCAATCATCTTGAAAGCTTCAATCTCCATTGAGGTAAGAAGATTGTAATGAGGATGAAGGATGTCTTCTTCTTCTGCTGCCGGAGCTTGATCCTCCATGGCCTGCTTGATCCCATCATCCTTGTTGATCTCCCCGGGTTCTTCTCTCTTCAGCTCTATCTTCATTAGCCAAGCATTGTTGCCCTCATTGTTGGAGGAGGGGGACGACATGATGCCTGGCCTTGACAACTTTGGCAGAAAACAGGTCAAAACAAAAACAGAGGATATTTGCGTGGTAAAGTGGTCAAAATCTACGGGAGATTATATAATGAACTTTTACCGACCAAAAGAAGTATCGTGCTGGGCGCGCCCTCCACCCTCGTGGACCCCTCGTGTCCTTCCTGGACTACTTCTTATTTTCCTATTTTCTTAAATATTCCAAAACAGAGAAAAAGTGCTATTAGAACTGTTTTGGAGTCGGTTTACTTACCGTACAACATACCTATTCCTTTTCGGAGTCTGAAACGTTCTGGAAAGTGTCCCTTATGTATTCCTCCGGGGTCACGGTGACAATAACATTAGTTTCAACATTTATGGGATTACCTGGGATGTAATGTTTGATTCTTTTACCGTTCACCACCTTCGGATTTGTGCCTTCGAAGTTTTTG
Source organism: Aegilops umbellulata (assembly GCA_032464435.1). NCBI lineage: Eukaryota > Viridiplantae > Streptophyta > Magnoliopsida > Poales > Poaceae > Aegilops > Aegilops umbellulata. The sequence goes on along the minus strand of CP136055.1, from coordinate 35,604,109 downwards.
ATTTTTATGGCCCCGGAACGATAGACCTCCTCGATAACATAAGGCCCTCCCATTTAGGGAGAACTTTTCCTGCAAAAAATCTTAAACGAGAGTTGAATAGCAACACATAATCTCCTATATTAAACTCACGCTTTTGTATCCTTTTGTCATGCCATCTTTTAACTTTTTCTTTAAACAGTTTGGCATTCTCATAGGCTTGAGTTCTCCATTCATCAAGTGAGCTAATGTCAAATAGCCTCTTATCACCGGCAAGTTTGAAATCATAGTTCAGCTCTTTGATGGCCCAATAAGCCTTATGTTCTAGTTCGAGAGGTAAGTGACATGCTTTTCCATAAACCATTTTATACGGAGACATACCCACAGGATCTTTATATGCAGTTCTATAGGCCATAATGCATCATCAAGTTTCTTAGACCATTTTTTTCTAGATCTATTAACAGTCTTTTGCAAAATTAATTTGATCTCTCTATTACTCAATTCTACTTGACCACTAGACTATGGGTGGTATGGAGATGCAATTCTATGATTACGTCATACTTAGCAAGCATCTTACGAAAAGCACCATGAATAAAATATGAACCGCCATCAGTCATTAAATATCTAGGAACTCCAAACCTCGGAAAAATAACTTCTTTAAGCATCTTAATAGAGGTGTTATGATCAGCACTACTAGTTGGAATAGCATCCACCCACTTAGTAACGTAATCAACAACAACTAAAAAATGTGTGTAGCCATTATAGGAAGGAAATAGTCCCATATAGTCAAAGCCCCAAACATCAAATGGTTCAATAACAAGTGAATAATTCATAGGTATCTCTTGACGTCTACTAATATTACCAATTCTTTGACATTCATCAGAAGACAAGACAAACTTACGGGCATCGTTGAAGAGAGTAGGCCAATAAAACCGGATTGCAATACCTTATGTGCAATTCTATCTCTAGTGTGGTGTCCTCCATAAGCCTCGGAGTGACACTTGTGTAGGATTTGTTCCTGTTCATGCTCAGGTAGACAACGTCTAATAACACCATCTACTCCTTCTTTATAAAGGTGCGGGTCATCCTGGAAGTAATGTCTTAAATCATAGAAAAACTTTTTCTTTTGCTGGTATGTGAAACTAGGTGGTATATATTTAGCAACAATGTAATTTGCATAATCAGCATACCGTGGAGCAGTGCGAGAAGCATTTATGACAGCTAATTGTTCATCAGGAAAGTTATCATCAATAGGTAGTGGGTCATCAAGAACATTCTCTAACCTAGATAAGTTGTCTGCAACGGGGGTTCTCAGCTCCCTTTCTATCTATAATATGCAAATCAAATTCTTGTAGCAAGAGAACCCATCTAATAAGTCTAGGTTTAGCATCTTTCTTTTCCATAAGATATTTAATAGCAGCATGATTAGTGTGAACAGTTACTTTAGAATCAACAATATAAGGTCTGAACTTATCACAAGCAAATACAACCGCAAAAAATTCCTTTTCAGTAGTAGCATAATTTCTCTGGGCACTGTCTAGAGTTTTACTAGCACATTGGGTGACATTTAATTTCTTATCAACTCTTTGTCCTAGAACAACACCTATAGCAAAATCACTAGCATCACACATAATTACAAAGGGTAAATTCCAATCAGGTGGCTGAACAATAGTTGCAAAAATCAAGGCTCTCTTAAGTATTTCAGATGCTTCTACACAATCATCATCAAAGATAAAAGGAACATCTTTTTGCAAGAGATCGGTCAGACGCCTAGAAATTTTTTAGAAGTCTTTAATGAACCTCCTATAAAAACCCACATGACCAAGGAAACTTCTTATACCTTTGATGTCCTTAAGAAATGGCATCTTTTCAATAGCATCAACTTTAGCTTTATCAACTTCAATACCTCTTTCAGAAATTTTATGCCCCAAGACAATACCTTCATTAACCATAAAGTGGCACTTCTCCCAATACAAGACAAGATTAGTTTCTTCACATCTCTATAAAACTCGATCAAGGTTGCTTAAGCAATCATCAAAAGAAATTCCCTACACGGAGAAATCATCCATGAAAACCTCAACAATCTTTTCACAAAAATCAGAGAATATAGCCATCATACATTTTTGAAAGGTAGCAGGTGCATTGCATAAACCAAAAGGCATACGTCTATAAGCAAAGGTACCGAAAGGGCAGGTAAAAGTGGTCTTTTCTTGATCCTCTTTGGACACAGGTATTTGAGAGAAACCAGAATAACCGTCTAGAAAGCAAAAATGTGTATGTTTGGATAATCTTGCTAGCATTTTATCAATAAAAGGTAAAGGGTAATGATCATTTTTAGTAGCTTTATTAAGTTTGCGGAAATCAATTACCATTCTATAACCTGTAACAATTCTTTGTGGGATCAATTCAACTTTATCATTAGGAACAACAGTAATACCTCCCTTCTTAGGGACACAATGGACATGACTTACCCACTGACTATCAGCAACAGGATAAATTATATCTGCCTCCAAAAGCTTTAGTATTTCTTTTCTTACCACTTCTTTCATCTTAGGATTTAACAGTCGTTGGTAATCAACAACCGGTTTAGCTTCTTTCTCCAATTTTATTTTCTGTTGGCATCTTAGAGTATATCCAATAGCAGCACGGTGCTTCTTCAGAGTTTTCAATAATTTCTGTTCTTCCTTCTCTAAAAGTTTAGCACTAATAATAACAGGATATATCTTCTTTTCATCAAGATATGCATATTTGAGAGTATCAGGTAATGGTTTAAGCTCAAACACGGGATCACCATTGGGTGAAGGAGGATCCCCTAGGATTTCAACAGGCAAGTTGTGTTTCAAAATAGGCCCCTGTTTAAAGAATACTTCGTCTATTTCCCTTCTTTCATTCATAAACATATCATTTTCATGGTCTAGCAAATATTGTTCTAAAGGATCATTAGGAGGCACGGCAATAGAAGAAATACCAATAGTTTCATCTTTACTAGGCAATTATTTATCGTGGGGTTGTCTACGAAATTTAGCAAAATTGAACTCATGAGACATATCCCCCAATCCAATAGTAACAACATCCTTTTTGCAATCTATCTTAGCATTAACAGTATTCAAGAAGGGTCTACCAAATATAATGGGACAAAAGTCATCTTGTGGAGAACCAAGAACAAGAAAATCAGCAGGATATTTAACATTCCCACACAAGACTTCAACATCTCTAACAATCCCAACTGGTGAAATAGTGTCTCTATTGGCAAGTTTAATTGTAACATCAATTTCTTCTATCTCAGCAGGTGCAATATCATGCATAATTTCTTTGTATCAGGAATGAGGTATTGCACTTGCACTAGCCCCCATATCACACAAGCCATGATAAGAATGATCTCCTATTTTAACATAAATAACAGGCATGCCTACAACAAGTCTATGTTTATTTTTAGTATCAGGTCTAGCAATTCTAGCAGCTTCATCACAAAAGTAAATAATATGCCCATCAATATTATCGGCCAAGAGATCTTTAACCATAGCAATACTAGGTTCAACTTTAATTTGCTCAGGGGGTGTAGGTGTTCTAGTATTACTCTTACGAACCAAAGTTGAAGCTTTAGCATGATCCTTTATTCTAATAGGGAAAGGTGGTTTCTCAATATAAGCAGTAGGAACAATAGGATCAACATTATAAGTGATAGTCTTTTCTTCAACTTTAATAGGTGCAACTACTTTTACTTCAATGGGGGGGTTATATTTAAACCACTTCTCCTTAAGGAGATCAACATGAGTAGCAAAGGATTCACAAAAAGAAGCTACTATCTCAGAGTCAAGTCCATATTTAGTGCTAAATTCACGGAAAACATCGGTATCCATAAAAGATTTAACACAATCAAACTTAGGTGTTATACCTGACTCCTTACCTTCTCGAGATACCAATCTTCAGAGTTGCGTTTAATTCTTTCCAATAAATCCCATTTGAATTCCATAGTATTCATCATAAAAGAGCCAGTACAAGAAGTATTGAGCATTGTCGGCGTTCTGGGAACGAGGGTCCCTAGACTTGCCTGTCTGCGGCCCATGGCGTGGCTGTGCTAGCAGGCCTGTACGGCCCATCTTCATCAACAAGGCATTCAAGACCCTCGCAAGGGGCCAAGCCTCGCGAGGCAGACGATGCAAGGCCCCCTCAGGAGCGGCCTCCCTAGGCAGGCTTGCGAGGGGCGGAGAGATCAAGGCAAGGTAAACCTCGCGAGGTTCTCGTGACGTGAGCCATGACGATCGAGACCAGGCGGGCGCCCGCGCGCGCAGCGTCCTTGTTTCCCCTTTGGTGCTAAGGAGGCAAGCACAGGCACGGAGTACCGAGGCATCTAGCAAAGGTTTCCATATCGGTGCAACGAGACCAAGACCAGCAGGACGGCAAGACGGAGGTCACCATGGAGCCCAAGGAGGCATCACCACCAGAGCCTTTTGCAGCCTAAGACCGCTTTTGTCAGGATAAGCTGTTCCGGTTGTCCCCTTTCAAATTGGCCGTTGTTGGCTCCCTTCCCGCTCAGTATTTGGGAAGAGGACCAGGGCCTCTATAAATAGCACCTAGCCACCATAGTAGAAGGCATCTGACCAAGAGCCAATCCTTAGCCACACACCGAGCACAAGAACACCTCAACCTCAGGAGGCTGTTCTTCCCCGTGTACTGTCCATCGTCAGCCCAAGAAGCAATGCATCACCACCACACTGGAGTAGGTTATTACACCACAACGGTGGCCCTAGCCAGTATAAATCTCATGTCTTTCGTGATTGTGAGTATGTCGAGTTCGTCCGCGAGATCTTAGCTAGTTAGGACACGGATCGGTAGGAGGGAAAGAACTTCGCGCGCACCCCAGAGTTCGAAGCTTGAGGGTTTTGTTGGAACCCGTGATTCGAAATTTGGCGTGCCAGGTAGGGGTGCGCTGTAGCCCTCCCTCCGCCAATCTACGCTCCACCGCCACCGCGCTCCGCCCTCATGGCAGGCGCCCTTCCACCGACTCCGACGACCGATGCTGACGACGGGGCGGGGGGGTCCGGGCCCTGGCCCTCATCTTGCGGCAGGTACAGTGGCAACCCAAGTTCAAGCCGGAGATGCCGCCGCGCTACGACGGCGCGGCAGACCCATCGGCTTTCCTGCTGGCATACGAAGAGGCCGTCCTCGAGGCCGGGGGCGACGACAAGGTCAGGGCCAACTGGTTTCCCATGGCCCTCACCGGCGCGCCGCGCGCCTGGCTGGTCAACCTCAACGGATCCATGGTCGCATCTTGGGAGGAGCTCCGCGACCTCTTCACTGCGTCCTACGCAGTGTCGGTGCACCATGCGGTCGCGGCCCTGCTAGGCGGCTCTCAAGCGCCGCCTTCAGATTGCCATATCAAGCCATTCCTTCGCCAGATCGACGCCGCCTCCAAGCGCTCGGGGGCTCCGCCGGGCTGGGCTGCGCCCGAAGCCGACCTCACCTTTGACTCAGAAGACCACCCCGTCACCACCGCCGGCTCGGGCATGCTTCCGATACTCTGCACGCCCACCATCTGCAACGTGGCCGTTACCAAGACCCTCATCGACGGCGGTGCCGGCCTCAACTTTCTCTCTATGGAGGCCTTCAGCCTACTTCACGTGCCGCTCGAGCGGCTCAGCCTCAGCAAGCCCTTCTTAGGAGTTGGCGGCGGCACTACCCGCTCCCTGGGGCAGATCCGCCTCCTTGTCACGTTCGGCACGCGCGACAACTACCGCACCGAGCTGGTCAACTTCGACATCGCCCGCATCAGCCTCCCGTACAACGCCATCCTCGGGAACCCGGCGCTAGCCCAATTCATGGCAGCGACCCATCTGGCCTACAACCTCATGAAGATGCCTGGAAGCAAGGGCATCCGCACCATCAAGGGGGATGCCAAGGAAGCCTTGGAAGCACTCAAGCTTGCCTTCAAGACCGCCGCGGTGGCGCAGCCCGACGACGCGGGCACCCCCGAGCCCGAGGGAGCCGCACCAACCAAGAAGAGGCAGTTGTTCACCCAAGACAAGGCGGAAACCAATCAGGTGTTGCTCAACAAGGACGGGTTCTCAGGAGCCACCTTTACCATAGGTGTCGGCCTCGATCCAAGCCAAGAGGAGGCATTGGTGAAATTCTTGCGTGCAAACAGGGATATATTTGCGTGGGAGCCCAATCAGCTGGTGGGGGTCCCGAGAGAGGTGATCCAGCATCACTTAAGGGTATGCCCCAATGTGCGCCCTGTCAAGCAATGGGCGAGATAGCAGTCCACGGAGAAGCAGGCCTTCATCGTCCAGGAGACCCGCAAGTTGGAGGCAGCGGGTGCCATTCGCGAGGTGCGGTACCCCGAGTGGCTGGCAAACCCCGTCGTGGTGCCGAACAAAGGCGGGAAGGAGAGAATGTACGTCGACTTCACCAACCACAACAAGGCGTGCCCTCAAGATCCGTTCCCTCTCCCACGCATCGACCAGATCGTCGACTCCACCGCTGAGTGCGACCTGTTGTGCTTCCCGGATGCATTCTCAGGGTATCACCAAATCAAGATGACGGTAGAAGATGTAGAGAAGATAGCCTTCCTGACCCCGTGTGGGGTCTACTACTACACCTGCATGCACTTTGGACTGCGCAACGCGGGTGCGACCTTTCAGCGGTTGACGCACATTGCCTTAGGGCGGCAGCTCGAGAGAAACAGAGAGGCCTACGTCAACAACATTGTGGTAAAGTCTCGGGAGGCAAGAACCTTGATCCAAGATCTGGAGGAGACCTTCGCGAGCCTGCACCAGGTGAACTTGCGACTTAACCCGGAGAAATGTGTGTTCGGTGTCCCATCCGGCAAGCTGCTAGGATTCCTTGTGTCCCACAGAGGGATCGAGGCGAACCCAGAGAAGATCAACGCCATTGAGGACATGAGCCCACCGCAGACCCTCAAGGAAATGCAGAATCTGGCTGGTCGGGTGACTGCGTTGGGACGCTTCATCTCCAAGCTGGGAGAGCACGCCTTACCCTTCTTCAAGATGATGAAGAAGAAAGGCCCATTCGAGTAGACCCCTGAGGCTGGCCGAGCTTTTCAAGACCTCAAGAGATACCTGACCAGCCCTTCGGTGATGGTGGCGCCATGACCTATCGAGCCTCTAGTACTCTATCTTGCCGCCACCCCGTACTCCGCTAGCGTGGCGCTGGTGCGGTTCGGGAAGAGCACCAAGCAAAGGGCGTGCTGCGCCAAGCTACAACTGAGGTAACGCAAGATCAGGAAGGCGCGGCAAGAGCCGTGGCATCCTCAGTAGGGGACCAAGTTCATCAGGACGCCGCCGCCAAGGCCCAGGCAAGCGATCAGGTGCTGGAGGTTCCATCGCCTCAGGAGACGCCCCAACTCCCGCAATATACGAGCCCCACCGACGCCAACCCTCGTCGAGCACCTGGTGTATTTTGTCAACACGGTATTGCGGGACACGAGGGCACGATATCCCATTCCTCAGAAGCTCCTCCTCGCGCTCTTGGTGGCCTCGCCCAAGTTGCAGCACTACTTCCAGGGCCACCCCATCAAGGTCGTCTCAGCCTACCCATTGGAGAGAGTGCTCAGGAGCCCAAACTCCGCTGGAAGGGTCGCTGAGTGGAACATCGAGCTGCAGGCATTCCAGTTGGAGTTCAGCACTAGCAGGGTCATCAAGGGAGCCGCGCTCGCTGATTTCGTGGCAGAATGGACGGATGCCCCGACGCTGGAAGTAGGCGAGGACCGGTCCACCTCGCCGGGAAGTGAATTGCCCGACGGCTGGGTCATGTATTTCGATGGGGCCTTCGCACACCAGGGTGCGGGGGCTGGAGCAGTACTCGTCTCACCCACCCAAGACAAGCTCTACTACATTGTGCAACTCTGCTTCCAGCAGGGCGAGAAGGTCTCCAACAACATCGCAGAATATGAAGGCCTAATAGTCGGCCTGAAAGCTGCAGCAGCCCTGGGGGTGAAGTGCCTCACCGTCAGGGGCGACTCGCAGCTTCTTGTTAACTTCTCCAACAAAGTATACGAGCCAAAGGACGAGCACATGGAGGCATACCTCACGGAAGTACGTAAGATGGAGAAGTAGTTCCTGGGCCTGGAGTTGCAGCACGTGCCTCGTGGCACCAACAAGGAAGCTGATGACATCGCCAGGAGGGCGTCCAAGCGGAAGCCCCAAGAGCCTGGCGTCTTCGAGGAGTGGCTCTTCAAGCCAACAACAACGCCACCACTTTCAAGGACAGCTCAGCCTCGGGAGGAGCTCCCGCAGCCTCCTTCCATAGGAGCCCCAGCCTGTGGCCCAACTTCGAGAGCACACCTACTCTTGGCGCTCGAGCCCCAAGAGGGATGCTAGACCAAGGAATTCATGGACTATCCGATGCAAGGGGCACTGCCGGAGAAGGAGGAGGACGCAGAGCGCGTGGCCCGGAAGGCCACAACATACTGCATCCAGGACGGTGAGTTGTACAGGAGGCAGCCCAATGATGTTTCACTGCGTTGCATTTCCAGAGACCAGGGGAAGGAGTTGCTATCTGACATACACGGTGGGGACTGCGGGCACCACTCATCATCATGAACCCTCGTCGGCAAGGTATTCCGCAGCGGATTCTACTGGCCCACGGCGCTCAACGACGCGGATGAGTTGGTGAAGTCATGTGAAGCCTGCCAGTTCCACGCCAAGCAGATCCATCAGCCGGCTGAGGGCCTCCAGACCATCCCACTCACATGGCCGTTCGCGGTCTGGGGCCTGGACATCTTGGGCCCGTTCCCTCGGGCGCCTGGGGGCTACCGCTACCTCTACGTCGCCATCGACAAGTTCACCAAGTGGGTGGAAGTGGAAGCCGTCCGCACTATCCCAGCTGGCTCCGCAGTCAAGTTCATCAAGGGTCTTGTGAGCCGCTTTGGTGTTCCCAACCGCATCATCACAGATAACGGCTCGCAGTTCACTAGTAACCTCTTCAAAACATACTGTGCTAACCTTGGAACGCAGATCTGCTACGCTTCGGTGGCACACCCCAGGAGCAATGGTCAGGCCGAACGCGCCAACACAGAGGTCCTAAGGGGCCTCAAGACCAGGACCTTCAAAAAGAAGCTCGAGGCCTGCGGCAGGGGCTGGCACGACGAGCTCTAATCTGTGCTGTGGTCCATCCGCACCACCGCCATCAAGCCAACACGCAAGACCCCGTTCTTCCTTTTCTACGGAGCTGAAGCGGTCCTCCCTCACGAGGTCAAGCATCGCTCCACACGGGTCCTGGTGTTTGATGAAACGCGGCAGGACGCCATGCGGGGGATGGACCTCGTGCTGGGGGAGGAACGTCGCCGTGAAGCTGCACTAAGGGCGGGAAGGTACCAGCAGGCGCTGCAGCGATACCACTGCTGCAACATCCGCTCCAGGACGCTCGAGGCGGGCGACCTCGTCCTGAGGCGGGTCCTCTCCAGGGAAGGGTTGCACAAGCTCTCGCCTATGTGGGAGGGCCCATTCAGGGTCGTCCATGTCTCCAGGCCTGGCGCCGCGCGCCTGGAGACGCAGGACGGGGTACCCATCCAGAACGCCTGGAATATCCAGCACCTCCAGAAGTTCTACCCATGAAGCAAGGCCCAGTGCCTGTGAAGAAAGGCCGAGTGCCTGTGAAGAATCGCCACTCGTGACACTCTCACGTAATAATGAGTGGGGATGTACACGCCCCAGAGTCTCAGGAGTGCCGCCGTCGGGCCTCGGGGGCTCCCTCCCACGCCTAGTGGCAGCACTTAGCTCTGCGCTGGTGAGAAGACTTGAAGACTAGACTAGGTGCCGGACGCGGCTTTTCATTTGCTTTCCGTAGTTGCCTCGCCTTCTTTTAATCGAAGTTTGCTTCTGGTGTTCCTTGCTAATTTGGTTCCGTCGCCGTTTGCTGCTATTCCCGACTCCGGTCCACCTATGTTCTCTCCCTCGCATACCTCCCGAAGGGGCTAGACAGGTGCCCTCGCAAGCGTTTTTCCTTCTCTCTACCTTCCGACTGCTTTCTTGCGAGGCACCCTCGTTCGAGCCCACAAGCCGGCGCACTTCTCCTAATCCACGCCCCTCGGGTACCGCTATATGAAGCGCTGGGTAGAGGCTCGGGTGAACGATAAGTCTCCTAGCAGCTTCCTAATGAATTTTTTGTAGTTGCTGAGCGACCACTAAGTCAAGATGGGCACGAGGAAACAAGTCCCCCGTGAAGAGGAGTCTGCCCCGATGCGCTAAGCTAAGTTATCTCTGCACAAAATAACGACACAACACGGAAACAACAAGCATAGCATAATGATTGAGGAATCATAGTTCGATACACGCCCCTCCGGGCCCATCCTGGTTTCATTTTGATGCAGGAAAGAAATAAGAACAAAACAAAAGCGGCGCTCGCCCCTGCAGCGGTCCACGGGGGCAGGCCCCTGGCGACGTCCCGAGCTCAGCCGGATCCCTCCTCGCGCTTCATGGAGGCGCGGCGACGAGACGACCCGCTACCACCTTCGAAGCGAGCGCGGCGGCGTGGCGGCTGGTCGTAGTCGCCGCTGCTGGAGCTGTCGCCAAGAGAAGAGCCACCATAATTGGACGAGGTGCGGCCGGCCGGCTCGCCCTCGTCGCGGACATCGCCGAGGCCGAGCACCTCCTCACTGTCATTCATTTGGGGGCAACACCCGGCACGGCGACCATCTTCCCCAAACACCCTCACGTAGAGGGTCGCATCACCGTCGTACTTGAAATGGAGGGTGCACCGCCTGCCTAGGCCGCGCGCTCGGGTGAACGTCTGCCAACCATGGGCCAGAGCTATGTTGCCCGTCGCGGAGACCTCAACCACAACCCAGGAGGCCCTGCTGCAGCAGCCGTCCGCCTGCAGCCAGAGCCCGCCTGGACCAGAGGCTGGCAGCTCGTCAACGAAGAAGCATGAAAGCTGAAGCCAGTTGCCGGCCGGGTCCTCCGACCAGACAACAAACTCCGGTAGCACCTCTGCCGAGTGGAAGCGCGGCCGGGGAGGCCGCGCAACCAAGGCACGTCTCCCTTCATCGATGGGACTGCCGCGGTCGGAGCGACCCCTGCCACGCGCAGCGGCGCCACCCCGGGAGCGGGGGACCGCGGCAGGAGTCGCGGTGTGCTTACGGGGACGGCCGTGTCCCCGCTTGGGCGTCGGGGAGCCGGGCCCCTCGCGAGGGGCCTTTCCCTTCTCCGTGGCGAAGAACCTCTTCGACAGCGCCATGGGAGTCAGTGGTGGAGCAGAGGAGGAAGAAGCAAGCGGAATGGGAATGAATGGGCGATGGAGGCTCCGCCCCCTTCGTCATTTATAGCCGGAGAAGGCCAACCAGCGCCCCCACGATCACAGTTAATGATGGTTTTCCTTGCATGTCCCAGGGACTTGTCAAGTCGGGCAGTTGCCGAGGCAGCGTGGGGAAGCGGAGACGCCCACGTCCAATCAACCGCCACGCGTCAACCGAGGCCGCGGGCTATCGAGGCCCGCGGTGCTCCGCATTTGACCTTTGGCTTCGCCTCGAAGACAAGCCCGAGCGCGCCTTGGGCCCGGGGGCTACTATCGGCGTTCTGGGAACGGGGGTCCTCGGACTTGCCTTCCTGCGGCCCACGGCGTGGCTGTGCTAGCAGGCCTGTATGGCCCATCTTCATCAACAAGGCATTCAAGACCCTCGCGAGGGGCCAAGCCTCGCGAGGCGGATGACGCAAGGCCCCCTCAGGAGCGGCCTCGCCAGGCAGGCTCGCGAGGGGCAGAGAGATCAAGGCAAGGTAAAACTCGCGAGGTTCTCGTGACGTGAGCCATGACGATCGAGACCAGGCGGGTGCCAGCACGCGCAGCATCCTTGTTTCCCCTTTGGTGCTATGGAGGCAAGCGCAGGCGTGGAGTACCGAGGAATCTAGCAAAGGTTTCCATATCGGTGCAACGAGACCAAGACCAGCAGGACGGCAAGACGGAGGTCACCATGGAGCCCAAGGTGGCGTCACCACCAGAGCCTTTTGCAGGCGAAGACTGCTTTTGTCAGGATAAGTTGTACCAGTTGTCCCCTTTCAAATTGGCCGTTGTTGTCTCCCTTCCCGCTCAATATTTGGGAAGAGGACCAGGGCCTCTATAAATAGCACCTAGCCACCACAGTAGAAGGCATCTGACCAAGGGCCAATCCTTAGCCACACACCGAGCACAAGAACACCTCAACCTCAGGAGGCTATTCTTCCCCGTGTACTGTCCATCGTCAGACCAAGAGGCAATCCAACACCAGCACACTGGAGTAGGGTATTACACCACAACGGTGGCCCGAACCAGTATAAATCTCGTGTCTTTCGTGATTGTGAGTTTGTCGAGTTCGTCCGCGTTATCTTAGCTAGTTAGGACGCGGATTGGTAGGAGGGAAAGAACTTCGTGCGCACCCTAGAGTTCAAACCTTGATGGTTTTGCCGGAACCCGTGATCCGACAAGCATGGAGCGATTATTGAGAGAAAGCCAAGCATAAATTATTTGAATAATTTCTCGAAGGAAGAGCAAGGTACTCTAAGGTTTCAAGGTCGGATTTGCGTACCTGAACAAGCAGACATGAGAAGATCTTGGCAGAAGTGCACGAATCTTCATACTCGATTCACCGAGGAGGTACCAAGATGTACGAAGATCTTCAACAGATATTTTGGTGGAATTGAATGAAAAAGGAGATTGCCTATTTTGTCGCTTGTTGCGACATATGTAACAAGGTGAAGGCGGAACATCAGAAACCCGCTGGACTTATCCAACCTTTACCCGTTCCACAATGGAAGTGGGATGATGTCTGCATGGATTTCATCACAGGCCTGCCAAAAACCCACCGAGGCAATGATGCAGTATGGGTTGTGGTGGACATGCTGACAAAGGTAGCTCACTTCATTCCCATCCGAACCACCTACCGAGCCGATCAACTCGCACAACTATATGTGTCCAGAATCATCAGTTTACATGGAGTACCAAGAACTATCACTTCCGAATGAGGTTCTCTCGTTACCTCGGCATTCTGGTCACGTCTCAATTAAGCTTTGAGGACCGCATTAAAGTACAGCACCGCCTATCACCCTTAGACAGACGGGCAGACTGAGCGAGTAAATCAAATACTCGAAGATATGCTCCAAGCATATGCTCTGGCCCAAGGACCCAAGTGGGAAGATTGTCTACCTTATGCTGAGTTCTCATACAACAACAGCTTCCAGACCAGTCTCAAGACGTCACCCTATGAAGCCCTGTATGGCCATAAGTGCCGCACTTCGCTAAACTGGTCTCAAACTCAAGATAGCCGCATTTTCGGAACCGACTTAATGACGGAGGCTGAAAAACAAGTCAAAGATATCTGAGATAGATTACAAGTGGCCAAGTCCCGACAAAAGAGATACTATGACTCCAAGCACCAACAGATCAATTTCGAACCCATAGAGTATGTTTACTTCCGAGTCACACCCATGAAAGGAGTCAAGAGGTTCCAGACCCGAGGAAAGCATTTTGTACTTCTGGACACCCTTTTTAACTTTATAATAAAAATTGCAGTGGGGTATTGCCCTATTGTGTATAGTCAAAAAAAGCTTGCACCCATATATATTGGCCCATTCCTAGTTATGTCCAGAGTTGGTACGGTGGCTTACCAGTTGGACCTACCACCGAAATTGTCAGAAGTGCACCATGTGTTTCATGTCTCAAAGATGAGAGGATGTATCTCGCCACCCGAGAAAAGGACAGATATGGCAGAGGTAGAGCTTGCTAAGGATTTAACCTATGAGGAGAAACCATTCCGAATATTGGAAGAAATAGAAAGAGTCACTCGCAATATGGTGATTCCATTTTATAAGGTACAGTGGGAGCATCACACCGAGGAAGAAGCAACCTGGGAAAGAGAAGAGTTTCGAGAGTGCCTTATCCAGAATTGTTTTCCCAAGCAACCAAATCCCGAGGACGAGATTCATCTTAAGTGGGGGAGGTTTGTGACACCCTAGCTTTTGCCATCATGATTTTCCTTTGCCTTTTTTGCTTTTTAAATGGATTTTGAGTTAATTCATTTGGACCTAGCACTTGGGCATTGTTTTGATTTTCACCCAAGTGACTCCCCTCACCTCTCACAACCTCTCTTGACCTATCATTCATCATCACATTGCTTTGGAATATTTTTCTTCTGAGAAAAATATTCATTTTCACCCTAAAAATGGAATATTTTCACCTTCACTCCAAAGCAACCCCCGTGTTTATTGACACAAAAATCTAAGAAAATTCCCACACATCCTTTGGACAGTGCCTCATCACTCTATGCAAAAATATGATGTGGTCATGTGGCCTAATTTTGCTAGGGAAAATCATATGCATTCTGATCAGAAAACACAGTTTGTACAACAAGTGCATTATTCCTTGATCTTTGGAAGAGGAATTTTCTTGAGCACCATTACCTTACTAACCTAACACTAAACCCCAAAGCTCAACTCCTAATCTTCCTGGTTTGATCACAAATTTGTCCACAAGTTTCTGTCCATAAACTTTCAGTGAGTGTTGTGACCCACCCACTCATCATGGTAATGTGTTCACTCCTTTCCTAGCTCAAACAATGCACGGTCGAAAGATTAGACATGGTTTGGCATCACCTGGGCATCACATTGACACAATGCACGCGGTGACCGCGTGAGGACACGGGCTCCGGCATGCAGTCGACGCGCTCTGCGATATGCCCGAGCCTCTGTTTCGCTCGAGCTCATCTCAGCGTCGAGCCCAGCCTGTCGCACCGCGCCATCAACCTCAATTGCTGCCGCTCGCTGAAGCCGGAGTCACTGCAGCGATCATGAGCACGTCGTGCCCGAGCGCATAGTGAGCCCATGCTCACTGCTGTTGTCTCCTCCCGCGCCATGTGCTCATCTCCGTCCTCCCATAGTGGCCGCGTGATCCCTGGCCACTTCTCCCCCTCTCATTGACGCCCCTCGTCGCCGAGCGCCGCTTCTAGAGTCTCCGGCGAGCTCTCGACCCCATCCTTGGCTACGCCTATAAATAGGACCCTCCCGAGCTCATTTCTCCTAACCACTCCACCCACTCAACTTCGACGACACTGTAGGAAGCCGCAGCCTGGCTGGGCACGCCTCTGGCCGCCGTCCCCAACCCGAGCTTGACGGCAATCCCCTTTCTCTGCCCCCTCCCACTCCAGTGCCTCTCGAGCTCTACCGACTGCGTGGGCGTGTTCCTGGTGGTCCACTGGTGCTAGCTAGTGCCCCTAGAGCCGCTAGAACGACCCCTCGACGCTGGCATCTTCTTCTCCAATGAGCTCCGCCTGCTGCAGCCGCTGGAGACGACCATGCCGACCTCGTCCGTCCACCCCTCGTCAAGCTACGGGTATGTGCGTATGCGCCGTAGTCTTGCGCGTCGATCCCTCCCTTCCCTGGCGGCCGCCGACCTCTCCTCGCCGGAGAAACGTCGGCAACGTGCTGCCCCTCCTTTGTTTCCCTCCTCCTCTCTGAAACCCTGACGAGTGGGGCTTGCTGTCAGCCTCTCCACTCGAGCCCGAAGCGGTACGAGTGGAGGCGTATTCACTGGAATACGCCATCGACGTCACCCCCTGGTTTTTCTATTTATTCAAATTTAAATCATTTTGACCGGTAACTTTGACCTGCTCTAACTCCTAATCTACAAGTCCAAATGAGATGATTGTTTTTGCATTAGTTTCGTTTTGAAATATTCTAGGAGCACACCAAATTTGAGATTTTTCCTTGCTGTATAGAATTTCGGGTGAATTTCATAACGGTTCTTGATATTTTCTTTTGTTGTTTTTAATTATTTTTAGAAGGAGAAACTTGCCTTGAGGAGAACTAGGAGGAGTGTGACCCTCCTCTGTACTAAGGCAAGCCACACAAATATTTGCATGGTGTCATTTCAATAACTATGACTTTCCAACTTGGATATGATATAGTTCATGCATTTAATCATTTAATAAATATTGCTTATGTTATTTCAATTGTTATGCTTAGAATGTTTAGCTTCTTGTAGTACTTGAGTGCATGGACTAGTGATGACCCACAAGTATAGGGGATCAATTGTAGCTCTTTCGATAAGTAAGAGTGTCGAACCCAACGAGGAGCAGAAGGAAATGACAAGTGGTTTTCAGCAAGGTAATGTCTGCAACTGCTAAAATTGTAAGTAACAGAGTAGTTTGATAGCAAGATAATTTGTAACGAGCAAGTAACGATAATAGTAGCAAAAGTGCAGCAAGGTAGCCCAATCCTTTTGAGGCAAAGGACAGGCCAAAACGGTCTCTTATAATAAGCAAATCGTTCTTGAGGGTACACGTGAATTTCATCTAGTCACTTTTGCTACCTCTTGAGCATGCATTGGTTTTCCCTTGAAGAGGAAAGGGTGATGCAGCAAAGTAGCGTAAGTGTTTCCGTCAGTTTTTGAGAACCAAGATATCAATACAGTAGGATACTACACGCAAATCGCCTAGTACCTGCACAAACAATCAAGAACCTTGCAGCCAACGCGATAAAGGGGTTGTCAATACCTTCACGGCCACTTGCAAAAGTGAGATCTTATAAAAGATAATAAGATAAATATTTTTGGTATTTTTGTTGCATAGATTGAAAAGTAAATATTGCAAAATAAATAGTAAACTATAATTATAGATTGGCAACTTATATGATGTAAAGTAGACCCGGGTTCCATAGGTTTCACTAGTGGCTTCTCTCAAGATAGCATATATTACGGTGGGTGAACAAATTACTGTCGAGCAATTGATAGAAAAGTGCATAGTTATGAGAATATCTAGGAATGATCATGAATATAGGCATCACGTCCGTCTCAAGTAGACCGAAACGATTCTGCATCTACTACTATTACTCCACACATCAACCGCTATCCAGCATGCATATAGAGTATTAAGTTCATAAGAACAGAGTAACGCATTAGGCAAGATGACATGATGTACAGGGATAACCTCAAGCAATATGATATAAACCCCATCTTTTTATCCTCGATGGCAACAAATACAATACGTGTCGGTTCCCTTTCTGTCACTGGGATCGAGCACCGCAAGATTGAACCCAAAGTTAAGCACTTCTCCCATTGCAAGAAAGATCAATCTAGTAGGCCAAACTAAACCGATAATTCGAAGAGACTTGTAAAGATATCAAATCATGCATATAAGAATTCAGAGAAGAATTAAATATTGTTCATAGATAATCTTGATCATAAACCCACAATTCATCGGATCTCGGCAAACACACCGCAAAAAGTATTACATCGAATAGATCTCCAAGAACATCGAGGAGAAGTTTGTATTGAGAACCAAAGAGAGAGAAGAAGCCATCTAGCTAATAACTATGGACCCAAAGGTCTGTGGTAAACTACTCACACATCATTAGAGAGGCTATGGTGTTGATGTAGAAGCCCTCCATGATCGAATCCCCCTCCGGCAGATCACCGGAAAAGGCCCCAAGATGGGGTCTCACGGGTACAGAAGGTTCCGGTGGTGGAAAAGTGGTTTCATGGCTCCCCTCAATGTTTTCAGCGTATATGAGTATATATAGGCGAAAGAAGTAGGTGAGTGGAGCTACGAGGGGCCCACGAGGGTGGGGGGCGCGCCTACCCCCCCTGGGCGCGCACTCCTGCCTCGTGGCCGCCTCGTCGCAACTCTGACTTCCACTCCAAGTCTCCTGGATTGATTTGTTCCAAGAAAGATCCTCGTGAAGGTTTCATTCTGTTTGGATTCCATTTGATATTCCTTTTCTGCGAAACACTGAAATAGGCAAAAAATAGCAATTTGCACTGGGCCTTCGGTTAATAGGTTAGTCCCAAAAATAATATAAAAGAGTATATTAAAGCCCATTAAACATCCAAAACAGATAATATAATAGCATGGAACAATAAAAAATTATAGATACGTTGGAGACGTATCAACTTTCACCATGTTGGTTCGATTTGTGTTCGCTACTTTGATAATTTGATATGTGGGTGGACCGGTGCTTAGGTGATGTTCTTACTTGAAAAACCCTCCTACTTATGATTAACCCTCCAGCAAGTATCTGCAACTACGATAAAAGTATTAAGAATAAATTCTAACCATAGGATTAAACTTTTGGATCCAATCGGTCCCTTACGGTATAGCGCATAAACTAGGGTTTAAGCTTCTGTCACTCTCGCATCCCATCATCTAATTACTACTCCACAATGCATTAACTTAGGCCCAAATATGGTGAAGTGTCATGTAGTCGACGTTCACATGACACTACTAAGGGAATCACAACAGACATACTATCAAAATATCAAACACATATCAAGTTCACATGATTACTTGCAACATGATTTCTCCCATGACCTCAAGAACAAAAGTAACTACTCACAAATGATAATAATTCTCGTCGATCCCTCCCTTCCCCGGTGGCCGCCGACCTCTCCTCACCGGAGAAACGTCGACAACGTGCTGCCCCTCCTTTGTTTCCCTCCTCCTCTCTAAAACCCTGACGAGTGGGGCTTGCTGTCAGCCTCTCCACTCGAGCCCGAAGCGGTACGGGTGGAGGCGTATTCACTGGAATACGCCATCGACGTCACCCCCTGGTTTTTCTATTTATTCAAATTTAAATCATTTTGATCGGTAACTTTGACCAGCTCTAACTCCTAATCTACAAGTCCAAATGAGATGATTGTTTTTGCATTAGTTTTGTTTTGAATTATTCTAGGAGCACACCAAATTTGAGATTTTTCCTTGCTGTATAGAATTTCGGGTGAATTTCATAAGGGTTCTTGATATTTTCTTTTGTTGTTTTTAATTATTTTTAGAAGGAGAAACTTGCCTTGAGGAGAACTAGGAGGAGTGTGACCCTCCTCTGTACTAAGGAAAGACACACAAATATTTGCATGGTGTCATTTCAATAACTATGACTTTCCAACTTGGATATGATATAGTTCATGCATTTAATCATTTAATAAATATTGCTTATGTTATTTCAATTGTTATGCTTCGAATGTTTAGCTTCTTGTAGTACTTGAGTGCATGGACTAGTGATGACCCACAAGTATAGGGGATCAATTGTAGCTCTTTCGATAAGTAAGAGTGTCGAACCCAACGAGGAGCAGAAGGAAATGACAAGTGGTTTTCAGCAAGGTAATGTCTGCAACTACTGAAATTGTAAGTAACTGAGTAGTTTGATAGCAAGATAATTTGTAACGAGCAAGTAACAATAATAGTCGCAAAGTGCAGTAAGGTATCCCAATCCTTTTAACGCAAAGGACGTGCCAAAACGGTCTCTTATAATAAGCAAAGCGCTCTTGAGGGTACAAAGGAATTTCATCTAGTCACTTTCACCATGTTGGTTCAATTTGTGTTCGCTACTTTGATAATTTGATATGTGGGTGGACTGGTGCTTAGGTGATGTTCTTACTTGAAAAACCCTCCTACTTATGATTAACCCTCCCGCAAGCATCCGCAACTATGATAAAAGTATTAAGAATAAATTCTAACCATAGGATTAAACTTTTGGATCCAATCGGTCCCTTACGGAATAGTGCATAAACTGGGGTTTAAGCTTCTGTCACTCTCGCAACCCATCATCTAATTGCTACTCCACAATGCATTCCCTTAGGCCCAAATATGGTGAAGTGTCATGTAGTTGACGTTCCACTAAGGGAATCACAACATACATACTATCAAAATATCGAACACATATCAAGTTCATATGATTACTTGCAACATGATTTCTCATGTGACCTCAAGAACAAAACTAACTACTCACAAATGATAATCATGCTCAAGATCAGAGGGGTATTAAATAGCATATTGGATCTGAACATATAATCTTCCACCAAATAAACCATATAGTAATCAACTACAAGATGTAATCAACATTACTAGTCACCCACAAGCACCAATCTATAGTTTCGGTAACAAGATTGAACACGAGAGATGAACTAGGGTTTGAGATGAGATGGTGTTGTTGAACATGTTGATGGAGATTGCCCTCCCCAAGATGGGAGAGTTTTTGGTGATGATGATGATGATGATGATGATGATTTCCCCCTCCGGGAGGGAAGTTCCCCCAGCGAAATCGCTCCGCTAGAGGGCAAAAGTGCTCCTGCCCAAGTTTCGCCTCGAGACAGCGGCGCTCTGTCCCGAAAATCCTCTCCTTATTTTTCCTAGGTCAAAATGACCTATATACCAGAAGATGGGCACCGAACGTGGGCCTGGGTGAGCACAACCCTCCAGGGCACGCCTGGGCTGCCTGGCGCGCCCAGGTGGGTTGTGCCCACCTGGTGGGCCCCCTATGGTAGTTATTTGCTCCAATATTTTTCAAATATTCCATAAAAAATCTCCGTGAAGCTTCAGCTTGTTTGGAGTTGTGCAGAATAGGTAGCCTGACATAGCTTTTTCACGTCCCGATTTCCAGCTGTCGGAATTTTCCCTCTTTCTGTGTACCTTGCATATTATGAGAGAAAAGGCATTAGAATTACCCCAAAAGGAATTATTATGGATAAAAACATCATAAATAAGAGTGGGAAAACATCATGCAAAATGGACGTATCAACTCCCCCAAGCTTAGACCTCGCTTGTCCTCAAGCGAAAACCGAAATCGGAAAACATGTCCACATGCTTAGAGAGAGAGGTGTCGATAAAAATAAAATACGGACATAGAAGCATCATGTTCATTATTATAACAGCAACAAACTTAAACATAAGACACTTATCATAGAACTTTTATCATAGGATTCTCATGAATAAGTGACAATTCATCACACTATTGAAGTATAAAGCAAAAACTCTATTAGAAACCAACAAACTATGTTCTCAGTCAACTTTGCAACTACAATTCATCATCTTTTCAGGAAGGGTCACGTATCGGAGCCTCTAGGCAAGTCCACGTACTCAACCATCATATAGTCCTCTATGATTGCTAACAGTCACCGCATACACATGAGCAAAACGTTTCAACCGGACACATAGAAAGATAGGGGCATATAGTTTCGCCTCCCAATGTATTCACCTCGAGGGTGATGTCAACAATAATAACTCATGCTACCCATATTCAACTGGACATATGTGCCTAGATCTTTCCTCACCACATGATGCTTGCCAAAGGAGAAAAGAAAAAGGAATGGAAAGAAAACTTTGACTCTTTGCATAAAAGTAAATACATAAGAGTAAAAGATAGGCCCTTCGCAGAGGGAAGCAGAGGTTGCCATGTGCTTATTTGTTTGTATTCTCAACCCCTTAGTGCAAAAGAATGTCACGTTGCATTGCCCCTTGTGATAGCGACCTTTATTATGCAGTCAGTCGCTTTTATTCTTCACCATCACAAGTTCGTGCAACGCTCAATTTTCTCTTACACTAAATGATCTCACACATTTAGAAGCAATTTTTATTGCCTTTTTGCACCGATGACAACTTACTTGAGGGATCTTGCTAAATCCCTAGGTAGGTATGGTGGACACTTGAAAATAATATTTGGGTTTAAGGGTTTTTGGATCCACAAGTAGTATGTATACTTAGTGCGGAATTTTTGGCTCGCAAAGATAGGGGCAAGCACCACATGTTAAAGGATATATGACAATATGACTTCTATGTGAATATGAACAAACCTAAATCATTAAGTTGTCTTCCTTGTCCAACTTCAACAATTTTGGCATATGATATTTTGATGGGGGCTCACAATCACAAAAGATTTCTAGGATAGTATATTTATATGTGAATCTTTTCTTACCTTATTAATTCTTTAATGAGTTGCATCATTGAATAATGCTATGTTTGTCAATCTCTAATAAAATTTTCTACTTATACTTTTCCACATGTGGTGCCATCACCTACCATAAGATTAGCATATGATCTTTTTGTTGAATTTCCTTTCCTTTTATTTATATCTTTTCCATTTATTGGAACAAGAAAGTAAAGAAAGCAAAACCTCAAACTAAATTTTATTATATATCTTGCACACGATTACAAGGATAGATCACTAAGCAAACTCTCGAAAAGAAAGGATCAAACTAAACTTTTATTCATCTAAAGCAAAAGATCGAACTAAAATAAGTAAAGGCAAAAAGATTGTGGGTATGATACCATACCGGGGCACCTCCCCCAAGCTTGGCAAAAGCCAAGGGGAGTGCCCATACCCGAAACTCAATTTTCTTTTGGTGATGAAGAAGAAGGTGGTGTTGGTGTAGTAGAGGGTTTGTCCTTCTTCCTTAGGTTGCGCTTGAGGACGTAATTTTCCTCCTTCAATTCTCTGATCTCCTGTTCGAGCTTTAGTACCTTTTTGCATAAATCTTGCTTACTATCGTGCAAAAGGCGGAAGGGTATAAACTGAACCTTAGGCCTCTTTGGTTTGTTCGGGAGGCTTGACTTTTTGAATTCCACATGCATGTCCCCAGGTTGAGGCAGCAGGGTCTCGTCCTCATCTGAGCTCGTCCACTCCTTATCCCTAGGATAATAGTCTTCCTCTTCCTCCGTGGTCCAGCCATAGTGCTCCACATCCCCATAGGACTTGGGGTTTGCGATGATATCAGGAGCAAAGCTCTCACCCTCAGAGTCTTGGGACGACATATTTTCAGGTCTGGCAGGAAAACAGGAAGAAGAGAAAATAGAAGATCTCTCCGCGATACTGTGGTCAATAGGTTCGGGGGGTATATAAAGATTTTTAATCTTGGGAGACAAGCAAACCGAAGAAAAACGGAGTCTGGAAGGTGTCCCAGGTGGGCACAACCCACCTGGGCGCACCTGGCTGCGTGCCTGGCAAGCCAGGTGCGCCCTGGTGTCTTGTGCCCACCAGGGTACACTTGCTGGAAGTTTCTTATTTTCCTAATTTTCTAAATATTCCCAAACTGACAAAAAATATTTTTGCAGATTTTTCGGAGTCCGTTTACTTACCGGATCATGTACCTGCTTATTTTCACGATTCTGGAGTTTTCCGGAAGGACTCTTTTATGTGTTCTTCCGGTGTCAGAGTTAGGATAATATTACTTTCAACATTAATGGGCGTACCTGAGATATAATGTTTTATTCGTTGCTCGTTAACAACCTTCGGGTTAGTACCTTCGGCATTATTTATTTTGATAGCTCCAGACCGATAAACCTCCTCAATGACATAGGGGTCTTCCCATTTGGAGAGGAGTTTTCTTGCAAAGAATCTGAATCGAGAGTTGTACAAAAGAACATATTCTCCGACTTTGAACTCACGCTTTTGGATTCTTTTTTCATGCCATATTTTAAATTTTTTTCTTTAAATAACTTGGCATTTTCATAAGCTTGGGTTCTCCATTCATCTAATGAGCTAATATCAAATAACCTCTTTTCACCATGAAGTTTAAAATCATAGTTGAGTTCTTTGATTTCCCAATATGCTTTATGTTCTAACTCAAGAGGCAAATGACAAGCTTTTCCATAAACCATTTTATAAGGATACATACCCATAGGATTTGTATATGTTGTTCTATAAGCCCAAAGTGCAACATCTAATTTCTTAGACCAATTATTCCAGGACCTATTGACAGTCTTTTGCAAGATTAATTTTATTTCTCTATTGCTAAGTTCAACTTGACAACTAGACTGAGGATGATAAGTTGATGAAATTCTATGGTTAACATCATACTTGGGAAGCATTTTACGGAAGGCACCATGAATAAAGTGTGAACCACCATCACTCATTAAATATCTTGGGACTCCAAACCTTGGGAAAATAACATCCTTAAGCATTTTAATAGAGGTGTTGTGATCAATACTAGTGGTTGGAATAGCTTCTACCCATTTAGTAACATAATAAACAACAACCAAAATATGTGTATACCCATTAGAGGAAGAAAAAGGTCCCATGTAATCAAATCCCCAAACATCATACGGTGTAACACCCCGGATGTAACTTGCCATAATTGTAACTCCAACTCTTGCCATTTTCGGCATTGTGATATAATATTCCCTCTGTGGTTGGGTTTCTCTTCGTTTTGCATTTTGTTCATGTCATGCATTTCATATCATGTCATCATGTGCATCGCATTCGCATACGTGTTCGTCTCATGAATCCGAGCATTTTCCCCGTTGTCCATTTTGCAATCCGGCGCTCCTATGTCCCCTGGCGTCCCCTTTTACCTTTTTCCGTGAGCGGGTATTAAACCTTCTCGGAATGGACAGAGATTTGTCAAGCGGCCTTGGTATAGCACCGGTAGACCGCCTGTCAAGTTTCGGGTCATTCGGAGGTCGTTTGATACTCCAACGGTTAACCGGGTAACCGTGAAGGCCTCGTGTGTGTTGCAGCCCAAAACCCCTCCAAAACAGCCCAAAAACCCATCTAAGTCACTCCCATGTCCATCGCGGTTCGATCACGATCGCGTGGCCGAAAACCGCACTCCATTTGGAGCTCCCTAGCTCCTTCTACCTATAAATATACCTCCCCCTCCAAAATCCCGGATGAAAACCGCCCCTAAACCCTAGACCCGCTCCTCCGCCGCCACCGGACATGTCCGGACGGCGCCGGACACGTCCGCCACCGCGCCCCCGACCAGTCCCAGCGCGACACGTCATCGCCGCCGACCCGCGCGCCGCCGAGGCCCGCCGGGCCCGGATCTGGCCCACGCGGCCCGTTCCGCCCCGCCGCCCGCGCCGCCCGGCTCCCGCGCCTCCCCGCGCCTACTGCCTCGCCGACCCCGCTCGCCGCCCGCTCACCGGAGCGCCACCGCGCCGCCCCGCGCGCGTGCGCCGCCGCCCGCCGTCCCGCCGGCCGATCCGGTGCCCCGGTGGCCGGATCCGCCCCGGGCTAACCTCGCCGGCGCCGTCCCCTTCCTCTCCGGCGACGCGCCCCGACGAACTCCGGCGAGTCGCGCCGGATCCAGATCCACCGCACTAGGGTTGACTTTTCCCCTCCCCGATTTTCCTCTAAGTCCTAATTTTATTGCATCACTGTTGCATCTTGATCGCATCATAACTTGCTGTATATTGCTCTGTTTCGTGCGTTTAATATGTCAAATTGTTCGTCTCGAAGAGTAAATCATTCCATCGCATTGCATCATTTTCATTTGAGCTCATCTTGATACCCGAATTGCTGTTAGAAGAGGGCTATGTGATGTTAGTTTCTGATTCTTATCAGAACATGCACTTTTGTCATTTTTTCCATGATTGATGTGTGCATCCTATGAAGTTGAGTCCTACATGAGTTTTGTAATATGCCATGTCATCTTTCCAGAGAATCATGCCAATTATTTTTGTGACCTCTGTGGTGACTAGCACAAGTATGCAAACTAGGGTACTTGATGTTGCAGATTTCAGAGACTTAGTAATTTCACTGTCCCTGTCTGCTGTTATTTTTATGCCATGTGTTCATGTTGTTTCCGAGAGATCTATGCCTATTTTGAGCATGATCAGTAAGAGTGTTTTGAACATATGGATTTGCTCTATCCATCCATGCCTTTTTTTGTATTTATGGAGTGCCATAGCTTGAGTCAATCGAGCTCTACTTTTGCTATAAAATGTTGCTGGCAGATTGTCTACATGTTATTCGATTTTGCCAAGCTTGTTGTAGTTGATCCTTGCGTGCTACGATGTTATTCTTGCCATTCCAAGCTTCTATGCCATGTCTTCTTGATGTATGTATGCTTAGTTTATCATGTAATTCTCTATAGTGAGTGCATCGAGCTCACGAATATGCCTACTTGTTATCTGTTTTTGACATGTCCAGTTTTCTGCCAAGTCTGAAACCTGTAACGAAAATTGCTTATTTGACATGGGTGTTATCATATTTTTTGATCCTTTTTGGCTTATGGTCAGTAAGGGACTTTTGTTAAGTGCTTTTATTAGATTCATGCTATGCCTTATTTTGCTATGTCCTGTTCTTGTAGCTTGTTGTTTCATTGCTCTAAACATGTCATCCTGATGTTAGTTTCTGGCATGTTATTTTCACCAAGTCTGTGAACCTGTTATCTTTTGCACTTTTGCCATGCTTGTTTGAACCTGTTGTGTTGTGATTTAGCCGTAGCTCAATGTTCATATTTTGTCAAGCATCTTGAGTAGATTACTGTCATATGCTTTGTTGATATGTTTGGGTGCAGTAGCTTAATTTCTTGTTGCTTGCTAAGTAGCATCATGCTGTTAATGGCAGATTATTGTCATTCTTGTATTGCTTGTCATTTGCAAACCGCGCATCCGATTCCGGTGATCTTTATATCGATTTCAACCGAAATCACCTCACCTATCCAGTGGCATACTTGGTTTGCCAAGATTATGCCTTGTTTATCTTTTTCCTTCCGAAGCACGCATATGCATTGCATATCACATCTCGCATATCATGCCATGATTTGCATCATGTTGCTTGCGCATTGCATCGTGATTGATGTTTGTCCCCTTTGCTTGTGTTCTTGTTGTGGGTAGAGCCGGGATACGAGTACGTGAACGAGGAACCTGTTGAGAACGCTTACGAGGACCAAGCTCTCGACGACTCTGAGAACCTTGCAGGCAAGATGACCATACCCTCGAAATCACTTCTATCTTTGCTTGATAGATGCTCGCTCTTTTGGTATGCCTTTGCTGCGATACCTACCACTTGCTATATCATGCCACCCATATTGCCATGTCAGCCCCTAACCATCCATGTCCTAGCAAACCGTTGTTTGGCTATGTTACCGCTTTGCTCAGCCCCTCTTATAGCGTTGCTAGTTGCAGGTGAAGATGAAGTGTGTTCCTTGTTGGAACATGGACTTGTTGTTCCTTGTTGGAACTTGTTTACTTGTTGGGATATCACAATACCTCTTATTTAATTAATGCATCTATATACTTGGTAAAGGGTGGAAGGCTCAGCCTTATGCATGGTGTTATGTTCCACTCTTGCCACCCTAGTTTTCGTCATACCGGTGTTATGTTCCTTGATTTTGCGTTCCTTACACGGTTGGGTGATTTATGGGACCCCCTTGACAGTTCGCTTTGAATAAGACTCCTCCAGCAAGGCCCAACATTGGTTTTACCATTTGCCACCTAAGCCTTTTTCCCTTGGGTTCTGCAGACTCAAGGGTCATCTTATTTTAACCCCCCTCGGGCCAGCTCTCCTTCGATTGCTGGTCCAAACTAGAGCGCTTTGCAGCGCCCCCTCAAGGAAACTTGAGGTTTGGTTTTAGTTGTACGGACAGCTCATCCGGATGTGCCCTGAGACCGAGATATGTGCAGCTCCTATCAGGATTTGTCGGCACAATCGGGCGGCTTTGCTGGACTTGTTTTATTACTGCCGAGATGTCTTGTAGTCCGGGATTCCGAGACTGATCGGGTCTTCCCGGTAGAAGGAATATCCTTCGTTGACCGTGAGAGCTTATAATGGGCTAAGTTGGGACACCCCTGCAGGGTGTTATCTTTCGAAAGCCGTGCCCGCGGTTATGAGGCAGATGGGAATTTGTTGATGTCCGGTTGTAGAAAACCCGAAGTTGACCTTATTTAAAACACATCAAACGCGTGTGTAACCGTGATGGTCCCTTCTCGGCGGGGTCCGGGAAGTGAACACGGTGTTGGAGTTATGTTTGACGTAGGTTGTTCTAGGATCACTTCTTGATCACTTCTAGCTTCTCGACCGTGCTTTGCTTCTCTTCTCGCTCTCTTTTGCGTTGTAGCCACCATATATGCTAGTCGCTTGCTGCAGCTCCACCTCACAATCCTTTTCCTACCTATAAGCTTAAATAGTCTTGATCTCGCGGGTGTGAGATTGCTGAGTCCCCGTGACTCACAGATTCTACCAATACAGTTGCAGGTGCCAACGATGCCAGTGCAGATGACGCGCCCGAGCTCACTTGGGAGTTCGACGAGGAACGTGACCGTTACTATGTGTCTTTTCCAGATGATCAGTGGAGCCCAGTTGGGGTGATTCGGGGATCTGTGTAGCATTTGGGGTAGTCTTCTTTTATTTTGGTTCCGTAGTCGGACCTTGAGTGTAATCTGGATGATGAATGTTTATTTATGTATTGTGTGAAGTGGCGACTGTAAGCCAACTATGTATATATTTCCCTTATGTATTACATGGGTTGTGTGAATATTACCTCACGTGCGACATTGCTTTCAATGCGGTTATGCCTCTAAGTCGTGCCTCGACACGTGGGAGATATAGCCGCATCGAGGGCGTTACATATGGTTCAACAATAAGTGAATAATTCATAGGCATTTCTTGATGCTTACCGATATTACCTATCCTTTGGCACTCATCACAAGATAAGACGAACTTATGGGCATCCTTGAAGAGAGTAGACCAATAAAATCCAGATTGCAATACCTTGTGAGCAGTTCTATCTCTAGCATCATGCCCTCCATAAGCTTCGGAGTGACATTTTTGTAGGATTTGTCCTTGTTCATGCTCAGGTACACAACGTCTTATAATACCATCTACTCCTTTATTAAGATGTGGGTCATCCCAAAAGTAATGTCTTAAATCATAGAAGATTTTTTTCTTTTGTTGATATGTAAAGCTAGGTGGTAAATATTTAGCAACAATGTAATTAGCATAGTCAGCATACCAAGGAGTATTATGAGCAACATTTATTGCAACTAACTGCTCATCAGGAAAACTATCATCAATAGGTAGTGGGTCATCAAGCACATTTTCAAGCCTAGACAAGTTATCAGCCATAGGGTTCTCAGCTCCTTTTCTATCAGTGATATGTAAATCAAATTCTTGTAACAAGAGAAACCATCGAATAAGTCTAGGTTTAGCATCTTTCTTTTCCAAGATATTTAGTAGCAGCATGATCAGTGTGAACAATTACTTTTGAATCAACAATGTAAGATCTAAAATTATCACAAGCAAACACCACTGCTAGGAATTCTTTTTCAGTAGTTGCATAATTTCTGTGAGCACTGTCTAGAGTTTTACTAGCATAATGAATAACATTCAGTTTCTTATCAACTCTTTGTCCTAGAATAGCACCAGTAGCATAATCACTAGCATCACACATAATTTCAAAATGTAAGTTTGAATCAGATGGTTGAACAATAGGTGCATAAATTAAGGCTTTCTTGAGTGTTTCGAAGGCTTGTAAACAATCATCGTCGAAAACAAAAGGAACATCCTTTTGCAAAATATTCATAAGAGGCCTAGAAATTTTAGAGAAGTCTTTGATAAATCTCCTATGGAAACCAGCATGACCTAGGAAACTATGAATACCTTTGATATCTTTAGGACATGGCATTTTCTCAATTGCATCAACCTTGGCTTTGTCCACTTCAATACCTCTTTCAGAAATTTTGTGACCCAAGACAATGCCTTCATTAACCCTAAAGTGGCACTTCTCCCAATTCGAGACAAGATTTGTATGCTCGCATCTCTGCAAATCTCGATCAAGATTGCTTAAACAATCATCAAAAGACTTCCCATAAACAGAGAAGTCATCCATGAAAACCTCAACAATCTTTTCACAAAAGTCAGGTAATATAGCAGTCACGCATCTTTGAAAGGTAGCAGGTGCATTGCATAAACCAAAAGGCATACGTCTATAAGCATAAGTTCCAAAGGGAGAAGTAAAAGTGGTCTTTTCTTGATCAGGTTGGGAAACATGTATTTGCGAAAAACCAGAATATCCATCAAGGAAGCAAAAATGTGTGTGCTTAGATAATATTTTTAGCATTTGATCAATAAAAGGCAATGGGTAATGATATTTTCTAGTTGCTTTGTTTAATTTTCTAAAATCAATTACCATTCTATAGCCTGTAACAATTCTTTGTTGAATAAGCTCATCCTTATCATTAGGAACAACAATAATACCTCCTTTCTTAGGGACACAATGAACAGGACTTACACATCTACTATCAGCTATAGGATAGATTATACCTGCTTCCAGAAGTTTTAAGGTTTCCGTTCTTACCACTTCTTTCATTTTCAAATTTAACTGACGTTGGTGATCAACAATGGGCTTAGCATCAGGTTTCATATTAATCTTGTGCTAACATAGAGTGGGACTAATGCCCTTTAAATCATCAAGAGTATATCCAATAGCAGCTCCACGCTTCCTTAGAACTTTCAATAATCTTTCTTTTTCATGTTCTGGAAGGTTAGCACTAATAATAACAGGATATATCTTCTTTTCATCAAGATAAGCATATTTCAAAGTGTCTGGCAATTGTTTTAATTCAAACACAGGATCACCTTTAGGTGGAGGAGGACCTCCTGGAGTTTCAATAGGCAAATTGTGTTTAAGCAGATGACGTTGTTCAAAGAAAATCTTATCTATTTCATTTCTTTGATGCATATGTAAATCATTTTGATGGTCCAGCAAATATTGTTATAAAGGATCACTAGGTGGTACAACAATAGAAGAAAGACCAATTATTTCATCCTCACTAGGTAATTCTTTTTCATGAAGCTTTCTACTGAACTTGGAAAAATTAAACTCATGAGATTCATCACCGAAACTAACACCGACGGTTTGTTTCTCACAATCTATCTTAGCATTAACGGTGTTTAAGAAAGATCTACCAAAGATAATGGGACAAAAGTCATCTTGTGGGGAACCAAGAACAAGAAAATCATTAGGGTATTTTATTTTCCCACACAAGACTTCAACATCTCTAACAATCCCAAGTGGTGTGAGGGTATCTCTATTAGCAAGTTTAATAGTGGCATCTATTTCTTCTATTTCAGCGGGTGCTATCTCATCCATATTTTCTTGATAAAGGGTAAAGGGGATGTCACTTACGCTAGCACCTATGTCACATAAACCATGATAAGAGTGATATCCTATTTTAACTCAGACAACAGGCATGCCAACAACGGGTCTATGTTTATCCTCTTTATCAGGATTAGGAATTCTAGTAGCTTCATTACAGAAGTAAATAACATGAACATCTATATTATCTTCCAGGAGATCCTTAACCATAGCAACGGTAGGCTCTACTTTTATTTGTTCATCAGGTTTAGGTGTTCTAATATAGCTTTTGTTAACCACAATTGAAACTTTAGCATGTTCCTTTATCCTAACAGGGAAAGGTGGTTTCTCAATATAAGCAGTAGGAACAACTAGATCAACATTATAAAGTATAGTTTCTTCTTTAGCTAGTACCGGTTCTTTAATTTCTTCTTTAATAGGTGGGTGATATTTAAACCACTTCTCTTTAGGGATATCGACATGGGTAGCAAATGATTCACAAAAGGAGGCTACTATCTCAGATTCAAGTCCATATTTAATGCTAAACTTTTGAAAAGCATCAGTATTTATAAAAGATTTAACATACTCATACTTTAGCTTAATACCTGACTCTTTACCTTCTTCGAGTTCCCAATCTTCAGAGTTATGTTTAATTCTTTCCAAAAGATCCCACCGGAATTCAATAGTCTTCTTTATAAAAGAACCAGCAGAAGAAATATCGAGCATGGGTCGATCATTATGAGAAAGCCGAGCCTAAAAATTCTAGATAATAATTTCTCTTGAGAGCTCATGATTGGGGCATGAATATAACATTGACTTAAGCCTCCCCAAGCTAGAGCGATACTTTCTCCTTCACGAGGCCAAAAATTATATATGTAATTCCGATCACGATGAACTAGATGCATAGGATAACTTTTTGGCGAAACTCCAATTTCAATCGATTCCAATTCCAAGATCCAATATCATTGCATAGCCTATACCATGCTAATGCTTTTCCCTTCAAATATAAAGGGAAAAACTTTTTCATAACTTCATCTATGAGTAAACCTGCAAGCTTAAACAATCCACAAATTTGTTCCACATATATTAAGTGCATATCAGGATGTTCGGTTCCATCTCCTACATAAGGATTAGCTAGCAGTTGTTCTATCATACCCGAAGGAATTTCATATTCAATATTTTCAGTAGATGCAGAGGGTTGAGGAGTAGCTCATTGTAGTTCTGATCGAGGTGAAGATACCCCGAACAAGCCCCTCAAGGGATTGTTCTCCATAGTAACAAGTGACAATAAATTTCAGCACACTATGTAAATATTTCCTTACCAAATTCCACTTACCAAAGGCGCTTCACTCCCCGGAAACGGCACCAGAAAATAGCCTTGATGACCCACAAGTATAGGGGATCAATTGTAGCTCTTTTCAATAAGTAATAGTGTCAAACCCAACGAAGAGCAGAAGGAAATGACAAGTGGTTTTCAGCAAGGTAATGTCTACAAGTGCTGAAATTGTAAGTAACTGAGTAGTTTGATAGCAAGATAATTTGTAACGAGCAAGTAACGATAATAGTAGCAAAGTGCAGCAAGGTAGCCCAATCCTTTTAACGCAAAGGACGTGCCAAAACGGTCTCTTATAATAAGCAAAGCGTTCTTGAGGGTACAAAGGAATTTCATCTAGTCACTTTCACCATGTTGGTTCAATTTGTGTTCGCTACTTTGATAATTTGATATGTGGGTGGACCGACGCTTAGGTGATGTTCTTACTTGAAAAACCCTCCTACTTATGATTAACCCTCCCGCAAGCATCCGCAACTACGATAAAAGTATTAAGAATAAATTCTAACCATCGGATTAAACTTTTGGATCCAATCGGTCCCTTACGGAATAGTGCATAAACTGGGGTTTAAGCTTCTGTCACTCTCGCAACCCATCATCTAATTGCTACTCCACAATGCATTCCCTTAGGCCCAAATATGGTGAAGTGTCATGTAGTTGACGTTCCACTAAGGGAATCACAACATACATACTATCAAAATATCGAACACATATCAAGTTCACATGATTACTTGCAACATGATTTCTCATGTGACCTCAAGAACAAAACTAACTACTCACAAATGATAATCATGCTCAAGATCAGAGGGGTATTAAATAGCATATTGGATCTGAATATATAATCTTCCACCAAATAAACCATATAGTAATCAACTCACAAGCACCAATCTATAGTTCCGGTAACAAGACTGAACACAAGAGATGAACTAGGGTTTGAGATGAGATGGTGCTATTGAAGATGTTGATGGAGATTGCCCTCCCCAAGATGGGCACCGGAGGTGGGCCTGGGTGAGCACAACCCACCAGGGCGTGCCTGGGCTGCCTGGCGCGCCCAGGTGGGTTGTGCCCACCTGGTGGGACCCCTATGGTAGT
The DNA here is from genome assembly GCA_032464435.1 of Aegilops umbellulata. Classification (NCBI taxonomy): domain Eukaryota; kingdom Viridiplantae; phylum Streptophyta; class Magnoliopsida; order Poales; family Poaceae; genus Aegilops; species Aegilops umbellulata. Next base: position 35,571,159 of record CP136055.1, on the reverse strand, counting down.
TATTTGCTCCAAGGTTGTCGGAATCATGATTCTATTATACGATTCCACGTCTTTATGATCCAAACTAGCCCCTCTAATTCTATGATTTTAGTTCATAGAATCTACGTTTCTACGATCCTGATAGTGAAGATTCTACGATTTGCGATCGTACTGTCGGAGCTCTGATCCTATTTAAAATCGCGCTTCTGACAACCTTGATTTGCTCCAATATTATTCAAATATTTCATAGAAATTATCTGTGAAGTTTCAGCTTGTTTGGAGTTGTGCAGAATAGGTAGCCTGACGTAGCTTTTTTAGGTCCAGATTTCTAGCTGCCGGAATTCTCCCTCTTTGGGTGTACCTTGCATATTATGAGCGAAAATCCATTAGAATTAATCCAAAAAGCATTATTATGGATAAAAACATCATAAATAATAGTAGGAAGACATTATGCAAAATGGCGTATCAACTAGTGTGATGCAGCAGAGTGATTTTGATAGCATGACTATGGTTTGGTTATGATCGGTATTATTTTCATAAATGATTTATTATTTTCACCATGCTAATGCCATAACTAAAAATGATTGAGTTAAAACCAGTGCCTATAAAGTGATTAGTAGTGCAGGTAGAATGATTCTTTGATGTTCATCCGTTTCATTTCAGATATTTGCATGTTCATGGCATATTATGGCTCGAGTTCTTTTAATTCAAGTTAAACGTGATGATAATTCAACTTGAACAAAATGTTGATCGAGTCATGGTGCCACCGAATCGAGCTTCACAGTGCAACCACATTTGCCTTTATGGGAAGGCCTTTATTCGGTCAGTTGTCATGCCTCTGTTCGGTGCCTCCAACGAGGGAAGGTTATGGGCGTGTGGTACCCTGGCCCGGTAAGCAGACATAACCTTGTGTGCCCGTTGTTGTTATGGTACCTTGTCCCCGTTTGGACCATTTATGTTTTGCCACAACGGTGGCTCTTGTATGTCACGGGTTGACATCGAGGCCACCCATGACTTAGCCCAAAGGGGAGTTGGTCGGAGTGGCCGGGAGAGTGTCATGACAATGGGTTGTTTTTGTCGGAATGTCGTTGGTCCACCCGAATGGGAGTTCGAGGCCATGGATTCCATGGTGTGGTTCCAGTGTGCTAACCTTTGCAGAGTGTGTGTTAAATCTATCGATAGCCGCATCCTCGGTTACTGTCGTGGAATTGTCACGTCAGTTGTCCTCTTGCAAGGACTTAGTCATGGAGCCATCGCAACTAGCAAGATTAAAGGGGTTAATCGGGACAAAGGACATGAGAGGTTTATACTAGTTCAGCCCCTTGCGGTGAAGGAAGGCCTACGTCTAGTTGGTTTGGTATTGCTTGAGGTTTCGATGACCAGGGAGCGAGATACGCTACGCCCGGTTCTTGATGTGTTCTTTCTTGCCCTAAGCCGCCGGCAGGTCGTCCCCTTATATACACGGTGTTGACGCCCTGCGGCCTATAGAGTCCCGGCCGGCTCATAAAAAGTGTCCGGCTCAGCGACTAGTTACTTCTACCTTACAGTACAAGTTATACCATCATGGCGGTTTATCTCCACGGGCTTCAGAGGCATCAGTGGGCCTTTAGGCCCTTTAGTGGATCGCCATCTTCATGCCTTGGTCTTGGGCTTCTGATGAACCTCTCTTTGCGTAACATGGCCCCTTCTGGCCGGCTTACACAAATAGTCATATCCCCCAACATTAGGACCCAGATTGATTTGAACCGGTTCATGTCAATCTTAAAAAACCTTATGAAGTGGTCTTTAGTCTTCTGTCCTTTGTGAAAATTGTAACCCGCCATGAAGTCATCATCTGGATCCGGGTTAAATCATCATGATGTCATCTTCAATAAAATTTGTATTTTAATTCATCATATCTTCAATGGATATCTGCCTTTACTGACCCTCCCAAAAATCGAGGCGTCGGGGCCGCTGGATAATAATGTCTTGGTCTCCTCGTTTCTCGCACCGTCCCAGTCGGCCCTTCCTTATAAATAGGCTCGACCTAGGTCCTTTTCATTTTCTCCCTCAGTCATCTTCATCCTCTCTCTGCCTCACTCTGACTCGAGATCCACCGTCGTCGCCGCCGTCAAGCTCCTTGTCTTCACCAACTCAGGCCGCTGCATCGACCTGAATTTGACCAAAGAAACGCGACGAATCTTAGCTGCAGCTCCGCATCTGTAAGTCTCTTTTCCTTTCTGTCTTAGATCTGCATTATAGTGCTCATCGAGTTCGTCGGTGTTCATCTCCGCTCGCCGCGAACCCTTGATGTATTTCACCTCCGATGACCTGCTCAGATTGTTTGAATAGCATATAACTGCTGCGGTGATTGTTTTATGCTTATCTCGAACACAAACAAATCTCTTTTCTTTTGTTCAGAGGCTTCCTTCGAGTGTACGAACTTCTCCGCACCGTTTTAGGTCTAGAAAAATTTCCTTTCCAGAGCATTGTTTGATCCAAAATAATAATTGCAATCTGTGAAACCTGTTTGTCCCACACTTAGCCAAAAATTGCGTTGTTGACTCTGTTTCAGCCATAGTAGTTCGTGTACCCGGTTTAAGATAATACCGGCTGTCAACACCGCTTGCTTCTGGCGACTTAAGAAAACCTTAATCATATTTAATTCCTGCAGCTGTTAAACATTACCACTTAGTTACCTGTATGTCATTAGGCCCCTTCTTAAGCCGCCATCTTGAATAAACCCACAACGTTTTCCTCCGGGTTATAATTAAACCGGAAAAAATCCTTTATCTTGCTGTAGGCATTGATTTACACAATGGCACCCAAAGCTGCCAAACCTCCGGTGACTTGCAACTAGGTCAAATCCACCGTTACGGAAGGTTCTTTAGCTGGGTTTGTGAAATCTGGCCATCTGCCGCGAAAGGAAATTATGTCCTATCGTGCTCCTAACCCATCAGAGGAGAAGCCTCAACCCAAGAAAGGGGAGGTAATCGTGTTTACGGATCATATGAACCGGGGCTTTGCTCCACCCGGGTCAAAATTCTTCAGAGATGTTCTGCATTTCTTTGACCTTAGACCTCAAGACATCGGGCCCAACTCCGTGTCAAATCTCTGCAACTTCCAAGTGTTTTGCGAAGTGTACCTTGGAGAAGAGCCAAGTTTGACCTTGTTCAGAGAGCTGTTTTATATGAACCGGCAAAATGAACGTGCCAATGGACCCTGTCTGGAACTCGGTGGTATTTCGATCCAACGACGAAAAGACTGTCTTTTCCCTTATGTAGAACTGCCAAGCCACCCGAAGGAGTGGAACTAGACATGGTTCTACTGCCAAGATACCTCTCCGGTTGGTGAGAATCCGCTACCCGGCTTTCGCGCTCTGTGCTTGGAGTCCAACCACCCATTGGCTGATAAATTATCTCGGGTTGAACGTATTCCTCTTGCCCCCACCATAAAGAAGATTAAGGCTCTTTTGGGCAATGGCTTGGATGGCATTGATTTGGTCCGGACCTGGATTACCTGGCGGGTGATTCCGTTAAGCCGCTGACCCGGCTTAATGTGTACTTACTCAGGGGAAAAGGATGACCCGCTGCGTCACAGTTATGATGATTTACCAGATGACACGGTCGAGGCTATGATCCAGTCACTGTTGAAAGAGGGGACTGTGGTGAACAATACCTTCAGCTTACTCCCCTTCTGCAAGAATAACCCGCCCCCTGCAGTAAGTCATCAGTCTCAATGATCACCTTTATTATATTAACCTCCGGCTTATTCATGCCCTTTCACAACTCTTTACAGGAAAACGACAAGTTCTAGAAAGTCCCGTATGACCATGAGGCGGACAAACAAGCCCGGGCAACAAAGAGGGCCGAAAAAAGAACCACCAGGCCTTCTACTTCAAAGAAGAGGAAACCAAGTGCTTCAGAGATGTTCCAGCTCGATGATTCTGATGATAACGAGGAAGAGGTAACCTTTCAACTTCCTTCACTCCTTTATCATTACCTTACTAACACTATTCTCCTTTTTTCAGGAAGACACGGGGAACAGCCAACCCGTCGAGGAAGAGGTAACTATCATCTCCTCCGACTCCAAGCCTCGGCCGCGTCAGAAAATTTGAAGAGTAACCCGGAAAGTAAGATTTTCACACCCTTTGGCTTACCAAGACCCTGACTTTCTTTTGAAGCAACAGCAATTTGAAAACCGGAGGCAGACCCGGACCAGCAAGGATGCAGAGCTCTCCTCCGGCTTACCTGACGCAACCCGGAAGCGCCGGTCTGAGGTTATCTCCGACTTATACCCTTTTTTACCTTTGGTGGGTCAAATCCGTCAACCTCTCAATTCCTCCGACTCCCATTATCAGGATACCTCTCCTTCATCCGGCGAGTCCATGCAGTCCAACATGCCGGCTTTTAAGACTGCTCCTGGGTAATATCAATTTATTTACCTTATGTTTGTTCTTCCTCATGCTTCTGTACTCATTCTTCTACTTTGTCCATAGCATGCTAGTTAAGCCCAGGAAGAAAACGAAGAAAGATAACCTGGCGGAAGACCCTGTGGTAACTGAACTGAAACTGAGCATAGCTGCCCCCGGCTCTCCCACACATCAATCGCCACTTGAACCGGCTCAGGATACTGTAGTACCAACCTCTGATCCGCCTGCTGTAGATATTCTGGTTGGTTCTGTTTATCCGAAAGCACCTAGCCCGACCAAGACGATTGATCCAGAAGTGGAAATACTCAAGACGCAGTTTGTCGAGCCGGGCCGGCCCATAGTTCTTGCCAGATGTTTTGCTAAGGAGGATTTATTGGAACGTTGTAAAGCCAAAATAGCCATCACTGACTATACTCATTTAAGTATTGGAGAGCTTGTCTCGGGTTATATTAACCAGGTGCATAGCAGCCATGACCTGGAAATTGACATGGTGAAGCAAATACAACAAAAATCTGAGGTACGACTTATGCTTCCTTACTTTCAATCATACTTACTGTACCAGCCCCCAAGTCTATTGCTTATTAGGAAATATGCTTTAAACTTGCAATACACATTAGTCCCCAAGTGCCAAGCATCTTTGCTTGCAAAGTGCTTGGGACTTTAATATCCAAGACCGGCTTAATAATGTAGAAAGCTTCGGTACACATTAGCCCCCAAGTGTCAAGTATGTTTGCTTTCAAAGTGCTTGAGACTTTGAAATTATTTATCATGATGCTAACTGTAACCCGGGATAACGCAGGCTACCATAAGTCAATTGGAATCGGAGATTGCTGACCTTAAAACCGCCTGTCAGCCAAGGAACTTGAAATTCAAAATGCCAACTCCAAGTTTGAACTCAGCGTCTCTGAACAAGAGAAGTTGAAGAAGAACTTTGAGTCGGAGAAGAAAACCTGGGCTGATGAGAAGGCCTCTCTGGTGACCCGGGCCAAGGCAGCCGAAACGTCCCTTGCAAAGGTAAACACCGAGCTGTCCGGCTTGAAGCGTCAGATATCTCGAATGGTCTCAGCGATCTTCGGTACGTTTCCTTGTATGAACCTCAAATACTGTTATCCTTCCTTTAACGACCAAGCTAATTATCACTTCCGTCTTACTCTTTGTTTAACAACACAGGCCCCAGAAGTAAAACCCTCCAACAGGACATGGTAGTCAAACTGAAAGCCGTCTATACTCTGGTGGAACAATTATACATCGGGTCACAACATGCTTTGGCTGTTGTGGCCTTATCAAATGACGTGCCCCACCTCTTGCAAGATGTGTTACGACGGCTTGCTGTGCTCCCCCAGCGGATTCAAGAGTTGAGACGGGCCCAAGCAAGAGCCGGAGCAATAGCCGCCTTGAGTCGGGCCAAGGCCTGGTTACCAGAGCTAGACCCGGCCGACATCGCTCTTGGGTATCCAAGTTTAAAGGAGGATGGCACAACGTTTGATCAAAAAGATTTCACCAGCTGCGTGAGGGACATACGCCCTGTGGCCACTCAAATTGGGAATGATACTGACCTCTCCAAGTATCAGCCAGGTTATGATAAGGAGAATCTGAGAATCCCCACACCGCATTACGATGATGTCAGCCTGATCCCTCCAATTCGTAAGCATACCTTTGCCCCTGAAGTAGACCCAACCGGTTTAATAGATGATGAAGCTGAGTTTGAAGCCTTGAGTGGCATTGACTGGGCATCATCATCCTTCCAGGACAAGGCAACTAGCGAAGAGGCGGAGAAGGATAACCCGGAAGCTTCAGGTCAACCCCAAGAGTAAATTGCAAGGCGTCACCTGCGTATGTATTGTATAAAAACAATGCCTCATCATTCAGGCTCGGGGAGTCTTGTAATAGAGCCAAAAACACTCTGAGTTTGTCATGCCTTCACGCATGCTTATGGCCCTTAAGACTTGCATAAGCTGCCATTGTTATGCACTTCATAGTTTATGTGAATCTGTTATATTCTTGCAGAAATGTCTTGCATTGCCCTGCACAGAAGATAAACAAAATCCCTTGGCGACTTATCGCATTGAGAGTTACATAAGCTTCTGATAACCCGGAGTGTTACAGGAAAACCAACTTATGATTGAACTTAGCAGATGTAATCATAATGATATGCCTGTGATGCTTATGTTTACCTCTGAAAGTAAATTTAACTCCTGATGATTGCAATATAAAGGTTCACCTGGTATTTAGTAACCCGGAGTAACCAATATTCACCCGGAGGGTTGTGATTCACACTATGGTATTTTGAAGAGGATCTTAATATAACCAAATAGTGATACTTATAAAGCATGATGAATAATAAACAAATTTCAAAGGCTTCTGATTCGAATACGATCAGTGAACCGTTCCAAAGGGGTTAAGCTAAGATTCGGATGCGATCATATAGCCCCCAGTGGCTGTGGCAATGTCGATCAGGTGGGTATCGACAGCTATGTTCTCTTTGGTTCGAATACGACCTATGTTTGAACAGGAAGCCCCCAAGTGACCATAAGAGTTGTTTAATGACGCTGATTCGAATACGATCCACGTCAGACCCAAAGGGGTTAAGCTATGATTCAAATATGATCAGGAAGCCCCCAAGTGGGCTTGGCTGTATGCCGATCAAGTTGGTATCGACAGCTATGTTCTGTTTGGTTCGAATACGACCTATGTTTGAACAGGAAGCCCCCAAGTGATCATGGCTACATTCAGATATGATCATAAGCCGGACCAAAGGAAAGCCGGATTCAGATGTGACCCACTTCCTCTTGGTTATTTCCACCACCTGACAAAAGAAACACATAAAACCTTTTTTGGGATGGAAAAAAGGACAGAGGTCCTGCTTTATTGCTTTATGTAATATATACATAGGATAGATATACACATATTAGAGCCGGTGGCTCAAGTATAGTAAGGCCGAAGATGAGCGATATAACATGGCCGGCGGGTCTCCTCCTCCGACTTACGTGAGTCTTTGTGCTCTCGAACATCGATAAGGTAGTATGACCCGTTGTTCAGATTCTTGCTGACCACAAAGGGTCCTTCCCAAGGAGGGGATAGCTTGTGCATGTCAGATTGATCCTGGATGAGCCGGAGCACTAAGTCGCCTTCCTGAAAGGTTCTGGACCTAACCCGGTGGTTGTGGTAGCGGCGCAGGTCTTGCTGGTAAATCGCCGAGCGGGCTATTGCCAAGTATCGTTCCTCGTCCACCAGGTCCAGTGCATATTGCCGAGCTTTTTCGTTGTCCGCCTCAACATAAGCCGCCACACGGGGTGAATCATGACGGATGTCACTTGGTAGAACCGCCTCTGCTCCGTACACCATGAAGAAAGGTGTGTAACCCGTGGAACTGTTAGGTGTGGTATTGATGCTCCAAAGTATAGAAGGTAACTCCTCCACCCAACAACCCGGCGTCCACTGTAAGGGGACTAAGAGCCGGGGCTTGATACCCTTCAAGATCTCTTGATTAGCTCGTTCTGGTTGACCATTGGATTGAGGATGAGCCACAGCCGAAACGTCAAGCCGGATATGTTCTCGTTGATAGAACTCTTCCATAGCTCCTTTGGAAAGGTTAGTGCCATTATCAGTTATGATGCTGTGTGGAAAACCGAAGCGAAAAATCACCTTTTTCATGAACTGGACCGCCGTGGCTGCATCACACTTACTGACTTGATCCGCCTCAACCCACTTTGTAAACTTGTCAACCGCTACCAAGAGGTGTGTCTTTTTATCCTTAGACCTTTTGAAAGGCCCGACCATATCAAGCCCCCAGACTGCAAACGGCCAAGTAATTGGAATCATCCTCAATTCTTGAGCCGACACATGGGCTCGTCGTGAGAACTTCTGACATCCGTCACATTTACTGACCAAGTCTTCTGCATCAGCATGAGCCGTCAGCCAATAAAACCCATGACGGAAAGCTTTGGCCACAAGAGATTTTGAGCCGGCGTGATGACCACAATCACCTTCATGAATCTCGCGAAGGATCTCCTGACCCTCTGTAGGTGACACGCAACATTGAAATGCTCCAGTGACGCTGCAGTGATGTAACTCGCCATTGACAACTGTCATGGACTTGGACCGCCAGACGATTTGTCTTGCCAAGGTCTCATCCTCCGGCAACTCTCCCCGGGTCATGTAAGCCACATAAGGCACTGTCCAATCCGGGATAGCGTGGAGAGCCGCCACCAGTTGTGCCTCCGGGTCTGGTATTGCCAGATCTTCCTCTGTAGGTAACTTAACAGAAGGATTATGCAAAACATCAAGAAAGGTGTTAGGCGGCACCGGCTTACGGTGAGATCCCAGTTGGCTTAAGGCATCAGCCGCCTCATTCTTCCTTCGATCAATGTGTTCCACCACATAACCCATGAAGTGTCCAGCCACAGCATCAACCTCACAACGGTAAGCCGCCATAAAGGGATCTTTAGAATCCCACTTGCCTGACACCTATTGAGCCACAAGGTCTGAGTCTCCTAAGCATCTCACCCGGCTTAAGTTCATCTCTTTGGCCATCCGGAGAACATGGAGTAGAGCCTCGTACTCGGCTGCGTTGTTAGTACAAGGAAACATAAGCCGGAGCACATGACAAAATTTATCACCTCGAGGGGAAGTTAACACGACTCCAGCCCCCGAGACTTCCAGCTGCCTCAGGTCCCTGTAGCTTCTCCTCAGGTCAATGTGAATAGTCCAATATGTGTTGTCGGGCTTCTCCTCAGGTCCCTGTAGCTCTGTCCAGTCATTGATAAAATCGACCAGGGCTTGACACTTAATGGAAGTACGTGGCACATACTTCAAACCATGAGGCCCGAGCTCAATGGCCCACTTGGTGACTCGTCCTGTGGCTTCTCTATTCTGGATGATGTCTCACAAGGGGGAAGAACTTACCACAGTGATAGGGTGACCTTGGAAGTGCTGTTTCAGCTTCCGGCTGGCCATGAACACCCCGTAAACCAGCTTCTGCCAATGAGGGTACCTTTGCTTTGACTCAATGAGCACCTCACTGACATAATAAACCGGCCGTTGAACCGGATGCTCCTTACCAGCCTCCTTGCGTTCCACCACAATTGCAACGCTGACAGCTCGTGAATTAGCAGCTACAAGAACCGGTGGCTCGGATAGCTGTCTCTTCAAATCCTCAAAAGCAGCATTAGCAGCTTCACTCGAGACAAAGGTGTCTGCCTTCTTCATCATCTGATATAGCGGTAGGGCCTTCTCACCAAACCGGCTTATGAATCGACTTAAAGCAGCAACACGACCCGCCAGTCGTTGAACATCGTTGATGCACGCCGGCTTAGCCAAAGAGGTGATTGCTTTGATCTTCTCCGGATTGGCTTCGATGCCCCTGTTTGAGACCAAGAATCCCAAAAGCTTGCCTGCAGGTACACCGAATACACACTTCTCCGGGTTAAGCATCATATTGTAAACCCGGAGGTTATCAAAGGTTTCCCTGAGATCAGATATCAGGGTTTCTGTCTCTCTGGACTTGACCACTATGTCATCCACATAAGCATGCACATTGCGCCCAATCTGATTGTGGAGACAATTATGTACACACCGCTGATAAGTCGCCCGGGCACTCTTGAGCCCAAAAGGCATAGACACATAACAGAAGGCTCCAAATGGAGTGATGAAAGCCGTCTTCTCCTGGTCTTTAACTGCCATCTTGATCTGAAGATAACCAGAGTAGGCATCCCAAAAACTCAAACGCGCACAACCTGTCGTAGCATCAATGATTTGATCAATACGGGGGAGAGCGAAAGGATCTGCCGGACAAGCCTTAGTTAAGTCCGTGTAATCCACACACATCCGCCAGGTGCCGTTTTTCTTGAGCACGAGCACCGGGTTAGCCAACCACTCTGGGTGAAAGACTTCAACAATGAACCAAGCCGCCAAGAGCCGGGCGACCTCCTCTCCTATGGCTTTTCGCCGTTCCTCATTGAATCGCCGCAGAAACTGTCTGACCGGCTTATACTTCGGATCAATATTAAGAGTGTGCTCAGCGAGTCCTCTCGGTACACCCGACATGTCAGAAGGTTTCCATGCGAAGATGTCCCGGTTCTCACGGATGAACTCGATGAGCGCGCTTTCCTATTTAGGATCCAAATTGGCACTGATGCTGAATTCCTTAGACGAATCTCTTGGAGTAAAATCAACAAGCTTAGTCTTCGCAGCCGATTTAAACTTCATGGCCGGGTCATGTTCCGTCGTCGGCTTCTTGAGGGAGGTCCTATCCGCCGGGTCAATGTTATCTTGATAAAATTTGAGCTCCTCTGCTGCACAGCCAGACTCGGCGTAAGCCGCATCGCCTTCTTCACACTCCAGGGCCACCTTTCGGCTTCCATGCATAGTGATGGTGCCCTTGTAACCCGGCATCTTGAGCTGTAAATAAACATAACACGGACGCGCCATGAACTTGGCATAAGCCGGCCGCCCGAACAAAGCGTGATACGGACTTTTGATTTTGACCACCTCAAAAGTTAACTTTTCAGCCCTAGAATCATGCTCGTCTCCAAAAGCCACCTCCAGCTCAATCTTACCCACAGGATATGCCGACTTACCAAGCACCACTCCATGGAAGACGGTGTTGGAAGTTTTTAAATTCTTGTCAGTTAAGCCCATGCGCCGAAAGGTCTCGTAATAGAGGATATTGATGCTGCTACCTCCATCCATGAGAACCTTAGTAAATTTATAACCACAAACTTGCGGTGCCACCACCAGGGCTAGTTGACCCGGATTATCAACCCGGGGAGGGTGATCCTCCCTGCTCCAGACAATGGGCTGTTCCGACCACCTCAAGTAACGAGGGACTGCCGGCTCAACAAAATTCACAACCCTCTTATGAACTTTCTGACCACGTTTACACAAACTTGTGGTAAACACGTGATACTGCCCACTGTTGAGCTGTTTTGGATGGCTCTGATAACCCGACAGTTGCTACTGCTGACCTCCTTGACCAGACTGCTGATGGTTATAACCGCCCGGGTGTCCTCGAAAACCAGAACCTGAACCGCCGCCCGGGCCATGAAAGCCGCCAGCTCCTTAGCCGTCGCCCGGGCCTTGATTGCCATCAAACGTATTAGAATTCTTGAAAGCCTTCATGATTGCATAATCCTTCCATAAATGAGTTGCTGGCCGTTCTCGGGTGCCGTGTTTCGGGCAGGGCTCATTGAGTAGTTGCTCAAGAGACGGACCTGACCCGTCAAACCGAGGTGGTGGCTTTCCTTTTCGCTTCTGATTGTTACCCTGTGCATTGGCCACAAACTCCGGGTTACCGTCCGCCTTACGCTTGTTGCCTCCCTGGTTCACCGGGTTATGCTGCTTACCCTTTCTATTGCTGTTCTTCTTTCCCTTCCCTGTCTTTTCCTCATCAGACGCGGGATCCTTGGTACTATCAGAATCGGCATACTTGACTAAAGCCGCCATCAGCGTCCCCATATTGTTGCAATCACAGTTAAGGCGCCCCAGTTTTTGTCTCAAAGGCTCAAAGCGGCAATTCTTCTCCAGCATGAGAACTGTTGAGCCGGCATCCATCTTGTCAGACGAATGTATTATATCTTTGACCCGGCGCACCCAATGAGTCATAGATTCACCTTCCTCCTGCTTACAATTTGTCAAGTCCACAATCGACATAGACTGCTTGCAAGTATCTCTGAAGTTCTGAATGAAGCGGGCCTTTAGCTCTGCCCGTGAACTAATGGAATTGGGTGGCAAACCCTTTTGCCAAGAACGGGCCATTCCGTCCAACATCATGGTGAAGTATTTAGCCATCGCTTCATCACTAACCTCCAGCAGCTCCATGGCCATCTCGTAACTTTCAATCCACTCCCCAGGCTGTAAGTCGGCCGTATAATTCGGCACCTTTCAAGGTCCCTTGAAATCCTTGGGCAGACGTACATTACGTAGAGCCGTTACCAGACAAGGAACTCCTCCGGTTCTAGTAGCAACTCCCGCCTCCATAGAAGTCGTCGGATAAGCCGGTAAGTCCTGCTGATCTACCAGCTAAGCCGCCCGTTCTTCCTCCTGACATATACGATCCTGCACCGGGTTATATCCACCGGGATGGTTCCGTCGCTGAGCGTTGCTTGACAGGGCCTCCGACTCCATGTGTCTGTTGTAACTCGGGCTCCGGTTTTGACGAGGCGGAGCTAACCAGGGCAGAGGAGTTGAGTGAATCCTATCCTGGCTGTAGGAGTAGGTCTCTTGCTGGGCCAACACTGTTTGGACAAGTTCCCTGATCCTCCGGGTTTCCACCGCTGTCGGATCATCACCATCTACTGGAAGAGCCGCAAACGTGCTGATATTGCAATTAAGTTCTCCATGGGGTTGGAGAAGTGACCCGATGGTATTAGTATGTAACGGGGTGGTGCCATATTGCCGTGACGAGGCGCTGTCACCTGAGGTTGAACCGGGCCTCCTGCTCCGGATGTCATAAACTGATCTGTACCTGGCGGGTTACTTGGGCCGGCTCCGGGTGTAGCAAAGAGATTCCGGGGATCGTAAATCTGAGGTGAGCGGGACTGAGTCTTCTGATGTCTCCTCCTCATCACCTCATTAGACGCGTTCAGGCTCAATGTGAGCTGAAAAGCCTCTGCCTGAAGCTGTTGCGCCCGTGCGTCCAAAGCCGCCCGCTCTGCGGCCAATCTAGTATCTTCGGCTGATAAGGTTTCCTTGGCCTTAGCGATCTCTTCACGAACCCGTGCCACCTCTGCGTTATGCTCATCTTGATTCGCAGGGATGACCGTAACAGTCAACAAGGCCATAAGCCTATCCATAAGATCCATCAACACCTGAGCCGATGAGCGCACAGGGCCTCCTGCCCCGGCTGCTCCTAACCCGGACGTTATTGCTGCTGAGGCCGTAGAATTTTGGCCGGGTTGAGTACCAGCCATGAAGACTCCTGCCCAATTTGGCGACTCAGAGGGGTCCGGAATAGTGCTGCCAATGGAACAACCCCCAAGTATACCATCTTGGACTTGATACAGCGAATCTGTTGAACCGGCGGACGAATCACCATCAGAGAGGACGGCCGGCTCACCAGCTTCTTCAGATCCTTCAGAAAATTCACCTCCGTGGATGCAACCCACAAAGGCACGCTTCACGACGGGTTGAGCTCGGGCGGGTCTCGCACGCTGAGCCGTCTCGACGAGGTCAGTGCAGTTGTCTGGCTCAGGGCCTGGCTCACCAATCCGGCCGATGAAGACGTGAATTCCGCCGAAGGGGACCCAATACCCGTACTCAATTGAGCCGGCGTCGGGGCTCCAACCTTCGTCGTCGATGTAGATCTTGCCGCGACGACTCTTGGTCATCCGGCCCACTGCATATCCCTTGAGCCCTTCGAAGCTGCCCTTCAAGAACTCAAATCCACCGTGCGCTGGCCCCACGGTGGGCGCCAACTGTCGTGGATTGTCACGGCAGTTGTCCTCTTGCAAGGACTTAGTCATGGAGCCGTCGCAACTAGGAAGCTTAAAGGGGTTAACCGGGACAAAGGACACGAGAGGTTTATACTAGTTCAGCCCCTTGCGGTGAAGGAAGCCTACGTCTAGTTGGTTTGGTATTGCTTGAGGTTTCGATGACCAGGGAGCGAGATACGCTATGCCCGGTTCTCGATGTGTTGTTTCTTGCCCTAAGCCACCGGCGGGTCGTCCCCTTATATACACGGGTTAACGCCCTGCGGCCTACAGAGTCCCGGCCGGCTCATAAACAGTGTTCGGCTCGGCGACTAGTTACTTCTACCTTATAGTACAAGTTATACCATCATGGCGGTTTATCTCCACGGGCTTCAGAGTCATCAGTGGGCCTTTAGGCCCTTTAGTGGACTGCCATCTTCATGCCTTGGTCTTGGGCTTCTGATGAACCTCTCTTTGCGTAACCCGGCCCCTTCTGGCCGGCTTACACAAATAGTCATATCCCCAACAGTTACGGACCCAGTACATAGTAGGTTACACCATGGATCAACATAAATAATTTAATCTTGCACACTAAAGTTATATGGTTGACACTGGTTATGTGATAAGATTGTTGAAACCACGAAGATGGTTGTTGTTGGAACCAAAGAGAGTTTGTTTCCTTTGAGATCCGGGAGTATCACCGTATTGTTGAGATTGGTTACGAGGTAACCCGTATGGTAAGCGAGTCCGAGGGACTCGGTGCACAGTCATGTTCACTTCATGAGTAGTATGTTGAAGCATTGCATTTAACCTGCTTAATTATCATGTTATTGTTTGTCATTATGCTTTTATTTGTTGAGAGCTTGCAAGTACATTCAATGTACTGATCTGGCATGTCATGCCAACTTTCAGCAAAGTCTTACCGGATCGGAGTGCTTCCCGTGTCTAGACTGTGTCCACGTCGGTGTCCCTGTGCTATGGAGTTCTGCTTCGTCGTTGTTCCGCTACCGCATAGTTGTCGTGATTGAGGCCCCTTCACGTTCATTAAATAATGTACATATTGTTCAGCCGCACCGTGTGTGCCTCTTGGCCTCGCTATCTGATGTAATATCGAACCTATGTTTCCGCTAGCATCAATAAAGCGGTTGTTTTCTGTACAAAGTTGTTGTGTGTTGCCAGAAGACTAGATCTCTGGGCTGGCAATGCAAGGTAAACTGGTTTCTCTGAGTCGGGGTGCCACAGTAACCTAACCGACAAAGAATGGAAACTATAGAGGGTTGATTCAAAAAAAAAGACCAAGTTGTTGGAAGGGTAAACTCATGTCACGGTTAGCTCCTATCAAAATCAGAAGAACAATACACACTAATGTAATCGTAAAGAAATGGCAGATCAAACATAGATTTTTCTCAATATGTCATGTTGTTGAAAAATCGTGTGGTACATGGGATGATTGGCACTTTACATTTTTATCAACACGGTACTCACAAGTTTACCCATGTTTATGCTAAAAAATTAAATACCCAAAGAGGTCTTGAAATGACTAAATTTATTGGTCTAGGTTCTTTTGGCAATGTGATGAGCACAAACAGAAGCATAGGCTGGCTAAATGAGATATCTTTTATAGGCCTTGGTATCAAAAACTTGGAAGTTAAAATTTGGTGCTTGCCTAGTAAATGGCTATTCAAGTTACAAATGAGGAAGGTGACTGACAAGAACTCCTTCGTAATAAATATCTTAATTCCAAAACCTTATTTCAAGTGGAAGCCAAACTTACTGATTCTCCATTTTCTAAGGGCATGATGAAGGTCAAGTCCTCCAATTTATGCTAGGCTCTTTCGAGGTTGGTGATGGACGGTCCAAGAGTATTCTAGTGGGAGACAATCAGCTTGCGGTTCAGTATTTGTCATATTCAATCTCGTGTGAAGGAAGGATGCTACTGTTCAATCTATTCTTGGATCAACACCTCTGAACATCCAATTTAGGAGGGCCTTGATTGGCAATAAATGGATGGCTTGACTACATTTAGCTAGCATATATCTGCATGTGGTCATATCTTCAGTGTAGGCATGCTCCAGAGCACATGGATTTTGGGTGAAATCGCCTGGTCAATCGAGTGATCGGCATGTTGAGGACCCACAAGTATAGGGGATCTATCGTAGTCCTTTCGATAAGTAAGTGCGTCGAACTCAATGAGGAGCAGAAGGAAATGATAAGCAATTTTCAGTAAGGTATTCTCTGCAAGCACTGAAATTGTCGGTAACAGATAGTTTTGTGATAAGGTAATTTGTAACGGGTAACAAGTAACAAGTGTAAATAAAATGCAGTAAGATGGCCCAATCCTTTTTTTTAGCAAAGTACAAGCCTGGACAAACTCTTATATGAAGGAAAACGCTCCCGAGGACACATGGGAATTATCGTCAACCTAGTTTTCATCACGCTCATATGATTCGCGTTCGTTACTTTAATAATTTGGTATGTGGGTGGACCGGTGCTTGGGTACTGCCCTTTCTTGGACAAGCATCCCACTTATGATTAACCCCTATTGCAAGCATCCGCAACTACAAAAGAAGTATTAAGGTAAACCTAACCATAGCATGAAACATATGGATCCAAATCAGCCCCTTACAAAGCAACTCATAAACTAGATTTTAAGATTATGTCACTCTAGCAACCATCATCTACTTATTACTTCCCAATGCCTTCCTCTAGGCCCAAACAATGGTGAAGTGTCATGTAGTCGATGTTCACATAACACCACTAGAGGAGAGACACCATACATCTCATCAAAATATTGAACGAATACCAAATTCACATGACTACTTATAGCAACACTTCTCCCATGTCCTCAGTAACAAACGTAACTACTCACAAATCATATTCATGTTCATAATCAGAGGGGTATTAATATGCATACACTAAAAAAAGACACATCCGTGACATTTTGGATCGAACGAAAAAAATTATGTCATATATATGACACTTCTATGACGATAATTGTGACAAAACCCGGTATCATCATAGATGTGGTGGGCTCCTACTTCTATGACAAAAAAACATGACAGAAAATGGGCTTTTCGTCCTGGGCGGGCCGGAGACGCAGCTGCATGACATTCTTTGGACCATCCATGACGGAAAAAACCGTGGTAGAAGCAAGGGCGAGGAAAATTTCTGGGAGTTCCCGGTTACGGTGGGAGGTCGGGGGCCGAGCGATGCGCGTTTCTCTCGTACACGTACGCGCGTGTGTACGAGGCGTTGGCTCTAACTGAACCCGAGCGAGGCGTTGCGCTCTAACTGAACTCGAGCGATTGCACTGCAGGCTATGCGTTACTGAACCCGAGCGATCGATCGATGGCTGTTAACTGAACCCGATTGAGCGATTCCTTCGCTACTGCTGCTAACTGAAGTCGATCGATGCTGCCTCTGGATGAACAGTGAGTGTTGCGAGGGGGTGGATGAACAGTGAGCGGTGGCATTGCCTCTAGATGAACAGGACCCCGTGGTGTGGTGGAGGGCTAGATGAACAGTAGATGATGGAGGGGTGCCCGTGGAGGGGTGGATGAACAGGGCCTCGTGGTGTGGAGGGCTCGATGAACAGTAGACGATGGAGGGGTGCCCGTGGAGGGGTGGTTGAACAGGACCCCATGGTGTGGAGGGTTGGATGAACAATAGATGGTGGAGGGGTGCCCGTGGAGGGGTGGTTGAACAGGACCCCGTGGTGTGGAGGGCTGGATGAACAGTAGACGGTGGAGGGGTGGTTGAACAGTAGCCGGTGGAGTAGCGCGCAGTGAAGGCTGGATGAACAGGAGCCCGTGGAGGCTGGCTGAACAGGAGCCCGTGGAGGCCGGATGAACAGGAGCCCGTGGAGGCTGGATGAACACGAGCCCGAGAAGGATGGAGGAGGTCGACGGTGGAGATGAACAGTATCCCGTGGAGTCCCGTTTTGCGGTACGCCACACCCCTCCCGATGAACAGGACCCTTGTTTCAACCGTAGCGCTCCAACACAAGTCCGTTTCCTCCGTTTTGTGGTACGCCACACCCCTCCTGATCAACAGGACCCCTGTTTCGACCTTAGGAGGTCTGTTTCCTCTGTTTTGCGGTATGCCAGACCCCTCCCAATGAACAGGATCCCGTTTCGAATGTGGCCGGTCGAACACAAGACCGTTTCCTCCATTCTGTGGTACGCCAGGCCTCGTTTCCGTCGCCTGTTCCGTCCAAGCCCTCCCTATAAACACGACGCATTCCGTTGCCTCCCCATGAACACGACACATTTCGTTGCCTCCCCATGGACACGACGACGACGCTGTTTCTTCGTTCCGACCCAGCCATGTACACGAGCCCTGGCGGTACGTATGCGCGAGTAGGCGTTCGAGACCCCGCCCGTATGTACACATACGTGGCCGTATTTTCTTTCTTGCACCCTGGCCGTTGTACGTACGTGTACATGCTACGTGTGCGCCTCTACTACGACACGTTCACGCCTCTACATCGACTAGTATATATGTACGTACACATTCGCGACCAGAATGACAATGCTACGTACGCTTTGACCAGGTGGGTCCCGACTGTCAGGCACTTCCTTGCGTGCGAAGATGTAGCTGGTGGGTCCCAGCAGTCAGGGGGCGAAATACGGTGGCCCATCCGGTGGGTCCCCGCTGTCAGGTGGAGGAATAATTATTTTGCACATAATAAGGAGGCACTTCCTTACTGCGGCCGTGGACCCAGCTGTCAGCCTCTCCACGTACGGTCCATGTCCGATGGAAGCCGTTCCTTGACCACGTTGACCACGCCGTGCCGAGAGCACCAGGGTGGTGGACGACGGCGAGGCCTAGGAAGGGGACGACGCGGAACCGGGGAAGTCGGGGCAGTGGATTGTAACGCCCCGAGACCGATGTGCCAGATGTCTTCCAGTTATTCGCTGTTGTTGCTTTGTCATTCGCTTGCGTGTTGCATCTTGCCATGTCATCATCCGCATTGCATCATCATGTTTTCGAAACTTGCATCCATCCGGGTTCTCCGAGTTCTCTCCCTTGTCCGTTCTGAGACCAACCACACTTGCACGCGCCCGCGGCATGTCCGAAATAGTATTTTTAAGTGGCCGGAAAATGTTCTTGGAATGGGATGAAAGTTGGCGTGCGGTGTCGTTTTGGGGTCAGTAGACCACCTGCCAAGTTTCATCGCATTCGGAGTCCGTTTGACGCCCCAACGAGTAAATATAGCGGCATTATAGCCGGTCTAACGTCGGACGTTTTCGGTCTACGGAAACCATGCAGGGCTGCATCACTCCCCTCTTCTCTCAGACCAACCCGCTCTTCACAATCCGCCAGACCCAACCTAACCTCTCTCGTCAGCCCGCGGACCGCCTTGCGCGCGCGTCCGAAAGTTGTCCCGAACCCGAACCGGATTTTCGTTACCATTGTGTCCGGATCATCCCCTAACATCTATAAAACATCTCCGTTTTCTTAATTGGACTTCCTAACCTATTTTTTTTCGCGACCGTCCGATTACGATCGGAGGGACCTAACCGCCCTAAACTGTTTTCATCTGTTATAAATATAAGGTCCAACCCTAGATCCTAGGGGTCTTGTCCCATCGATCCCACCGCGCCGCCACTCCACCTGGTTTCCTCGGGATCCCTCCCGGACCAACCAGCAGCCTCCTCCCCTCGATCCCACCAAGCTGCTGAACGAGGCCCCGAGCAGGAGCGCTCGGCCTCGTCTTCTCGCGCAGCCAGCCGCCTCGACAGCGATCTCCAGGTCACCCCGCCGGGCCTCCCTCGCGTCCTCTCTTCCTTTCCCTCTCTTCCTAATCTCTGCATCTCTCTGTACCTCAACAGGAGCTCCAGCGCCATGGCCATCCCGAGCTCGGCCCACGCAGCTCGGAGACGTCAAGCCCCTCGTTCCAGCAGGACGCATCGTGCCCGAGCTACATCCCGCGAACCCGCCGGCGACCTCGATCTTCAGGCCACCCCGACACGCC
Source organism: Aegilops umbellulata (assembly GCA_032464435.1). Classification (NCBI taxonomy): domain Eukaryota; kingdom Viridiplantae; phylum Streptophyta; class Magnoliopsida; order Poales; family Poaceae; genus Aegilops; species Aegilops umbellulata. Next base: position 35,551,385 of record CP136055.1, on the reverse strand, counting down.
CGCGTGCCCCGAGGGAACGCACGAGGCTGTCCTCCTCGTCCCCGCGCCTCTGCTTCGCCAGAGACTGGCCTCGTCGCCGCCCAAGTCCACCGGGGCTTCAGCCATGCCCGTGCCCTCCTCCACGCGCTGCCTCTCCTTCGTTCCCCCCCTTCTGTTTCCTCTCCTTCCCCTTCGATCTCTCTCATGATCTCCCTCTCTCTCTGTTCTTCACCGCTGCTGGAACGGCCGCCACTCGCGGAAGCCGCCGACGTCTGCCTCTGGCCCAGATCCGGCCATCCCCGACGCCTCCTCGTCGGATCAGCACGTCCGCTCCATCCCTGCCGTCCCGCCGGAGTCCCCTGCCTTGCCGGACCCCGCTGCTGCCTTCCCATCCAACGCCGCCGCTGCTCTGCTTCTTGACGAGAAGATGACCACGCCCGCTTTCAGTGCCTCCCCGAGCTCGCTCGCGTTGACCGTGTCGCTGCCCAGCCGGCCACTCCTTGCGCAAGGCCGAGCGCGCCAGCATCCCTCTTGGGCCTCCTCCACCGACCTGGGCCAAGGCCCGATGTGAGCAGCCCCTCCAGCCCTCTCCTGTACACTTGGCCTAGTCAGATTCGGCCCAAGTATTTTTTTTCCATGCGCTGCAAGTTTTGCCATTTAATCTAGAGAACGCCAATTTTTCAGAAAAACCCCTAGAGTTCATGCATGTAATATCTCACTAATCGTGCATCTTATGTAAATACTATATATATGTAAAATGCTTAGAATTTTGTTTAGTTTCATAATCTCCAACTTTCATCCATGTTAAAAATGCTTAAACTTGTTGTTTGCATTAATTTGCACAAATGCCATGCTAAAATGATTTATTTCATAACTAATTAACCGTTACTCGAAATTTAATAAACTTTATATGTAAATGGGGTAGAAAAATGCCTAGTTTAACATGGTGCACTCATATTGCTTGTTTTATAACAATAAAATATGATTTTAGGCAGAACAGTACCAAATCTAATATATGCTCATGAGGTTCTTTCGGAATTGTTGCTTGTTATTTCCGGCCTCATTTAAACTTGCCTAGATAGGTAGATTTGTTATGTTTCACCTCTTGCCATGTTAAGCAACATTTAATATTGTTGGGTGCATAAACGGGAGAGAACTAATTAATTAGATGTGGTGTTTCGTCAATAGGCAACTCGTTGCATATTGAGCTCCATTTAATTTGTAGTGTTGTTTGTTGCATTTTGCCATGCCATGCTTCATTAAACCGGACATGCATCATACTTGGTTGTGCATCATGCCATGTGTATGTGGTGGTTGTTTACTATGTTGTTTGTTTCTTTCCGGGTTGCTTCTCTCGTTAGCTTCGGTTTCGTTCCGGAGTTGTGAGGATTCGTTCGACTTCGTCCGATTGTCTTCTTCATGGACTCGTTCTTCTTCCTTGCGGGATTTTAGGCAAGATGACCATACCCTCGAAATCACTTCTATCTTTGCTTGCTAGCTGCACGCTCTTTTGCTATGCCTATGGTGCGATACCTACCACTTGCTTATCATGCCTCCCATATTGTCAAACCAAGCCTCTAACCCACCTTGTCCTAGCAAACCGTTGTTTGGCTATGTTACCGCTCTGCTCAGCCCCTCTTATAGCGTTGTTAGTTGCAGGTGAAGATGAAGTTTGTTCCCTGTTGGAACATGGAGATGTCGTTCCTTGTTGGAACATGTTTACTTGTTGGGATATCACAATATATCTTATTTAATTAATGCATCTATATACTTGGTAAAGGGTGGAAGGCTCGGCCTTATGCCTGGTGTTCTGTTCCACTCTTGCCGCCCTAGTTTCCGTCATATCGGTGTTATGTTCCCGGATTTTGCGTCCCTAACGCGGTTGGGTGATTTATGGGACCCCCTTGACAGTTCGCTTTGAATAAGACTTTTCCAGCGAGGCCCAACCTTGGCTTTACCATTTGCCTCACCACCACCTATTTTTCCCTTGGGAGTCGCTCTCTCGAGGGTCATCTTTATTTAGCCCCCCCGGGCCAATGCTTGTCTAAGTGTTGGTCCAAACTAGAGCCACTTGCGGTGCCACCCCTAGGCAACTTGGGGAATCGTCGGTTGTCGTACGTAGTGTTCATCCGGTGTTGCCCTGAGAACGAGATATGTGCAGCTCCTATCAGGATGTCGGCGCATCGGGAGGCTTTGTTGGACTTGTTTTATTACTGTCGAAATGTCTTGTAGCTGGGATTCCGAGACTGATCGGGTCTTCCCGGGGAGAAGGAATATCCTTCCTTGATCGCGAGAGCTTATAATGGGCTTAGTTGGGACACCCCTGCAGGGTATTATCTTTCAAAAGCCGTGCCCACGGTTATGTGGCAGATGCGAATTTGTTAATGTCCGGTTGTAGAAAACCCGAAGTTGATCTTAATTAAAATACATCAACCACGTGTGTAACCGTGATGGTCTCTTCTCGGCGGGGTCCGGGAAGTGAACACGGTGTTGGAGTTATGCTTGACGTAAGTAGTTCAGGATCACTTCTTGATCATAGTTGTTCGACCGTGCTTTTGCCTTCTCTTCTCGCTCTCTTTTGCGTATGTTAGCCACCATATATGCTAGTCGCTTGCTGCAGCTCCACCTCATAGCTTTTACCCTACCTTTAAGCTTAAATAGTCTTGATCTCGCGGGTGTGAGATTGTTGAGTCCCCGTGACTCACAGATACTTCCAAAACCAGTTTGCAGCTGCCGATGAATCCATGCAGGTGACGCACCCGAGCTCAAGGAGGAGTCCGATGAAGATCTTGTTCGTTGTGTTGTTTCGTTTCAGTTGATCAGTAGTGGAGCCCAGTTGGGGTCGATCGGGGATCTGTGTAGCATTTGGGGTAGTCTTCTTTTATTTTTGGTTCCGTAGTCGGACCTTGTTTGTATCTGTTTGATGTAATGCTTTACTCATGTACTGTGTGAAGTGGCGATTGTAAGCCAACTATGTATCTCTTTCCCTTATGTATTACATGGGTTGTGTGAAGATTACCTCACTTGCGACATTGTTTTCCATGCGGTTATGCCTCTAAGTCGTGCTTCGACACGTAGGAGATATAGCCGCATCGAGGGCGTTACAAGTTGGTAATCAGAGCCTTCCCCAACCTTAGGAGCCCCCACTGATTGATCGTTTTTAGCGGCCGAGTTGTGTCTAGAAAAAATGTTTTGAGTCATTTAGGAATTATGTATCGGAGAGTTTAGGAATTCTTTTTACTTCCCAGTCTCCTCATCAATCTGGTAAGGCATCCTGACATAGAGTTTTGACTATTCTCTTCTCAAATTTCACTAAAAAAAATTTAGGATCACGCGGGTATCTTAGAATCGTTTCGATGGTTTTGTGATGACAACATTGTCTTGGTGCCTCCTGTCAGCAGGGGTTTAGTGGAGGTGTCCCGGGGAGTTGAGCTCCGAGGTGTTGTCGTCATAATTTTATCGTTGCAGTTCTGGAATACCTGAGTTTAGTACGCCGACATCGAAAATCTCTTTTGTACAGTTGTTGGTGAGATAACCCTGATAGCCCAGTACTGAGGCGAGTGCGGGAGTATTGCCATAACTCGTATAATGGATGCTTTTCGAAGGTTGAGGTAGACGATTTCCGAAGGTTTATTGGTTATGTGTTGAAGGATGGATACAGCTGGATCTAGGTATTGTTAGTTTGGGTGATATATTTTGTGTCCCCTGTATCCCCAACACCTGATTGCATAACCAGAAAGTTTCGGGAGTTTATAGGTGGGAATTCAAGTAGCTCCTAGAATATCTTTCCAACAGACACATGATACGACATGGGATCTATCATATGTTTGTTTCCGGCTTATTCTACAAGCCAAATCCTTTGTTTTTGTTTTGTTTGGTGGTATTCGAGTTGCTTCGATGCCAAGTGTGGATTCCATACCTTTTCTAAACGGTGTTCTCATATTTCTATGGAAATACTAATCTTTCTTGATCTCCGAGGTTGTCATGCTAATTCTTTTCCAACCGGTGTGCTTCTCTTCAAGTGAATCCGATCATTGCAACATTCGCAAGATCACCCCTCAGTTTTTCTCAACGGTGTTTGTTTCATCCGTCCTAAGTTGTCTTTGTTTGTCCCGCCCTCCCACCCTTTTTCTTCAAGGACTCAGACTTCTTAAATCATGTATCCTTTTATTTGATGTGCAGTCTCTTCATTCTTTTCCTCAATGCTCTTATCCAGTGATTCTCAGGAAGATACAAACGGACATTCAAGTTTACCATTCTTCATTCTTTTCTTCTCCGGTGGATTCAATTCAAGCTTTCGGTGTTGCTCATATTCCTTTCCTCATTTCAAATGCTTTCTCATACCGGTGCACCTCTTAATCATCCACTTCTCGCTATTCAATTGTTCCGGAGTGATGAAGATATCTAAGAAGATTCAAGTTTCCATTCTCAATTCACTCAAGTTCTTTTGAGGATGCTATCTCATTCAAGCCATTTAATTCAACCGGTGCAATCTCTCTTTTCAAGCAATTGATCAACGGTGTTTTCTTTTGAGTGGGCCCTAACCCACAGGTCTTTTCCCAGGATCTTACCTAACTCTTATAATCTTCCCGGAGCTATTCTCAAATTCATTTAAAAGTTTGACGTAAGAATGAATTATCAACAGTCATTTGTATTTCTCCAGAATCGCTTCAAATTCTTTTCATCGTTGATTCAACCTTTCCAATTTTCATTCCGGAGTGCCTCAACAATTCATGGTGGTGTTTCTCGTCATCATTCTCAACATTTGAAGACCGAAGAAGAGTTCCTCTTAAATCCTTACCCGTTCTTCCAAAGTTGCATAGTTCAAGTTGATGCCATCCTCTCATAATTGTTTCAATTGTGAGAATTCTTTTCATACCCAACCGGAGCATTTCATGAGTTGTTTCCATTTCTTTTCCCCGAAGGCCATCATTTCATAATTCCTCATTCTCAGCTTTCAGCTCTTGTTTTCCAAATCATATCGGTGCATCATTCAAGTATTCTCTAATCAGCTCGGGACCTCTGCGTTCACTTGTATCTAAATTCTCTCAAGTATCTTCATTCATTTTTCAATTCTTACGGTGGTTCGTTCAAGAGTTCTCTTCCTTCGTTATCATATAGATTCATTCGTTCTTTCCAATCCTACCGGTGGTTCGTTGAAGACCTTCTCAAGTTTGTGCTATATCTCTCTTGATCCTTTCTATGAGAATAAGTGGTATGCCAAGTCCGTTGCTTGTCATCAATTTAATTGGTGAAGGATGAGTATAGTGTAATTCTTATCCTTGTTTCATCGAGTAAATTCAATTCCTTATTCCGGAGGTTCATCAAAATTCTTGATTTCATTTGTTCATCTTCCTTGTCCGGAGTTCCAAGTTTTCCGCATTATCACGTCGCGAAGCTCCATCTAAATCATCGCAAGGCTTCACCTTGTGTGTTCAACTTCTCTTTCTTTCTATCATCCTTTTATTTCCGGAGTTCTTCATGGAGTTTCTTCATAGTGTTTCATCAAGGATTCTTTTCATTCTTCAATTGTTCTTCAAGTTTTCTCTTGAAGTTAAGATCAGCCAAGCGTTACTCTAAAAATAAACATGGTGTTCAACACATGTTTTGTTTGGAGGAGTTCAAGCATTTCTTCATCTTGCATTCCGAAGTGCAATCCTTTCTACCTTAACTTTTGAGATGGTGTTATGTCATTCTTGACAATTTCCCTTCATGCTTCATGATTCACATGTTGTCAAGAATGAGATATTTTAAGTCCATCAAGCTCTTCTTTGGAGTATCTTGGGTTTATACTTCACCTAAAGCCTTCTCTAAGGTTTGTTGCTATTTAGGGTGCTCATAAATGTCCCAAGTTCTTCTGTTATCCTCCCGGTGAAATAGTTTCTAGTCTCCTTGTTTATATCAATGCAATCTTTTGCTTCCGGTTAGTGGCAGAAGCTCACCTCATAATTTTGAGATGTTTCCATAAGCCCACTGCAAGCTTGTTCGTCTCGTTGTTGATTTTACAACAACTCCGTTCAATCCTTATTTTTTAAGGAGGCTCTTTCAAATTCAATTGTGATAGAAGTTGTTGTTCTCTTCTCTGTTCTCTTGATTCCACCCTTTCATTTGTCCCGAAGGCATTGTGATGTTTTCTTCAACCCATCATCTCATTTTGGAGATCATGTTCTTTTCCTTGCTTATCCATTTAACCAGAGTGTCTTGTTTTCATTCGAGCTCTCTCATCTTATCAAGTCTTGCATCTCTTTTCAGTCAGAGTGCTGCCCAAATTATATCAATCTTATTCCTTCTCTATCTAGTTTTAACCGGAGTGGTTTCAATATCTATCTTATCACTAAACCGCTGGGTTCTCGCCATATCCCATGTCCCTCTTTCCTAACGGAGTGTTTTCAACTTTGTTCATCTTCGTTATTTTCGTTCTTTCATTTTGTTCAACCTCTCAAGGTCCCTTGGTTTCACTCGTTTGTCAAAGAAGCAACTTAGTTTTACCTCTTCTCTTCCTCTTCCGTTTCTCTCCGGTGCCATTCTTAGATCTCGGGACGAGATCCTCTCGTAGTGGTGGAGTGTTGTAACGCCCCGAGACCGATCTGCCAGATGTCTTCCAGTTATTCGCTGTTGTTGCTTTGTCATTCGCTTGCGTGTTGCATCTTGCCATGTCATCATCCGCATTGCATCATCATGTTTTCGAAACTTGCATCCGTCCGGGTTCTCCGAGTTCTCTCCCTTGTCCGTTCTGAGACCAACCACACTTGCACGCGCCCGCGGCATGTCCGAAATAGTATTTTTAAGTGGCCGGAAAATGTTCTCGGAATGGGATGAAAGTTGGCGTGCGGTGTCGTTTTGGGGTCAGTAGACCGCCTGCCAAGTTTCATCGCATTCGGAGTCCGTTTGACGCCCCAAAGAATAAATATAGCGGCATTATAGCCGGTCTAATGTCGGACGTTTTCGGTCTCCGGAAACCGTGCAGGGCTGCATCTCTCCCCTCTTCTCTCAGACCAACCCGCTCTTCACAATCCGCCAGACCCAACCTAACCTCTCTCGTCAGCCCGCGGACCGCCTTGCGCGCGCGTCCGAAAGTTGTCCCGGACCCGAACCGGATTTTCGTTACCATTGTGTCTGGATCATCCCCTAACATCTATAAAACATCTCCGTTTTCTTAATTGGACTTCCTAACCTATTTTTTTTCGCGACCGTCCGATTACGATCGGAGGGACCTAACCGCCCTAAACTGTTTTCATCTGTTATAAATATAAGGTCCAACCCTAGATCCTAGGGGTCTTGTCCCATCGATCCCACCGCGCCGCCACTCCACCTGGTTTCCTCGGGATCCCTCCCGGAGCAACCAGCAGCCTCCTCCCCTCGATCCCACCAAGCTGCTGACCGAGGCCCCGAGCAGGAGCGCTCGGCCTCGTCTTCTCGCGCAGCCAGCCGCCTCGACGGCGACCTCCAGGTCACCCCGCCGGGCCTCCCTCGCGTCCTCTCTTCCTTTCCCGAGCGCCATGGCCATCCCGAGCTCGGCCCACGCAGCTCGGAGACGTCAAGCCCCTCGTTCCAGCAGGACGCGTCGTGCCCGAGCTACATCCCGCGAACCCGCCGGCGACCTCGATCTTCAGGCCACCCCGACACGCCCGCGTGCCCCGAGGGAACGCACGAGGCTGTCCTCCTCGTCCCCGCGCCTCTGCTTCGCCAGAGACTGGCCTCGTCGCCGCCCAAGTCCACCGGGGCTTCAGCCATGCCCGTGCCCTCCTCCACGCGCTGCCTCTCCTTCGTTCCCCCCCTTCTGTTTCCTCTCCTTACCCTTCGATCTCTCTCATGATCTCCCTCTCTCTCTGTTCTTCACCGCTGCAGGAACGGCCGCCACTCGCGGAAGCCGCCGACGTCTGCCTCTGGCCCAGATCCGGCCATCCCCGACGCCTCCTCGTCGGATCCGCACGTCCGCTCCATCCCCGCCGTCCCGCCGGAGTCCCCTGCCTCGCCGGACCCCGCTGCTGCCTTCCCATCCAAAGCCGCCGCTGCTCTGCTTCCTGACGAGAAGATGACCGCGCCCGCTTTCAGTGCCTCCCCGAGCTCGCTCGCGTTGACCGTGTCGCTGCCCAGCCGGTCAATCCTTGCGCAAGGCCCAGCGCGCCAGCATCCCTCTTGGGCCTCCTCCACCGACCTGGGCCAAGGCCCGATGTGAGCAGCCCCTCCAGCCCTCTCCTGTACACTTGGCCTAGTCAGATTCGGCCCAAGTAATTTTTTTCCATGCGCTGCAAGTTTTGCCATTTAATCTAGAGAACGCCAATTTTTCAGAAAAAACCCTAGAGTTCATGCATGTAATATCTCACTAACCATGCATCTTATGTAAATACTATATGTATGTAAAATGCTTAGAATTTTGTCTAGTTTCATAATCTCCAACTTTCATCCATGTTAAAAATGCTTAAACTTGCTGTTTGCATTAATTTGCACAAATGCCATGCTAAAATGATTTATTTCATAACTAATTAACCGTTACTCAGAATTTAATAAACTTTATATGTAAATGGGGTAGAAAAATGCCTAGTTTAACATGGTGCACTCATATTGCTTGTTTTATAACAATAAAATATGATTTTAGGCAGAACAGTACCAAATCTAATATATGCTCATGAGGTTCTTTCGGAATTGTTGCTTGTTATTTCCGGCCTCATTTAAACTTGCCTAGATAGGTAGATTTGTTATATTTCACCTCTTGCCATGTTAAGCAACATTTAATATTGTTGGGTGCATAAACGGGAGAGAACTAATTAATTAGATGTGGTGTTTCGTCAATAGGCAACTCGTTGCATATTGAGCTCCATTTAATTTGTAGTGTTGTTTGTTGCATTTTGCCATGCCATGCTTCATTAAACCGGACATGCATCATACTTGGTTGTGCATCATGCCATGTGTCTGTGGTGGTTGTTTACTATGTTGTTTGTTTCTTTCCGGGTTGCTTCTCTCGTTAGCTTCGGTTTCGTTCCGGAGTTGTGAGGATTCGTTCGACTTCGTCCATTTTTCTTCTTCATGGACTCGTTCTTCTTCCTTGCGGGATTTCAGGCAAGATGACCATACCCTCGAAATCACTTCTATCTTTGCTTGCTAGATGCCCGCTCTTTTGCTATGCCTATGCTGCGATACCTACCACTTGCTTATCATGCCTCCCATATTGTCAAACCAAGCCTCTAACCCACATTGTCCTAGCAAACCGTTGTTTGGCTATGTTACCGCTCTGCTCAGCCCCTCTTATAGCGTTGTTATTTGCAGGTGAAGATGAAGTTTGTTCCCTGTTGGAACATGGAGATGTTGTTCCTTGTTGGAACATGTTTACTTGTTGGGATATCACAATATATCTTATTTAATTAATGCATCTATATACTTGGTAAAGGGTGGAAGGCTCGGCCTTATGCCTGGTGTTTTGTTCCACTCTTGCCGCCCTAGTTTCCGTCATCTCGGTGTTATGTTCCCGGATTTTGCGTCCCTAACGCGGTTGGGTGATTTATGGGACCCCCTTGACAGTTCGCTTTGAATAAGACTTTTCCAGCGAGGCCCAACCTTGGTTTTACCATTTGCCTCACCACCACCTATTTTTCCCTTGGGAGTCGCTCTCTCGAGGGTCATCTTTATTTAGCCCCCCCGGGCCAATGCTTGTCTAAGTGTTGGTCCAAACCAGAGCCACTTGCGGTGCCACCCCTAGGCAACTTGGGGAATCGTCGGTTGCCGTATGTAGTGTTCATCCGGTGTTGCCCTGAGAACGAGATATGTGCAGCTCCTATCAGGATGTCGGCGCATCGGGAGGCTTTGCTGGACTTGTTTTATTACTGTCGAAATGTCTTGTAGCCGGGATTCCGAGACTGATCGGGTCTTCCCGGGGAGAAGGAATATCCTTCGTTGATCGTGAGAGCTTATAATGGGCTAAGTTGGGACACCCCTGCAGGGTATTATCTTTCGAAAGCCGTGCCCGCGGTTATGTGGCAGATGGGAATTTGTTAATGTCCGGTTGTAGAAAACCCGAAGTTGATCTTAATTAAAATACATCAACCGCGTGTGTAACCGTGATGGTCTCTTCTCGGCGGGGTCCGGGAAGTGAACACGGTGTTGGAGTTATGCTTGACATAAGTAGTTCAGGATCACTTCTTGATCATAGTTGTTCGACCGTGCTTTTGCCTTCTCTTCTCGCTCTCTTTTGCGTATGTTAGCCACCATATATGCTAGTCGCTTGCTGCAGCTCCACCTCATACCTTTTACCCTACCTATAAGCTTAAATAGTCTTGATCTCGCGGGTGTGAGATTGCTGAGTCCCCGTGACTCACAGATACTTCCAAAACCAGTTTGCAGGTGCCGATGAATTCGTGCAGGTGACGCACCCAAGCTCAAGGAGGAGTTCGATGAAGATCTTGTTCGTTGTGTTGTTTCGTTTCAGTTGATCAGTAGTGGAGCCCAGTTGGGGTCGACCGGGGATCTGTGTACCATTTGGGGTAGTCTTCTTTTATTTTTGGTTCCGTAGTCGGACCTTGTTTGTATCTGTTTGATGTAATGCTTTACTCATGTACTGTGTGAAGTGGCGATTGTAAGCCAACTATGTATCTCTTTCCCTTATGTATTACATGGGTTGTCTGAAGATTACCTCACTTGCGACATTGCTTTCAATGCGGTTATGCCTCTAAGTCGTGCTTCGACACGTAGGAGATATAGCCGCATCGAGGGCGTTACATGGATGCCCACATGTAGAGGAGTACAAGGGCACTGATTCGCTGCGGTGTGAGGCTGCCGTCGCCGCAGAGTAACAGGGGGGTGTGGGTGAGTGGAGGGATGGCCAGGCCAGCGGTGGGAGTAGTAGGGGGCAATGAGGCCTCTGCCGCATCGCAGCCGGCCACGGGAGGCAGGAGCACAAGGCACGACCGGCGCTGGTTTGGGCGGCTGGAGCAAGAAGACCAGAGGTTGAAGAAGCACTACGGCCGTTGGATGGACATCGTACGGTCACTGGAGCTAGAATCGTGCATATTGACTAATTTGACAAAGCCCTCCGTCCCCGTCAACTTAGTAGGCCCACAAGTCAGCCTTCCACTATACTGGGTCCCAGCTAATAGGGGAAGTGTTCATTTTTTGTGCGTAATAAGGAGGCACTTCCTTGCGTGCAAAGATATAGCTGGTGGGTCCGAGCTGCCAGAGGCGGTAACGTTTTTTTCGCGAAATACAGAGGCCCTTTTGGTGGGTCCCTGATGTCAGGTGGACGAATCATTATTTTGCACGTAATAAGGAGGCATTTCCTTGCGTGCGGCCGTGGACCCAGCTGTCGGCCTCTCCACGTACAGTCCACTTCAGATAAATGTCAGTTGTTGACCACGTTGACCAGGCCGCGCCGAGAGCACCAGGGCGGTGGACGACGACGAGGTCTAGGAAGGGAACGAGTCGGAGGCAGGGAAGACTCGGCAGTTGTTACCCATGTGGAGGGGAGTGCGACTGTACAAGGGTTTACTTGTTCGTCTGCCGTCGCCGGAGAATAACAGCAGGTGTGGGTGAGTAGAGGGATGGCTAGGCCATTGATGGGAGTACGATGGGGCGGTGAGGCCTGCGCGGCAGCACAGCAGGCCGCGGGGAGGAGGGAGCAGGCAGTCTCGCCGACGCTTGTTTGAGCGGCTAGAGCAGGAAGAGCAGAGATTGAAGAAGCAGGACGGCTGTTGGATGGACATCCAACAGTCACTGCTTGTGCGTCAACCGTTTTTTTAGGAAAGCCTCAAATCTGTGGAAAACAACATACAGCCCATCTACCATTATTTCTAATAATTTTCATCCCATTTGCTAATTCTTAAGGTTTTTTTGGAGCCCATATTCTTTTTGTTAGCATTACAACCCAAATTGGGGCCACGGTTAAAAAATTATACGAAATTTTGCATATTTTGGTGCGGTCCGAACTGTTTTTAATCCCGAAATTTTGACTCACATTCAAACTGATTTTTAAAATAAATGTATATCAACATAAAATCCAACAAATTTTCCACGCATAAAAATTAATGTAATTTAAAATCTTGAAATGAAAAAAAAAGATATTTGAAACTAATTGTCGGTTTGATGTGTTTTTAAAATGTACAACCCATTTCTCGTTACTGATGGGCCATTTTCTCGGCCAGCCGAATGAAAGCTCTCCTCATCTTGAAAGATTTGCAGCCCAACAGGCCTGACAAAGCGACTTACTTGGCAAATCACAAAAAAACTGAGCTGTGGCCATGGACCAAGCTGTCAGCCTCTCCACGTACAGTACTCTTTCGATGGAAGTCGTTCCTTGACCACGTTGACCACGCCGCGCGGAGAGCACCGTGGTGGTGGACGACGGCGAGGCCTAGCAAGGGGACGACACGGAGCCGGGGAAGACGCGATAGTGGAAGCCCGCGCGGAGAGGAGTACGAGGGTTCACTGGTTAGGCTGCGGTGTGAGGCTGTCGTCGCCGCAGGTCCTGGCCAGCGGTGGGAATAGTAGGGGCGGTGAGGCCTCCGCGGCAGCACAGCCGGCCACGGGAGGCAGGAGCATGCGGCACGACCGGCGCTGCTTTGGGCAGATGGAGCAAGAAGACCAGAGGTTGAAGAAGCACTACGGCCATTGGATGGACATCGTACGGTCACTGGACCTAGAATCGTTCATATTGACTAAGTTGACAAAGCCCTCCGTCCCCGTCAACTTTGTTGGCCACAAGTCATCCTCCCACTATGGTGGGTCCCAACTAGCAGGGGGTATTCATTTTTTTGTGCGTAATAAGGAGGCACTTCCTTGCATGCGAAGATATAGCTGGTGGGTCCAACATGTCAGCGGGGGGAACGTTTTTTTTTGCGAAATACACATGCCTTTTCGGTGGGTCCCAGCTGTCAGGTGGAGGAATCATTATTTTGCGCGTACAGTCCACGGCCGATGGATGTCGTTTGTTGACCAAGTTGACCAGGCCGCGCCGAGAGCACCATGGCGGTGGACGACGGCGAAGCCTAGGAAGGGAACGACACGGAGCCGGGGAAGACTCGGCAATGGTTGCCCACGCGGTGGGGAGTACGAGGGTTTACTGGTGTGGCTGCCGTCGCCGGAAAATAACAGGAGGTGTGGGTGAGTAGAGGAATGGCCTGGCCAGCAATGAAGTAGGGTGGGGCCATGCGGCCTGTGCGGCAGCACAGCCGGCCATGGGAGGCGGGAGCAGGCAGTCCCACCGGAGCTGGTTTGGGCGGCTGGAGCAAGAAGATCAGATATTGAAGAAGCAGCATGGCCGTTGGATTAACATCCAACGGTCACTGCTGCTAGATTCGTTTGTGGACTAAGTTGACAAAGCGAAAGTACACGTCAACCTAGTAGACCCACAAGTCAGCCTCCAAATCTGTCCCAAACATCATACAGCCCGAAATTTCTAGCCAGATTCAAATTAATTTGAAATCTAAATATACCTCAATTTAAATTCAATGAAATTTTACCCGCACAAAAACAATGAAATTTAAAATATCAAAATCCGAAAGAAAACAGTATTTTGGAACTAATTGTCTGTTTGCTGTATTTTTTCATTTTACAACCCATTTCTTATTACTTATAGACCATTTTCTGGGCAAAATGCATCCTCCTCGTCTTGAAACATTTCCAGCCCAGGAGGGCGTAGAAAAGCAAGTAGGCCTACGTTGGTTATTCTGCAAAAAACAAAATAGCTGGCTAGCAATTTTCAGAAAGGAAAAAAACAAACTGGGTTGGTCATGTGCTAAACATATGAAATAAAAGCCTGGGCTAGACGGGCCACGGGTCCCGCACAACCCAGTTGATACCCTTCTCCGTCTTGAAAAAACGAAATTACTGCGCGCGCTGTTGGGTCCCTACTGTCATCCTCACCATGTACAGTCATCTCCTTATTCCTCTCGGTTGTTGACCATGTTGACAACACCGGAGGGCGGCGCCGTGGCGAGCGAACCAAGGAGGAGGACGATGGTGACGCCTCGGACGGGAACGAACAGGAGCCGGGGCAGATCACAGCCAGCCGTGGGAGGCGGGAGCAGGCGGTCCCGCCGACGCTGGTTTGGCTTTGGCGGCTCGAGGAAGAAGAGACTGAAGAAACGCGACAGACGTTGAATGTCAATCCAACAGTCAAGGTTGGCACAATCGTTTGTTGACTAAGCGGACACCAAGTAGCATACTTCTTTATATATAGGAAGAAAACTACAAGGAAAATGTGTTCGTCTGTCGTCCTCCTCACAGGGAACGTTCGCCACATAAGTGACTAGCACCCTTGGTTTTCAACCGAGAGGTCTTGGGTTCGAGTCCCAGGAACTCTCAATTTTGTCCTCCTTCCTTCCTCGCAAAAAAAAGGGAAAGAAAATCAAAGACTTGGGAAGGCGTACAGAACAAGCTAGTGTACCAGTAAAGAGACGTTGCCAAGTTTTAGAAAAAAGAAAGACGTGCTCCTGTAGCTGGTTCGAATCCAAACCTAGACTATGACTATATATGGTGCTATGCTACTCTGCAAGTAATGAAACTGACATATCCAACGTTCGCTTCTCCTCTTCTCTACTTACTCTGCCTAGCATCAGAAGCTCTGGCCGCAGCAACCATGTCCGCTGGCTGCTCGTCCACCTGCTCTTCGCAACCCGTACCATCGCCTGTGGGTCTCATCACACCCTTGCCGGCACGCGCACCGCAGCCGATTGCTCATCGCAACCCGCTGCCGTTGGTGTGGTGCCACTGCTACAAATCACGCAGAGTCATCCGTCGCGTCTCAACCACAATCCGCAACTCTGGCCGAGTCTTCTACAAATGCCCGAATCATGGGGTAATAATATGTTTAAGTGTTGTTCTGCTGCTTTCAGTTGCTGATTTTTTTAATAGTTTGGTTGATGATCTACCAATTTGATTCATGCAGAAAAGGGAAGATTCGTGTGATTTGTATTTCTGGGAAGTTGCTGATGTGGGGGAATGCAACTACGCTGATTATTTGGTTAGCCGAGGAATCCCAATACCAGCAGGTTGGGGTGTTGGACAAGTAGCTGAAGGAACGGCAGAAGAGGAATATGCAGAGCAGAAGGTTAAAGATGCAGTTCCTTTGATCATGGCCAAGCAACAGCTGCTGAACGACCTTGACGCAATGAGGAGATGAAAGAGCTTGTGAAGATAATGGGCAAAATCGATGTGCTCTGTAGGATGATTGTCTCTTTATTTGCAGTGTATGTAGCACTCGTGATGTATTCAGTGGCTACGACATGAGCACTTTGCTGAAACTAGTAATGAATGAAACTTGTGTAGCAGGCTGGGTGTAGTGTTGTGAACATCTAATGATTTCTATTAACGGAAATCAGGGGGTATCCCCTTTTGCTCATATAAATAAATAAATAGCAGAGGCCCTGTCGGGTCAGCTTTGTTCTCATTCGACGACGTCGAGAAAATTGCAGTCCAACAGCAAACTATGTCATCAAATTCAAGTTTCACAGCCAAATATGAGTACAACTAAACAACAGTGTCATCAAGTTTTAGTTGTCATACAATCACAAAACACAAATCATCATACATAACAAGTGATGTTCTCACAGCAAAATACTAAACAACATGTTCATCAGGTTTTAGTTGTCATAGCAAACACAATTTCACATAGTAGATAAAAAAACGTCTTCTAACAGGCAAATACGACAAAAGCAATGTAATCATCATCCGCAGCAGCAGCGTCAACATCTTCTCCATGTGTATCAGTCTGAATCGTAATTCCCCACGGTGTCATCTTCTTCTTTGTCCTCAAAGTCCTCGAACGTTGGCTTCTTCTTGATCAACTCTTGTATGTCCATAGCACAACAGGCAATATTTTCGCCAACGTCATTGACGTGATGGTTCTCAAAGATATTAGGAACATCTGTGTTATCTTGTACATCTGGATCAGTGTAAGCATCTTGTTGTGCAACTTCATTAAACGAATTCCTCTACTCAAACCTTTGCAATACTCTCCAGTCATCGCTACGTGCAAATGTGTCTTCCAAGAAAAATATCTGTGTTGCTTGATTTGCCAAAATAAAAGGCTCGTTGTTGTGGTATGCCGCCTTGACATTGATGGATTTGAAATAATCATTAACTCTGGGTTTTGCGATCCTGGAAAACAGGTTATACCAACGACAGCACAACAGAACCACACACCGATGATCCTCGGAACTGGAGATATACTGCAACTGAATGATGTCTGTTATGTTAGCATACATTTCAGTTGTCTCTTTGTCATGCATATCCATGCTCATGATGGCACTGTTTTGTGTCTTCCTACCTTCGTCTCGTGCAAGGGTGTTGTAGGGCACATCTCCAACAACGCAAGATTCATAATGTCTCACCCGAGTATCAGGACCCATTGCTAGTGAGTAAAGGGCATCATCAACTGCCTGCCCATCCTCCCGCATCTTCTTAACCTATATTTAGAAAATAGACAGGCTGATCATCTTATGTACTCAATATATTAAAAAACTGACAGTGCACTTGAAAAGCTTACATGGTTCTAGAACCATTTCGCAAATCCTGTCATAACCAGTTTGTCAATGTTTCTTGGATTTTGCGGCAGTAACTCCTCTTTGTAGATGCTGCACAACATAGTGATCGCGTAAAACATCTAAATATATAAGAATGTGCTGCAAGTTTAGTAGATTACGAAGTATAAGCTGCAGTATTGCACTTACTTGATATAAGGTAGTATCTCAGGACAGTTATTCAACACATACCAAACCATTTTATCCAAATCTTTAGGTTTGTCCTCTTGTCGACTCTTCCCTGTAACTCGAACAGAATAATCGAAAACATTGAGCCCAGGATTGTCTTCACCCACCTCTTTGCTAAGCTGATCAGCTTTTCAATGTATTTTGAGCAGAATGTCAACGCTTATGTAGCAATGTAGGCCTCTGCAATGGAACCCTCGGGTCTAGCTCTGTTCCTAACATAGCCCTTGAAAGTGCCTAGCCGCCTTTCAATAGGGTACATCCAGCCATAATGTACTGGACCTCTAAGTAGTGCCTCATCAGGTAGATGAACAACCAAATGCACCATCACATCAAAGAAGGCTGGAGGATATATCTTCTCAAGGTCGCATAGGATAGTTGGTATCTTGTCTCTAAGACGCTCCAAAGCATCTATCCTGATATTCCTACTGCAGAGTTCCCTGAAGAATTGTCCCAACTCTGCAACTGCTCTGTGTAAGTCAGGGCGGCCCAATCCTCTAAGGATAACAGGTAAAACCCTTTGAAGTAGGACGTGGCAGTCATGAGTTTTCAACCCTTGTACCTTGTTTCCATCTGCACTAACTCTCCTTTCAGGGTTGGAAGCAAATCCATGTGGGAATCTCACATGTGACAGGACCTCGCAGAATTCTTTTCTTTTTGCCTTGTCCAAGACGTACACAGCTGGTGCCATATCCCGTGGTTTACCTTCATCTTGCACCTGCAAATCCTTTCTGATACCCAGGCGTGTCAAATCAATCCTAGATTTTAAGGTATCTTTCGTCTTGCCTTCAATATTAAGAAGTGTGCCGATAATGTTGTCACATATATTTTTCTCGATGTGCATCACATCAAGATTATGACGCAGATCCAAATTTTCCAATACTCCAAGTCCCACAAAGTGGACCTGCGGGTAAACAACAATCTCTCTTCTACCCTGCCACGCTTCCTTTTCCCGCTACCATTACCAGGATGGTTTCCTGGTGTAATATGTCTGACCTTCTCAAATTCCACTTGCAACTCATCGGCGGTGAGCCTCTTTGGCGCATCACGGTTTTCATGCTTTGCATTGAACACATGTCTTCGGTATTTTCTAGGATGCGGCTTGTCCTTGGCTAGGAAACGGCGGTGTCCAATGTAACAGATCTTGCTAAGTATTGCGTATGACAGCGGATTCATGTCACAGCGAACACATGCATTGTAACCATGTGTCGTTCGCCCTGACATAGTGCCCAAAGCCGGATAATCATGTATGCACCAAATTATAACAGCACGCAAAAAGAAATCAGCTGGTGGGATGCTATATAGGTCTCGAGTGAGAACACCCTTCCATAGCTGTTGAAGTTCCTCCACAAGAGGCTCCATGAACAAATCAAAATCCTTTCCAGGACTTTTCGGACCTGGGATGAGCAAGGCCATCATGTAGTTTGATTCTTTGGTGCAGACATTTGGAGGCATGTTGTAAGGGATAACAAGCACTGGCCACATGCTATATGTGGCGCTCTGGTGGCCAAATGGGTTAAATCCATCTGAAGCTAAGCCAAGTCTAATGTTTCTCGGGTCAGCAGCAAACTCTTTGTGTTTATCATTGAAGCTTTTCCACTCACTACCATGAGATAGATGGCTCATTACATTCTGATCTCTGTACTCCAAGTTCCTAGAATGCCACAGTACATCCTCTCTTGTTTCAGCATCATGAAACAACCTCTGTAATCTTGGGCTAATTGGAAAATGTCTCAGAACATTATGAGGAATCCTCTTCACAGCATCGCCATCTTTCCATCTTGATGATTTGCATTTCGGGCATTCACTTAAGTTGGCATAATCCTTCCGGAACAGAGCACAATTATTCTTACAAACATGGATCATATCATATCCAATTCCAACTGCACGAAGGAAATTCTTCATTTTACTGTAGGTGTGTGGCAGCTCAGACGCATCTGGGAAAGATTCGCGGAAAGCATCCAACATCGCATCGAATGATTTGTTGGTCATCCGCTCAGATGTCTTCACCTGAAGAAAGGTGACCATAGCTGAGAATACTGACAGCTTATTTCCTGGGGTGACAGCAATGTTGCATTGTTCCAACATGCGGGCCCATCGTTTTTCTTCTGCAGGTGAAAGTTCACGGAATGCATGAGCATTTCGTAGCATTGTTTCAATGTTGGTCAAACTCACTGGCTCCGCCACCACCACCTCCTCCTCCTCTTCCACCTGAGCATCAGGCAGATCAATATGGTGATCTGCTGCTTCCACATAGTCAATAACATTGACGTTCACAGCTTCACCATGATGAACCCACCTAGTATATGTGACCGACATCCCATACAAGTGTAGATGATTTTGCACAGTTGACTGGGGTCTTGTAACTGAATTCATACAACTGCTACACGGGCAGAGCACATCTGATTTTGGACCACCGTACTCAGCTCTGATAAAGTTCATGAAGTTCTCAGCCCCCTCGACATATGCAGCGGAGAATCTTCGAGCAGAAGTTATCCAAGTCTTGTCCATCTGTTAGACATACAAATTAGTTCTTCTACTAGATATTACAGGAAAAACATATATGCTTTTTCATGAAGTCCGGAAAAAAATACCTAGGTCGATGTCTAAAGCTATGGCAAGATATTTGGACGAGCAGATCTAAGTAACGAAATATATGTAAAGCTAATTCAGCAAATAGATTTGAGTGCCAAATTATGGCAGGCTGTTTCAGCAGTCAATGAGGCCGAGCACACAGCCATCGAACTATCGAAGGCCATCGTAGCAACAAAGATCAAGTATAAACGGTGTAGAGTTATTTCACCTAACAAATTGGCTACTAGACCATGGCAATCTATGTCACAATAAATATATGGCAGGATATTTTAGCAACTAATCAGCCTTGGCACGCCATCTCAGCTAAGAAGATTGAGTGCAGAACAGGGCAAGGAAGCTTCTTAAACAGAGCATATTGACAGTAAACTACTTCGGCAAACAGTGAGATTAACAGCGTCTATCAGCTAACATTCAGCGCTACACCGACAAGAACAGGGCCTCAGTCTAGAATGCACGTACCGTGGGAGAAGCTGGCCGCCGTGCGTCTCCACACGAACATCGCCAGCGGTGGCAACGCTGACCGCCGTGTGCCTCCACAAGAAGGTAGTCAGAGGTGGCGGCACGGCTAGATGACGGCAGTCTACGAGAGCGTACTGTGGGAGCGAGAGGATCGCCGAACCGCGGCACCGACGTATCGGCGCGGCGGGGAGGGCGGCTTTGGCGGAGCGAATGGAGTGGAGGGGGACAAGGGGAGGGGGTTTGGGGAATATTATTGGCTAGTTGGCCGAAGGGCGGTTGAATCGGATTTGGGGGGAATTTTTGGGTGTGGGCGAGGGGGAGGATTTTCGCGCGGTGGGCGAGGGGGAGGATTTTCACGCGGTGGGCGGGGGGAGTTTGGCACATGGTCGGTTTCTCCAAGTGCAGTCCCACGTGTCAGTGAAGAGGCAAGCCGAAGCACGTTCTATTTGCGTGAGCCATGTGCAGGACCGAACGTGTGTGGGGTGCAATGCGACCGCGACAGGAGTGATGTGAGTGTACCGCATTTTTTCCTTTTAAACTAGGTGCTTCGCCCCCTCAAAAAAAATATGTTGCTTCGCGCGATCCATCGATATTACTACTAGTAATCCGGTAATCCCGACTAAAACAGTGCGGTCGGGTCTTTTCCCGCGCGATATGCTGGGAGGTTGGCTTAGTTGGGTTTATTAGGACGAGTAATGCTACACCTACGTAATCCCGGTTACTTAATTAACGTAACGTGAAACATGTGAGTTGTTAATTGTAGATTGGGGGGAGGGAGGGGCCCACCACCATGAAAATCAGGGGAGGAGAGAGAGAGGCAATTTACGTTGACCCTTTCGTAGGTTCCCGTAGATGTAGAAAGATGTGTCTGATCCTGCAATATAGGCCATCCGATCTATATCTAGCGGATAGCAAGGAAACTATGACAATTTACCCGCACTCCTCTCCACATTTGCAGATAAGGCTTTCCCTCGTTCATCCTTTTCTCCCACAAGATCTTGATCTTCCCTGCAACGCACGGGCATCTTGCTAGTACTCCTACAATATGTATATTACTGTGAAAGTTCATATACACCGGCCAAGATTAATGCAAACACGGCAGATTTTCATTACATTTCGAACTTTTATAGGACAAAAAAACAAAAGAAACCCGACCCTAAACCTATTCTACGGCGGCGACCGACGTCCTCCATCTGTGATCTCCATGTACGGGGGCGGGGTTCAAGACCCGTGAAGTTAAGGTGCGGTCTCCGGCGAGGAAAAGTAGAACACGGGAGACGAACCGGCCAGTTGGCACACCATGCCCTGCCGCCTCCCATGCCCTACTCATCCTCGGAGGAGTCCCCGACCTCGGCGGTGCCGGACATTGGACGGCGGCAAGTAGGACGCGTGGCTGACGGTGCTCCCGTTGTTGGCCGCCAGCATGGCCACCGCTTGTGCGCGACTTGAGCGAGGGCGGCGACCTCGAGCTCCATCCCCGAAGACAAGCTCTCCCGCAGAGCGTTCGCGCTTGCGGTCATGGAAGATGTGGTTCCAGGTAGGAGGACGATGCGCTATGGTGTGGAGGTTAGCTGGGCGTTGCCGCTTTAAGTAGCGCATTCCGGTGAGGCCAAGCGTCCGGGTGCGTCATTAAGTCGCTGGAGTTGGTTCCTCGGGCACCGAGCCTCTTAATGACCGAGGGAGTCCTGGATTTGGGGGTGTCCGGACAGCCGGACTATAACCTTTGGCCGGACTGTTGGACTATGAAGATACAAGATTGAAGACTTCGTCATGTGTTTGGATGGGACTTTCCTTGGCATGGAAGGCAAGCTTGGAAATACGTATATTTAGATCTCCTCCCATTGTAACTGACTCTGTGTAACCCTAGCCCCTCCGATGTCTATATAAACCGGAGGGTTTAGTCCGTAGGACAGAACAACAACAATCATACCATAGGCTCGCTTCTAGGGTTTAGCCTCTCTGATCTCGTGGTAGATCTACTCTTGTACTACCCATATCATCAATATTAATCAAGTAGGAGTAGGGTTTTACCTCCATCGAGAGGGCCCGAACCTGGGTAAAAACATTGTGTCCCTTGTCTCCTGTTACCATCCGCCTAGACGCACAGTTCGGGACCCCCTACCCGAGATCCGCCGATTTTGACACCGACATTGGTGCTTTTATTGAGAGTTCCTCTGTGTCGTCATCATCAGGCTTGACGGCTCCTTCGATCATCGTTAGTGATGCAGTCCAAGGTGAGACTTTTCTCCCCGGACAGATTTTTGTATTCGGCGACTTTGCACTGCGGGCCAATTCGTTTGGCCATCTGGAGCAGATTGAAAGCTACGCCCCTGGCCATCAGGTCAGGTTTGGAAGCTTAAACTATCCGGCCGATATCCGCGGAGACTTGATCTTCAACGGGTTCAAGCCCCTGCTGAGTGCGTCGCACTGTCACGATGGGAATGATTTAGCTCTGCCGCCGAACAGTGCCCTGGAGGCCGCACCTCCATCCGCTCCGACCTTTAATTCATAGCCAACTGCACCGACCGAGGGCGGGTGGCTAGACCCCGCCGCGGAGGCTGCAGCCTCAACGGCGATCGAGCCGAACACCAACCTTATCCTTCGCAAGGCCCGTGACTCCACATTGCCGGACTCTCCTCCGAACTCTGAACCATCCGCGCCCCTGCCAACCGAATCCGATTGGGCGCGATCATGGAGTTCACTGCCGCGGATATCTTTCAGCACTCGCCCTTCGGTGACATACTGAATTCACTAAGGTCTCTCTGTTTGTCAGGAGAGTCCTAGCCGGATTATGACCGACAGGATTGGGATGCGGACACGAAGAAATTCGACGCCCACCCACCACCCACTTCATAGCCACTGTCGATGACTTGACCGACATGCTCGACTTCGACTCCGAAGACATCGATGGTATGGACGACGATGCAGGAGATGAACAGGAACCAGTGCCTATAGGGCACTGGAAAGCCACCTCGTCATATGATATATATATGGTGGACAAACTCAAAGAGGGCAATGGCGACGGAACAGCGGGGGATGACCCCTCCAAGAAGCAACCTAAGCGCCGGTGTCAGCGGCGCCGCTCTAAGTCCCGCCAAAGCAAAAACGGTGATACCGGCACAAGAGATAATAACACCCCGGACAGTGCCGAAGACAACTCCCTCCAGCAAGATTCAGCACAGGAGGATGGAGAAGCCAGCCCCCTGAGAGAGCGGCAGATAGAGAGGTAGAGGATGATAATTACATGCCTCCCTCCGAAGACGAGGCAAGCCTCGACGACGATGAATTTGTCGTGCCTGAGGATCCCGTCGAGCAAGAGCGCTTCAAGCGCAGGCTTATGGCCACGGCGAGTAGCCTTAAGAAAAAGCAGCAGCAGCTTAGAGCAGATCAAGACTTGCTAGCCGACAGATGGACTGAAGTCCTTGCGGCTAAGGAATACAAACTCGAACGCCCCTCCAAGAGCTACCCAAAGCGCAGGTTGCTACCCCGATTAGAGGAGGAAGCATCTAAACCCACATCTCCAGCGGCTGGTCTGCCACCTCGCGGCCGCGACAAAGAGGCCTCTCGGACCACAACTCAAGCCGCACCCCGGCGTCACTCAAAAACACCAAGGCACGGGGAAATGCGTTAGACTTGCGAGATATATTGGAGGACAAAGCAAGGCAAACAAGATTGATCTACGGATTGCGTGGGCGCCCCACGACACGAGATGATAGCCGTCACACCGGATACAGTAAAAGTAAATCCGGTCAGGTCGAACACAATAGACAAAACTCATTTGAGCTGCGTCGTGATATAGCCCAGTACAGAGGCGCCGCACACCCACTATGCTTCACAGATGAAGTAATGGATCATCAAATCCCAGAGGGTTTCAAACCCGTGAATATTGAATCATATGATGGTACGACAGATCCTATGGTATGGATTGAGGACTATCTCCTTCATATCCACATGGCCCGTGGCGACGATCTACACGCCATCAAATACCTAACAACTCAAGCTTAAAGGACCGGCTCGGCATTGCCTCAACAGCTTGCCAGCAGAATCCATTGGGTGTTGGGAAGACCTGGAAGCTGCATTCCTCGAAAACTTCCAGGGCACCTATGTGCGACCACCAGACGCCGATGACCTGAGCCACATAATTCAGCAGCCAGAGGAATCGGCCAGACAATTCTGGACACGGTTCCTAACCAAGAAAAATCAAATTGTCGACTGTCCGGACGCAGAGGCCCTGGCGGCTTTCAAGCATAACATCTGCGATGAGTGGCTTGCCCGGCACCTTGGACAGGAAAAGCCGAAATCCATGGCAGCCCTCACGACACTCATGACCCGCTTTTGCGCGGGAGAAGACAGTTGGCTGGCTCGCAGCAATAACATGTCAAAGAGCCCTGGT
This sequence comes from Aegilops umbellulata, assembly GCA_032464435.1. Classification (NCBI taxonomy): domain Eukaryota; kingdom Viridiplantae; phylum Streptophyta; class Magnoliopsida; order Poales; family Poaceae; genus Aegilops; species Aegilops umbellulata. The sequence goes on along the minus strand of CP136055.1, from coordinate 35,527,265 downwards.
AATTCGGATACCAAGGACAGTAGTGGTAGGTCACGTCGCAACAAGCACAAGCGCCGCATTAACAGTGACAATACTCAGGATACGGCAGTTAATGCCGGATTCAGAGGCTCTAAGCCCGGTCAGCGGAAAAAGCCATTCAAATGAAGCACTCCGGGTTCCATCTTGGACCGTATACTCGACCACTCGTGTCAGATACATGGCACCCCCGAAAAGCCAGCCAACCACACCAACAGGGATTGTTGGGTGTTCAAGCAGGCCGGCAAGTTAAATGCCGAAAACAAAGACAAGGGCTACATAGCGACAACGAGGAGGAGCCACGGCCGCCGAACAACAGAGGACAGAAGGGTTCCCCCCCACAAGTGCGGACGGTGAACATGATATACGCAACCCATCCCCAAGAGGGAGCGGAAGCATGCATTAAGGGACGTATACGCATTGGAGCCAGTCGCCCCAAAGTTCAACCCATGGTCCTCCTGCCCGATCACTTTCGATCGCAGGGACCACCCCACTAGTATCTGCCACGACGGATTTGCCGCATTGGTTCTAGACCCAATCATCGACGATTTCACCTCACTCGAGTCCTTATGGATGGCGGCAGCAGCCTGAACCTGCTTTATCAGGACACAGTGCACAATATGGGCATAGATCCCTCAAGGATCAAACCCACAAAGACGACCTTTAAGGGCGTCATACCAGGTGTAGAGGCCCATTGCACAGGCTCGGTCACACTAGAAGTGGTCTTCAGATCCCCGAATAATTTTCGAAGCGAGGAGTTAATCTTCGATATAGTCCCGTTCCACAGTGGCTATCACGCACTGCTTGGGCGAACCGCATTTGCAAAGTTCAATGTGGTGTCCCACTATGCATACCTCAAGCTCAAGATGCCAGGACCTCGGGGAGTCATTACAGTCAATGGAAACACCGAGCGCTCTCTCCGAACAGAGGAGCACAAGGCGACCCTCGCAACGGAAGTACAAAGCAGCCCGGCGATGGGCGTCACAAGGCAATTCTCCAGTCCGTCGACAAAACGTCCGGACACCGTCAAGTGCACCGGGAGTAACCTACAACAAGACCTCCTGGCACGTTCCGAGCAAGCATAGCAATGCGGCCCCAACCCTAGCCCTAGCAAAATGGCGAAATCTGTGCTACGCGTACATAATTACGCTCTGAAAATACCATGGGCACAGGGGGAGGGGCACTACCACGGCACGCCCCAAAACGCGGCTCAACCGCACTAGGGGCTGCCGATTTTATCATTTTTTCTTAGTTTCAGGACTTCGATCTCCGGAAGACCTGCTCGGCAGTACAATTGCCGACCACATGATACAACAACCATGGAGGCAGAAAGCTACGTCACACTGTGGAATTCCCAGGTGGTCTCTATAATGAGCAAAATACATGTCTTAAATACTGTCCCGCATCTCGCTCCTATAGGGGACATGTCAAATAGTCCCATCTCTTGCTTATCGCACTATTTGTATCGTCTTGCTTTGAACGCACCTTTTTCGAATAAACAATGCTTAGCTTCAGTCTACTATTGCATTCTCTATTCGTTCCTTTTTATGTATATATGTTCATTCATGACATTTAGCACCCGTACACTTTGGTACGGCTAATACGCCATGGGCTCAAGCACCCCATAATACGGCGTGAGAAGTCCGAACACTTTCACAAGTGCGCCACTCCAAACTTATAGCATTATAAGCATCAGCTCCGAAACATGTCTTTGGTCAATAGTTGGGTTTGCCCGGCTCCCATGTTTTGGTACCTTACGTTCCACTACATCGGCTAAGGTAGCACTGGGAGAACTACTGCGATTGTGCCCCGGTTCAGCTAGGCTAAGCACCTCAGTAGAGAAAGCTAAAATTGACTGTCATGATAGGGCGAGAGTTGGTCGCTGTTCGAGAGGTTTCGAGTCCCTAAAGACTTATGCCGCTTAGAGCGAGGAGTCGGCTTTGTCTGGCCTAGGCGTGTATAGCGCCCCGAACTCGGTCTTTCGAACAATACGGGCTTCGCTGAAATTTAAAATTATAGAATTCTCTGGCTAAGTGAGAGTGATAACGCATTATAGTCTGATTGCCTTGTTCGTTGTGCTGAGCACCTCCCTCGAAGGACCCAAGAAATGGGAAAAAGAGTGCTCAGGTTTATCCCGAACACCCCAGCACTCATGGCACGGGGGCAGAAGCCGACGACTCTCCATCTATCAGATTTAATAAACGGCCGCATAGAAGGTAATATTTTAAATTCAAACAAGCGTTGCATAGCGCATATGAACAAGTTTTCAGCGCACAAGATCACACGAGCGAGTTTACTCAAATATTACATCCTTGGAACATTCATCCGCCATAAGGCGGGCACCCTTCAGGACGCCCTCATAGTACATCTCGGGGTGGCGATGCTCCTTGCCCTGCGGTGATCCGTCCTTCACTAGCCGCTCCGCGTCCATTTTCCCCAGTGTACTTTCACACGGGCAAGGGCCCTGCGGGCGCCCTCGATGCAGACGGAGCGCTTGATGACTTCAAGCCATTGACAAGCATCCGCGAGCCGCCTCACCAGCCCGAAAGTAGCTCCCAGGCATGGCCTCTCCAGGCCATAGCCGGACTATGAGACCCTTCATGGCCTGTTCGGCCACCTTATGGAGCTCGACTAGTTGCTTCAGCTGGTCGCTCAAGGGCACCGGGTGTCCGGTCTCAGCATACTGAGACCAGAACACCTTCTACGTCGAGCTCCCTTCCTCGGCCCGGTAGTAGGTGGCGGCATCGGACACGCTGCGGGGCAAATCTGTGAATGCTCCGGGAGAGCTCCGGACTCGGGTAAGTAACAAGTAGTTCACTTTCACATGCTTGCTTTGCATAATGAAGGCCTTACCCGCCGCTATCTTCTTTATCACCTTAATTTCCTGGAGGGCTTTTTGGGCTTCCGCCTTGGCAGACTTGGCGCTCTCAAGGTGAAAGCACAAGTGCTCCCTGGGTGGTTTTGGTAATTAATGTCAACATATCTCTTATTGGACTAACACTTTTACCTAGTATGTTTCAGATAAGTTCAACAATGGAGTTGTAACACCCCGAGACCGATGCTCGAGAAGACTTCCATATATTCCGGGTTTCGCCGTGTGTTTCATTTGTGCCTGCCTTGTTTTTTTTTTGCATTGCATCATGTCATCATGCCATCATCTCATAAATCTTTTGCAGCTCAACTAAATAAATGGCATGGATCTTTGATCCATTTAAATCGAGGGAATTCACATGGTGATTCTCTTTAAAACATATCCTCTCGATATTTAGAGAGCTATAGTAAATATTCCAATTATTTGGAATTAACCATAACACACTTGCATAATAAACTCCATGCCCATTCCATTTCAAGTTTGTTCCCCAAACTTTGCCAATAACTATTATCTCTTTTATCGAGGCTCCTCTAAGATTCTCAACATTTTTGGACCTTCCTTTTATCAAGTCCTAGTTCAAACCCATTTGAATTAAATTCAAATGAGTTTGAATTTATACCTTTCGATCGTGCCACTTCTAATTTTCTTGGGTCAAACTCATTTTGTGACTCTGAGAAAAAATACCCTCATGCGCAAGCTCCACCTCTAACCCCTCTTTCTTTTCTTTCTTAATCTCTGTTTTTTTCTTTTCTTTATTAGAGAGATAGAGGAGGAGCCCAGCAGCCTGGGCCTCCCAACCTCCCGCGCCAGCCCATTTAGGCCCAACCTCCCGCGCAGGCCCATCCGGCCCTCCCGACCGTATAACCCTAGCCCCAATCCTCCCGATCCCCTCATCCTCTCCCTCTCGTCCTCCCATCACCGCCGCTACACACGCACGCAGAGGGGCAGTGCCCCACGCCCAATCCCCTCGACCGCTACCTTGGCCCCCGGCCATGGCGACCGCGCCGGCGACCCTGGAGGCCGCTGCTCCGAGCCATCTTCGCCTGCGCGCCCGACGCCGCCCCGTCTCCTCGCGCTGGCCCCGGCCACCAGCCGGCCACCGGAGCCCGCCGCGCCAAGCCCCTCTCCATCGACCACCGCGCCGGCACCCAAGCGCGTCGCTCGTGCTCCTTCCCCGCTTCAGACGCCTTGTCGTCCGTCTTTTCACTGGAACGCGTGCCCGAGTCCGTTCGACTCCACTGGCCACCGTGACCGCCTCCCCCGCCTTTGCTCGCCATCTCCGACAAGTGCAGGCGTCGGTGAAGCCCCACAGCGCCTTCCCCAGCTCGTCATCGACCTCGCCCTATCTCTGCCGTTTCGCTAGATGCCTTCCCTGCTGCTGGGGACCTCGGATCCACCCGTTCCCCGTCTCCGGCGCCGTGCTAGGCCACCACCATCGCCTCACTGCTGCTGCTGCCCTCTGCTGCTCTCCCTTGAGCGTGCCCGCTTCCTGCCGCTGCTCACGCACCGCCAGTCCTTGTTGCTGCCCACTTGAGGCCCTCGTGTTGCTTCGTTTCGGTGACCATATGGACCGCCAAGTTCGACTACGATCCTCGAGACCATTGAGTACGACCACGGACGGCTACCTGCGGATGGATTTCGTCAAGTTCAACGACGACCCGTGAAGTACATGGATATGCCAAGTTCCACTCCGAACGTGTACAAATACGTCGGGCGATGCGACAAGTACCTCTACTGACGATCCTGACATCTACGAAAACGTGTACCACTACCGTCGCCGTGTACAACTACTTCCACTACCGTCGTGAGAACGACTACTTCCCACGACGTTCGTGAATGACTACTTCCCTCTACGGACTTGATCCTTTCCAAAACGCACGCTTCGAAGGTATAACCGCCGACACGACCGCCCGTGGTCCGAATGCATGTGTTGTATGAGTTGCACCGTATGTTTGCATCGTGTCCGAGTTTTCACTCGTTTCCATGCCACTAACTCATGGGAACCCGGTAGTCGGGATCACCCCACCATCTCTAGCATGTTCCGCGCACCCGCACACTTGGTCTTTTGTACCGGTATCTCAATGAGTTGTTGGATCATCAGAATGTTGCCGTGGCACCAGTTCCGTTTCACCGCCGTGGCACCCTTTTCCTTCCGCCATGGTGACAAATGCCTCGTATCTTGCTCTTGTCAACATTTTCATAAAATTGCTTAAAACTTGCACATGTCATCCGCATCATGATAACAACAATTAAAATGTTTAAAATGTTGTTTGTTTAAATTTGCATAAATGCCATGTTAAAATGATTTATTTCATAACTAAATAACCGTAGCTCGGATTTAAATAAATTATATATGTAAATGGGGTAGGAAAATGCATAGATTAACATGGTGCACTTTATTTTCCTGTTTAACAACAATAAAATATGCTTTAGGACAGAACAGTACCAAACCTAATATATGCATATGAGGAGTTTCCGGACTTGTTATTTTGTTGTTCCGGCCTCATTTAAACTTGCCTAAATAGTTAGTTTAATTATGCTTCACCTCTTGCCATGTTTAACAACATTTAATTTTGATGAGTACATAACCGAGAGAGAACTAAATAATTGATGTGGTGTCTCGTCAATATGTAACCCGTTGCATATTGAGCTCCACTTAACTTGTAGTGTTGTTTGTGCACTTTGCCATGCCATGCCTCATTATATCGGCCATGCATCATACTTGATTGTGCATCATGCCATGTTTATGTGGTGGTTGTTTACTATGTTGCTTGCTTCTTTCCGGGTTGTTTCTCTCGTTAGCTTCGGTTTCGTTGCGGAGTTGTGAGGATTCGTTCGACTTCGTTCGTTTGTCTTCTTCATGGACTCGTTCTTCTTCCTTGCGGGATCTCAGGCAAGATGACCATACCCTCGAAATCACTTCTATCTTTGCTTGCTAGTTGCTCGCTCTTTTGCTATGCCTATGCTGCGATACCTACCACTTGCTTATCGTGCCTCCCATATTGTCAAACCAAGCCTCTAACCCACCTTGTCCTAGCAAACCATTGTTTGGCTATGTTACCGCTTTGCTCAGCCCCTCTTATAGCGTTGTTAGTTGCAGGTGAAGATGAAGTTTGTTCCTTGTTGGAACATGGAGATGTTGTTCCTTGTTGGAACATGTTTACTTGTTGGGATATCACAATATATCTTATTTAATTAATGCATCTATATACTTGGTAAAGGGTGGAAGGCTCGGCCTTATGCCTGGTGTTTTGTTCCACTCTTTCCGCCCTAGTTTCCGTCATATCGGTATTATGTTCCCGGATTTTGCGTCCCTAACGCGGTCGGGTGATTTATGGGACCCCCTTGACAGTTCGCTTTGAATAAGACACCTCCAGCAAGGCCCAACATTTGTTTTACCACTTGCCTCACCTATGCCCTATTATTTCCCTTGGGTTTCCGGAGCCCGAGGGTCATCTTTATTTTAGCCCCCCGGGCCAGTTCTCCTTCGAGTGCTGGTCCAAACCGAGTGATGTCCGGCGCCCCCTGGGCAATCAGGGTCTATGCCAACCCGACGTCTGGCTCATCCGGTGTGCCCTGAGAACGAGATATGTGCAGCTCCTATTGGGATTTGTCGGCACATCCGGGCTGCTTTGCTGGTCTTGTTTTATTTCTGTCGAAATGTCTTGTAGCCGGGATTCCGAGACTGATCGGGTCTTCCCGGGGAGAAGGAATATCCTTCGTTGATCGTGAGAGCTTATCATGGGCTAAGTTGGGACACCCCTGCAGGGTTTGAACTTTCGAAAGTCGTGCCCGCGGTTATGTGGCAGATGGGAATTTGTTAATGTCCGGTAGTAGAAAACCCGAAGTTGACCTTAATTAAAATACATCAACCGCGTGTGTTACCGTGATGGTCTCTTCTCGGCGGGGTCCGAGAAGTGAACACGGTGTTGGAGTTATGCTTGACGTAAGTAATTTCAGTATCACTTCTTGATCATAGTTGTTCGACCGTGCTTTTGCCTTCTCTTCTCGCTCTCATTTGCGTATGTTAGACACCAGATATGCTAGTCGCTTGCTGCAGCTCCACCTCACTACCCCTGTCCTACCTTTAAGCTTAAATAGTCTTGATCTCGCGGGTGTGAGATTGCTGAGTCCCCGTGACTCACAGATACTTCTAAACCAGTTTGCAGGTGCCGATGAAACCGTGCAGGTGATGCACCCGAGCTCAAGGAGGAGCTCGATGAAGATCTTGTTCATTGTGTTGTTTCATTTCAGTTGATCAGTAGTGGAGCCCAGTTGGGACGATCGGGGATCTGTGTAGCATTTGGGGTAGTCTTCTTTTATTTTGGTTCCGTAGACGGACCTTGATTGTATCTGTATGATGTAATGCTTTATTCATGTATTCTGTGAAGTGGCGATTGTAAGCCAACTATGTATCTCTTTCCCTTATTTATTACATGGGTTGTGTCAAGATTACCTCACTTGCGACATTGCTTTCCATGCGGTTATGCCTCTAAGTCGTGCTTCGACACGTGGGAGATATAGCCGCATCGATGGCGTTACAAATTGATAATCAGAGCCTTCCCCGACCTTAGGAGCCCCCACTGATTGATCGTTTTTAGCGGCCGAGTTGTGTCTAGAAAAATGTTTTGAGTCATTTAGGAATTAGGTATCGGAGAGTTTAGGAATTCTTTTTACTTCCCAGTCTCCTCATCGATCTGGTAAGGCATCCTGACGTAGAGTTTTGACGCTTCTGTTCTCAAATTTCACTAAAAAAAATTTAGGATCACGCGGGTATCTTAGAATCGTTCCGATGGTTTTGTGATGACAACATTGTCTTGGTGCCTCCTGTCAGCAGGGGTTTAGTGGAAGTGTCCCGGGGAGTTGAGCTCTGAGGTGTTGTCATCATAATTTTATCGTTGCAGTTCTGGAATACCTGAGTTTAGTACGCCGACATCGAAAATCTCTTTTGTACAGTTGTTGGTGAGATAACCCTGATAGCCCAGTACTGAGGCGAGTGCGGGAGTATTGCCATACCTCGTATAACGGATGCTTTTCGAAGGTTGAGGTAAACGATTTCCGAGGGTTTCTTGGTTATGTGTTGAAGGATGGATACAGCTGGATCTAGGTATTGTTAGTTTGGGTGATATATTTTGTGTCCCCTGTATCCCCAACACCTGATTGCATAACCAGAAAGTTTCGGGAGTTTATAGGTGGGAATTCAAGTATCTCATAGGATATCTTTCCAACAGACAGATGATACGATATGGGATCTATCATATGTTTGTTCCGGCTTATTCTGTAAGCCAAATCCTTTGTTTTTGTTTTGTTTTGTGGTATTCTAGTTGCTTCAATGTCAAGTGTTACTCCATACCTTCCCTAAACGGTGTTCTCATATTGCTATGTGAATACCAATCCTTCTTGATCATTGAGGTTGTCATGTCAATTCTTTCCAACCGGTGTGATTCTCTTCAAGAGGATCCTATCATTTTTCACATCCCCAAGTTCAATTCTAAGTTCCCCAACGGTGTTCATTTCATCCGCCCCCAAGTTTTCTTGTTTTCCCGCCCACCCACCCTCTTTCTTTAAGGACTCAGATTTCTTAATCATGTATCCTTTTATTTGTGGGATGTCTCTTCATTCTTTTCTTTCAATGTTCTTATCCGGTGAATTCTCATGAAGATGCTAAAGAAGCTTCAAGTCTATTATTCTTCATTCTTTTCTTCTCCGGTGGACTCAAGTCAAGCTTTCGGTGTTGATCATATTCCTTTTCTCATTTCAAGTGCTTTCTTATGCCGGTGTATCTCTTAATCATTCACCTCTCGCTATTCATTTGTTTCGGAGTGATGAAGATATCTCAGAAGATTCAAGTTTCCATTCTCAATTCACTCAAGTTCTTTTGAGGATGCTATTTCATTCAAGCCATTTAATTCAACCGGCGCGTCTCTCTTTTAAATCATTCAACGGTGTATCTTTTGAGTGGGCCCTAACCCACAGGTCTTTTTCCAGGATCTTACTTGACTCTTTTAATTTTCTTGGAGCTATTCCCAATTTCTTTTCGAAGTTTGAACGTAAGAATGAATTATCATCAGTCATATTCCTTCTCCAAGATTGCTTTCAAATTCTTTTCATTGTTGGTTCAACCTTTCTAATTTTCATCCCGGAGTATCTTAACAATTCATGGTGCTGTTTCTCGTTGTCATTCTCGGATTTTGAATACCGAAGAAGAGTTTTTCCTCCAAATCCTTACCCATTCTTCCAAAGATTCATGGTTCAAGCTTGTTGCCATCCTCTCATAATTGTTTTCGATTGCGAGAATTCTTTTCACCCATCCGGAGCAATTCACGAGTCTTTTCAGTTTGATTCTCTAAAGGCCATCATTTCAAAAGATTTATTCGTTCTCAGCTTTCAGCTCTCGTTCTCCAAATCATACCGGTGCATCGTTCAATTATCCTCTAATCAGCTCATGATCTCTTTGCTCTCATGTATCTAAATTCTGTCAAGTATCTTTATTCGTTTTCTAATTCTTCCCGGTGAATTGTGCCGTTGCTACTTTCATTTCCAATTCTTACGGTGGTTCGTTCAAGAGTTCTCTTCCTTCGTTATCATATCAATTCAATCATTCTTTCTAAATCCTACCAGTGGTTCGTTGAAGACCTTCCCAAATTTGCGACATATCTTTCTTAATCCTTTCTACGAGAATAAGTAGTATGCCAAATCCATTGCTTGTCATCAATTTATTTGGTGAAGGATATGCATAACGTAATTCTTATTATGGTTTCATCCAAGTGATCTAGTTTCTTCTTTCCAGAGTTGTTCATCATGTCACATTTCTCGGTTCGAGATGCTTCATCTTTTTCTTTTCCGGAGTTCCAAGTTTTCCGCATTATCTCGTCGCGAAGCTCCATCTAAATCATCGCAAGGCTTCACCTTGTATTTTCAACTTCTCTTTCTTTCTATCATCCTTTTATTACCGGAGTTATTCATGGAGGCTCTACATGGTGGTTCATCAAGGATTCCTTTCATTCTCGTCTTGTTCTTCAAGATTTCTCTCGGAGCTAAGATCCGCCAAGCTATACTATAAAATAAACATGGTGTTCAACACATGTTTTGTTTTGAAGAGCTCAAATATTCTTCTACCTGCATTCCAAAGTGCAATTCATTCTACCTTGTCTTTTGAGATGGTGTTATGTCATCCTTGGCAATTTCTCCTCGTGCTTCATGATTCACATGTTGTCAAGAATGAGGTATTTAGATCCATCAATCTCTTCATTGGAGTTATCTTGGGTTATATTTCACCTAAAGCTTTCCCTAAGGATTGTTGCTATTTATGGTGCTTATAAATGACCCAAGTTCTTCATTTGTCCTCTCGGTGAAATAAGTTTCTCGTCTCCTTGTTGATATCAATCCAATCGGTTGTTTCCGTTGGTGGCAGAAGCTCACCTCACAATGTTGAGATGTTTCCATAAGTCCACATCAAGTTTAAGCTTTCGTTGTTGATAATCCAACAACTCCATTCAACCTTTTCTTCGTAAGCTTTCTCTTTCAATTTTATTTGTGAGAGTTATCATTTCCTTCTCCGTTCTCTTATTCCGATGATCTATCTTCTATTCATCCATCCCGGAGGCATTGTGAACTCGCTCCCTTCGTCCAATAGTCTCGTTTTGCCAAGATCATGTTCCTTTTCCTTGGTTATCCATTTAACCGAAGTGTTGTGACTATCATTCCTCTTTTAACCGGAGTCTCATCCAAGTGCTTTCATTTTGCCAAGTTCATATTCTATTCCTCCATTTCCAACCGGAGTGTTGTATCATCTCTTCAATATCGTCTCATCTTATCAAGTTTTCTTCTCGTTTCTATCGGAGTGCTGTCCAAATTCTGTCATTCTTGTTCCTACTATCTCATTTTACCGAGCTCGTCATATTCTTTTCGTTCGTGAACCTATTATTTCCATGTCTTTCAACCGACAAGGTTCTCGAATGTTCCTTGTTCCTCTTTGCTAATGGAGTGTTTGCAATATCGTTCATCTCCATTGTATTCTTATTTCAAATTGTCCAACCTCTCAAGGCTCGTGGTTTCACTCGTTTGTCAAAGAAGCAACTCTGTTTTACCTCTTCCTCTTCCGCTTTTCTCCGGTGCCATCCTACATCTCGGGACGAGATCCTCTCGTAGTGGTGAAGTGTTGTAACGCCCCGAGACCGATGCTCGAGAAGACTTCCATATATTCTGGGTTTCGCCGTGTGTTTCATTTGTGCCTGCCCTTTTTTTTTGCATTGCATCATGTCATCATGCCATCATCTCATAAATCTTTTGCAGCTCAACTAAATAAATGGCATGGATCTTTGATCCATTTAAATCGAGGGAATTCACATGGTGATTCTCTTTAAAACATATCCTCTCGATATTTAGAGAGCTATAGTAAATATTCCAATTATTTGGAATTAACCATAACACACTTGCATAATAAACTCCATGCCCATTCCATTTCAAGTTTGTTCCCCAAACTTTGCCAATAACTATTATCTCTTTTATCGAGGCTCCTCTAAGATTCTCAACATTTTTGGACCTTCCTTTTATCAAGTCCTAGTTCAAACCCATTTGAATTAAATTCAAATGAGTTTGAATTTATACCTTTCGATCGTGCCACTTCTAATTTTCTTGGGTCAAACTCATTTTGTGACTGAGAAAAAATACCCTCCTGCGCAAGCTCCACCTCTAACCCCTATTTATTTTTTTTTCTTAATCTCTGTTTTTTTTCTTTTCTTTATTAGAGAGAGAGAGGAGGAGCCCAGCAGCCTGGGCCTCCCAACCTCCCGCGCCAGCCCATTTAGGCCCAACCTCCCGCGCAGGCCCATCCGGCCCTCCCGACCGTATAACCCTAGCCCCAATCCTCCCGATCCCCTCGTCCTCTCCCTCTCGTCCTCCCATCGCCGCCGCTACACACGCACGCAGAGGGGCAGTGCCCCACGCCCGATCCCCTCGACCGCTACCTTGGCCCCCGGCCATGGCGACCGTGTCGGTGACCCTGGAGGCCGCTGCTCCGAGCCATCTTCGCCTGCGCGCCCGACGCCGCCCCGTCTCCTCGTGCTGGCCCTGGCCACCAGCCGGCCACCGGAGCCCGCCGCGCCAAGCCCCTCTCCATCGACCACCGTGCCGGCACCCAAGCGCGTCGCTCGTGCTCCTTCCCCGCTTCAGACGCCTCGCCGTCCGTCTTTTCGCTGGAACGCGTGCCGGAGTCCGTTCGACTCCGCCGGCCACCGTGACCGCCTCCCCCGCCTTTGCTCGCCATCTCCGACAAGTGCAGGCGTCGGTGAAGCCCCACAGTGCCTTCCCCAGCTCGTCGTCGACCTCGCCCTGTCTCTGTCGTTTCGCCAGATGCCTTCCCTGCTACTCGGGACCTCGGATCCACCCGTTCCCCGTCTCCGGCGCCGTGCTAGGCCACCACCATCGCCTCACTGCTGCTGCTGCCCTCTGCTGCTCTCCCTTGAACGTGCCCGCTTCCTGCCGCTGCTCACGCACCGCCAGTCCTTGCTGCTGCCCACTTGAGGCCCTCGTGTTGCTTCGTTTCGGTGACCATATGGACCGCCAAGTTCGACTACGATCCTCGAGACCATTGAGTACGACCACGGACGGCTACCTGCGGATGGATTTCGTCAAGTTCAACGACGACCCGTGAAGTACATGGATATGCCAAGTTCCACTCCGAACGTGTACGAATACGCCGGGCGATGCGACAAGTACCTCTACTGACGATCCTGACATCTACGAAAACGTGTACCACTACCGTCGCCGTGTACAACTACTTCCACTACCGTCGCGAGAACGACTACTTCCCACGACGTTCGTGAACGACTACTTCCCTCTACGGACTTGATCCGTTCCAAAACGCACGCTTCGAAGGTATAACCGCCGACACGACCGCCCGTGATCCGAATGCATGTGTTGTATGAGTTGCACCGTATGTTTGCATCGTGTCCGAGTTGTCACTTGTTTCCATGCCACTAACTCGTGGGAACCCGGTAGTCGGGATCACCCCACCATCTCTAGCATGTTCCGCGCACCCGCACACTTGCTCTTTTGCACCGGTATCTCAATGAGTTGTTGGATCATCAGAATGTTGCCATGGCACCATTTCCATTTCACCGCCGTGGCACCCTTTTCCTTCCGCCATGGTGACAAATGCCTCGTATCTTGCTCTTGTCAACATTTTCATAAAATTTCTTAAAACTTGCACATGTCATCCGCATCATGATAACAACAATTAAAATGTTTAAAATGTTGTTTGTTTAAATTTGCATAAATGCCATGTTAAAATGATTTATTTCATAACTAAATAACCGTAGCTCGGATTTAAATAAATTATATATGTAAATGGGGTAGGAAAATGCATAGATTAACATGGTGCACTTTATTTTCCTGTTTAACAACAATAAAATATGCTTTAGGACAGAACAGTACCAAACCTAATATATGCATATGAGGAGTTTCCGGACTTGTTATTTTGTTGTTCCGGCCTCATTTAAACTTGCCTAAATAGTTAGTTTAATTATGCTTCACCTCTTGCCATGTTTAACAACATTTAATTTTGATGAGTACATAACCGAGAGAGAACTAAATAATTGATGTGGTGTCTCGTCAATATGCAACCCATTGCATATTGAGCTCCACTTAACTTGTAGTGTTGTTTGTGCACTTTGCCATGCCATGCCTCATTATATCGGACATGCATCATACTTGATTGTGCATCATGCCATGTTTATGTGATGGTTGTTTACTATGTTGCTTGCTTCTTTCCGGGTTGTTTCTCTCGTTAGCTTCGGTTTCGTTCCGGAGTTGTGAGGATTCGTTCGACTTCGTCCGTTTGTCTTCTTCAGGGACTCGTTCTTCTTCCCTGCGGGATCTCAGGCAAGGTGACCATACCCTCAAAATCACTTCTATCTTTGCTTGCTAGTTGCTCGCTCTTTTGCTATGCCTATGCTGCGATACCTACCACTTGCTTATCGTGCCTCCCATATTGTCAAACCAAGCCTCTAACCCACCTTGTCCTAGCAAACCGTTGTTTGGCTATGTTACCGCTTTGCTCAGCCCCTCTTATAGCGTTGTTAGTTGCAGGTGAAGATGAAGTTTGTTCCTTGTTGGAACATGGAGATGTTGTTCCTTGTTGGAACATGTTTACTTGTTGGGATATCACAATATATCTTATTTCATTAATGCATCTATATACTTGGTAAAGGGTGGAAGGCTCGGCCTTATGCCTGGTGTTTTGTTCCACTCTTGCCGCCCTAGTTTCCATCATATCGGTATTATGTTCCCAGATTTTGCGTCCCTAACGCGGTCGGGTGATTTATGGGACCCCCTTGGTAGTTCGCTTTGAATAAGACTCCTCCAGCAAGGCCCAACATTGGTTTTACCATTTGCCTCACCTATGCCCTTTTATTTCCCTTGGGTTTCCGGAGCCCGAGGGTCATCTTTATTTTAGCCCCCCGGGCCAGTTCTCCTTCGAGTGCTGGTCCAAACCGAGCGATGTCCATCGCCCCCTGGGCAATCAGGGTCTATGCCAACCCGACGTCTGGCTCATCCGGTGTGCCCTGAGAACGAGATATGTGCAGCTCCTATCGGGATTTGTCGGCACATCCGGGCGGCTTTGCTGGTCTTGTTTTATTACTGTCGAAATATCTTGTAGCGGGGATTCCGAGACTGATCGGGTCTTCCCGGGGAGACGGAATATCCTTCGTTGATCGCGAGAGCTTATCATGGGCTAAGTTGGGACACCCCTGCAGGGTTTGAACTTTCGAAAGCCGTGCCCGCGATTATGTGGCAGATGGGAATTTGTTAATGTCCGGTTGTAGAAAACCCGAAGTTGACCTTAATTAAAATACATCAACCGCGTGTGTTACCGTGATGGTCTCTTCTCGGCGGGGTCCGGGAAGTGAACACGGTGTTGGAGTTATGCTTGACATAAGTAGTTTCAGGATCACTTCTTGATCATAGTTGTTCGACCGTGCTTTTGCCTTCTCTTCTCGCTCTCATTTGCGTATGTTAGACACCAGATATGCTAGTCGCTTGCTGCAGCTCCACCTCACTACCCCTGTCCTACCTTTAAGCTTAAATAGTCTTGATCTCGCGGGTGTGAGATTGCTGAGTCCCCGTGACTCACAGATACTTGCAAACCAGTTTGCAGGTGCCGATGAAACCGTGCAGGTGATGCACCCGAGCTCAAGGAGGAGCTCGATGAAGATCTTGTTCATTGTGTTGTTTCATTTCAGTTGATCAGTAGTGGAGCCCAGTTGGGATGATCCGGGATCTGTGTAGCATTTGGGGTAGTCTTCTTTTATTTTGGTTCCTAGACGGACCTTGATTGTATCTGTATGATCTAATGATTTATTCATGTATTGTGTGATGTGGCGATTGTAAGCCAACTATGTATCTCTTTCCCTTATTTATTACATGGGTTGTGTGAAGATTACCTCACTTGCGACATTGCTTTCCATGCGGTTATGCCTCTAAGTCGTGCTTCGACACGTGGGAGATATAGCCGCATCGAGGGCATTACAGGAGTGGCATGGACTAGAGGATGTGGAACACCTTCAAGATGCTAAGGACAAAGGATTGGCTCAAGCTTCAAGATCAAGACTCTACATTTTCTATTTTAGTGATCCAAGATCACATTGAGTCTATAGGAAAAGCCAATACTATCAAGAGGGGATGAGGTGTTGCTTAATGGCTTGCTTGCTCAAAGTGCTTAGTGATATGCTCCAAAACCCTCAACTACCTTCCCACATCCACATATGACCTAAACCAAAAGTCAAACTCGGCCCCACCGATTCTATCTATCCGGCACCACCGAGTTTCAGATGTTACAGCCACTGCCACAAACCCTAGCAAATCGGTTTCACTGATAGGGATCTCGGTCTCACCGAGATGGGATTGTAATCTCTCTATGTATGTCCATTACCAAAATCGGTCTCACCGAGTTTGAGCAATCGGTACTACCGAGATTACAATGCAAACTTTCTGGATAGCTTATTACCAAAATCGGTCCCATCAAGTTTGTGTAATCAGTCTCACCGAGTTTGCCTGACCAACTCTCTGGTTAGCTTATTACCAAAATCAGTCCCACCGAGTTTGTGTAATCGGTCACACCGAGATTATGTTATGCCCGAGCCCTAACTATATCGGTCCTACCGAGTTGCATCTCAGTCCCACCGAAAATCCTAACGGTCACTAGGTTTGCTAAATCGGTCCGACTGAGTTTAACCATTCGGTCCCACCGAGTTTGGCAAATTGTGTGTAATGGTTAGATTTTGTGTGGAGGCTATATATACCCCTCCACCCACTCTTCATTCGTGGAGAAAGCCATCAGAACATACCTACACTTCCAATACACATTTTCTGAGTGAGAACCACCTACACTTGTGTTGAGCTCAAGATATTCCATTCCTACCATATGAATCTTGATCTCTAGCCTTCCCCAAGTTGCTAACCACTCAAATCTTCTTTCTACCCAATCCAAATCATGTGAGAGAGAGTTGAGTGTTGGGGAGACTATCATTTGAAGCACAAGAGCAAGGAGTTCATCATCAACACACCATTTGTTACTTCTTGGAGAGTGGTGTCTCCTAGATTGGCTAGGTGTCACTTGGGAGCCTCCGACAAGATTGTGGAGTTGAACCAAGGAGTTTGTAAGGGCAAGCAGATCGCCTACTTCGTGAAGATCTACCACTAGTGAGGCAAGTTCTTCGTGGGCGATGGCCATGATGGAATAGACAAGGTTGCTTCTTCGTGGACCCTTCGTGGGTGGAGCCCTCCGTGGACTCGCGCAACCATTACCCTCCGTGGGTTGAAGTCTCCATCAACGTGGATGTACGATAGCACCACCTATACTAACCACGCCAAAACATTCGTGTCTCCAATTGCGTTTGAATACTCCAAACCCTTCCCTTTACATTCTTGCAAGTTGCATGCTTTACTTTCCGCTGCTCATATACTCATTGCATGCTTGCTTGATATGTATTGTGTTTGTTAAACTTGTGCTTAAACTCCACTTAAACTTAAGAATATTAAAAACTGCAACTTTTGGCACTTAGTGTCTAATCACCCCCCCTCTAGACACCTCTTCTCGATCATTTCAATTGGTATCAGAGCTTTGGTCTCCATTGCCTTGGTTTAAACACCTTTGGAGGAAGATGGATGTGTCTACTTTGGGAAGTATTAGACATAGAGTGCCTATTCTTGATGGAGAGTATTGTCATGAGTGGAAAAATGAAGTGCTTGAGATTTTCAATGAATATCATTTGAACAAGTACATTACTAGCCCTTGTACACCTCATTTTGATCCTTTGCACCCTACCCTAGATGAAGATCTTGACATGATTCGCAATCTTAGAACCATCAATCTTATCATAAGAGGATTGCCCAAAAATTTGATTGCTAGTTTGCCTACTCTTGATTGTGCCTATACTATATGGAAATTTCTTGAGGAGCGATTTCCAAGTTATTCCTTGAAAAACTTAGACGAAATTCTCCATAAGTCTATTGCCTTGAGTAAGATGAACTCTAGTGATCCTAGCTTTGGTAATTGTCTATTTGAGCTTACCAATCTCATGCGTGCTAAAGGAAATGTTGGAATCATTAGCGATATCATATCCGAAGCTATTAGAATTCATAAAGGTAACCATTGTGATGATCATTTGTCTAATGAATTACCCTCTCTAGGAATTGATCAATCACAAGATGATGTTGAACATGGATACTATGATGAAGATGATGATAGTGACTATGATCTCGATGATGCAATGAGACATTTTGGTCTTATGGCCAATCTTCGTGGCTAAATGGCTGGAGGAAAGGAATGGGTCCTTGATAGTGGATGTACTGATCATATGGCCGGAGATGAAGATATGTTCAATGAGCTTGCTGAAAACGACGGCCCTCGAAAGTATGTCACTTTTGGTGATAATTCAAAGGGTAAGGTGGCTGGCCTTGGTAAGGTGGCCATCTCACATGATAGCTCCATACAAAATGTCATTCTCGTTGAATCCCTTGGATACAATTTGCTTTCAGTTTCTAGACTTGCGGACTTTGGTTTCAATGTCTTATTCACTGAAGTAGATTGCCAAGTGTTTCATAGAGACAATCATAAAATGGTCTTTACTGGTATATGTAGAGGAGATCTTTACATTGTTGATTTCACTAAGAAGACTCAACCTAAAACTTGCTTAATTGCTAAATCTTCTAAAGGCTGGTTGTGGCATAGAAGACTAGGTCATGTTGGAATGTGAAATCTTGATAAGCTTATTAAAGGTGATCATATCCTTGGAATAAAAGATGTCATATTTGACAAGGATAGACTTTCTAGTGCTTGTCAAGCAGGAAAACAAGTTGGAGGAAGTCACCGCGCGAAGAACATCATGACCACACGAAGACCACTCGAGCTACTTCACATGGATCTCTTTGGTCCAAATGCCTACAAGAGTCTCGGTGGTAACCCATTTGGTCTAGTCATAGTTGATGATTTTAAAAGATTTACGTGGGTGTTCTTTCTTGATGACAAATCGCAGGTCCAAAAGATCTTCAAAAACTTCGCTAGGAAGGCCCAAAATCAGTTTGACGTGAAGATCAAGAAGGTTCGGAACGACAACGGAATGGAGTTCAAGAATGCAAATGTGGACACCTTTCTTGACGAAGAAGGGATTTCACACGAGTTCTCGGCTACGTACACACCCCAACAAAATGGAGTTGTTGAGAGGAAGAACCGGACTCTTATCGAGATGGCAAGAACGATGCTTGATGAGTACAAAACGCCAAAGCACTTTTGGGTGGAAGCGGTTGAGACACCTTGTCATGCAACAAATCGCTTGTATCTTCACAAGCTACTTGGCAAGACGGCATATGAGCTCCTCACCGGTAACAAACCCCAAGTTGCATACTTTCGAGTATTCGGCTCAAAATGGTACATTCTTGATAAGCATCGCCGTTCTAAATTTGCTCCTAAATCTCATGAAGGTTTCCTACTTGGTTATGGCTCAAACTCGCACACTTACCATGTCTACAACAATTTCACCCGAAAGGTTGAACAGACGGTAGATGTGAAGTTTGATGAATCTAACGGCTCGCAAGTAGAGCAATTGCCAATTGATGTAGGAGACAAAGACCCTTCGGAAGCAATTCAAGACTTGTCCATTGGCAAGATTCGTCCAACGGAAGTGAAGGAGAATACCTCGTCCGTCCAAGTGGAAGCTACTACCTCACGACAAGATGAACCAAGAGTTGATACGGAAGCATCCACAAGTGGGACACGCCAAGATGAAGAAAACGAGGAAGTACACCAAGATGAACATCATCAACCTCCTTCTCCACCACGACAAGAGAACGACAACGTCAACAATGAAGAAGGCCAAGAAGAAGAACAAGATGAAGAGGATGTTCCACCCCGACCCAAGCAAAAGCTTTCACGAGTTCGAGCAAGAATTGCCAAAGATCATCCCGTCGAGCAAATCTACAATGATATCCAAACCGGGAGAATCACTCGCTCTAAAACTCGTTTAGCTAACTTTTGTGAACATTACTCATTCATCTCTAGCATTGAACCTATGAAGGTTGAAGAAGCATTGAAGGATCCGGATTGGATAAATTCTATGCATGAAGAGCTACACAACTTTGAGAGAAATCAAGTGTGGACATTGGTCGAGAAGCCCTACAACAACCACAACATCATTGGTACCAAATGGGTGTTTCGCAACAAGCAAGATGAAGATGGACAAGTGGTTCGCAACAAAGCACGTCTCGTCGCCCAAGGCTACACACAAGTTGAAGGTATGGAATATGGTGAGACATATGCTCCCGTTGCTAGACTTGAGTCCATTCGCATCTTACTTGCCTATGCTAATCACCATGATATCACCTTGTACCAAATGGACATTAAAAGTGCTTTTCTAAATGGCAAAATTGAGGAGGAAGTTTATGTTAAGAAACCTCCCGGCTTCGTCAATCCTAAGAAACCTAATCATGTTTACAAACTTCACAAAGCTCTTTACGGTCTTAAACAAGCTCCTAGAGCATGGTATAAATGCTTGAACAAGTTCCTTATTGAAAAAGTCTTTGAAATTGGTAAAATTGATTCTACTCTTTTTACTAAAAGGGTTAATGGAGAACTATTTGTGTGCCAAATTTATGTTGATGATATCATATTTGGTTCAACTAACCCTCATTTTAGTGAGAAGTTTGGAAAGCTAATGTTGGAGAAGTTTGAATGTCTATGATGAGTGAACTCAAATTCTTTCTCGGTTTGCAAATCAAGCCAACTAAGGAAGGTACCTTTGTCTCTCAAACGAAGTACACTAAGGACTTATTCAAGAAGTTCAATATGCAAGAATGCAAAGGTATGACTACACCCATGCCTACTAGTGGACAACTTGATTTGACCAAAGATGGTGAACCGGTTGATCAAAAAGTTTATCGCTCTATGATTGGTTCATTGTTATATCTATGTTCCTCACGTCCCGATATTATGCTAAGTGTGTGCATGTGTGAACGATATCAAGCTGCTCCTAAAGAATGTCATCTTAAGGTTGTGAAAAGGATAGTGAGATACCTAATCCATACACCAAATTTTGGCATTTGGTATCCTAAGAGGTCCTCTTTTGATCTTGTTGGCTACTCCGATTCGGACTATGCCGGAGACAAGGTTGATAGAAAGTCCACTTCGGGTACTTGTCAATTCCTTGGTAGATCTCTTGTATCTTGGTCTTCCAAGAAACGAAACTCGGTATCCTTATCCACCGCCGAAGCGGAATACATGCCACTGGTTCATGTTGTGCTCAATTACTTTGGATGACCCAAACTCTTAAAGATTATGGGATATTTGTGAAACATGTTCCATTGCTATGTGACAATGAAAGTGCTATTAAGATTGCTCACAATCCCGTGTAACACTCTCGAACTAAGCATATTGAAGTTCGTCATCATTTCATTCGTGATCATGTTGAAAAAGGGGACATTAACATTAAGCATGTTCGCACCGACAAACAATTAGCGGATATATTCACTAAACCACTTGATGAGAAAGTGTTTTGCAGGTTGAGAGGTGAACTGAACATCATTGATGCTTCAAACTTGGAGTAGGAACTCCATTTGATACAAGCGGAGCATGAGCCTATGACTAATCCTCGATATTTCTCTTATGATGCTATTCATATGTCTTGGATATATTTGTACCTTGCATGATATCTAACCCGTGTAGGTACTTGGATGAATCTAAATCTATGAGATTGCAACTTACTCACATCTTGAGCAATTCCTACATCACCAAGTCTCTACACAATGGTGGTTGAAGACAAGGAAGCACGAAATCATTCAAACATATCCTTTGGCAAATTCTATGTTGAGTCTCATGATTGTCATTTTGGATACACAAGTGCTCTTCCTTGCAAGACTAACCCATGTAGGTAGATGAACTCAAACTCCAAGTGGTGCTCCCAACACTTGATGAACTACATCAACCTTGAGCAACCCACACAAGTTCGACTACATGTGCAAGATCAACACCACCATCCAAGGTATGTTATTCCATCTTAGAGAAGCTTTACTCCAAGTCATGAGTCAAAGCACCTCGACAAGATGTGAATACATCAAGATGCTTAAACGAAAAATGGTAAACCCATCTATTATATACTTAAAACGATAGAAAACGAACGGTGCTGATTTAACATTCTAATATTATGATGTATCAACAATCAAGATTTCCTCATGTAATACACGTAAAAAAACTAGCGAGGCAAGTAATAACGTCACATACAAAAAGTATGTCCAACCGAAGCCAAACGTGATGGATATGACAGGGTGCTAAAAAGAAAAGAAAAAAGATTTACATGGAAAGGAAACGTAATTTGGAAGGAGTAGACAAGAAAAAAGATTTACATTGAAAGGAAACATACTTTGGAAAGGAAACGACATGCTTTAGCGTACAGGCACATGCAACCTATTATGAGTTGGAGAAGGCAAAATAATTTGATACTCTCTGATTGACTGCGTATCTAGGGTTCAGCCAAAGCCCATGACTTCCTCATGGTCCGCACGATCTCGCTGGTGCACCGTCGTGGAGGCTGCTGCCATGCAGCAAGCGGTAGTGTACGATTTGTAACAACAATCAAAGACGTATGTGACTGTGCAATTAGCCGGTATGAGGAGCAATATGAATAGCTACTGGCTGGATCGGTGTATGATCATAGAAGCTAGCCTACACAGTAGCAGCGACGGTGGCGGCAACGACGGCGGCAGAGGCGACGGCCGGTGGCACCGGCAGAGGCGCATGTCACAGGACAGAGACGCAATGGCGTGGCAGTGTTGTCACTGACTCGCGGTTGTGGCGGCACATTCACGTCGACTCAAGGAGCTTCGGGCGTTCACAGCAAAAAAACACACGTACGCATGCATTTACATGTCAACAGGTGCGCTCATTGATCTATCTCTTGATACGCACGTAAGCTAATTGATCCTTCATGTGTAGCATCTACAACATGGGAAAATACCATCTTGGCAACATATATATCATTTATGCATGTGTTTATGTGACATAGTTTTTTGCAGGGGTATATGAATTTATGCTAGCAAACTAATTTCCTCATATTTGGCTCTTATGATATTTTCTAGCATTTTTCCTTTTCTCTAGTCAGTCCAAATTGTAAATTTTTATATGTCCACCAAATAATTGCCCTACTTTCTGCGAGATGTTCTAGCGTATTTTTCTCTTTCTAACTAACAATGATTTTTAATTATATAATAGGTCAACGTACCAATGCTAATGTCATGGAAAGCTAAATATTACAATAGTTGACACGAGGGCAAACAATTGGTACATAAAACAGTAACAAAAAGATTTCCCGCGTGGTGTATTGTTGGTACAAGATCTCACGCATTATAGGCGCACTTCCAAAAAATATAATTCTCCTGATGGACTAGAAGGAAAAGATGTATATGGTGTTTATATGGATAAAAAGAAGATATCTCTAATTACAGGAGGGTAGCCAATGTTTTTGCTGCAAAAACTGGCCACATGCACTAAAAATCTTCATGAACTAGATTTAGTTCAAATATATACAATGGAGAATTTCCTTATAATTTTCCTAAAAATATGTTTTTTTTTCTGGATGTGACTTATTTGTTGGATAAATAGTGCATCTCTTTAAGAAACTCAATGTGAAATCCATAGCCCATAGATGCGGACTGGATGAGACAAAGGCATAATCCAGTATATGGTTTCAAGGGAGACACACATGCGTGTAGCATTTATCCTTTGTTTTAACTTAGAAATGTCCTTGGCTACAATCCATGCACGAAAATGGAAATACCTTTGTCCGAAAGTACACAATCATATTTCTCTAAATTGTTTGTACTATACATTTTATGATTTTGTTTTAATCTCTATATTAGACAATCTAGCCACATCATTGCGAGGGCTCACTCGCTGCCACCAAGTGCAGTGTGTGCAATGCAACGATAAAAGAATCTAATAACTTTTATGAGGAAAATAAATAACCATGCTACAATAAAAATAGAGAAAAATGGCCAGCTACATAGATTAGGCAATATTTAGGAGGTGAGGTTAGTTCTGGATTTTTATTCAAATACACGCAAATAAGTTTATATTGTCTTAGATGGCTAAGCAACAGACATTAGTTGGAAGATGTTCTAGACATCAGAGTTAATATATTATGTTTTGTTGGGATATTTCTTAAAATATTGGATAAAAGACAGACACCACTATATAGTTTGGCATGCCAAAAGTGAACCCAAATATGGTTTCCAGTTGTCACATATGAAATGCTTTGCTAACATCTTACTACACATGATAAAACAAATATACTTGAGTCCACTAATACTTTTTCACGATTTAGACACTGGCTACAACTTTTTATTTGACAAATGAGTTTTGACATTTTGTATGTGATTTTGCAAGCCTATGTTCATGTACCAACATCACAAGGCTAATATAGATATAGACACAAACGAAAAATTTAGCCGTGCAAACGGGCACCCACTAGAACTTAGATGAGATGAAACCATCAAAGCTAACTACCACCCATGAGTTATTTCTATCAATATAAGTGTCACCTCGGTCTAAAGAGGGCCACGGTGAAGCTTGAGAAGCTAAAGAGAAATAGAGCCAATGGTTGTACAATGCGTGAGAGTTGCAAGAGAGGCGAACATGGAAGAATGGAAAGAGAGGTTAAGGTGGTGGGGAAGAGATAATTGACCTACCCATAGGAGAGTAGGTGGCCTAGAGTCCAAGTGCCTCGATGGAGCTTCACGTCTACCCCCATGGCACACATGTCCCGCAACTATTATATGGCTACAAAAATGCTTTAATTGTAAATATTTTTTGCATTTTGATTCCAAATTGGGTACATTATTTTAGGTGATACTCTAATTCTTTTGTTAAAATTTTAATTTATTTGGAGCAATAAATCACCAATATTCCAAAAGCATGATACAAAGTTTCACTTATAAGGCCATTAGAACTATAATATATATTGTTAGCATTAAAATAAGTGGACTTCAACTATTTTCACAACAAAATCAATAATCTAGCCGCGCAAATGCGCGGGCGACCCTGCTAGTTTTGAGCTTAAACGATGAGTATGACCTATGATCAAGTGCTCTCACTTGACTCCTAGGTCAATATACTCTAACATAGGTGACTTTGTCGCCGCCCAACTCTAGATGAAGTTCTCTTGAGTTCTTTTCTGTGTTATTGCATTTGTCATTTGCATAGTTGTTTCCCCTTTAAAAAAACTTCATCTAAAACATTTAGTTTATTTCCTTTCCTTTTTGTTCCGCATTTTCTGCATCCAATTCATTGCAAATCTTTCCGTAAATTTCTTGCATATCCTTGTGAGATCTTACTTGTCTAGTGAGCTGAGGTGACAAGTGGTTTCCCTCTGATGAACTCGGTCACACCGGATTGTTTTCTTCGGCTAAATAGAAATCTTTCGATGCAACCGAAGCACACAACTCGCAGCCACCGATTCCACCACAGGAAAACCAACTTGCCACTTATTCCTGATTTCTGTTTGCTCCAGATCCACTCAATGATTCTTGTCCTCTACCAGCATCATATTAGACATGCTGCTTTGCTCTGTGACTCAAGGACCAACCCATTTTTATCACATGTCCAGAAGAGCCCTTCTTAGAAATTGATGTCAAAGGGGGAGAGAGAGATCACATCAAAGCTTAATCTTTCCTATAGGGGGAGAAAGAGAGAATACTCAGGGGGAGAGAGTTTCTCAACAAGGAGAAAGTAATATCATCAAAGACCCCAGATGCCTGGTGTTCAAGAGGAGAGATGTCACATGTCTTTAAGAGGGGAAAAGACATGTTTGTTTGCTTGCTTTAGCTCAAGCTCTGTTGTTTCTTTTCTGTTGCTCTGATTTTCTGTTCCCTATCTTCTCCCAATATCTCGTGTTAGATTCAGGGGGAGCAAGACATCTAACGGAAGGAAATCTCTGATTTTATTGCATATCTTTACCTTTGGGGACATGTCTATATCCACTGTGGTACTTAGTACTCACTCTACATGTCATCCCAGTATTGGCTCTCTTGTGGATTCTCTTGTTTGCTCTGGTCAGTAGGTGTATCTGTGTTATCTAACCTTGTTTGCGCAGGTTCATCCCATCCTAATCCAACTCAAGACCACAAGGTAAGTATATGCATCTCAGTCATGTGAATGAGAAGTTCTTGCTGATGTACATACTGTTTGCAAGAAGGACTCATGAGCATGAAGGTACATTTCTCATATTCACATCATTTGCTCTGATGCATATAGCCAAGATACATGTAACACATTGCTTACTCTGTCATGCTTATGCATTCACATGCTCCTATATTCCATATTCACATGTTTGCATACATGTAGGGGGAGCCTATGCATGTTACATGTCTTTCCAAAGCTTTACTTGCTATTCTCTATATCTTTATCTAAAGCTTTGATGTATGTTGTCATCAATTACCAAAAAGGGGGAGATTGAAAGCACAAGTGCTCCCTGGGTGGTTTTGGTAATTAATGTCAACGTATCTCTTGTTGGACTAACACTTTTACCTAGTATATTTCAGATAAGTTCAACAATGGAGTGGCATGGACTAGAGGATGTGGAACCCCTTCAAGATGCTAAGGACAAAGGATTGGCTCAAGCTTCAAGATCAAGACTCTACATTTTCTATTTTAGTGATCCAAGATCACATTGATTCTATAGGAAAAGCCAATACTACCAAGAGGGGATGAGGTGTTGCTTAATGGCTAGCTTGCTCAAAGTGCTTAGTGATATGCTCCAAAACCCTCAACTACCTTCCCACATCCACATATGACCTAAACCAAAAGTCAAACTCGGCCCCACCGATTCTATCTATCCGGCGCCACCGAGCTTTAGATGTTATAGCCACTGCCACAAACCCTAGCAAATCGGTTTCACCGATAGGGATCTCGGTCTCACCGAGATGGGATTGTAATCTCTCTGTGTATGTCCATTACCAAAATCGGTCTCACCGAGTTTGAGCAATCGGTAGTACCGAGATTACAATGCAAACTTTCTGGATAGCTTATTACCAAAGTCGGTCCCACCGAGTTTGTGTAATCAGTCTCACCGAGTTTGCCTAACCAACTCTGGTTAGCTTATTACCAAAATCGGTCCCACCGAGTTTGTGTAATTGGTCACACCGAGATTATGTTATGCCCGAGCCCTAACTATATCGGTCCTACCGAGTTGCATCTCAGTCCCACCGAAAATCCTAACGGTCACTAGGTTTGCTAAATCGGTCCGACCGAGTTTAACCATTCGGTCCCACCGAGTTTGGCAAATTGTGTGTAACGGTTAGATTTTGTGTGGAGGCTATATATACCCCTCCACCCACTCTTCATTCGTGGATAAATCCATCAGAACATACCTACACTTCCAATACACATTTTCTGAGAGAGAACCACCTACACTTGTGTTGAGCTCAAGATATTCCATTCCTACCATATGAATCTTGATCTCTAGCCTTCCCCAAGTTGCTAACCACTCAAATCTTCTTTCTACCAAATCCAAATCCTGTGAGAGAGAGTTGAGTGTTGGGGAGACTATCATTTGAAGCACAAGAGCAAGGAGTTCATCATCAACACACCATTTGTTACTTCTTGGAGAGTGGTGTCTCCTAGATTGGCTAGGTGTCACTTGGGAGCCTCCGACAAGATTGTGGAGTTGAACCAAGGAGTTTGTAAGAGCAAGCAGATCGCCTACTTCGTGAAGATCTACCACTAGTGAGGCAAGTTCTTCGTGGGCGATGGCCATGATGGAATAGACAAGGTTGCTTCTTCGTGGACCCTTCGTGGGTGGAGCCCTCCATGGACTCGCGCAACCGTTACCCTCCGTGGGTTGAAGTCTCCATCAACGTGGATGTACGATAGCACCACCTATCGGAACCACGCCAAAACATCCATGTCTCCAATTGCGTTTGAATACTCCAAACCCTTCCCTTTACATTCTTGCAAGTTGCATGCTTTACTTTCCGCTGCTCATATACTCATTGCATGCTTGCTTGATATGTATTGTGTTTGTTAAGCTTGTGCTTAAACTCCACTTAAACTTAAGAATATTAAAAACTGCAACTTTTGGCACTTAGTGTCTAATCACCCCCCCCCCCCCTCTAGACACCTCTTCTCGATCCTTTCACAAGGGCCGCAGCAAGCTCGGACTCGCTAGTCTTCGAGTCAACCTCCAAATTCTCATGCTTTTTCACGAGAGCCTGGAGCTCTTGCTGCACCTCGGCAATCCGCGCCTCTTGCTTCCCCCGCTCGCTGCACTCCGTGGCCGCTTTATCTTCGGCCTCGGATAGTGCTTGCCTCAGGGTCGCCACCTCGATCGTGGCCCCTAGCACATCAATAACGATCCTATCATTTTTGCAACTGCATTATTTTATATACACACATAGACAAGGCATTACGTATCTTGGTTCTCCTCGAGCTGCTTCTTGGCAAGGCCGAGCTCTTTCTCGGACCGCTCGAGGTTCTGCTTCAGCGCATCAACCTCCGCAGTCAGTGCAGCAGAGGTCAGCAGCGAAGCCTGCACACGCATATCGACAAAATTATGTTAGACTCCTGCGAATATTATTAGATCCTCTATCCGGCTTTTCTTTGTGAACACCGAACAAAGCATCAGGGGCTACTGTCTATGCGGTAATATTTTCATTTAACTTTTTACATACCTCAAAGCCTGTTAGAAGGCTGGCACAAGCTTCAGTCAGCCCGCTTTTGGCGGACTGAACTTTCTGGATCAGCGCACTCATAATAGTGCGGTGCTCCTCGTCGATGGAGGCGCCGTTAAGCACCTCCAGCAAGTTATCCGGTGCCTCCGGTTGGATAGAGATCACCGGCGCGGTAGGCTTGCCCTTCTTAGTGGGGGGCCGCCTCCCGGACTCCGGAACCACTGAAAGTTTCGGTGCGGTATTCGGCCCAGGGCCAGACTTGGAGCCCTTCGGAGTCTTGCCCCCTTTGTGCCTGGAGTCCGGGATGTCGCCTTGAGGCGCCCCCAGGACTACCTCCCCTCAGTTTGGAACCTCTTGGGACAATACCTCGGCATTGTTCGTAGGGCGAGGGGAGGAGGCGGCCGGAAGTGAAAGGCTATTCACATCCGACGAACCCAAGGAACCGCTCGACGACACGTCGAGCCGGTGTCGGTGTACTAGAGTAGGGGTACCCTAGTATCCCGAACTCGTGCACGGGCAGTCGCAGCGCCCCGCGGCAAGGCTTGCCGAGTGACCGCCAAGGTCCTCCGTGGTTCCCTTGGAGCCATTCAAGAACAAAGTATTCAAGCCAAGGAGACAAGGCCCCGGCAATAGGAGCTTGCCGGGAAGGCCACTCAAGGCACAAGACCCCGGCAAGAGGAGCTTGCCGGGAAGGCCAACAAAGGCATCTCAAGGAACTCGCCGCGACGCGCCACGCGTCCCGGCGAGGCCCGGTGAGCGGCAAGCCTCCAGACGCGACAAGACAACGACCGCGGCAAGGCGTTTGCCGCGGCAAGTTACCCTCTGTACCCGCGCTCCAGCACATCCACCAACGTGTCGCTCTGGGACCTTTCCAGGCGTACGTAGCAGGAGGCTGTGCAGCCAGCGGTACGCGGCGGCAAGCGGCGCTGACAAGATCGCTATCGTGGCGAACGGTGGCGTCCCTGACGGTCCCTTTTCTGCACTGTTTGGGCGACGCAGATGGGCATTTAATGCCCTTGTCCCCTG
The DNA here is from genome assembly GCA_032464435.1 of Aegilops umbellulata. Taxonomy (NCBI): domain Eukaryota; kingdom Viridiplantae; phylum Streptophyta; class Magnoliopsida; order Poales; family Poaceae; genus Aegilops; species Aegilops umbellulata. The sequence continues at coordinate 35,498,137 of CP136055.1, read as the reverse complement.
CCGTCAGGGTTAGGTATGATACACTGTACAGGTAGCTGTACCAACCGCAACACCTTTCCATTTTCACCCTTGTCTACGTTGCCACCTGTTGGTGACCCCTTGAGCATATAAAAGGAGGCCCATGCGCAACGTGGAAAGGGAGGGGGAACAGAGAAGAACACTCACGCTCGGTCTCGTTAGCTGCTGGTGTGTACTGTAGCACTCAGCGCTCCCGAGCAAGAACTCAATACAAACCACAATGCAGGAGTAGGGTATTACGCGATCAGTGCGGCCCGAACCTGGGTAAACTGCTCGTGTGCTCCGCCTCGATCTGCTCTTCATGCGACCTCCGCCCCCCCCCCCCCCCCCCGCCGAACCGAAAGGGGCTCGGTCCCCATAGGTGCTCGTGGATCAGTTTCCCCGACATCTTTTGCGCGCCAGGTAGGGGGCGTCGAGGTTGTGTGAACCTGATCCGACGTTCACACAAGCTAGATCTTCATCATCTTCATCGACATGCCGCCGAAGAAGAAGGCTTCGGAGGCGCCTGCCCCGTCCGCGACAAACCCACCACCGCCGGAACAAACGGCTGGTGGGGAAGACGCCGGCGGAAGAACGGGCGTCGGCGAGGAAGCTCGTCATGGTACTCACGGTACCATACGCTCGCTGGACCCAAATCGAGCTGGTGGATCTCGGGATGCTCAAGACCAGCATGCATGCCAACACGCTGGCACGAGCGAGACACGGTCGCCTGGACGGGGTACCGCTCCTTCTAACATAGTTAGAAATCCGAGCATATCCCGCTCCTCACACCGTTCGCCACCGCTACCCACCACTCCAGCTGAAGCTTTGGCGCGAGCTCAACTGCTCCTAGACTACCCTCCAACGGCGGACAAGATCGACGACTGGAGGGCCACCATTCAGAGTCTCATCGGCTTTGCCAACGGCGACACTCTGCGGTAGCCGAGTACATCACAGCCGCGGCGAGTCAGCCAGGCACGGGCCGATGGCGACGAGACCGGTGGGGGTGCAACCACCGTGCACTCCCCGCCGCGAAGGCCAAGATCGCCACCACACTGGATCCACCTGGACAGCGACTCCACCGCGTGATCGGATCCACGAGCTCGTCGCGATCAACGCCAAGTTCTTCACGAACGACAGCAAGAAGACGCTCGAACTCGCATCGAGCGCCGAAGAGAAGCGCGGCGTCAATCGGACCAGCGCGCTGGGCCTTCTGTGGACATGCATGCATCGGGGGAACAAGGCGACTTGCCATACGCGGTAGGTTGCCTTGCGTTTACCCGTGAGCTGCGGCAAGTCCAGTGGCCCAGCACGAAGAATTTCAAGCCAGACGTACCCGAGAAGTACGACGGCAAGTTGCATCCGTCGGAGTTCCTCAGCATCTACACCATCGCGGTGTAGGCTGCCGGGGGGCGGGACGATAAGATCCTTGCCAACTACTTCCCGCTGGTGCTCAAACCCGACGTCAGGTCCTGGCTCATGCACTTGCCGGACAACTCCATATCTTCCTGGACAGACCTATGCCATCAGTTTGTCGGCGCCTTTACAGGCGGCCACAAACCTCATGGCCAGGAGAGTGACCTTTATCTGCTTGCCCAGAAGGAAGGAGAGCCCCTGCGCAAGTACATCCAGAGATTCAGCCATGTACAACGCAACATCCCAGATGTCCACCATGCCGCAGTCATCAGCGCGTTCCATCAGAACGTGCGTAACCGCAGGATGCGGGAGGAGATGGCGATGTGCAAGATCAGAGACGTCAGTGAGCTGTATGCCCTGGCCGACAAGTGTGCACGTGCTGAGGAAGGGAGGAAACTCCCCGGAGAGAATACAGGAGCAGGAGGATCTGACAGCGAGGATACAGCCCCGGCAAAGAAAAACCGGCGGCGAAACAACAGGAAGTGGAAAGGCAAAGATGTGCTAGTTGTTGAGCAGTCCGGCAACGAAGGAGGCACCAAGAAGGCCAAAGCTGGTAGCTCCGGCAACGAGGTTGCCGCATGCGCCAACTACTAGGCTATGACGGTCGCCGACAAGCAGGACGGCACCAACAAACAGTACTGCAAGATCCACCGCACCAAGGGCCATGACCTCCAGAGCTGCAAGAAGGTCGAGCAGCTTGTCGAGCTGCAAAAGGCCGAATACGAGCGACGCGACAAGGAGAAAGCCCAAGGAGGTGCTGGGGGATCCGGCATGAAGCGCCCCGGCCGGGGAGGACGCCGCGGCAAGGCCAAGCAGCGGCAAGGAGATAGACCTCCCCACGGCCGCGACAAGGATGAAGATGACGACGACGACGAAGACATGGATGATGTCGAGACCAGTGAGCAGGAGTTCCAGAAAGCCACAGAGGTCTTGTGCCTTGACGGCGGTGCTTCTCTGCATACTTCACACCGCCAACTCAAGCAGTGGGTGCGGGAAGTCAATGCGGCAGAACCACCCATCGAGTCACGCAAGCTTCTGAAATGGTCCAGCACGCCTATCATCTTTGATATTGAGGACCACCCTGATCACACAACTACGGTCGGGTGCTTGCCGATGTTGGTTTCACCAACTATCCGCAACCTCAAGGTCACTAAGATGCTACTTGACGGCGGGGCCGGCTTGAACCTGATCTCCTCCGCTGTGCTCAGGAAACTCCAGGTCCCTGAGAGCGAGCTCGAAGAGACCGGCACATTCCAAGGAATCAACCCGGGAAGGAGCAAGCCGAAGGGGAAGATCACGTTGCCGGTGACATTTGGCAGCGAGTTGAACTTCAGAATTGAGAGGGTCACTTTTGACGTTGCCGATTTTCCATTGCCTTACAATGGGATTCTCGGCCGTCCAGCGCTCGCCAAGTTCATGGCGGCCTCTCACTATGCGTATAACATGCTGAAGATGCCAGGCCCGATAAGTGTCATCTCTTTCCCTGGCGACAAGAAGGATGCTCTTATCTGTGCCGACAAGATTTACCGGGAAGCGGCAGCCGCAACGGATCGCAAATCACTTGCCGCTGAAGCTCCCGGGGGGAAGAAGAAGACCAAGTCCGGCAAGAGTTCTGATGCCCACTCCGGCAAGCGCACCTCCTCGGAGTGCTGCGCTACCGTCGAGGACGCACCATCGAGCTCCACCGGCAAGTGTAAGAAGACAATGGCAGCTCCGCCAGAGACCAAGAAGGTGTCCGCCAAGAAGGACGGCACTGGTGGTACCTTCACTATCAGTGCCACTCTCGACCCTAAATGGGAAAGCGCGCTCATTGCTTTCCTGCGGGCGAACGTCGACGTGTTTGCGTGGCAACCGTCTGACATCCCCGGTGTTCCCAGGAAAGTAATTGAGCACCGCCTTGCCGTCTGTCCTCATGCGCGGCCCGTCAAGCAGAAAGTCAGGAAGCAAGCAGTGGAGCGCCAAGAATTCATCGCAGAAGAGATCAAGAAGTTGGAAGAAGCAGGCCTTGTCAGAAGAGTGCTCCATCCTACGTGGTTGGCCAATCCTGTAGTCGTGAGCAAGGAAAACGGGCAATGGAGGCTTTGTATCGACTATACCGATGTTAACAAAGCTTGTCCCAAAGACCCATTTCCCTTGCCGCGCATTGACCAGATTGTTGACTCCACGGCCGGATGTGACTTGCTTTCATTTCTTGACGCATACTCAGGATACCATCAGATCTTCATGGCAGAAGAGGATGAGGAAAAGACTGCATTCATCACTCCATGTGGCACGTACTGTTTTCATACGGATGCCTTTCGGTTTAAAGAATGCTGGTTCAACATTCGCAAGGGTAGTCCATACCGCTTTTGAGCCACAAATCCACAGAAATGTGGAAGCCTACATGGATGACATAGTGGTCAAGAGCAAGGACAAAGCAACTCTGATTCAAGATTTAGACGAGACTTTTGCAAATCTATGCAAGATCATCCTCAAGCTCAACCCCGAGAAGTGTGTGTTTGGAGTCCCTTCCGGCAAGCTTCTCGGGTTCTTCGTGTCTCAGCGGGGAATTGAAGCCAATCCCGACAAGATCAAGGCCATTGAGCAGATTGAAGCACCAAAGCGCGTTAAGGATGTACGAAGACTTGCCGGTTGCGTGGCAGCTCTCAGCAAGTTTGTCTCTAAGTCTGCTGAGCGCGCCCTGCCATTTTTCAAAATATTGAAAAAGGCAGGTCCAATGAAATGGACTCCGGAAGCGGAGGCTGCGCTGCAGGACTTGAAGAGATACCTGTCCTCCACTCCAATACTTGTCGCACCTAAGCCACAAGAGAAGTTGCTGCTGTATCTGGCGGCAACCAATCAAGTGGTTAGTGCTGCGTTAGTAGCGGAGAGGGAGGCAGATGATGAGCCAGCAACCACGGCAGGCGCATCCAGCGGCAAGCAGGGGGCTTCCCCGACAAGCTCTGGTCCCGACAAAGATGGATCTGCGCAGGCGCATGAGGAGCTACAGAAGAGAATGGTGCAGCGCCCAGTTTACTTTGTCAGTTCCCTTCTGCAGGGGGCTAGGTCAAGGTACTCTGGTGTGCAGAAATTGCTTTTTGGCCTTCTCATGGCCTCGAGAAAGCTGCGCCATTACTTCCAAGAACATGAGATCACAGTTGTCACTCGTTTTCCGCTGAAGAGGATATTGCAGAATCCAGAAGCAACAGGCAGGATTGTTGAGTGGGCACTGGAACTGTCAAGCTTTGGCCTCAAGTTTGAGAGCACTTCAACTATCCAAAGCAGAGCATTGGCAGAATTCATAGCAGAGTGGACGCCAACACCAGATGAAGAAATTCCAGAAACGAGCATCCCCGTCAAGGAAGCAAGCAAAGAGTGGCTGATGTACTTTGATGGTGCCTTCTCGCTGCAAGGCGCCGGTGCTGGCGTGCTGCTTGTCGCACCCACCGGAGAGCACCTCAAGTACTCCCTCCGATCCTTTTTACTCTGCACATTGGATTTGCCGAAAGTCAAACTATGCTAAGTTTGACCAAATTTATATTAAAAATTATTAGCATCTATAATATCTAATAAATATAATATGAAAATATATTCCAGGATGAATCTAATGATATTGGTGTTGTTATATGAATGTCTATAATTTTTTATATAAACTTGGTCAAAGATGGATGAGATTGACTTCGGACAAACCTAATATGCAGAGTAAAAAGGACCGGAGGGAGTACATAGTCCAGATGCACTTTCCCAAGGAGCAAGCGACAAACAATACTGCAGAGTATGAAGGTTTGCTTGCCGGACTCAGGATCGCGGCAGACCTTGGGATCAAGAAGCTCATTGTCAGGGGTGACTCGCAGCTTGTCGTTCGCCAAGTAAATAAGAGTTATCAGAGTCCGTTGATGGAAGCCTACGTTGATGAAGTGAGAAAGCTAGAAGAGCACTTTGACGGCCTACAGATGGAACATGTTCCAAGAGCTCAGAACGACATTGCCGATGGCCTGTCAAAGTGCGCAGCACTTAAGTTACCTGTGGAACCAGGGATCTTTGTGCTCAAGCTGACTCAACCGTCTGTAACGCCATCAACTGGACAGAGCAAGAAGAGGAAGTTGATTTATGGTGACTATTTTCCGGCAGAGCTTCCCGAAGCCGCCGCCAAGAAGGTCCCCAAGATCAACACCAAGAGTGCTGGGGAGCAGTCTGCTCCGGCGAGCCCCAGGGTTTGTTCCGTTGAAGCAGACGCTCCCGACAAGTTTTGCTCCGGCAAGCTTGCCGGGGAACGTCAAGCTCCGGCTGAGCCGCGGGTTCTCGCCGTAGAAGCGGATGTGCCCGCAGCAGCAGATGTGCCTTTAGTCCTTGTTGTCGAACCGCAAGCTCCAGCATGGGCACAACAGATTGTCCATTTCCTTCAGACAGGAGAACTTCCCGAAGAGCAAGAAGAAGCGGAAAGAGTAGCCCGATAGTCAAGTATGTACCAGTTTGTCGACAACACACTGTACAGAAGAAGACTCAACGGTGTGAAATTGAAGTGTATTCACCGGGAAGACGGACAAAAGCTGTTGGCAGAGATACATGGAGGCATATGTGGTCACCACATTGGCGCGAGAGCACTTGCCAGCAAAGCATTCCGGCAAGGTTTCTTTTCGCCGACAGCCCTCCAGGATGCAACTGCACAAGTAACCAAGTGTGAAGCGTGCCAGTTCCATTCCAAGCAGATACACCAGCCAGCTCAAGCTCTCCAGACGATCCCTTTATCCTGGCCATTTTCGGTCTGGGGGCTCGACATCCTCGGCCCCTTCCCCCGAGCAGTCGGGGGCTTTGAGTACTTGTACGGTACAATCGACAAGTTCACAAAGTGGCCGGAAGTGGAAGCAGTGAGGAAGGTGACAGCACAGTCAGCAGTCAAGTTCTTCAGGTCGATTGTTTGCTGCTTCGGGATCCCTAACAGGATCATCACCGACAACGGTACGCAATTCACGAGCCGCACCTTCATGCAGTACGTCCAAGATCTTGGCGCCAAGGTCTGCTTCGCTTCTATTGCTCACCCCAGAAGCAACGGTCAAGCGGAGAGGGCAAATGCCGAAGTGCTGCGTGGGCTCAAGACCAGGACTTTCGACAGGATGCACAAGTGCGGAAGAAACTGGATTGAGGAGCTGCCGGTGGTTCTTTGGTCGATCAGGACGACGCCAAATCGAGCCACTGGCCAGACACCTTTCGCTCTAGTCTATGGAGCAGAGGCAGTCCTCCCCACGGAACTCGTATACGGGTCACCTCGAGTGCTCGCTTATGATGAGCTTGAGCAAGAGCAGTTGCGACAAGATGACGCGCTGCTCCTTGAGGAAGACCGTCTTCAGGCTGCTGTACGAGCTACTCGCTACCAGCAAGCTTTGCGCCGCTACCATAGCCGCAAAGTTAACGCCAGAAGTCTCGAGGAAGGCGACCTTGTTCTTCGGCGCGTTCAGTCCGCCAAGAATTCCAACAAGTTGACGCCGATGTGGGAAGGCCCTTACCGGGAGAAACGAGTCACTAGGCCTAGCGCTGTCTGCCTTGAGACCGAAGATGGCATTCCGGTGAGCAACTCCTGGAACATTGAGCATCTTCGTAAGTTTTACCCGTAAGGCGCGGTTGCCGGACCCTGTTCCGGCAACCACCTTTTGTACAAGTCTTTCCGCTGTTGCATGTAATCCTTTGTACAAAGCCAGGCGCAGACCCTGTGCATAAATAAAGCTCATGTGCTCCGCACATCTTGTCAATTTCATGCTTTTTATTTTTTTGCATGAATTATCTGACACTTTGTGCAGCGCCAACCCCCGGTAAGCAATAACGAGCCATAAGGCTCCATATCTTTATTTTCTCTTCTTTCTTTTATCTCAAGGAAAGGAAGGTTCCATCACCCACAAGTTTGCCGGGGGGGAAGGAGAAGATAATAGTATGGACTAGGCGTCGTTCAAGAAAGTTTCGCCTTGCCGGAAAGCAAACAACGGAAAAGCTAAGTTGCCAAAGTTTGAGCAATCAGATTTTTTAAATTTTTAAGTTATCTTCCTTGAACGACCATGCTTTGTATGGAAAACCTGTGCGCGGAGGAACCAGCCCGTGGCTAGTCGCGCCCTTACTTTGTTTCGAGTCCGCTCAACAATTTAAGTGTGCTGCGACTAGAGTCGCACCCTTACTTTGTTTCGAGTCCGCTCAACAAACTTAAGTGAGCTGCGACTAGTTGCGACAAGGTTTCTTGTCGGTAACAGCACCGCCAGCAGGCTGCTGACGTCCCGCACTCAGCGCTCGTGGCTAAGGTGCCTGCATCGGCAAGTTCCCTAAAAGCATAGGGCAAAAACATACAAAGGAAGGAATCAAGTAAAGGAAATAACATTGCAATCACTACCCAAAATAGAGTTATATTACAAGATAGCTTGTCGCAGCTCTAATAGATTGTTTCCATAACATGACCAGCAGCGACAAGAAAAGAAGAAGACGGGCGGCCTAGTCTACACGATCGCCCTCAACCCTCTTGATCCCGCTCACCTTGTCCACAATGGGTGTGACAAGGGCCTTGAGCGCCTCCAGATCAGCTTCCGGCGGCAGGGTCTTGAGGACGTTGGTGAGGTTGAGGCCCGGGTTGCGGAAAGCCACCTTCACCAACACCTTTTGAAGAGCTCCCGCGCAGATCTTGCGCGACTCATCGGCCAGCTGCTTTGGGATCCTCTCCCGGAGTCGCTGGAGGGTCGTCGCCACGCCTTTGAAGAACAAGGTGAGCTTGGCGCTGGATTGGAGGTTCTCATCGGAGGGATACCCGAGGTCCTCCATCCCCAGCTGCGCCAGCTCCCTGTCGATGTCTGCGGCAGCATTCACAAGACTCTCCGTCCAGTGCTCCACGGTCTCCCTAAAAGTGTTCTGGGTGACAGCAACACTCTCCAGCAGCGCCTTGTCGGCCTTGATCTCCTCCTTTAAGGCCATCTCCCGCTCCCTGGCGCCGTCCAGCGTCTTGGTCAAAGTGGTCAGTTTCAACTCAAGATCTGCGTTGGATTCCTTGGCGGCGCTGAGCTCCTTGTCCTTCTCGGCAAGGCGGGCCTACAGCTCTGAGTGGTTGTAGGCGTCCTTCTCCCGCTCACGCTTGAGCGCGGCAAGCTCCTCGCCGCTCGCCTTGAGATCGGCCTCCAGCTGCGCCACCTTCGTCTCCAGCTCCTTCTTGGCGGCCTCGGCAGCTGCGGCAGCATCCTCCGCTTGCTTGATAGCTCCGCCGAGTGTTCGCTCGCGCGCGGCAAGCTCCTCCTCGTGGCTATCAAGGTTGACCTTCCGCTGCGCCAGCTCGCCCTCCTGCGCAGACAGCTTCTCAGCGGCAAGCCGCTGCTGCTCTTCGACGTCAGCCTTCTCGAGGAGGAAGGCCTTCTGCTCCTCGGCGAGCTGCTCCCGCTCCTCCGCCAGGGACCGGAGAGCTGCCTGGTTGATACCTCGGAGCTCCTCCACGCGCTTCTCAATGTCTGCTCCCGCCTTCGCGGCAAGCGCTTCGCGGGATTCCAGCTTGGCTTGCCGGGCGCGGTAGAGCGACAACAGCTTCCGCAGCAGCCGCTCCTCCTCGGGCTCGCCGCTGCTGCTGCTTGGTGCGTCAACCAGCGTCAGCCCAGCGGAGGCGAGCACCTCTACATCGAAGCTTTCTCCTTCGACCGGCGCCCTAGACCTTGACGCCCAGGGGAGGTTGATGAAGACGCCATCGCCGGCCTTCAAGTAGACGCCTGGCTAGGGCTCTTCGGAGCCTGGCGCTGCGGCAGCGGCGGAAGGGTCGGCGGTCGGCGTAGCGCCTGGCACTCCTGCGGCCTCAGGGCCGTCAGTGCGATCGCCAGACTCCTCGCCAGCTGCTGCGGCGGCAGCCTTGGCGGCCTCTTCGCCGGCGGGATCATCAGCGCCGGCCGCTTCTTCGGTGGCAACGGCGTTGTCGACAGCAACCTCGGTCTTCATCGGCTCCGCAGCAGATGGGTCTGACGGCCGGAAAAAGAAGAAAAGTCAAGCAAATATCCAAAAAGAAGATCAAACGAAGAAGAACCCAAGGGAAGTTTCGAAGCAAGAGGTTTACCTGCACCGGGCTCTGCAGTTATGGTCTCCGCCCCGGGGGGCACTGGTGCTGTCCCTTGTCGGAGATTCCTCCCTTGCCGGAGAACTCCCCCTTGCCAGAGAGCTTTCCCTTGTCGGAGGATTCTCCCTTGCCGGAGAATTCTCCCTTGGCGGTGTAGTCAAAGCTGATGGCATGTCAGGGGCGGTCTCCGGATGCTCCTGGTGGGGCTGCTCTGCTCCTACACAAACCAGCAGTCAGATATCAGCAAACAAAGAGTATCCATGTGCGCCTAACAGCGGGAAGCAAACCATATACTTACGCTGGGGGCTGCGCTGGGGGCTGCTCTGAAGAACAGTTGCCAGGTCCGGTAGGGTTGTCTCGGGCGCACCCCCTGCTGTCGCGGTGGGCTCGTCCTCGATGATAATCAATGGGACCTTGGCTCTCTTTGCTGCTCTCTGGGCTAGAGTCCTAAAAAGGAATAAGTTCAGAGTAAAGCAAATGAGATACAAGACAAAACAGCAAGAATTGAAGAAATACAAGTACAACAAGAATCTTACTCTTCTTCTTCCTCGTCGGAGCTGAGCGCGGAGAAGTCAAAGCCTGGCTCACCTCCGGCGTGAGGAGGCGGAGGAGTAGGTTCCCTTGGCCGCTTGGCGGGAGCAGTGACGGTGGTCTGAGACGACCCCGCTCCAGCTGCCGCCGCGGCATGAGAAGCGGCAGGAGCAGAAGCGGCGGTCTGGGAAGACCCCGCTCCAGTTGCCGCAACAGCATGAGGTGCTTCCGCGGCAGCAGAACTTGCCGCGGTGGAGCGTGTCACGCGGCGCGGCGACTGTCGACTCGTCTGCCGCTCCGCTACGTCCTCGGCCCTGCGAAGACGCCTTCTTGGTGGAGCCGGGGGCTCTGCTTGTGGCAAGCTGCCCGAAGATGAGGAGGAAGACGAGTCGATTTGCAACGAGCCGCTCGTATCCTTCGCGGCCTCGCCCGGCCCGACGTCATGTCCGGCAGGCTCTTCCTCGCCAGCAAGCCCCTCTCGCTCGGCAAGGCTTGCCGCCTCCGCTGCCTCTGCCTCCTCCACGGTGAACCCAAACTCGCCCGCAGCTGCGGCTGCCGCCGCCTCTTCCAGCCTAGTGGCGATGCACTTGATCTCCTCGTCGGTGGTGTCCCGGGTGAGGCCTTTCTGCTCGTCGGAGCGGATCGGCACTTCTACCAAGCCATCGAAGAACGCCTGCACGACGTCGTCTGCAGGCTCTAGCCAAGCTGGGTTAATTCCGTGCGAGTCACACAGTGGCATCATTGCACAGATGCGGTCGAGCGCGGAGTTGTTGCACAGCGGAACAACGCCCCTCGGCAACCTGAACACTTCGGGATGCTGAGGGTCGCACTTGAACAGCTCCTGGAGCATCGCGTTGAGCTCCAGAATAGTGAAGTTGAAGTTGAGGCCCGGACGCAGCCTCATGATATCCGCCGCATTCTTGAACACCTAGGCGGGTCTCCTCCTCTCCTGCAGGGGGGCGATGCGGCGGCAAAGGAAATCTGCGCCAACAGCGCCTACAGTGAGCCCGGCAAGCCTGAGGTGTTGGATCCGGGCGACGGCAATCTTCAGCATGTCGTCTTCCGGGGCCACGTTGCTCCAATCGCTGCCACGCACTACTGGAGTTTGGCTCCGGGCAGTAAACGGCTGCGGGTCCTCCTCGACAATCCAGCACCAGTCTGCCCTCCATTCCTCCCACTTGCTGCGGAGCTCTCCCTCCAGATAAGCGTCCTTCTTGCCGGCTTTTGAGATCCAGGCGATTCCTCCGGATAAAGGCTCTTCTTTCTCAACCCGGGGCGTAAAGAAGTGGCGAAAAAGAGCTACATTTGGATGGACTCCGACAAAGTTTTCACAGAGATGTGCAAAAACTGCCATGGTCAGGACAGCATTGGGGGTGAAGTCAAGGAGGCGGAGCCCGTAGGTGTTCATAATATCACAAAAGAACTCAGAGAAAGGCGGGCAGAGCCCGCAGTAGAAGAACAAGGCGAAAAAGGGGTATCCAGTTGGAGCCATTTTCCAAGCGGCGGCTGGAAGTACCTTCGTGCGCGGGTGCGCCCGCGTCTCCGTCGACCAGAAGAGGTAGTAGTACTCCCTCAAATCCCCCGCAATAAGCTTGGGGGGAGATTGCCCGCTCCTTCCGTAGCGCCGCGAGCCGCTGCGCCTCGGCCGACTTCACGACCTTCCCCTTATCGGCTTTCGGAGCCATGGCGGAAGTGGTGAGGGAGGTCGTCGGTGTTGGTGGTGCTGGTGGCGATGGGGGGCGGAGCGCTGCTCTCTTTCGGCTTTGGGAAGAAGGGGAGTGGCGGAGATTTTCGAGGATGGAATAGCAACGGGCGGATGGGCGAACTGCCCCTGTTTCCCCTGCTTATAAGGAGGGAGGGGGCGGACATTCCGCCTTTCCGAATGAAGAAACCACCCATGATCTCTCCCACGATGCTGCAATCAACGCGTGCCGTTCGGGGAGGGCGCGGTGGATACGGAGAAAGATACGGCGTGACCCAGGCCGCGCGTGCCCGTGCCCTGTTTTGGGCCTGGCCCAACAACGCTTGGCATCGTGTATGGCCCAGGCCCGGGGGCTCCTGTCGGTGTACTAGAGTAGGTGTACCCTAGTATCCCGAACTCGTGCACGGGCAGTCGCAGTGCCCCGCGGCAAGGCTTGCCGGGTGACCGCCAAGGTCCTCCGTGGTTCCCTTGGAGCCATTCAAGAACAAAGTATTCAAGCCAAGGAGACAAGGCCCCGGCAAGAGGAGCTTGCCGGGAAGGCCACTCAAGGCACAAGACCCCGGCAAGAGGAGCTTGCCGGGAAGGCCAACCAAGGCATCTCAAGGAACTCGCCGCGACACGCCACGCGTCCCGGCGAGGCCCGGTGAGCGGCAAGCCTCCGGACGCGACAAGACAACGACCGCGACAAGGCGTTTGCCGTGGCAAGGTACCACTCTGTACCCGTGCTCCAGCACATCCACCAACGTGTCGCACTGGGACCTTTCCAGGCGTACGTGGCGGGAGGCTGTGCAGCCAGCGGTACGCGGTGGCAAGCGGCGCTGACAAGATCGCCATCATGGCGAACGGTGGCGTCCCTGACGGTCCCTTTTCTGCACTGTTTGGGCGACGCAGATGGGCATTTAATGCCCTTGTCCCCTGCCGTCAGGGTTAGGTATGATACACTGTATAGGTAGCTGTACCAACTGCAACACCTTTCCATTTTTACCCTTGTCTACGTTGCCACCTGTCGGTGACCCCTTGAGCATATAAAAGGAGGCCCATGCGCACCGTGGAAAGGGAGGGGGAACAGAGAAGAACACTCACGCTCGGTCTCGTTAGCTGGTGGTGTGTACTGTAGCACTCAGCGCTCCCGAGCAAGAACTCAATACAAACCACAATGCAGGAGTAGGGTATTACGCGATCAGTGCGGCCCGAACCTGGGTAAACTGCTCGTGTGCTCTGCCTCGATCTGCTCTTCGTGCGACCTCCGCCCCCCCCCCCCCTTGCTGAACCGAAAGGGGCTCGGTCCCCATAGGTGCTCGTGGATCAGTTTCCCCGACAGCCGGGCTCGGGGCGGACTGCATTATTATATTCGGCGTCAGGAGAAGCTATGCAATAAAGAAACACTATGAGTTACTCTGGTATCCTAATACTTATGACTTCGCCAGGGGCTTGGCCCTGGGCGGCCACTCGTCCTCGCTGTCAGCGGTGTTGGTGGAATAGTCCGGAGGAAGGGTCCTTCCCTTCTTGGATCCTCCAGCCTCCCCAGTTGGGGCGGCCTTCCTTTTCTTTTCTCCCCCTGCTGGAGGGGAAGAAACCTCTTTTTCCTCCTCCTCGTCTTCGTGGGAGGAGTGCGCCTTGGAGTCATGGGACGACGAGTCCGACACCGCCGGGCGCCTGGAACTCTTTCGGGTCCCCGTGGCCTTCTTCTTGGCCTTCTTCTCTGGCACCACGTAAGGTGCCGGAACCAGCAGCTCTGCCAAGCAAGCGTCTGTTGGGCCTTCGGGCAAAGGAGCCGGACAGTCGATCTGTCTGGCCGTCTCCTGAAAATCCTGTCAAAGGTATGGGGACTTAGACCCTGCATATGATTAAATTATGGAAAATGAATACCCTATGGGAGGTAAAACCGCTTACCGCGCTGGCTTGGCGCTTCGCGCAAAATCCGCGATCCTCGGTAGTGGGAGGGGGAACCTCGGCGCCCTTGAATAGCACCTTCCAGGCATCCTCGTGTGTTGTGTCGAAGAGCCTATTCAGAGTTTGGTGCTAGGCCGGTTCGAACTCCCACAAGTTGAAAGCCCGTTGTTGACACGGGAGGATCCGGCGGATGAGCATGACCTGGACTACTGTTGACGAGTTTGAGCTTCTTGCTCACCATGTTTTGGATACATGTTTGGAGTCCGGTCAGCTCTCCCGAACTACCCCAGGACAGGCCCTTCTCTTGCCAGGAGGTGAGCCGCATGGGGATGCCAGATCGGAACTCGGGGGCCGCTGCCCATTCAGGGTCACGCGGCTTGGTGATGTAGAACCACCCCGATTTCCACCCCTTTATGGTCTCCACGAAGGAGCCCTCGAGCCATGTGACGTTGGGCATCTTGCCCACCATGGCGCCTCCGCACTCCACCTGGCGGCCGCTCACTACCTTCGGCTTGACATTGAAGGTCTTCAGCCATAAGCCGAAGTGGGGCTTGATGCGGAGGAAGGCCTCACACACGACGATAAACGCCGAGATGTTGAGGATGAAATTCGGGGCCAGATCGTGGAAATCCAGGCCGTCGTAGAACATGAGCCCCCGGATGAATGGGTGGAGAGGGAATCCCAGTCCGCGGAGGAAATGGGTAAGGAACACTACCCTCTCGTGGGGCCTGGGGGTGGGGATGAGCTGCCCCTCATCCGGGAACCGGTGCGCGATGTCGCCGAGGAGGTATCCGGCTCTCCATAGCTTCTTGATGTGTCCCTCCGTGACGGAGGAGACCATCCACCTGCCTCCCGCTCCGGACATGGTTGGAGAAGGTTGAGGTGGGAAATGCCGACTTGGGCGCTCGAGCTCGAGTGTGCGAAAATGGATGAGCAAAGGAGGAATAAGGTGTGGATGAAAAGGTGAATCCTTATCCCTTTAAATGGGCGGACGAAGCTATGCGTCCCCACCAGCCTGGTAAAACTCGCTTATCCCCCAAGCGCCGTAATCAATGGCACGGTTGGGTTACCCACGCCCGTATTGATGAGAATCTCGTGATAAGGGGACACGATCTCTGCTACAACAAGACGTGCCAAGGAAACCACCTTGCAAAAGGCATTGAGGTGGGACAGTAAAAAAAGATTCGACTGAAGGCTTGGCTATGGTGTGATGTCACGCCGCAGAATACGTCAGCAGATTAGATTTGTGAAAATGTTACTCTCTCTCTCTCTCTACGGTGGTATGTGGAACTTGTTTTGCAGAGCCGGACACGATCCTCGTGTTCAAAATCTTCGGAGGAGGAACCCGCCTTGCAATGCCGAAGACAATCTGCGTGCCGGACTCGTCGTCATTGAACCCTGGTTCAGGGGCTACTGAGGGAGTCCTGGATCAGGTGGTGTCCGGATAGCCAGACTATAACCTTTGGCCGGACTGTTGGACTATGAAGATACAAGATTGAAGACTTCGTCCTGTGTCCGGATGGGACTTTCCTTGGCGTGGAAGGCAAGCTTGGCAATACGGATATTTAGATCTCCTCCCATTGTAACCGACTCTGTGTAACCCTAGCCCCCTCCGGTGTCTATATAAACTGGAGGGTTTAGTCCGTAGGACAGAACAACAACAATCATACCATAGGCTAGCTTCTAGGGTTTAGCCTCTTTGATCTCGTGGTAGATCAACTCTTGTACTACCCATATCATCAATATTAATCAAGAAGGAGTAGGGTTTTACCTCCATCGAGAGGGCCCGAACCTGGGTAAAAACATCGTGTCCCTTGTCTCCTGTTACCATCCGCCTAGGCGCACAGTTCGGGACCCCCTACCCGAGATCCACCGGTTTTGGCGTCGACAATGACGACATACGAACGGACGGCATGAATGCGGGCAGCTGGCGCCGGTTGGGAACGCAACGCGCGATGGCGCAAAGGACGAGGGTTTTGGTGTGCCAAGGTAGCCAGTTGCAGTCGTGGCAACGTTGGAGATGCCATTTGCTCACATGCGATCCACGCATGTCATTGAAAAAGCAAGACGACCCGGCATGGTCTCAGGTCTAGAGGATGCAGTTGGCCACGCTACACCACTCCGCGGATGCGTCGCGGTGCCCCGTGCATCCTCGACGAGCCGGGTGTTGGGGTGTGTTTGGATTGTGTCCAAAGTGCACCTTGCCAAAATTTTGGTCATGACCAAAAGATTGGTCTTTGTTTGGATGGTTGCCATTTTTTGGCATGCCAATGAACTCTAGCCAACTCTAGTTCATTTTTCTTGCCAATGTCGGCCAAATCATGGGCAACCAATACCTCAACCAAAATTTTGGTCATGACCCAAAGATTGGTCTTCGTTTGGATGGTTGCCATTTCTTTGGCATGCCAATGAACTATAGCCAACTCAAGTTCATTTTTCTTGCCAATGTCGGCCAAATCATGGGCAACCAATACCTCAACCAAAATTGTGGCTACCCAATGCTTTGATGGGGCAACCTTGGGCACAAACCAAACATACCGTTGGTCGTGCCACAGCACTAACACCACCCTCGGCAAACTGAAACCGACCCTGTCTAGCGACGATATGAGCGGGTCGCTCATCGCGGTCGCCGTGTCCAGAGGCGGTGCTGGAGCTGCGCCCCGTTGTTGGCCCCAATGACCCACATGAACGGTTGTCGGTGGCGAGGAGGTCGTGGGCCAGCTCCTCCATTGGACTAGTCTGCGCTACGTCGTACCGACGGGTGTGCCCCACATGTCTGTTTCCCTGTTTTCCCGGCCACATTCGAGCATCAGTGCTCCGCGTTGCGCATTAGGCCTTTCACTATGTAGGCCAAGCGAGACAACTTATTGTTTATTTGAGCCGTTCAAGTATAATCATGTGGCGTTTGCTTATTTGTCATTCCTCTCCAACCCTCTTCTCCATCGATCATGTCGCCCTCCAGTCGAGTCCATCCTCCTGCATGCCTCATTTCAACATTCCGCCGAGTATCATTCGCATGTACCCACCCTAGTCCTCTTTCAATAGATCTCCGGACCCCGAGATGAAATCTAGAGGGAACGAGTGGGGGAACGTGATACCTAAGGCGGATTCAAAATTTTGAACCGATGATCATAGCATCCGCAAATCATATATAAAGGGTATTCAATGTTCGTTTCGTTTTTGAACGTACAATATACTCCCTCCTATCCTTTCTACTCCGCAAATCATATACAAAAAGTAGTTTACATATAAGTTTTATGTGTAGTCAAAGTATATCTACTTTGATCAAAAAGGTATCAACATTCAACAACGCGCAATCAATATTGTTAGATTCGTACGTACTCCTAGATTTGTACTCGAGATGGTTTCCAATTTGACTATTGACAAGATTAATATAACATGAGATGTATAATGTGAAAATTATATCATTGGAAACTCCTTTCACATACGAATTTGACCGTATGCTTTGTGTAAGTTGCATGTCATATATTATTACTCTAACATTTGGTCAACGTTAGCCTCGAAAAACGCATTAGACCTTGTAAGCTTTGTGTAAGTTGCATGTCATATATTATTACTCTAACATTTGGTCAAAGTAGTATAGTGGAAGTGGATCCTCTGACATAGGTATCCCTGCCTTACCCTCCCTTTCGGTCACTTACTGGCGGACCCCATCCTTGCTCGGCCCTACATGTCAGTTACTCAATGGGTTCGGCCACGTCAGGGGATCCTCATCCGTAGTATACTCCCTCTGTTTTTATTTACTCCGCATAAAACGGAGGGAGTGGTGGTATAATAAATGACGCGAGCGGGGGAGGGGGAGGGACATCGGTTTGCTCTCAACTACGGTCCCACAAGCAAGCGAAAACGCAAGACGAAGCGCGTTCCATTCGGTGAGCGACGTGGAGGTTCCAGCATGCCGGGCTGCAACGCAAACGCAACAAGAGCGATGTACAGTCGAAACCAATTGACCGGTCGTCACCGGAACCACTATTCACACCAGAACCTTCGCTGCTCGGCCTACGCCAGCCACTGCCCTGAAACCACACCAAATCTCCAGCCCATTCCCCCACCTTTCGATCCCCTAGCCCGCATCAAGCGTCCCCTAGTTCGCCCGAAAGCCATGGTGCGCCGCAAGATCACTTACTACAAGATGCTGACGCCGGAGCGCCGCGCAGAAATCGCGGCGGCGGTCGGCGCCACAGACCTCTGTTCCCAAGCTCGCTTTGCGGCGGGCCAATCCCCGAGTTCTCTGGAGCCAAGCTACGAGGAGGAGGAAGCCGATCCAATGTTCATGGTGGAGGTCGCGGCGTAGAAGGCCCCCGATGGGTATGAGACGGTGGATGTCGACTTCGTGCCGGCGTCCGAGTCCCCCATGCTGCAGGCGGACCAGTGGTTCAACATGGCGATACTAAAGGAGGACCGGGAGGCAGAGGCTCAACTCGAGGCGGAGCGCGCGCATGTCGCTGCCATCGAGGCTCTCCTGCAGGCGGAACCGGATGTCGTGGATGTGAACCGGGCAGCGGAGGCTCAACTTGAGGCGGAGCGCACGAATACTGCTGCCATCGAGGCCCTCCTGCAGGCGGAACCGGACGTCCTAGACTTGAACCAGGAGGCAAAGGCTCGACTCGACGCAGAGCGCGCGGATACCGCTCTCATCGACGCCCTCCTGCAGGCGGAACCGGACGTCCTCGACTTGAATCGGGCGGCGGAGGCTCGACTAGACACGGAGCGCGCGGATGCCGCTGCCATCAAGGCCCTCCTGCTGGCGGAACCGGACGTCCTCGACTTGAACTGGGATGTGCTCTCCTCCGTGCAGAGCGCCTGCATGCTCCGCTTGAACGAGTAGCTGGAGGCCGAGGACAACCACCACTGCAAAAAATATACACTTCCGTGATGATACGTGTTTGTCACAGTAGGTCGCTTTTTTTGTCATGAATGTACATCCATGACAAATTTATGACAGAATCAAGATAGTCATACCTGTGCTGTCGTAGAAGTGTTCCATGACATTACCAAAATTATCATCACGGAAGTGTCCACTTCCCTGACGATAAATCGCGCGTCACAGAAGTGCTTTCGTCAAGGGTGACCGACATGTGGCATCCACCGTAACGAAACGCCGTTAAGCTATCGGGTTGGGTTTTGGATCCGATAACCCGTTAATAGCCCCGACCAATGGGAAATTTCCACGTGTAAAATTCTTATTGGCCGGACGAAACACGTGTCAGCTCATCAGTGGGTCATATACGCGCCTATGATATGTCGACACGTGGCACAGCCCAATAGTGGACCATTTAGCTTACAAAGCCGGCCCGTTTGACTTGGTCAAAAGTTAACGTGCTGGCCCATGAAAAGCCTGTTAACGGTCTCTTTGCAAATAGCCTATTTTACGGCCCGTTAGGCCCTAAAGGAAATCGACCCAACAACGTCATGTGGGCCGTCGAATATAATACCAGCCCATTTCACTTTCGGCCCATGTATGGCCCACGACGTCTTTCGGCCCATATGAGGCATTCGTATCTTTCGGCCCATTACACGCCCACGGTGAGTCTAGCCCATAATGAACAGTAATTTTCTTTATACCCATTAACGGCCCGTGATTTACATGGGCCGTTTCCAGCCCATGTTAGCTTTTGGCCTATTGACGGCCCATACGTTCTTGGGCTCCTTTTCGGCCCTCGATTACTTTCGGCCCGTTACTGGCCTGTTCCCCTAATGGGCCAAATTCGGCCCATGGCAAGAGTCGGCCCGTTACTGGCCCGTTCCACTAATGGGCCAAATTCGGCCCATGGCAAGAGTCGTCCCATTATTGGCCTGTTACCATAATGGGCCAAAATCGGCCGATGGCAAGAGTCGGCCTGTTTCTTGCCTGTTAACCCGTTGCGTCGTTTCCAACCCGTCCTATATTCTGGCCCATTAACGACCCATTATGCCTGTGACAGAATTAAGCCTTTGATGTCCTACGGCCTGTTACCGTGCTGGGCCGATACCAATTACGCCCGATTATGGCCCATGTAGACACATTTATCCGACGGCCCGAGGCCCACCGATTACAGGCCCATTTATCGACGGCCCGTAGGAGACCCATGGATCCTACGGCCCGTATATGGCCCATGGTAGTTGCGGCCACTAGCAAACCAGGGAAAAAGAAGACTAGGAAATAAATAAGGCCAAAACTAACGCTAGGCTATTATGGCGATTGCACAGATTACATCCACTCGGCATGAAAGATCGCCACCGGTGCAAATATAGGGAACACCCTACACTATACAAAAATGGCTTGTTGTTTTCTTTAGGCGGTGGCTGCACGTTAAGAATACATTTTGTACCGCGCCAAAACAAATTACAACTATATAACAAAAGGAAGGTTGGCATAAAACTTAACAGTCTAGCAGATAAATGCACCACCAGAAGTTCAGAAGCTCAGTTCATTTGACCTGACTGTTACATTTTCATGATGTATTGTCCGTTGGAGCACCATAACCCTTGCCTTCATTTCCCCTAGGCTCTTGAACAACATAGCAAATGTTTGATAGTCTGGTTTCAAAACCATGCATATCTTGACGGCATTGAGCAATGTTTCTCCTTGTTTCACAAAGGGTCTCTCTTAGGGAATGGACTTGTGTCTAGAGCGCAGATACAACATTGCTTTGAGCTTGCATATCATGATCATGAGGCAGTTTGGATGATATTGCCTTAACAACCAACCCAGTATTATGCAGGAACGTGCTTTTGGCACTGTTAGTGGACAAGTACTGACCCACTGCAGCAAGAGCTGACATTGCGGTTATAGTTGCCTCGCCACCTTCAGAAGGTGGCGGTTCCACCATTTTTTCCATAGCTCGCTGAAAAGTTGAGGTTTTACATTAGTAGTACCAGAACAGAAGATATTAAGGAGGCAGCAAAACCAAACAAAATAGCTTTGGTCTATATACAGAACTTATTCTGGTGAACCCATGTAAAATAATAGTTGTATTTTATTGCAAAGTACATAATAAAACCATGTTCCAAACATATGACCATGTACCATCGCTAATGTATTGTCTATTTCTTCACATTGTATTGAGGGCTAAGGATGAAGAGGCGAAGTTTATAATACGGTAAGCATAGTATGACATCATTCATATCACAAAACAACTGAGAACAGACAAATAGGCAATTGTAACATTGTGTGGGCAAGTCCAGCATGGAACTAGATTACGGGTCAAGATTAAAGGAACATCACTCCTCTCTTTTAAACCTTGTAAGGTGCAATGATACGCTAAGACAATTGTGTATAAAATTGAAAAGAGTAATAGACATTGGCTGCAAACCATGCAGTTCAAGGCACAAGTCAGAGTAAGTAGTAGTTAAAAGGCATGAGGATTAAGGACTTACAACAGTGGTTTGACTGGTGTAGTCATGCCCTTCTTCTTGCTGGTGTGACAGCCCTTGAAGATTTCCACAACATTTGGTGCAGGTTCTTTTTGGTCCTTGCGGGCTTTCCTCTGCATTTGGAACAAGTCAATATAGATCTGATAATATGGTACAGCGAAAAGAGTGAAACGGCAGCTAATTACAAGAGCCTCGCAGTGTGCAATATAGCTACGAGATCCTCTCGTCTGTTGGAATTTCACTTTCATACAGTTGGCCTTGTTCTTTGAACAGTTCACCTACAAGAAGATAGATTTGTATGGCACATGCGTAAATAGGACTTCAACATGTGATCTAATGACATATATATAATGTACCTGATACTTCGGATCGGACCAGTGTTTAACGAGGCCTCTCCAGTCTTCATCAGATATATTTTCCACTGGAGATGTTTGGGCAAGCTCACTGTTAGCCTTGCCTTCAAAGTGAGTTTTCCTCAAGTTATACCGATACTGTCGCAGAGCAGACTTGAAAACATGGGTGCAAGCTTGTCTGGTTGCATCATCTTAGCTATCCAACTTGAACCTCATCTGTTGAAAATTATGGGAGTCTCATTATTAGCAACCTAGAAAGTATTGGACAGAGCAAGACGATATTACTAGTTTCCATACATAACCATAGTTACAGATAAATGGTCGAGGAAGGTGTTGAACTGGGTTTCGTCTTTGTCATTCCTGTACTGAATCCATGTTGGGAGGATACGTACATGACACCTAACAGCAACCGCTGCCTCTGATACTAACTTGGATGACTCTGTAGCATCACGTGGCCTTTTTAAACCTGCCTCAAAACGATCTCCATTCTTCCTCCTCTAGATTTAGTTAACCTATCGAGCATTATCCCTGATGTTTGTTTCCTCTTGCGCCTAGGTGCTAGTCCAACAACAAACATAGGAAGTGTTAGTGTACATCAAACTGTGAGACTACATATAAAGAAGCATGCAACTGTAACTTGACTCCAGCAACTACCTTCTTATTGTTGAAACTCACAAGGTTCATCTGATATTGAAAACTCGTCTTGTGTCAAGAGTGCTTGGGAAGTAGTGTCAAGTGGCAAGGGAGCTTGGGAACGTGCTGCTAGCTCAGTTGACGCACGAGTACGTCGTGCAGCTGGTAGTACTGTGGTAGGTGTTGCAAGAACTAGGGTTGTCTCTGCTTGTTTGGTGGCAGCTATTTGTTTCTTTTTTCCTTTTTTTGCAACTCGTGTAGCATGGGATGCCGTATTTGTAGAATTTTCTGCTGGACTTTGACCTTCTATTACACCATCAGTACCAGCAGAATCTGCAGGATTCATCCGCTTCTCATTCCCTGCCATTCTGTGTTTCTTCCTCTTTCTCTGTGCCATGTTAAGTCAAGCCGACAAGAAAAATGAATAACAATTTAGTTCTTCAGAACAAATTGATGCGTGATGCAGACGAACTAAACTTTGATGTTAGACAACCACATGATAGGAGGATGTAATATGTATGAAAAACAGGACGGAAGAGATAACCAGAACTATGATGTGTAAACTAAGAAGAAGAGATTTCACCAAATTAGAAGCAATGCGATGGAAGGTAGACACCATATGAAAGATGCTACAAATGTCGCTCTACCAAGTTAACAGTGTCTCATCATAAATGGCGTTTAAACAAATGTGAAGCAGTACAAGAAATAAATCATATGCAAGATGCAAACAACATCACACTACCATGTTAGAGGTCTCTCGTCATTAGTGCCATTGCATATTCACAGCTGATGCGTAAACTAAGGAGAAGGCATTTCAACAAATTAGAAGCAATGAAAGCTAGACACCATATGAAAGATGCAACGAATATCACTCTACCAAGTTAAAACTGTCTCGTCATAAGTGCCATTTCAACAAATTAGTAGTACAAGCTAGAAAAGAATGTGAGATGTAACCTATATCACACTCCTAAGTCAAACGTGTCTTATGATAAGTGATTGTTGCAGGTTACACAACAGTAGTAATATGATGTAAGAACATGGTGTGATAGACAGATATTGTATGTTCTAGAAACAGGAACACATGTCTTAATCAAGTATAATGTGTCAAGTATGCAGATGGAATTCAACAAAATTAGAAGCAATACAAGGTAGACATCACACATAACATGCAACCACATATAACAGTGCCAAGTTAGAGGGAGCACCGGTGATGCTGCACTAGGGGAGACGTGCTCAGCATAAACACAGCTTTGCTGAGTGTCTATGCATGTGTTGTCTTGGAAATCATCTTGGGGGTGTGGAGGAGTAGAAACTGTAGAGGCCCTTCGTTCGGAAGGAGCACCTTTATCCATTGCCTTGCTAACTTCCTTCCGCTTTATTGATTTTGAATTGTCAAGTAAAACTGACAAGAAAAAGCAATAAAATTCTCTCTTCAGAACTCATTCATGCATGATACTGACAATCACTACTTTGATGTAAGGCAAACACATGATACCAGGATGGAATATGTATGAAAAACAGGACGGCATGGCATGTTCACAACTGTTT
Organism: Aegilops umbellulata; assembly: GCA_032464435.1. Lineage (NCBI taxonomy): Eukaryota > Viridiplantae > Streptophyta > Magnoliopsida > Poales > Poaceae > Aegilops > Aegilops umbellulata. Next base: position 35,474,649 of record CP136055.1, on the reverse strand, counting down.
GTGTAAACTAAGCAGAAACCATTCCAGCAAATAAGAAGCAATGCAAGCTAGACACCACATGAAAGATGCAACCAATATGACTCTGCCAAGTTAAAAGTGTCCCATCATAAATGGAATGTCAACAAATTAGAAGCAGCGCATGCTATAAATCATATGAAAGATGCAACTAATATCGCACTGCATATACTAAAGGTGTCTCGTCATGTTGATTCATGCGGGATACAAAAAAAAACAATAGTTTTATGTAAGGACATGCTTAATAGACAGATGTACTATCTACTAAATTCAGGAAGGCATGTCACATTAACAGGTATAATGTATGAGCTAAGCAAACTAGCACATGTAGTTTAACTAGATTGGAAGAATTACAATCTAGACACCATATGCAACATGCAACTACATATGACGCTGCCAAGTTAGAGCAAGCACCTGCGATGCTAGTGTAGGGGAAATGTTGTAATCAACTATAGAGCTACATTCACTATCTTCATGTAGCATTTCTATTTCTTGAGAATCATGTCGGGAGGCTGACGCTGCATTCTTTAAATGAGGAGTAGTCCCCTTGCCTGCCTGCTTGCCTCGTCATAAGTGATTGATGAGGGATACACAAGAACATTAGTTTGATGTAAGAACAGGGTTAATACACAGATGTACTAGTATGTACCAAAAACAGAAAGGCATGTCATATTCAAAGGTATAATGTGTAAGCTAAGCAGATGCAATTTAACCAAATTGGAAGCAATACAAGCTAGACATCCGGCTGGAGTGGTGAGCATGATCATCTAGGACCTGAGAGCCTGGTGGGAGGCGGGCTGCTTTGCCACCATCGCAGCTTTTTAGTTGGCTTCCAGGTGATGCCTATCTTTGCTGGGCTTGTCACTGGCTCGGCCAGTGCCCTGACTAGCTATTTGTCTTCTGGTGCTCACGGGGATGGTGGTTCATGTAAAAGAATATATTTCCTTATCTTATCGACTTCGGCCTTCCGAATACAAGCTAGACACCATATGGAACATGCAACCACATATGACACCGCGAAGTTAAAGCAAGCACCTGGGATGGTGGTTCATTGCGAGCGAGGTCATCAACTCCAGAGCTACGTTCCCCGTCTCCATTTGCTGACACTGCACCCATTAAAGCATTGAGACGTGTCTTGCCTAGCCGCACAACAAGCTGGAGCGACTTATCTCTTTTCTTTTTGGCTTCTCTCATGGCAGCAGAGTCTGAAATACCCTTGCATAAAAACACAACAGTGAGATTAAGGGTGAAGTGTGTGCAGAACTAGTGCACTGTAAAAGTAGCAGATAGCAGGTGGCTGAAAAATAAATGAAAGGAGACATATGATAGCTCTACAACATTGCATGGCAAACAAAATTAGATTCTACTCCGTATGATTTTGTAATATATGAGCACAGGAAATGCAGGTACTCCTCCAGCACACCACCACATGTGGTCATATCTAAGATAACAGTCGACTGAAAATAAATAGGTCAGTCGATTTTTTTAATGAACCATCCGATCTATAAGGAACGGGCAGATGGCCTTCGTCTACCTCCCGCCAGTCATTGTTGACGATCTTTCTCGAACCGCCAGCGATCACCGGTCCAGACCTCTGCCTCCGCCGCCCCGCCCTCCCATCGACCTCACACCACCGCCGTGCTTGGCAGCGCCCCCAGGCCATCCCTTTAATACCGGTCGACCTCCAGATCGGGCGCCAGTAGCTCTAGGCCGCACACGCCCCTAAGATAAACACCAAGGCACTGCTTCCCCGACGTAATAGGCATACTAGCGCCTGTTACGCCGGGGAATGCCTCCGTTAATTGGGAATCAACTGGCCAGAAATTGAAATTCAGGGGGGCGACGGACCTCTAGCTAAGGTGAAATAGTATATGAGGAGAAACCTTGTGCATCACGAGTTACTAGGAACATCTAGTATCAAGAAGAAGCAGCAAACTAGTGTCTTCTGTGGGATGAATACCGTGCAAGCAGAGACGTAAGATTTGCACGAATAAGGGAAGAGGAGTACCTTTTTCGGTTGCCGATGTGGTCACCCCCACATGTCGCGCCGATCTTCTTGTTTTTATTGGGGAAACCGATGTTCTGGAGGGTGCATGCTTGGACGAACCCATGGCCAAATTGTTGACTGTGTTGCCGTGGCCGTATGTCGGCGGAGGGGAAGCAGATCCGAGGCAGCGAAGGACGGCGTAGTAGGAACAGCTCCGGTGCGGTGGAGGGTGGCGAAGTTGGAGCGGCAGCGGTGAGGCGCAGGACGGCGTGGTTGAACTGGCTCGGGTACGGACGGCTTGGCCTCGGCTTCAACTACTAGCCGTGGAGGGCATTGCGGTTGAGGTTGCGGTGGACGACGACGTCGGGGTATCGGCTCTGGCGTGATGGAGGAGGGCGGCGGTTGATGGGTGGGACGGGGTGGCGGACGGAGGACGCCGGGGTTTCGCGGCTGGTGGAGAGGTAGTTTTGGCGCCCACGGAGTACGAATGGGGAATCGGACGGGTGGGGGGAACCATGTTTCGGTCTGGGACGCGCTTGTTTTTGGCTTTTTTGAACAGAAGATGGGACGCGCTTGTTTGAAATTTGGGGAAAGTACAAACTTTGCCCCCCTCTTAAATTTTGGACCTACTGCGGGTCGGGGGTAGGATGGTAATCCCAGGTGTCCCAAATAGTGGGCGGGAGCGATTTCGGCCGCGCGCATGTGTGCTTAGGATCCATTGTGTATGAATGTTTTTCGGATGCGGTTGCATGGCGTCTAGATGAGGCTACAAACCTACCCCGGTTTAGACCTTTGGACGTCGGGCCGGTAGGTTTCACGGGTCGGAGTTATTAGAAAAGTAATTTCCTTGTACTACCAAACATTGGTCTCACGCGGTTTCGGGCGAGTAGAGGCTCTTTTGGCGCTTTGTTCGAAATTTTGAAACACAAGCATTCACGTTTAGAGTACTCTTGAACTATGAGGATTGACCTAAATATACAACGTTATATTTGACCTTGTATGGTTGAAAACCTCATTAAATTATCCGCTTCTTTTTGAAATTTTGACACTTGAAAATCCTATAACTACGATTATTTTGGAAAGGAGGAGCTAAATTTGAATCTATTTTGTACACGACTACATATGCTATTATGTACAAAATTAGAGCAAAGGTTGGTGCCCCATAATTTAGGTATGGTTTACAAATGCATTGATATCAAATTCAAATAATTGAATGGACTTCATGTTGAATTCGTTTTTTAAACCACCTTAAGTTGAATTCAAATGTATGCTAGTTCATAGGTAGTAGCTATTTATAATGTCCATTGTGTAACTTTCGTATGTATAATGTGCTTTACACACAACATGAACTATACTCACGTTTATATTCGATTGCTAAATCGATGCATTGTCCGGAGTTCAAAATACTAACTATGTGGATCAATTGTGTCGAATAATAACATAGACATGCTCAAATTCGATAGAATCTAGATGTCTGATGGATCAATGACCGCTCCTTACGTGAATTGCAAATATCATGATCCCATCCTAATATTTGGATACAATTTATATCTTTAATCAATGCGTAGAGCAGTCTTTTACGTGTAGTTTCACTCTCCATCGGTGGTCTCTCACACATGCTCACACACTCTCTCCCGATGTGTCTTTCTTGCACACATGCTCTAGATATAACCCTCCCTCCCTCTCGTAACCATTTACAATTGTTTTCACTAACCTTTATCACAAGAACTCTTCCTCTCGCAAACATACACACGCACAATCCTCATCGACCCTTTCTATATACATGGACCTGCCTACGTGTCTCATGTACGCACATTATCTTTACGCCTGTCTCTCACGCATTGTCTCACACCTCTCTTCCTAATCGACGAGTATGATTCTAGCAGAGCATTCTGTAGGATGCCCCTTAAAGTTAGGTTGGATTAATAGTAATATTAGAGATAAAGGGGTTACCTTAGTCCGAGAACCTAGGGTTACAAATCCTAGCCGGCTTTATCAGTGGACACAGAGTCCTTCACAATTCTGCTATCTTTGTTTTGTGCGACTAGTCATCCATGGGTCTTCCTAAATGCGTCACGGGCTGACCAATGTGGCGCAGGACAGAGCAGAACGATGGGCCTCACCTCGACCCACCGGACTTCACCCAGTGACACACCCTCTGCCCCCACGTCTCATTTTCTTCTCACACCCACACATACCAACACAAACACCACACACACACACAGAAAATTTCTCCTGGTGCCTCTATTCCCTCCCCCCCTTGCATATACACACTCAAGGGAATGGAATCTCTTGTCGTGACGTCATATTCGTCTCTCTCTCTAGACCACTCTCATTTCTCGTGCTATCTCTCCCACGCCCCCCCCCCCCCCCCGTCGGCCACTCTATCCATGCCTCTCTCGAATACGTAATACACACATACCTCTCTAGGCCCCGCCAAATGCATCAACTACACATTCACACATGTTACATAACGTACCCCATTGATCTAAAAAGCCCTCTCTTCATGTTTATTTCGCATACAACATTCCTTTTGAATAAAGTGTGGCCAAAAAATTATTTTAGAGTTTCTACATATATACAACATTACAAAGTTATATGGAGGAGTACGAACGCTAATTTGCATTGCATGGTGCCCACAATGATATTTATTCCGTACTATGAATTTGTATATTTTTATACTATATACAAAGTTAGTCATAATAAAGAGAAACGAAGAGCATCTCTCTCTCCATCGCATACCCCCCCCCTGTACGCCCTTTCACGTATGCACACAAAACTATCTCCAGGTCCTCTAAAAGAAAGCCCCCCCAGAAAATTCAGGCATGTTTCATCTTTCTCTCGCGGTATATGCAATGACGATCATTGTATTTGAAGCGAAAGCACGATACGTACATTGGACTTCAGAATCCACTCATTACGGTCACCATTTATGTTTAGTGGTTATTATGCAGTCACGGGCTCACCGTACAACTCTGAATTTGCTCATGACATGACTAGTTGACCAGTTAAACGCTCCACGTGGCACCTCTAGTGTTGCATCACATTATCTCACTACCATCGTGCCCACCTGTCGACTTGTATCTACTCTACATCTACACTCTTATAAAATACATAAAATACACTCTTATAAAAAACAGAGTTGGTGATGATGGTGTGCCTGCCATCCTGCAATATAGGCTGTCCGATTTATATCTGATGGATAGGAAAGAAACTATGGCAATTTGGCAAAAAGGTACCCACACACCTGTCCACATTTGCAAATAAGGCCTTCCCTCGTTCATCCTTTTCTCTCACAAGATAAACAAGTCATACAAATGCATCTTGATGTTACGTGCAACGCACGGGCATCTTGCTAGTAAGCATGAAAACAAATGACAAAAAAATATTTGGACGGTGGTTCGAAGTCATGACCGCGGGCACAGTGGACAAGGTGGCCTTGTATTGGTATGCTGAGCCGTCTGTTTTAACACACGGGAGCTGGTGTGGTGATTATACACACACGCACTTATGCACACAAACCGCATCCACGCAACACTCACACAAACACATGCACCCACGCACGCACGCAACACTCACACGTACACACGCAGCCACGCACGCACGCAACACTCACACGCACGCACGCACGCATGCATGCACACACCAGTACACCACACGACCAACACACACTCTCACGCTCAAGTGCTCAACCTACACGTGCATGCGCACACATCAAGCCCTGACAGACACATACACAACCAGGTGATTCCCGCGCACGGGTGGAGCCTTGTCGCGCCTGCGTAAATTTGTGTTTATCTGACCTTTTGCCTATGCGAACTGACAGGTGGGCCCCACAATGAACATGGTCAATTTAACTAGTCAACATGGCGCCACGCAGACTATTTGGCCGGTCAACAGAGTGCAATCCGATGCTGAGCTGTGAGCAAGTGATCGTATAATCACCGCAAAACGTATATAGTGACTGTAATCAGCTTATTCTGAAGTTCGGTGACCGTATTACGCTTTTCTCTCTGTAGGCCCTCCAAAACTACATCTCTACACATTCTCGCATGTTACATCTAACAACTATGCAATACAGCACTACTACTACACTCTAACACAATAAATCATATGTGTTTTCAGTTTTACTAGATATCATATTGTTACTTATAATTATTCAGTTTGCATACATTAAAATTGCCTTTGAAATGTATGGCCGGTATCATCTACCGTGCGGGAAAAATCTCGCCCTTTCCTGTTTAATCGGGTTTGTACCGATGGATCGTGCGAAACAACAAAACTATACTAGTGTACTATAAAGTACAAGTGATAGTTCACTGGGTCGTCGTGTCGTCTACTCCTCTGTCGTAAGAGTGGAGCGCTCGCTTTCATAAATCTTCTAGTCCCTTTCGCCGACATGTGGGACATCAAGCTACCGGGTCCACGTGCCATACCGGAATACAGTGCAGAGCAGCCGGGGTGAAGCACCCCAGTCATGGCGCCGGCGTAGTAATGAGCAATGAGGCATCAAATCACAAAGCTGCACCTTTCCCGCAGTTAAGTTGGAGGGACGAAGCAACCATCATTTCACTTGTTGCTGAATCCGCTTCTCCCTCATCTTCTTCAACTTAACCACGTGTTGCTTTTGTCGTTGTTTTGCCTCATGTGGGACGCGGATCGGCTTGGTAAAGCACTGACACGTGGGACCGCATGTTAGCAAACCGCCAGGACAACGTCCTCCGAAAATAAGAAGCCTAATCCTAGACTTACAAAGGGATACGTAGTTGCTCAAATAAGAAACCTCCCCCGCCATCCGCGCGGCAGAATCACCTCCTTTTTACTAATCTCGATTCTATAATTTTTTAGATTAATATAATTGAGATTTGTATAGATAGCACACAGGAGCAAAACCAAGTGGTACGGTTAAGGGCATCCACAATGTGTAGCCAAATGTGAAAATAGCTTTGGCATCGTGGGAACCATTGTGGACGGTGTTGCCAAAGCCAAAAGGATGGAACCAAAGCTCCGTGATTGATTGATTGAAGGAATAGAAAAATGCAACATCTCTCCTCTTTCTCCCATGCTTGGACGCATGTAGTACTACAGTATAGATCACAGAGTCTACTCCCCTGTCCCTTCTATCACAAATCACAAAGCAGTGGGGCGTCAAATCACAAAAGCACAGATGAAGCAACCATCATTTCACTCTTCGCTGACTCCGCTTCTCCATCGTCTTCTTCAAAAAGCCATCTCACCGCATTAGTTACTCCTAGTAGTACTAGTAAAGGACTTCTTGGATGCAAATAAGTCGGTTGTCTCGGCTTGCAGGCGGCACTTGCGAACGACTTACCGTGGTCTCCCTCAATGGTGTTCTCCGTTGAACGCACTTCACCAAACCACCACAAAAAAATATCGTCGACGTCACCGCAATGGGGAAGGAAGTCAAATATAGTTACTACCTCCATTTTTTGTACACAAGGCCAGTATATCAAAATAACAATTTGGAAAGGGCCACTAACACTAATTGAGGCAAAATTGATGGGGTTAGCAACCAAGCACATTAATATCCCCTGCATGCATGCGGAAGTGAGAAGGTTGGTTTGCATGGCGCTGCATTAATCAAGCGATGAGGAGTGAGATGGTTAGCTCTTTGGTCTTTGGAGAAGAAAATACGCATTAATTGACACGTGAAATGAGGATTTGTATCGATTAAATCCCGCGAAGGAAAACCCAGCCTTTCTTTTTTAACACTAGTACTACTAGTACGTACGTACTTATCCTCTTTGGGTCTAGGCCTTGCATTGCCAAACTTCGCCACACATTTTTGCCAAGCTTGCCTAAAGTTTTAAAAATGAGAAGGAGGTACACTTGCACACGGCTATCGCGGTCGCACCGCACCCTCACACGGTCGCTCCTGCACGCCGTGGTCGCACCGCACCCTCACATAGTCGCTCCTGCACGCCGCAAACCCAACCAAGGGAACGCACCCTCACTGACACGTGCTGTCGCATGTGGACACACCAAACTCGGCCATCCTTTCGCTGACACATAATTTTCGTTCATAGAGTATGTTAATCCAACCGCATGTTGGGGAGTATCCGTACGGCCCGTGCGGTGGTCTGTTGGGGAAGAAGGAGAGGTGAGGAAGAAGGAAAGAAGGGTTAGGAGACGTAGGATATTCATCCAACCACCTGAAATGGTAGACTGACCCAAGTCAGGCGACTTGCATAACAAATATATGTTTTTACACAGAAAAAGATCCATGAAAACAACAACATAAAGAAAAACTATCACTGCTCGCGGAAAGAGACGGCCTCGTCGTCTTTGGCTGCCGGCGCGAACCAGCCGTCGCTGCCGACGTGTGTCTCCGCACCGTGGTTGTCCTCGGCCTCCAGCTACTCGTTCAAACGGAGCGTGCGGACGCTCTGCACGGACGAGAGCACAGCCCGGTTCAAGTCGAGGACGTCCGGTTCCGCATGCAGGAGGGCCTCGATGGCAGCGGCATCCGCGCGCTCCGTGTCGAGTCGAGCCTCCACCGCCCGGTTCAAGTCCAGGACGTCCAGTTCCGCCTGCAGGAGGGCCTCGATGAGAGCAGCATCTGCGCGCTTTGAGTCGAGTCGAGCCTGTGCCGCCCGGTTCAAGTCCAGGACGTCCGGTTCCGCCTGCAGGAGGGCCTTGATGGCAGCGGCATCCGCGCGCTCCGCCTCAAGTTGAGCCACCGCCGCCCGGTTCACATCCACGACATCCGATTCCGCCTGCAGGAGAGCCTCGATGGCAGCGGCATGCGCGCGCTCTGCGTCGAGTTGAGCCTCTGCCTCCCGGTCCTCCTTTAGTATCGCCATGTTGAACCGCTGGTCCGCCTGCACCATGCGGGACTCGGACGCCGGCACGAAGTCGACGTCCATCGTCTCATACCCATCGGGGGCCTTCTGCGCCGCGACCTCCGCCATGAACATTGGATCGGCTTCCTCCTCCTCGTAGCTTGGCTCCAGAGAACTCGGGGATTGGCCCGCCGCAAAGCGAGCTTGGGAACGAAGGTCTCTGGCACCGACTGCCACAGCGATTTCTGCGCGGCGCTCCGGCATCAGCATCTTGTAGTAAGTGATCTTGCGGGGCACCATGGCTTTCCGGCGAACTAGGGGACGCTTGATGCGGGCTAGGGGATGGAAAGGTGGGGGAATGGGCTAGAGATTTGGTGTGCTTTTAGGGCAGTGGCTGGTGTAGGCCGAGCAGCGAAGGTTCTGGTGTGAATAGTGGTTCCGGTGACGACCGGTCAATCGGTTTTGACTGTACATCGCTCTTGTCGTGTTCGCGTTGCAGCCCGGCACGCTGGACCCTCCACGTCGCTCACCGAATGGAACGCTCTTCGTCTTGCGTTTTCGCTCGCTTGTGGGACGGCAGTTGAGAGCAAACCGACGTCCCTCCCCCTCGCCCGCCCGCGTCATTTATTATACCACCACTCCCTTCATTTTATGCAGAGTAAATAAAAACAGAGGGAGTATTACTGCGGATGAGGATCCCCTGACGTGGGTGAACCCATTGAGTAACGGACACGCGGGGCCTAGCAAGCATGGGGTCCGCCAGTAAGTGACCGAAAGGGAGGGTAAGGCAGGGATACCTACGTCAGAGGATCCACTTCCACTATACTACTCTGACCAAATGTTAGAGTAATAATATATGACATGCAACTTACACAAATGTTAGAGTAATAATATATGACATGCAACTTACACAAAGCATAGAGGGTCTAATGCGTTTTTCGAGGCAAACTTTGACCAAATGTTAGAGTAAGAATATATGACATGCAACTTACATAAAGCATACGGTCAAATTCGTATGTGAAAGGAGTTTCCAATGATATAGTTTTCACAATATACATCTCATGAACTATTAATCTTGTCAATAGTCAAATTGGAAACCATCTCGAGTACAAATCTAGGAGTATGTACGAATCTAACAATATTGATTGGGCGCTGTTGAATGTTGATACCTTTTTTATCAATGTAGATATACTTTGACTACACATAAAACTTATATGTAAACTACTTTTTGTATATGATTTGCGGAGTAGAAAGGATAGGAGGGAGTATATTGTACGTTCAAAAACGAAACAAACATTGAATACCCTTTGTATATGATTTGCGGATGCTATGATCACCGGTTCAAAATTTTGAATCCGCCTTAGGTATCACGTGCCCCCACTCGTTCCCTCTCGATTTCATCTCGGGGTCCGGAGATCTATTGAAAGAGGACTAGGGTGGGTACATGCGAATGATACTCGGTGGAATGTTCAAATGAGGCATGCGGGCGGATGGACTCGACTGGAGGGCGACATAATCGATGGAGAAGAGGGTTGGAGAGGAATGAGAAATAAGCAAAGGCCACATGATTATACTTGAATGGCTCAAATAAACAATAAGTTGTCTCGCTTGGCCTACATAGTGAAAGGCCTAATGCGCAACGCGGAGCACTGATGCTCGAATATGGCCGGGAAAACAGGGAAACAGACATGTGGGGCACACCCGTCGGGACGACGTAGCGCAGACTAGTCCAATGGAGGAGCTGGCCCACGACCTCCTCGCCACCGACAACCGTTCATGTGGGTCGTTGGGGCCAACAACGGGGCGCAGCTCCAGCACCGCCTCTGGACACTGCGACCGTGGTGAGCGACACGCTCATATCGTCGCTAGACACGGTCGGTTTCAGTTTGCCGAGGGTGGCGTTAGTGTTGTGGCACGACCAACGGTATGTTTGGTTTGTGCCCAAGGTTGCCCCATCAAAGCATTGGGTAGCCAAAATTAAGGTTCAGGTATTGGTTGCCCATTATTTGGCCGACATTGGCAAGAAAAATGAACTTGAGTTGGCTATAGTTCATTGGCATGCCAAAGAAATGGCAACCATCCAAACAAAGACCAATCTTTGGGTCATGACCAAAATTTTGGTTGAGGTATTGGTTGCCCATGATTTGGCCGACATTGGCAAGAAAAATGAACTAGAGTTGGCTAGAGTTCGTTGGCATGCCAAAAAAATGGCAACCATCCAAAGAAAGACCAATATTTTGGTCATGACCAAAATTTTGTCAAGGTGCACTTTGGCCACAATCCAAACACACCCCAACACCCGGCTCGTCGAGGATGCATGGGGCGCCGCGACGCGTCCGCGGAGTGGTGTAGCGCGGCCAACTGCATCCTCTGGACCTGAGACCATGCCGGGTCGTCTTGCTTTTTCAATGACATGTGGGGATCGCATGTGAGCAAAGGGCATCTCCAACGTTGCCATGACCGCAGCTGACTACCCTGGCACACCAAAACCCTCGTCCCTCGTGTCGTCGCGCGGTGCGTTCCCAGCCGGCGCCAGCTGCCCGCATTCATGTCGTCCGTTCGTATGTCGTCATTAAGAGGCTCGGTGCTCGAGGAACAACTCCGGCGAATTAATGACGCACCCGGACGCTTGGCCTCACCGGAATGCGCTACTTAAAGCGGCAACGCCCAGCTAACCTCCACACCATAGTGCATCGTCCTCCTACCTGGAACCACATCTGCCATGACCGCAAGCGCGAACGCTCTGCGGGAGAGCTTGTCTTCGGGGATGGAGCTCGAGGTCGCCACCCTCGCTGAAGTCATCGGACAAGCGGTGGCCACGCTGGCAGCCGGCAACGGGAGCACCATCAACCGCGCGTCCTACTTGCCGCCGTCCAACGTCCGGCACCGCCGAGGTCGGGGACTCCTCCGAGGATGAGTAGGGCATGGGAGGCGGCAGGGCATGGTGTGCCAACTGGCCGGTCCGTCTCCCGTGTTCTACTTTTCCTCGCCGGAGACCGCACCTTCACTTCACGGGTCTTGAACCCGGCCCCCGTACATGGAGATCACAGATGGAGGACGTCAGTCGCCGCCGTAGAATAGGTTTAGGGTCGGGTTTCTTGTATTTTTTTGTCCTATAAAAGTTCGAAATGTAATGAAAATCTGTCGTGTTTGCATTAATCTCGGCCGGTGTATATGAACTTTCACAATAATATACATATTGTAGGAGTACTAGCAAGATGCCCGTGCGTTGCACGGAAGATCAAGATCTTGTGGGAGAAAAGGATGAACGGGGGAAAGCCTTATCTGCAAATGTGGAGAGGAGTGCGCGTAAATTGTCATAGTTTCCTTCCTATCCGTTAGATATAGATTGAACGGCCTATAATGCAGGATCGGACACATCTTTCTACATCTACGGGAACCTACAAAAGGGTTAATGTAAATTGCCTCTCTCTCTCCTCCCCTGATTTTCATGGTGGTGGGCCCCTCCCTACCCCCAATCTACAATCAACAGCTCACACGTTTCACATTACGTTAATTACGTAACTGGGATTACGTAGGTGTAGCATTACTCGTCCTAAAAAACCCAACTAAGCCAACCTCCCAGCATATCGCGCGGGAAAAGACCCGGCCGCGCCGTTTTAGTCGGGATTACCGGATTACTAGTAGTAGTATCGATGGATCACGCGAAGCAACAGACTTTTTTTTGTGGGGGCGAGGCACCTAGTTTAAAAGGAAAAAATGCGGTACACTCACAGCACTCCTGTCGCGGTCGCATTGCACCCCACACACGTTCGGTCCTACACACGGCTCACGCAAACGGAACGCGCTTCGGCTTGCCTCTTCACTGACACATGGGACTGCACTTAGAGAAACCGACCATGCGCCAAACTCCCCCCGCCCACCGCGCGAAAATCCTCCCCCCCCCCACACCCAAAAATTCCCCCCAAATCCAATTCAACCGCCCTTCGGCCAACTAGCCAATAATATTCCCCAAACCCCCCTCCCCCCTGTCCCCCTCCACTCCATTCGCTCCGCCAAAGCTGCCCTCCCCGCCGTGCCGATACGTCGGCGCGCGGTTCGGCGACCCTCTCGCTCCCACAGTACGCTCTCGTAGACTATCGTCATCTAGCCGCGCCGCCACCTCTGGCTACGTTCTTGTGGAGGCGCACGGCGGTCAGCACCGCCACCGCTGGCGACGTTTGTGCGGAGACACACGGCGGTCAGCTTCTCCCATGGTACGCGCATTCTAGACTGAGGCCCCGTTCATGTCGGTGTAGCGCTGAATGTTAGCTGATAGACGTTGTTAATCTCACTGTTTGCCGAAGTAGTTTACTGTCAATATGCTCTGTTTAAGAAGCTCCCTTGCCCTGTTCTGCACTCAATCTTCTTAGCTGAGATGGCATGCCAAGGCCGATTAGTTGCTAAAATATCCTGCCATATATTTATTGTGACGTAGATTGCCATGGTCTAGTAGCCAATCTGTTAGGTGAAATAACTCTACACCGTTTATACTTGATCTTTGTTGCTACGATGGCCTTCGATAGTTCGGTGGCTGTGTGCTCGGCCTCATTGACTGCTGAAACAGCCTGCCATAATTTGGCACTCAAATCTATTTGCTGAATTAGCTTTACATATATTTCGTTACTTAGATCTGCTCGTCCAAATATCTTGCCATAGCTTTAGACATCGACCTAAGTATTTTTTTCCGGACTTCATGAAAAAGCATATGTTTTTCCTGTAATATCTAGTAGAAGAAATAATTTGTATGTCTAACAGATGGACAAGACTTGGATAACTTCTGCTCGAAGATTCTCCGCTGCATATGTCGAGGGGGCTGAGAACTTCATGAACTTTATCAGAGCTGAGTACGGTGGTCCAAAATCAGATGTGCTCTGCCCGTGTAGCAGTTGTATGAATTCAGTTACAAGACCCCAGTCAACTGTGCAAAATCATCTACACTTGTATGGGATGTCGTTCGCATATACTAGGTGGGTTCATCATGGTGAAGCTGTGAACGTCAATGTTATTGACTATGTGGAAGCAGCAGATCACCATCTTGATCTGCCTGATGCTCAGGTGGAAGAGGAGGAGGAGGTGGTGGTGGCAGAGCCAGTGAGTTTGACCAACATTGAAACAATGCTACGAAATGCTCATGCATTCCGTGAACTTTCACCTGCAGAAGAAAAACGACGGGCCCGCATGTTGGAACAATGCAACATTGCTGTCACCCCAGGAAATAAGCTGTCAGTATTCTCAGCTATGGTCACCTTTCTTCAGGTGAAGACATCTGAGCGGATGACCAACAAATCATTCGATGCGATGTTGGCTGCTTTCCGCGAATCTTTCCCAGATGCGTCTGAGCTGCCACACACCTACAGTAAAATGAAGAATTTCCTTCGTGCAGTTGGAATTGGATATGATATGATCCATGTTTGTAAGAATAATTGTGCTCTGTTCCGGAAGGATTATGCCAACTTAAGTGAATGCCCGAAATGCAAATCATCAAGATGGAAAGATGGCGATGCTGTGAAGAGGATTCCTCATAATGTTCTGAGACATTTTCCAATTAGCCCAAGATTACAGAGGTTGTTTCATGATGCTGAAACAAGAGAGGATGTACTGTGGCATTCTAGGAACCAGGAGTACAGAGATCAGAATGTAATGAGCCATCCATCTCATGGTAGTGAGTGGAAAAGCTTCAATGATAAACACAAAGAGTTTGTTGCTGACCTGAGAAACATTAGACTTGGCTTAGATTCAGATGGATTTAACCCATTTGGCCACCAGAGCGCCACATATAGCATGTGGCCAGTGCTTGTTATCCCTTACAACATGCCTCCAAATGTCTGCACCAAAGAATCAAACTACATGATGGCCTTGCTCATCCCAGGTCCAAAAAGTCCTGGAAAGGATTTTGATTTGTTCATGGACCCTCTTGTGGAGGAACTTCAACAGCTATGGAAGGGTGTTCTCACTCGAGACCTATATAGCAGCCCACCAGCTGATTTCTTTCTGCGTGCTGTTATAATTTGGTGCATCCATGATTATCCGGCTTTGGGCACTATGTCAGGGCGAACGACACATGGTTGCAATGCATGTGTTCGCTGTGACAGGAATCCGCTGTCATACGCAATACTTAGCAAGATCTGTTACATTGGACACCGTCGTTTCCTTGCCAAGGACAAGCCGCTTCCTAGAAAATACCGAAGACATGTGTTCAATGCAAAGCATGAAAACCGTGATGCGCCAAAGAGGCTCACCGCCGATGAGTTGCAAGTGGAATTAGAGAAGGTCAGGCATATTACACCAGGAAACCATCCTGATAATGGTAGCGGGAAAAGGAAGCGTGGTAGGGCAAAAGAGAGATTATTGTTTACCCGCAGGTCCACTTTGTGGGACTTGAAGTATTGGAAAGATTTGGATCTGCGGCATAATCTTGATGTGATGCACATCGAGAAAAATATATGTGACAGCATTATCGGCACACTTCTTAATATTGAAGGCAAGACGAAAGATACCTTAAAATCTAGGATTGATTTGACACACCTGGGTATCAGACAGGATTTGCAGGTGCAAGATGAAGGTAAACCACGGGATATGGCACCAGTTGTGTGCGTCTTGGACAAGGTAAAAAGAAAAGAATTCTGCGAGGTCCTGTCACATGTCAGATTCCCACATGGATTTGCTTCCAACCCTGAAAGGAGAGTCAGTGCAGATGGAAACAAGGTACAAGGGTTGAAAACTCATGACTGCCACGTCCTACTTCAAAGGGTTTTACCTGTTATCCTTAGAGGATTGGGCCGCCCTGACTTATACAGAGTAGTTGCAGAGTTGGGACAATTATTCAGGGAACTCTGCAGTAGGAATATCAGGATAGATGCTTTGGAGCGTCTTAGAGACAAGATACCAACTATCCTATGCGACCTTGAGAAGATATATCCTCCAGCCTTCTTTGATGTGATGGTGCATTTGGTTGTTCATCTACCTGATGAGGCACTACTTAGAGGTCCAGTACAGTATGGCTGGATGTACCCTATTGAAAGGCGGCTAGGCACTTTCAAGGGCTATGTTAGGAACAGAGCTAGACCCGAGGGTTCCATTGCAGAGGCCTACATTGCTACAGAAGTGTTGACATTCTGCTCAAAATACATTGAAACAGCTGATCAGCTTAGCAAAGAGGTGGGTGAAGACAATCTCTGGCTCAATGTTTTCGATTATTCTGTTCGAGTTACGGGGCTTAGTCGACAAGAGGACAAACCTAAAGATTTGGACAAAATGGTTTGGTATGTGTTGAATAACTGTCCTGAGATACTACCTTATATCAAGTAAGTGCAGTACTGCAGCTTATACATCGTAATATACTAAACTTGCAACACATTCTTATATATTTAGATGTTTGACGTGATCACTATGTTGTGCAGCATCTACAAAGAGGAGTTACTGACGCAAAATCCAAGAAACATTGACAAACTGGTTATGGCAGGATTTGCGAAATGGTTCAAGAACCATGTAAGATTTTGAAGTGCACTGTCAGTTTTTTTAATATATTGAGTACATAAGATGATCAGCTTGTCTATTTTCTAACCATAGGTTAAGAAGATGCGGGAGGATGGACAAGCAGTTGATGATGCCCTTTACTCACTAGCAATGGGTCCTGATACTCGGGTAAGACATTATGAATCTTGCGTTGTTGGAGATGTGCGCTACAACACCCTTGCACGAGACGAAGGCAGGAAGACACAAAACAGTGCCATCATGAGCACGGATACGTATGACAAAGAGACAACTGAAATGTATGCTAACATAACAGACATTGTTCAGTTGCAGTATATCTCCAGTTTCGAGGAACATCGGTGTGTGGTTCTGTTGTGCTGTCGTTGGTATAACCTGTTTTCCAGGATCGCAAAACCCAGAGC
The DNA here is from genome assembly GCA_032464435.1 of Aegilops umbellulata. NCBI lineage: Eukaryota > Viridiplantae > Streptophyta > Magnoliopsida > Poales > Poaceae > Aegilops > Aegilops umbellulata. The sequence continues at coordinate 35,457,946 of CP136055.1, read as the reverse complement.
TGATGATTATTTCAAATCCATCAATGTCAAGGCGGCGTACGAGACCAACGAGCCTTTTATTTTGGCAAATCAAGCAACATAGATATTTTTCTTGGAAGACACATTTGCACGTAGCGATGACTGGAGGGTATTGCAAAGGTTTGAGCAGAGGAATTCGTTTAATGAAGTTGCACAACAAGATGATGCTTACACTGCTCCTGATGTACAAGATAACACAGATGTTCCTAATATCTTTGAGAACCATCACGTCAATGACGCCGGCGAAAAGATTGCATGTCGTGCTATGGACATACAAGAGTCGATCAAGAAGAAGCCAGCATTCGAGGACGTTGAGGACGAAGAAGAAGATGACACCGTGGGGAATTACGATTCAGACTGATACACATGGCGAAGATGTTGACGCTGCTGCTGCGGATGATGATTACATTGCTTTTGTCGTATTTGCCTGTCAGAAGACGTTTGTCGTATTTGCCTGTCAGAAGACGTTTTTTTATCTACTATGTGAAATTGTGTTTGCTATGACAACTGAAACCTGATGAAATGTTTTTAGTATTTTGCTGTGAGAACATCACTTGTTATGTATGCTGATTTGTGTTTGTTGATTGTATGACAACTAAAACATGATGACATTGTTGTTTAGTTGTACTCATATTTGGCTGTGAAACTTGAATTTGATGACATAGTTTGCTGTTGGACTGCAATTTGCTCGACGTCTTCGAATGAGAACAAAGCTGACCCGACAGGGCCTCTGCTATTTATTTATTTATATGAGCAAAAGGGGATACCCCCTAATTTCCGTTAATAGAAATCATTAGATGTTCAAAACACTATGCCCAGCCTGCTACACAGGTTTCGTTCATTACTAGTTTCAGCAAAGTGCTCATGTCGTAGCCACTGAATACATCACAAGTGCTACATACACTGCAAATAAAGAGACAATCATCCTATAGAGCACATCGATTTTTCCCATTATCTTCACAAGCTCTTTCATCTCCTCATTGCTTTCAAGGCCGTTCAGCAGCTGTTGCTTGGCCATGATCAGAGGAACTGCATCTTTAACCTTCTGCTCTGCATCTTCCTCTTCTGTCGTTCCTTCAGTTACTTGTCCAACACCCCAACCTGCTGGTATTTGGATTCCTCAGCTAACCAAATAATCAGCGTAGTTGCCCCCACATCAGCAACTTCCCAGAAATACAAATCACACGAATCTTCCCTTTTCTGCACGAATCAAATTGGTAGATCATCAACCAAACTATTAAAAAACCAGCAACTGAAAGCAGCAGAACAACACTTATACATATTATTACCCCATGATTCGGGCATTTGTAGAAGACTCGGCCAGGGTTGCGGATTGTGGTTGAGACGCGACGGATGACTCTGCGTGATTTGCAGCAGTGGCACCACACCAACGGCAGCGGGTTGCGATGAGCAATCGGCTGCGGTGCGCGTGCCGGCGAGGGTGTGATGAGACCCACAGGCGATGGTATGGGTTGCGACTTGGCGCATATCTGGTTGCTTCCTGCTGAAGAGCAGGTGGACGAGCAACCATCGGACATGGTTGCTGTGGCCAGAGCTTCTGATGCTAGGCAGAGTAAGTAGAGAAGAGGAGAAGCGAATGTTGGATATGTCAGTTTCATTACTTGTAGAGTAGCATAGCACCATATATAGTCATAGTCTAGGTTTGGATTCGAACCAGCTAAAGGATCACGTCTTTCTTTTTTCTAAAACTCGGCAACGTCTCTTTACTGGTACACTAGCTTATTCTGTACGCTTTCCCAAGTCTTTGATTTTCTTTCCCTTTTTGCGAGGACCTGACAGCTGGGACCCACCGGAAGGGCCTTTGTATTTCGTGAAAAAAACATTCCCCCGCTGACATGTCGGACCCACCAGCTATATCTTCGCACGCAAGGAAGTGCCTCCTTATTACGCACAAAAAAATGAATACCCCCTGCTAGCTGGGACCCAGCATAGTGGGAGGATGACTTGTGGGCCAACAAAGTTGACGGGGACGGAGCGCTTTGTCAACTTAGTCAATATGAACGATTCTAGCTCCAGTGACACTACGATGTCCATCCAACGGGCGTAGTGCTTCTTCAACCTCTGGTCATCTTGCTCCAGCCGCCCAAAGCAGCGCCGGTCGTGCCGCATGCTCCTGCCTCCCGTGGCCGGTTGTGCTGCCGCGGAAGCCTCACCGCCCCTACTATTCCCACCGCTAGCCAGGCCCTGCGGCGACGGCAGCCTCACACCGCAGCCGAACCAGTGAACCCTCGTACTCCTCTCCGCGTGGTCTTCCACTGCCGCGTCTTCCCCAGCTCCGCGTCGTCCCCTTCCTAGGCCTCGCCGTCGTCCACCGCCGTGGTGCTCTCCGCGCGGCGTGGTCAATGTGGTCAAGGAACGACTTCCATCGGAAGAGTACTGTACGTGGAGAGGCTGACAACTGGGTCCACGGCCACAGCGCAGTTTTTTTGTGATTTGCCAAGTAAGTCGCTTTGTCAGGCCTGTTGGGCTGCAAATCTTTCAAGACGAGGAGAGCTTTCATTCGGCTGGCCGAGAAAATGGCCCATCAGTAATGAGAAATGGGTTGTGCATTTTTAAAACAAATCAAACTGGCAATTAGTTTCAAATATCTTTTTTTTTCATTTCAAGATTTTAAATTACATTAATTTTTATGCGTGGAGAATTTGTTGGATTTTATATTGATATACATTTATTTTTAAAATCAGTTTGAATGTGAGTCGAAATTTCGGGATTAAAAACAGTTCGGACCGCACCGACATATGCAAAATTTCGTATAATTTTTTAACCGTGGCCACAATTTGGGATGTAATACTAACAAAAAGAATATGGGCTCCAAAAAAACCTTAAGAATTAGCAAATGGGCTGAAAATTATTAGAAATAATGGCAGATGGGTTGTATGCTGTTTTCCACAGATTTGAGGCTTTCCTAAAAAAGGTTGACGCACAAGCAGTGACTGTTGGATGTCCATCCAACGGCCGTTGTGCTTCTTCAATCTCTGCTCTTCCTGCTCCAGCCGCTCAAACAGGCACCGGCGGGACTGCCTGCTCCCTCCTCTCCGCGGCCGGCTCTGCTGCCGCGCAAGCCTCACCGCCCCACCGTACTCCCATCGCTGGCCTAGCCGTCCCTCTACTCATCCACACCTGTTGTTATTCTCCGGCAACGGCAGACGAACCAGTAAACCCTCGTACAGTCGTACTCCCCTCCGTGTGGGAAACAACTGCCGAGTCTTCCCTGCCTCCGTGTCATTCCCTTCCTAGGCCTCGCCGTCGTCCACCGCCCTGGTGCTCTCGGCGTGGCCTGGTCAACGTGGTCAATGACCGACATGCATCTGAAGTGGACTGTACATGGAGAGGCTGACAGCTGGGTCCACGGCCGCACACAAAGAAATGCCTCCTTATTACGCGCAAAATAATGATTCCTCCACCTGACATCAGGGACCCACCGAAAGGGCCTCTGTATTTCACGAAAAAAATGTTACCGCAGATGACAGCTTGGACTCACCAGCTATATCTTCGCACGCAAGGAAGTGCCTCCTTATTATGCACAAAAAAATGAATACTCCCAGCTGGGACCCAGTATAGTGGCAGGCTGACTTGTGGGCCTACTAAGTTGACGGGGACGGAGGGCTTTGTCACCTTAGTCAATAATGCACGATTCTAGCTCCAGTGACCGTACGGTGTCCATCAAACGGCCGTATTGCTTCTTCAACCTCTGGTCTTCTTGCTCCAGCCGCCCAAACCAGCGCCGGTCGTGCCTCGTGCTCCTGCCTCCTGTGGCCGGCTGCGATGCGACGGAGGCCTCACCGCCCCCTACTACTCCCACTGTTGGCCAGGCCATCCCTCTACTCACCCACACCCCCTGTTACTCTGCGGCGACGGCAGCCTCACACCGCAGCGAACCAGTGCATTCGTACTCCTCTATGCGTGGGCATCCACTGCCGCGTCTTCCCCGGCTCCACGTCGTCCCCATCCTAGGCCTCGCCGTCGTCCACCGCCCTAGTGCGCTTGGCGCGGCATGGTCAACATGGTCAAGGAACGGCTTCCATCGGACATGGACTGTACGTGGAGAGGCTGACAGCTGGGTCCACGGCCGCAGCAAGGAAGAGCCTCCTTATTACGTGCAAAATAATTATTCCTCCACCTGACAGCAGGGACCCACCGGACGGGCCACCAGTATTTTGCGAAAAAAATCGTTTCCCCCTGACTGCTAGGACCCACCGTGGTGGGAGGCTGAATTGTGGGCCTACTAAGTTGACGGGGACGAAGGGCTTTGTCAACTTAGTTAATATGAACGATTCTAGCTCCAGTGACGTACGATGTCCATCCAATGGATGTAGTGCTTCTTCAACCTCTGGTCTTCTTGCTCCAGCCGCCCAAACCAGCGTCGGTCGTGCCTCGTGCTCCTGCCTCCCGTGGCCGGCTGCGATGCGGCGGAGGTCTCACTGCCCCCTACTACTCCCACCGCTGGCCAGGCCATCCCTCTACTCACCCACACCCCCTGTTACTCTGCGGCGACGACAGCCTCACACCACAGCGAACCAGTGCCCTCGTACTCCTCTACGCGTGGGCATCCACTGCCGCGTCTTCCCCGGCTCCGCGTCGTCCCCTTCCTAGGCCTCGTCGTCGTCCACTGCCCTGGTGCTCTCGGCACGGTGTGGTCAACATGGTCAAGGAACGGCTTCCATCGGACGTGGACTGTACGTGGAGAGGCTGACAGCTGGGTCCACGGCCGCAGCAAGGAAGTGCCTCCTTATTACGTACAAAATAATTATTCCTCCACCTGACAGCGGGGACCCACCAGACGGGCCACTGTATTTTGCCCCCCTGACTGCTGGGATCCACCAGCTACATCTTCGCAGGCAAGGAAGTGCCTGACAGTCAGGACCCACTTGGTCGAAGCGTATGTAGCGTTGTCATTCTAGTCGCGAACGTGTACGTACATATATACTGGTGGATGTAGAGGCGCGCACGTGTCGTAGTAGAGGCGGCCAGGGTGCAAGAAAGAAAATACGGCCACGTATGTGTACATACGGGCGGGGTCTCGAACGCCTACTCGCGCATACGTACGGCGAGGGATCATGTACATGGCTGGTCGGAACGAAGAAACAGCATCGTCGTCGTGTTCATGGGGAGGCAACGGATTGCGTCATTTTCATCGGGAGGCAACGCGGCTGGGTCGGAACGGAATGCATGGTCGTGTTCATCGGGAGGGCTTGGACGGAAGAGGCGATGGAAACGAGGCCTGGCGTACCGCACAACGGAGGAAACGGACCTCCTAGGGTCGAAACGGGGTCCTGTTGATCGGGAGGGGTGTGGCGTACCGCAAAACGGAGGAAACGAACCTCCTACGGTCGAAACAGGGGTCCTGTTGATCGGGAGGGGTGTGGCGTACCGCAAAACGGAGGAAACGGACCTCCTACGGTCGAAACGGGGGTCCTGTTGATCGGGAGGGGTGTGGTGTACCGCAAAATGGAGGAAACAGACTTGTGTTGGAGCGCTACGGTCGAAACGGGGGTCCTGTTCATCGGGAGGGGTGTGGCGTACCGCAAAACGGGACTCCACGGGATACTGTTCATCTCCACCGTCGACCCCCTCCAGCCTCCACGAGCTACTGTTCATCCACCGTCGACCTCCTCCAGCCTCCACGGGCTCCTGTTCATCCAGCCTCCACCGCGCGCTACTCCACCGGCTACTGTTCAACCACCCCTCCACCGTCTACTGTTCATCCAGCCCTCCACACCACGGGGTCCTGTTCAACCACCCCTCCACGGGCACCCCTCCACCGTCTACTATTCATCCAGCCCTCCACACCACGGGGTCCTGTTCATCCACCCCTCCACGGGCACCCCTCCACCGTCTACTGTTCATCCAGCCCTCCACCACACCACGGGGTCCTGTTCATCCAGAGGCAATGCCACCACTCACAGTTCATCCACCCCCCACCCCCCCCCCCCCCCCGCCGCAATGCTCACTGTTCATCCCATCGATCGGCTTCAGTTAGTAGCAGTAGCCAAGGAATCGCTCGATCGGTTTCAGTTAACAGCCATCGATCGATCGCTCGGGTTCAATAACGCATAGTCTACAGTGCAATCGCTCGGGTTCAGTTAGAGCCCAACGCCTCGCTCGGGCTCAGTTAGAGCCAACGCCTCGCACACACGCGCGTACGTGTACGAGAGAAACGCGCATCGCCCGGCCCCCGACCTCCCACCGTAACCAGGAACTCCCCCAAATTTTCCTCCCCCTCGCTTCTACCACGGTTTTTTCCGTCATGGACGGCCCAAAGAATGTCATGCAGCTGCGTCTCCGGCCCGCCCAGGACGAAAAGCCCATTTTCTGTCATGATTTTTTGTCATAGAAGTAGGAGCCCACCACATCTATGATGATACCGGGTTTTGTCACAATTATCGTCATAGAAGTGTCATATGTATGACAGGAAAAAAATTCGTTCGGCCCAAAATGTCACGGATGTGTCTTTTTTCTGTAGTGCACGGTGCGGAGAAACACGTCGGTAGCGACGGCTGGTTCGCGCTGGCAGCCAAAGACGACGAGGTCGTCTCTTTCCGTGAGCAATGATAGTTTTTCTTTATGTTGTTGTTTTCATGGATCTTTTGCAGTGTAAAAACATATATTTGTTATGCAAGTCGCCTGACTTGGGTCAGTCTACCATTTCAGGCGGTTGGATGAATATCCTACGTCTCCTAACCCTTCTTTCCTTCTTCCTCACCTCTTCTTCTTCCCCAAGAGACCACCGCACGGGCCGTACGGATACTCCCCAACATGCGGTTGGATAAACATACTCTATGAACGAAAATTATGTGTCAGGGATAGGATGGCTGAGTTTGGTGTGTGCACATGCGACAGGACCTGTCAGTGAGGGTGCGTTCCCTCGGTTGGGTTTGCGGCATGGAGGAGCGACTGTGTGAGGGTGCGGTGCGACCGCGGCGTGCAGGAGCGACCGTGTGAGGGTGCGGTGCGACCGCGATAGCCGTGCGCAAGTGTACCTCCTTCTCATTTTTCAAACTTTAGGCAAGCTTGGCAAAAATGTGTGGCGAAGTTTGGCAATGCAAGGCCTAGACCCAAACAGGATAAGTACGTACGTACTAGGAGTACTAGTGTTAAAAAAGAAAGGTTGGGTTTTCCTTCGCGGGATTTAATCGATACAAATCCTCGTTTCACATGTCAATTAATGCGTATTTTTTTCTCCAAAGACCAAAGAGCTAACCATCTCACTCCTCATCGCTTGATTAATGCAGCGCCATGCAAACCAACCTTCTCACTTCCGCATGCATGCAGGGGATATTAATGTCCTTGGTTGCTAACCCCATCAATTTTGCCTCGATTAGTGTTAGTGGCCCTTTGCAAATTGTAATTTTGATATACTGGCCTTGTGTACAAAAAAATGGAGGTAGTAACTATATTTGACTTCCTTCCCCATTGCGGTGATGTCGATGATATTTTTTTTTGGTGGTTTGGCGAAGAGCGTTCGATGGAGAACACCATTGAGGGAGACCACGGTAAGTCGTTTGCAAGTGCCGCCTGCAAGCCGAGACAACCACCTTATTTGCATCCAGGAAGTCCTTTACTAGTACTACTAGGAGTAACTAATGCGGTGAGATGGCTTCTCGAAGAAGAGAATGGAGAAGCGGAGTCAGCGAAGAGTGAAATGATGGTTGCTTCGTCCGTGCTTTTGTGATTTGACGCCTCACTGCTTTCTGATTTGTGATAGAAGGGACAGGGGAGTAGACTCTATGCTCTATACTGTACTACATGCATCCAAGCATGGGAGAAAGAGGAGAGACGTTGCATTTTTCTATTCCTTCAATCAATCAATCAGGGAGCTTCGGTTCCATCTTTTTGGCTTTGGCAACACCGTCCACAATGGTTCCCACGATGCCAAAAGCTATTTTCACATTTGGCTACACATTGTGGATGCCCTTAACCGTACCACTTGGTTTTTCTCCTGTGTGCTATCTATACAAATCTCAGTTATATTGATCTAAAAAATTATAGAATGGAGATTAGTAAAAAGGAGGTGATTTTGCCGCGCGGATGGCGGGGGAGGTTTCTTATTTGAGCAATGCTACATCCACGTAATGGTTTACGTAAAGTTATGAACTGATGTGATGTGGGACTATTTGATTGGATTAAAGGAGAGGATTAGGCCCACCCCACCTGAAAATCTGGGGGGGCATATATAGATTAGATGGAAAGTATATGTACCAGCTACGTGGCCCTTTGTAAGTCTAGTATTAGGCTTCTTATTTTCAAGGACGTTGTCCTGGCGGTTTGCTAACATGTGGTCCCACATGTCATTGCTTTACCAAGGCGATCCACGTCCCACATGAGGCAGAACAACGGCAGAAGCAACACGTGGTTAAGTTGAAGAAGATGAGGGAGAAGCGGATTCAGCAACGAGTGAAATGATGGTTGCTTCGTCCCTCCAACTTAACTGCGGGAAAGGTGCAGCTTTGTGATTTGACGCCTCATTGCTCATTACTACGCCGGCGCCATGACTGGGGTGCTTCACCCCGGCTGCTCTGCACTATATTCCGGTATGGCACGTGGACCCGGTAGCTTGATGTCCCACATGTCGGCGAAAGGGACTAGAAGATTTATGAAAGCGAGCGCTCCACTCTTACGACGGAGGAGTAGACGACACGACGGCCCAGTGAACTGTCACTTGTACTGTATAGTACTATAGTTCTGCTGTTTCGCACGATCCATCGATACGAACCCGATTAAACAGGAAAGGGCGGGATTTTTCCCGCGCGGTAGATGATACTGGCCATACATTTCAAAGGCAATTTTAATGTATGCAAATTGAATAATTATAAGTAACAATATGATATCTAGTAAAACTAAAAACACATATGATTTATTGTGTTAGAGTGTAGTAGTAGTGTTGTATTGCATAGTTGTTAGATGTAACATGCGAGAACGTGTAGAGATGTAGTTTTGGAGGGCATAGGCAAAAGGTCAGATAAACACAAATTTACGCCAGCGCGACAAGGCTCCAACATGTGCGCGGGAATCACCTGGTTGTGTATGTGTTTGTCAGGGCCTGATGTGTGCGCATGCACGTGTAGGTTGAGCACTTGAGCGTGAGAGTGTGTGCTGGTCGTGTGGTGTACTGGTGTGTACATGCATGCGTGCGTGTGTGCGTCTGAGTGTTGTGTGCGTGCGTGTGAGTGTTGCGTGCGTGCGTGGCTGTGTGTGTATGTGTGAGTGTTGCGTGCGTGGGTGCATGTGTTTGTGTGAGTGTTGCGTGGATGCAGTTCGTGTGCATGTGTGCATGTGTGTATAATCACCACACCAGCTCCTGTGTGTTAAAATAGATGGCTCAGGATACCAATACAAGGCCACCTTGTCCGTTGTTCCCGTGGTCATGACTTCGAACCACCGTCCAAATATTTTTTTGTCGTTTGTTTTCATTCTTACTAGCAAGATGCCCATGCATTGCACGTAACATCAAGATGCATTTGTATGACTTGTTTATCTTGTGAGAGAAAAGGATGAACGAGGGAAGGCCTTATTTGCAAATGTGGATAGGTGTGTGGGTACCTTTTTGCAAAATTGTCATAGTTTCTTTCCTATCCGTCAGATATAAATCGGACGACCTATATTGCAGGATGGCAGGCACACCATCATCACCAACTCTATTTTTATAAGAGTGTATTTTATGTATTTTATAAGAGTGTAGATGTAGAGTAGATACAAGTCGACAGGTGGGCACGATGGTAGTGAGATAATGTGATGCAACACTAGAGGTGCCACGTGGAGCGTTTAACCGGTCAACTAGTCATGTCATGAGCAAATACAGAGTTGTACAGTAAGCCCGTGACTGCATAATAACCACTAAACATAAATGGTGGCCATAATGAGTGGATTCTGAAGTCCAATGTATGTATCGTGCTTTCGCTTCAAATACAATGATCATCATTGCATATATCGCGAGAGAAAGATGAAACATGCGTGAATTTTCTGGGGGGCTTACTTTTAGAGGACCTGGAGATAGTTTTGTGTGCATACGTGAAAGGGGCGTACAGGGGGGTATGCGATGGAGAGAGATATGCTCTTCGTTTCTCTTTATTATGACTAACTTTGTATATGGTATAAAAGTATACAAATTCACAGTGCGGTATAAATATCATTGTGGGCACCATGCAATGCAAATTAGCGTTCGTACTCCTCCATATAACTTTGTAATGTTGTATATATGTAGAAACTCTAAAATAATTTTTTGGCCACACTTTATTCAAAAGGAATGTTGTATGCGAAATAAACGTGAAGAGAGGGCTTTTTAGATCAATGGGTTACGTTATGTAACATGTGTGAATGTGTAGTTGATGCATTTGGCGGGGCCTAGAGAGGTATGTGTGTGTATTACATATTCGAGAGAGGCATGGATATTGTGGCCGACGGGGGGCGTGGGAGAGATAGCACGAGAAATGAGAGTGGTCTAGAGAGAGACGAATATGACGTCACGACAAGAGATTCCATTCCATTGAGTGTGTATATGCAAGGGGGGAGGGAATAGAGGCACCAGGAGAAATTTTCTGTGTGTGTGGTGTTTGTGTTGGTATGTGTGGGTGTGAGAAGAAAATGAGACGTGGGGGCAGAGGGTGTGTCACCGCGTGAGGTCCGGTGGGTTGAGGTGAGGCCCTTCGTTCTATTCCATCCTGCGCCACATTGGTCGGCCCGTGACACATTTAGGAAGACCCATGGATGATTAGTCGTACAAAACAAAGATAGCAGAATTGTGAAGGACTCTGTGTCCACTGACAAAGCCAGCTAGGATTTGTAACCCTAGGTTCTCGGACTAAGGTAACCCCTTTATCTCTAATATTACTATTCATCCAACCTAACTTTAAGGGGCATCCTACAGAATGCTCTGCTAGAATCATACTCGTCGATTAGGAAGAGAGGTGTGAGACAATGCGTGAGAGACAGGCGTAAAGATAATGTGCGTACATGAGACACGTAGGCAGGTCCATGTATATAGAAAGGGTCGATGAGGATTGTGCGTGTGTATGTTTGCGAGAGGAAGAGTGCTTGTGATAAAGGTTAGTGAAAACAGTTGTAAATGGTTATGAGAGGGAGGGAGGGTTATATCTAGAGCATGTGTGCAAAAAAGACACCTCGGGAGAGAGTGTGTGAGCATGTGTGAGAGACCATCGATGGAGAGTGAAACTACACGTAAAAGACTGCTCTACACATTGATTAAAGATATAAATTGTATCCAAATATTAGGATGGGATCATGATATTTGCAATTCACGTAAGGAGCGGTCATAAATCCATCAGACATCTAGATTCTATCGAATTTGAGCATGTCTATGTTATTATTCGACACAATTGATCCACATAGTTAGTATATTGAACTCCAGACAATGCATCGCTTTAGCAATCGAATATAAACGTGAGTATAGTTCATGTTGTGTGTGTAAAGCACATTATACATACAAAAGTTACACAATGGACATTATAAATAGCTAGTACCTATGAACTAGCATACACTTGAATTCAACTTAAGGTGGTTTAAAAAATCGAATTCAACATGAAGTCCATTCAATTATTTGAATTTGATATCATGGCATTTGTAAACCATACCTAAATTATGGGGCACCAACCTTTGCTCTGATTTTGTACATAATAGCATATGTAGTCGTGTACAAAATAGATTCAAATTTAGCTCCTCCATTCCAAAATAATCGTAGTTATAGGATTTTCAAGTGTCAAAATTTCAAAAAGAAGCGGATAATTTAATGAGGTTTTCAACCATACAAGGTCAAATATAACGTTGTATATTTAGGTCAATCCTCATAGTTCAAGAGTACTCTAAACGTGAATGCTTGTGTTTCAAAATTTCGAACGAAGCGCCAAAAGAACCTCTACTCGCCCGAAACCGCGTGAGACCAATGTTTGGTAGTCCAAAGAAATTACTTTTCTAATAACTCCGACCCGTGAAACCTACCGCCCCGACGTCCAAAGGTCTAAACCGGGGTAGGTTTGTAGCTTCATCTAGACGCCACACAACCGCATCCGAAAAACATTCATACACAATGGTCACCGAAGCACACATGCGCGCGGCCGAAATCGCTCCCGCCCACTATTTGGGACACCTGGGATTACCATCCTACCCCTGACCCGCAATAGGTCCGAAATTTAAGAGGAGGCAAAGTTTGTACTTTCCCCAAATTTCAAACAAGCGCGTCCCATCTTCTGTACAAAAAATCCAAAAACAAGCGCGTCCCAGACCGAAACATGGTTCCCCCCACCCGTCCGATTCCCCATTCGTACTCCGTGGGCGCCAAAACTACCTCTCCACCAGCCGCAAAACCTCGGCCTCCTCCGTCCGCCACCCCATCCCACCCATCAACCGCCGCCCTCCTCCATCACGCCGGAGCCGATACCCTTGATGACCCACAAGTACAGGGGATCTATCGTAGTCCTTTCGATAAGTAAGAGTGTCTAACCCAACGAGGAGCAGAAGGAAATGATAAGCGGTTTTCAGTAAGGTATTTTATGCAAGTACTGAAATAAGTGGTAACAGATAGTTTTGTGACAAGATAAATTGTAACGAGCAACAAGTAACAAAAGTAAATAAAGTGCAGCAACATGGCCCAATCCTTTTTGTAGCAAAGGACAAGCCGGAACAAACTCTTATATAAGGAAAAGCGCTCCCGAGGACACATGGGAATATCGTCAAGCTAGTTTTCATCACGTTCATATGATTCGCGTTCTGTACTTTGATAATTTGATATGTGGGTGGACCGGTGCTTGGGTGTTGTTCTTACTAGAACAAGCATCCCACTTATGATTAACCTCTATTGCAAGCATCCGCAACTACAACAAAAGTATTAAGGTAAACCTAACCACAGCATGAAACATGTGGATCCAAATCAGCCCCTTACGAAGCAACGCATAAACTCGGGTTTAAGCTTCTGTCACTCTAGCAACCCATCATCTACTTATTACTTCCCAATTCCTTCCTCTAGGCCCAAATAATGGTGAAGTGTTATGTAGTCGACGTTCACATAACACCACTAGAGGCTAGACAGCATACATCTCATCAAAATATCGAACGGATACCAAATTCAAATGACTACTAATAGCAAGACTTCTCCCTTGTCCTCAGGAACAAACGTAACTACTCACAAAGCATATTCATGTTCATAATTGGAGGGGTAATAATATGCATAAAGGATCTGAACATATGATCTTCCACCAAATAAACCAACTAGCATAACCTACAAGGAGTAATCAACACTACTAGCAACCTACTAGCACCAATCCCGGACTTGGAGACAAGAATTGGATACAAGAGATGAACTAGGGTTTGGAGATGAGATGGTGCTGGTAAAGATGTTGATGGAGATTGCCCTCTCCCGATGAGAGGAGCATTGGTGATGACGATGGCGATGATTTCCCCCTCCCGGAGGGAAGTATCCCCGGCAGAACAGCTCTGTCGGAGCTCTAGATTGGTTCCACCAAGGTTCCGCCTCGTGGCAGCGGAGTCTCGTCCCGAAAGGTTGCTTCTTATTTTTTTTCTTGACGAAAGACTTCATATAGGAGAAGATGGGCGTCGGAGAGCCATCAAGGGGCTCAGAGGTAGGGGGCGCGCCCCCCACCCTCGTGAGCAGGGTGTGGGCCCCCTGGCCTTCATCTTTGGCGAGGATTTTTCTTTATTTATTTTAATATATTCCGTGGAGTTTCAGGACTTTTGGAGTTGCGCAGAATATGTCTCTAATATTTGCTCCTTTTCCAGCCCAGAATTACAGCTGCCGGCATTCTCCCTCTTCATGTAAACCTTGTAAAATAAGAGAGAATAGCCATAAGTATTGTGACATAACGTGAAATAACATCCCATAATGCGATAAATATTGATATAAAAGCATGATGCAAAATGGACGTATCAACTCCCCCAAGTTTAGACCTCGCTTGTCCTCAAGCGAAAAGCCGATAACAATAAATATGTCCTCATGTTTAGAGGTAGAGGCATCCATAAAAAATAAAATACGGACATGAAGGCATCATGATTGTTCTCATAACATCAACATATATAGATTTTGTCATATGATTACTTATGTTCAAGTGATGATCTTTTCACAATGCAAAAGTATGAATCAGAACCCTTATTGAGAACCAACAAACTATAACCTCAGTCATTGAAGCAATTGTAATTTATCATAACATCGCAAAGAGTCTATGTCAGAGCTAAAAAGCAAGTCCACATGCTCAACTATCATCTAGTCCTTCATAATTGTTAACACTCACGCAATACTTGTGGTTATGAAGTTTTAATCGGACATAGAGAAATATAGGGGCTTATAGTTTTGCCCCACAACCTTTTACCTCAAGGGCAATGTCAACAATAATAATTCATGCTCCCATACATCCAATTAGATATATATATATATCATGTTCTTTCCAACATGCTAGGCTTGCCAAAGGATAAAATGAAAATGGAAAGGTGAAGATCACCGTGACTCTTGCATAAGGTAGAAGATAATGATAAAAGATAGGCCCTTTGCAGAGGGAAGCAGAGGTTGCCATGCGCTTTTATGGTTGGATGCACAAAATCTCAATGCGAAAGAACGTCACTTTATATTGCCCCTTGTGATATGAATCTTTATTATGCAGTCCGTCGCTTTTATTACTTTCACATCACAAGATCGTATAAAGATTATTTCTCCCACACCAATCAATCATACATATTTAGAGCAATTTTTATTGCTTTGCACCGATGACAACTTACTTGAAGGATCTTACTCAATCCATAGGTAGATATGGTGTACTCTCATGGCAAAACTGGTTTAAGGGTTTTTGGAAGCACAAGTAGTATCTCTACTTGGTGCTGAGAATGTGGCTAGCAAGAGGGGGAAAGCCAAGCTCAACATGTTAGAGGATCCATGACAACATACTTTATCTCAGATATAAGAAAACATAACTCATTATGTTGTCTTCCTTGTCCAACATCAACTCTTTAGAATGTCATATTTTAATGAGTGCTCCCAATCATAAAAGATGTCAATGATAATATATCTATATGTGAAACCTCTCTTTCCTTATTACTTCCTATTAATTGCAACGATGACCAAAGTTATGTCTTCCAACTCCCAACAACTTTTAATCATCACACTCTTTCTATGTGAAGTCATTACTCTCAATAAGATCAATATGAACTTTTGTTTCTTTTTATTCTTTTTCTTCTTTTCTTTTATTCACCCAAGATCATGGCAAAATAATCAAGCCCTTGACTCAACACTAATCTTTATTATATATATATAGCTCACGGACTCGATTACATAGAAAGATCACAAAGCAAAACTCAAAACTAGATCATGCCAACAACTTTATTCTACTAGATCAAGATACCACTAATAGGATCGAACTAAGAAAAACTGTAAAGACAGGAGTTGTGACTGTGATACGATACCGGGGCACCTCCCCCAAGCTTGGAAGTTTCCAAGGGGAGTGCCCATACCCATGTGATTATGTCTCCTTTGTCGGTGAAGAAGAAGGTGGAGGTATCGTCGATGATGCGGGCTTGTCGTCCATCTTCCAAGGCATAGGCTCACACTCATAGAAGGATGATCGAGTCTCCGGGATCCTCAAATCTGCAGCCAAACTCATCCTTTTGAATATATATTCATACTCACAATTTTGGTTTTGCAGGTTACAGATTTGGGCTTGGAGGTGCTCGATCTTCTCATGAAGCTTGAAGATGGCCTCCCCGATGTTGTCAGCATCCAACTTGTGGTTGCTAGAGAACTCCGCGATCATCATGTGGTTGGAGTTGAGTCCACGTTCCACCATCCCTTGACACTTGAAAACTTGTTGCTCCACTGCTTCGAGCCTCGTCTCCATGCTTCCTGTCCCCTTTGGTCCCTCTTCATCACGGATGTGCAGCAACCCATCACGCAACTCAATGGTTTGAGGGTGTCACAGCACCTCCGCGAGGTAAGGGTTGATGACCTTCTTGAAGAACTTGTCCTTGGAGGTACTTGAGGACGTCATGATAATCTAGATCTGTCAGAAAAATAGCTCGAAACAAGAACAGAGGAGATTTGCGTGATAAGGGAGTCAAAACCTTCGGGAGTATATATAATGAATTTTTACCGACCAAAATACGTATCATGCAAGAAAACGGAGTCCAGAAGGCACACGAGGTGCTCACGAGGTAGGGGGCGCGCCCACCACCCTCGTGGGGCCCTCGTGTCCTTCCCAGACTGCCACTTATTTTTCTATTTTTCTAAATATTCCAAAACGGAGAAATATTGCCTTAAAATTTGTTTTGGAGTCGGTTTACTTACCGTACCACGTACCTATTCCTTTTCGGAGTCTGAAACCGTCTAGAAGGTGTCTCTTATGTATTCCTCTGGAGTTACGGTTTCAATAATATTGGTTTCAACATTTATGGGATTACCTGAGATATAATGTTTGATTCTTTGACCGTTTACCACCTTCGGATTTGTGCCTTCGAAGTTGCTGATTTTTATGGCACCGGAACGATAGACCTCCTCGATAACGTAGGGGCCTTCCCATTTAGAGAGAAGTTTTCCTGCAAAAAAATCCTAAACGAGAGTTGTATAGCAATACATAATCACCTACATTAAACTCACGCTTTTGTATCCTTTTGTCATGCCATCTTTTAACTTTTTCTTTAAACAACTTGGCATTTTCATAAGCTTGGGTTCTCCATTCATCGAGTGAGCTAATATCAAATAACCTCTTCTCACCGGCAAGTTTGAAATCGTAGTTGAGCTCTTTAATAGCCCAATATGCCTTATGTTCTAGTTCGAGAGGTAAATGACATGCTTTTCCATAAACCATTTTATACGGAGACATACCCATAGGATCTTTATATGCAGTTCTATATGCCCATAATGCATCATCAAGTTTCTTGGACCAATTATTTCTAGACCTATTGACAGTCTTTTGTAAAATTAATTTGAGCTCTCTATTGCTCAATTATACTTGACCACTAGACTGTGGGTGATAAGGAGATGCAATTCTATGATTAACATCATACTTAGCAAGCATTTTATGGAAAGCACCTTGAATAAAGTGTGAACCACCATCAGTCATTAAATATCTAGGGACTCCAAACCTCGGAAAAATAACTTCCTTAAGCATCTTAATAGAAGTCTTATGATCAGCACTTCTAGTTGGAATAGCTTCTACCCACTTAGTAACGTAATCAACAGCAACTAAAATATGTGTGTATCCATTAGAGGCAGGAAAAGGTCCCATATAATCAAAGCCCCAAACATCAAATGGTTCAATCACAAGTGAATAATTCATAGGCATTTCTTGACGTCTACTAATATTACCAATTCTTTGGCATTCATCGCAAGACAAGACAAACTTACGGGCATCCTTGAAGAGAGTAGGCCAATAAAAACCGGATTGCAATACCTTATGTGCAGTTCTATCTCCAGCGTGGTGTCCTCCATAAGCTTCAGAGTGGCACTTGCGTAGGATCTGTTCCTGTTCATGCTCAGGTACACAACGTCTAATAACACCATCTACTCCTTCTTTATAAAGATGTGGGTCATCCCAAAAGTAATGTCTCAAATCATAGAAAAACTTTCTCTTTTGTTGGTATGTGAAGCTAGGCGGTATGAATTTAGCAACTATGTAATTAGCATAATCAGCATATCAAGGAGTACTACGAGAAGTACTTATAACATTTAATTGTTCATCAGGAAAGCTATCATCAATAGGTAGTGGGTCATCAATAACATTTTCTAACCTAGACAAGTTGTCTGCAACGGGGTTCTCAGCTCCCTTTCTATCAACAATATGCAAATCAAATTCTTGCAGCAAGAGAACCCATCTAATAAGTCTAGGTTTAGCATCTTTCTTTTCCATAAGATATTTAATAGCAGCATGATCAGTGTGAATAGTTACTTTAGAATCAACAATATAAGGTCTGAACTTATCACAAGCAAATACAACTGCTAAAAGTTCCTTTTCGGTAGTAGCATAATTTCTTTGAGCATTGTCTAGAGTCTTACTAGCATAATGGATAACATTTAATTTCTTATCAACTCTTTGCTCTAGAACAGCACCTACAGCATAATCACTAGCATCACACATAATTTCAAAGGGTAAATTCCAATCAGATGGCTGAACAACAGGTGCAGAGACTAATGATTTCTTAAGTATTTCAAATGCTTCTACACAATCATCATCAAAGACAAATGGTACATCTTTTTGCAATAAATTGGTCAGAGGCCGAGAAATTTTTGAGAAGTCCTTAATGAACCTCCTATAAAATCTGGCGTGACCAAGGAAACTTCTTATACCTTTGATGTCCTTGGGACATGGCATCTTTTCAATAGCATCAACCTTGGTTTTATCAACTTCAATACCTCTTTTAGAAACTTTATGCCCCAAGACAATACCTTCATTAACCATAAAGTGGCACTTTTCCCAATTCAAGACAAGATTAGTTTCTTCACATCTCTGCAAAACTCGATCAAGATTGCTCAAGCAATCATCAAAAGAAGATCCATAGACGGAAAAGTCGTCCATGAAAACCTCACAAATCTTTTCACAAAAGTCAGAGAATATAGCCATCATGCATCTTTGAAAGGTAGCAGGTGCATTACATAAACCAAAAGGCATACGTCTATAAGCAAAAGTACCAAAAGGGCATGTAAAAGTAGTCTTTGATTGATCTCTAGCCGACACAGGTATTTGAGAGAAACCAGAATAACCATCTAGAAAGCAGTACTGTGTATGTTTGCATAATCTCTCTAGAATTTGATCAATAAAAGGTAAGGGGTAATGATCTTTCTTAGTAGCCTTATTTAATTTGCGGAAATCAATTACCATCCTATAACCTGCGATAATTCTTTGTGGAATCAATTCATCTTTATCATTAGGGACAACAGTAATACCTCCCTTCTTAGGGACACAATGTACATGACTTACCCACTGACTATCAGCAACGGGATAAATTATACCTGCCTCCAGAAGCTTGAGTATTTATTTTCTTACCACTTCTTTCATTTTAGGATTCAAACGTCGTTGAGGGTCACGAACTGGTTTGGCATCTGCTTCCAAATTTATTTTATGTTGACATAGAGTGGGGCTAATGCCCTTAAGATCATCCAGAGTATACCCAATAGCAGCACGGTGCTTCTTCAGAGTTTTCAATAATATTTCTTCTTCATGCTCTGAAAGGTTAGCACTAATAATAACAGGATATATCTTCTTTTCATCAAGATAAGCATATTTAAGATTATCAGGCAATGGTTTAAGCTCAAACACGGGATCACCCTTAGGTGGAGGAGGATCCCCCAAAATTTCAACAGGCAAATTGTGTTGCAGAATAGGTTCCTGTTTAAAGAATACTTCATCTATTTCCCTTCTTTCATTCATGAACATATCATTTTCATGGTCTAGCAAATAGTGTTCTAAAGGATCACTAGGAGGTACGGCAATAGAAGCAAGACCAATAATTTCATCCTTACTAGGCAATTCTTCCTCACGGTGTTTTTTTACTGAATTTAGAGAAATTAAACTCATGAATCATATCATCCAAGCCAATAGTAACAACATTCTTTTCGCAATCTATCCTAGCATTAACAGTGTTCAAGAAGGGTCTACCAAATATAATGGGACAAAAGCTATCTTGTGGAGAAGTGAGAACAAGAAAATCAGCAGGATATTTAGTTTTCCCACATAAGACTTCAACATCTCTAACAATCCCAATTGGCGAAATAGTATCTCTATTGGCAAGTTTAATTGTGATATCAATACCTTCTAACTCAGCAGGTGCAATTTCATGTTTAATTTCATCATACAAAGTATGCGGTATAACACTAGCACTAGCACCCATATCACATAAGCCATGATAACAATGATCTCCTATTTTAACAGAAATAACAGGCATGCCTACCACGGGTCTATGTTTATCTTTAGCACAAGGCTTAGCAATTCTAGCAGTTTCATCGTCGAACTGAATAACATGCCCATCAATATTATCAAATAAGAGATCTTTAACAATAGCAATATTAGGTTCTACTTTAACTTGCTCAGGAGGTGTATAGGTTCTAATATAGCTTTTACGAACAACAGTTGAAGCTTTAGCATGATACTTTATTCTAACAGGGAAAGGTGGTTTCTCAACAAAATAAGTAGGAACAATAGGATCATTATGAGTAACAGTCTTTTCTTCAACTTTAATAGGTGCAGCTACTTTTACTTCTATGGGAGGATGATATTTAAACCACTTCTCCTTGGGGAGATCAACATAAGTAGCAAAAGAATCACAGAAAGAAGCTACTATCTCAGAGTCAAGTCCATATTTAGTGCTAAACTTACGGAAAATATCGGTATCCATAAAAGATTTAACACAATCAAACTTAGGTGTCATACCTGACTCCTTACCTTCGTCGAGGTCCCAATCTTCACAGTTATGTTTAATTCTATCCAATAAGTCCCATTTGAATTCAGTAGTCTTCATCATAAAAGATCCAGCACAAGAGGTATCGAGCATGGTGCGATTGTTTTCATAAAGCCGAGCATACAAATTTTGAATAATTGTTTCCCTTGGAAACCCATGATTGGGGCATGAATATAACATTGATTTAAGCCTCCCCCAAGCTTGAGCGATGCTTTCTCCTTCGTGAGGCCAGAAATTATATATATAATTGCGATCACGATGAACAAGATGCATAGGGTAATACTTTTGATGAAATTCCAATTTCAATCTTTTATAGTTCCATGAACTCGTATCATCACATAGCCTATACCATGTCAATGCGTCTCCCTTCAAAGATAAAGGGAAGACCTTCTTCTTAGCAACATCGTCGGGTATACCTGCAAGCTTAAATAATCCACAAACTTCATCCACATATATTAAGTGCTCATCAGGATGCTTTGTTCCATCTCCTGTAAAAGGATTAGCTAGCAGTTTTTCCATCATACCCGAAGGAAATTCAAAAGGAGTTTCATTTTCAATAGGTTCAGTAGGTTGAGGAGCAACTCTTTGCTCTAATGGACGGAGTGAAGATACCCCGAACAAGCCCCTCAGAGAATTACTTTCCATAGTAACAAGTGACAGTAAATTTCAGCACACTATATAAATTTTTCCTTACCAAATTCCACCTACCAAAGGCGCTACACTCCCCGGCAACGGCGCCAGAAAAGAGTCTTGATGACCCACAAGTATAGGGGATCTATCTTAGTCCTTTAGATAAGTAAGAGTGTCGAACCCAACAAGGAGCAGAAGGAAATGATAAGCGGTTTTCAGCAAGGTATTCTCTGCAAGTACTGAAATAAGTGGTAACAGATGGTTTTGTGACAAGATAAATTGTAACAAGCAACAAGTAACAAAAGTAAATAAAGTGCAGCAAGGTGGCCCAATCCTTTTTGTATCAAAGGACAAGTTGGAACAAACTCTTATATAAGGAAAAGCGCTCCCGAGGACATATGGGAATATCGTCAAGCTAGTTTTCATCACGTTCATATGATTCGCGTTTGGTACTTTGATAATTTGATATGTGGGTGGACCGGTGCTTGGGTGCTGTTCTTACTTGAACAAGCATCCCACTTATGATTAACCTCTATTGCAAGCATCCGCAACTACAACAAAAGTATTAAGGTAAACCTAACCATAGCATGAAACATGTGGATCCAAATTAGCCCCTTACGAAGCAACGCATAAACTAGGGTTTAAGCTTCTGTCACTCTAGTAACCCATCATCTACTTATTACTTCCCAATGCCTTCCTCTAGGCCCAAATAATGGTGAAGTGTTATGTAGTCGACGTTCACATAACACCACTAGAGGCTAGACAGCATACATCTCATCGAAATATCAAACGAATACCAAATTCACATGACTACTAATAGCAAGACTTCTCCCTTGTCCTCAGGAACAAACGTAACTACTCACAAAGCATATTCATGTTCATAATTGGAGGGGTAATAATATGCATAAAGGATCTGAACATATGATCTTCCACCAAATAAACCAACTAGCATCAACTACAAGGAGTAATCAACACTACTAGCAACCTACTAGCACCAATCCCGGACTTGGAGACAAGAATTGGATACAAGAGATGAACTAGGGTTTGGATATGAGATGGTTCTGGTGAAGATGTTGATGGAGATTGCCCTCTCCCGATGAGAGGAGCGTTGGTGATGACGATGACGATGATTTCCCCCTTCCGGAGGTAAGTATCCCCGGCAGAACAGCTCTGCCGGAGCTCTAGATTGGTTCCGCCAAGGTTCCGCCTTGTGGCGGCGGAGTCTCGTCCCGAAAGGTTGCTTCTTATTTATTTTCTTGACGAAAGACGTCATATAGGAGAAGATCAGCGGCGGAGAGCCACCAGGGGGGCCACGAGGTAGGGGGCGCGCCCCCCACCCTCGTGAGCAGGGTGTGGGCCCCCTGGCCTCCATCTTTGGCGAGGATTTTCTTTATTTATTTTAAGATATTCCGTGGAGTTTCAGGACTTTTGGAGTTGCGCAGAATAGGTCTCTAATATTTGCACCTTTTCCAGCCAAGAATTCCAGCTGTCGGCATTCTCCCTCTTCATGTAGTCCTTGTAAAATAAGAGAGAATAGTCATAAGTATTGTGACATAACGTGAAATAACAGCCCATAATGTGATAAATATTAATATAAAAGCATGATGCAAAATGGACGTATCAACTCCCCCAAGCTTAGACCTCGCTTGTCCTCAAGCGAAAAGCCGATAACAATAAATATGTCCTCGTGTTTAGAGGTAGAGGCGTCGATAAAAAATAAAATACGGACATGAAGGCATCATGATTGTTCTCATAACAGCAACATATATAGATTTTGTCATATGATTACTTATGTTCAAGTGATGATCTTTTCACAATGCAAAAGTATGAATCCGAAACCTTATTGAGAACCAACAAACTATAACCTCAGTCATTGAAGCAATTGCAATTTATCATAACATCGCAAAGAGTCTATGTCAGAGCTAAAAAGCAAGTCCACATGCTCAACTATCATCTAGTCCTTCATAATTGCTAACACTCACGCAATACTTGTGGTTATGACGTTTTAATCAGACACAGAGAAAGATAGGGGCTTATAGTTTTGCCCCACAACCTTTTACCTCAAGGGCAATGTCAACAATAATAATTCATGCTCCCTTACATCCAATTATATATATATATATATATATATATATATATATATATATATATATATCATGTTCTTTCCAACATGCTGGGCTTGCCAAACGATAAAATGAAAAAGGAAAGGTGAAGATCACCATCACTCTTGCATTAGGTAAAAGATAATGATAAAAGATAGGCCCTTCGCAGTGGGAAGCAGAGGTTGCCACACGCTTTTATGGTTGGATGCACAAAATATCAATGCGAAAGAACGTCACTTTATATTGCCCCTTGTGATATGAACCTTTATTATGCAGTCCGTCGCTTTTATTACTTTCACATCACAAGATCGTATAAAGCTTATTTCTCCCACACCAATCAATCATACATATTTAGAGCATTTTTTATTGCTTTGCACCGATGACAACTTACTTGAAGGATCTTACTCAATCCATAGGTAGATATGGTGGACTCTCAGGGCAAAACTGGTTTAAGGGTTTTTGGAAGCAAAACTGGTTTGGCGCGACATGCGGAGGTGACCACACCGGCAACCGAAAAAGGTACTCCTCTTCCCTTATTCATGCAAATCTTACGTCTCTGCTTGCACGGTATTCATCCCACAGAAGACACTAGTTGACCGGTTCTTCTTGATACTAGATGTTCCTAGTAACTTGCGATGCACAAGGTTTCTCCTCATATACTATTTCACCTTAGCTAGAGGTCTGTCGCCCCCTGAATTTCAATTTCTGGCCACTTGATTCCCAATTGAGGGAAGCATTCCCCGGCGTAACAGGCGCCAGTATGCCTATTACGTCGGGCAAGTAGCGCCTTGGTGTTTATCTTAGGGGCGTGTGCGGCCTAGAGCTACTGGCGCCCGATCTGGAGGTCGGCCGGGATTAAAGGGATGGCCTGGGGGCGCTGCCAAGCACGGTGGTGGTGTGAGGTCGATGGGAGGGTGGGGCGGCGGAGGCAGGGGTCTGGGCCGGTGGTCGCTGGCGGTTCAAGAAAGATCATCAACAGTGACTGGCGGGAGGTAGACGAAGGCCATCTGCCCGTTCCTTATAGATCGGACGGTCATTAAAAAAATCGACTGACCTATCTATTTTCAGTCGACTGTTATCTTAGATATGACCACATGTGGTGGTGTGCTGGAGGAGTACCTGCATTTCCTGTGCTCATATATTACAAAATCATACATAGTAGAATCTAATTTTGTTTGCCATGCAATGTTGTAGAGCTATCATATGTCTCTTGTCATTTATTTTTCAGCCACCTGCTATCCGCTACTTTTACAGTGCACTAGTTCTACACACACTTCACCCTTACTCTCACTTTTGTGTTTTTATGCAAGGGTATTTCAGACTACGTTGCCATGAGAGAAGCCAAAAAGAAAAGAGAGAAGTCGCTCCAGTTTGTTGCGCGGCTAGGCATGACACGTTTCAACGCTTTAAAGGATGTAGTGTCAGCAGATGGGGACTGGGAACGTAGCTCTGGAGTTGATGACCTCGCTCGCAATGAACCACCATCCCAGGTGCTTGTTTTAACTTCGCAGTGTCATATGTGGTTGCATGTTCCGTATGGTGTCTAGCTTGTATTCGAAAGGCCGAAGTCGGTAAGATAAGGAAAGATATTTTTTTACATGAACCACCATCCCGTGAGCACCAGAAGACAAATAGCTAGTCAGGGCACTGGCCGAGCCAGTGACAAGCCCAGCAAAGATAGGCATCACCTGGAAGCCAACTAAAAAGTTGTGATAGTGAAGAAGCAGCCCGCCTCCCACCAGGCTCTCAGGTCCTAGATGATCATGCTCACCACTCCAGCCGGATGTCTAGCTTGTATTGCTTCCAATTTGGTTAAATTGCATCTGAAGCTTACACATTATACCTTTGAATATGACATGCATTTCTGTTTTTGGTACATACTAGTACATCTGTGTATTAACCATGTTCTCACATCAAACTAATGTTCTTGTGTATCCCTCATCGATCACTTATGACGA
Organism: Aegilops umbellulata; assembly: GCA_032464435.1. Lineage (NCBI taxonomy): Eukaryota > Viridiplantae > Streptophyta > Magnoliopsida > Poales > Poaceae > Aegilops > Aegilops umbellulata. The sequence goes on along the minus strand of CP136055.1, from coordinate 35,432,817 downwards.
GGCGGGCAGGCAAGGGGACTACTCCTCATTTAAAGAATGCAGCGTCAGCCTCCCGACATGATTCTCAAGAAACAAAAATGCTAGAAGAAGATAGTGAATGTAGCTCTGTAGTTGATTACAGCATTTCCCCTACACTAGCATCGCATGTGCTTTCTCTAACTTGGCAGCGTGGTATGTGGTTGCATGTTGCATATGGTGTCTAGATTGTAATTCTTCCAATCTGGTTAAACTACTTGTGCTACTCTGCTTAGCTTGTACATTATACCTGTTAATGTGACATGCCTTCCTGTATTTAGTACATAGTACATCTGCCTATTAAGCATTTCCTTACATAAAACTATTGTTTTTTTGTATCCCGCCTCAATCAACATGACGATACACCTTTAGTATATGCAGTGCGATATTAGTTGCATCTTTCTATTGATTTATAGCATGCACTGCTTCTAATTTGTTGAAATTCCATTTATGATGGGACAATTTTAACTTGGCAGAGTCATATTGATTGCATCTTTCATGTGGTGTCTAGCTTGCATTGCTTCTTATTTGCTGGAATGGTTTCTGCTTAGTTTACACAAACAGTTGTGAACATGCCATGTCGTCCTGTTTTTCGTACATATTCCATCCTGGTATCATGTGTTTGCCTTACATCAAAGTAGTGATTGTCAGTATCTCCCCTAGTGCAGCATCACCGGTGCTCCCTCTAACTTGGCACTGTTATATGTGGTTGCATGTTATGTGTGATGTCTAGCTTGTATTGCTTCTAATTTTGTTGAATTCCATCTGCTTACTTTACACATTATACTTGAATAAGACATGTGTTCCTGTTTCTAGAACATACAATATCTGTCTATCACACCATGTTCTTACATCAAATTACTACTGTTGTGTAACCTGCAACAATCACTTATCATAAGACACGTTTGACTTCGGAGTGTGATATAGGTTACATCTCACATTCTTTTCTAGCTTGTACTACTAATTTGTTGAAATGGCACTTATGACGAGACATTTTTAACTTGGTAGAGTCATATTCATTGCATCTTTCATATGGTTTCTAGCTTTCATTGCTTCTAATTTTTTGAAATGCCTTCTCCTTAGTTTACACATCATAAGCTGTGAATATGCAATGCTGTGAATATGCAATGGCACTAATGACGAGAGACCTCTAACATGGTAGTGTGATGTTGTTTGCATCTTGCAGATGATTTATTTCTTGTACTGCTTCACATTTGTTTAAACGCCATTTATGATGAGACACTGTTAACTTGGCAGAGCGATATTTGTAGCATCTTTCATATGGTGTCTACCTTCCATTGCATTGCTTCTAATTTGGTGAAATGTCTTCTTCTTAGTTTACACATCATAGTTCTGGTTATCTCTTCCGTCCTGTTTTTCATACATATTACATCCTCCTATCATGTGGTTGTCTAACATCAAAGTTCAGTTCGTCTGCATCACGCATCAATTTGTTCTGAAGAACTAAATTGTTATTCATTTTTCTTGTCGGCTTGACTTAACATGGCATAGAGAAAGAGGAAGAAACACAGAATGGTAGGGAATGAGAAGCGGATGAATCCTGCAGATTCTGCTGGTATTGATGGTGCAATAGAAGGTCAAAGTCCAGTAAAAAATTCTACAAACACGGCATCCCATGCTACACGAGTTGCAAAAAAGACAAACAGAAACAAATAGCTGCCACCAAACAAGCAGAGACAGCCCTAGTTCTTGCAACACCTACCATAGTACTACCAGCTGCACGACGTACTCGTGCGTCAACTGAGCTAGCAGCACGTTCCCAAGCTCCCTTGCCACCTGACACTACTTCCCAAGCACTCTTGACACAAGACGAGTTGGCAATATCAGATGAACCTTGTGAGCTTCAATAGCAAGAAGGTAGTTGCTGGAGTCAAGTTACAGTTGCATGCTTCTTTATATGTAGTCTCACAGTTTGATGTACACTAACACTTCCTATGTTTGTTGTTGGACTAGCACCTAGGAGCAAGAGGAAACAAACATCAGGGATAATGCTCGATAGGTTAACTAAATCTAGAGGAGGAAGAATCGAGATCCGTTTTGAGGCAGGTTTAAAAAGGCCACGTGATGCTACAGAGTCAGCCAAGTTAGTATCAGAGGCAGCGGTTGTTGTTAGGTGTCATGTACGTATCCTCCCAACATGGATTCAGTACAGGAATGACAAAGACGAAACCCAGTTCAACATCTTCCTCGACCATTTATCTGTAAGTATGGTTATGTATGGAAACTAGTAATATCGTCTTGCTCTGTCCAATACTTTCTAGGTTGCTGATAATGAGACTCCCATAATTTTCAAAAGATGAGGTTCAAGTTGGATAGCCAAAATGATGCAACCAGACAATCTTGCACCCATGTTTTCAAGTCTGCTCTGCAACAGTATCGGTATAACTTGAGGAAAACTCACTGAGGGAGTCCGAGATTAGGGGGTGTCTGGATGGCCGAACTATATCTTCAACCGGACTGCGGGACTATGAAGATACAAGATTGAAGACTTCGTCCCGTGTCCGGATGGGACTTTCCTTGGCGTGGAAGGCAAGCTTGGCGATGCGGATATTCAGATCTCCTACCATTGTAACCGACTTTGTGTAACCCTAACCCTCTCCGGTGTCTATATAAACTGGAGGGTTTTAGTCCGTAGGACAGAATCTCAACATACAACAATCATACCATAGGCTAGCTTCTAGGGTTTAGCCTCCTTGATCTCGTGGTAGATCTACTCTTGTACTACCCATATCATCAATATTAATCAAGCAGGACGTAGGGTTTTACCTCCATCAAGAGGCCCCAAACCTGGGTAAAACATTGTGTCCCTTGTTTCCTGTTACCATCCGCCTAGACGCACAGTTCGGGACCCCCTACCCGAGATCCGCCGGTTTTGACACTGACACTAGTGCTTTCATTGAGAGTTCCTCTGTGTCGTCGCAATCAGGAAGGATGCCTCTTCCCGTCTTTAAAGACGGCGCCGTTATTAAGGGAGCCTTGGTTGTCGGCCAAACTCTCCGGCTGGGTGGTTTTCTCATGACCGCATGTTCGGCCGTTGCGCCGACGGTGACCTCTCGGGTCATCAAAAGCAATCATCACGTCAGCTCGGAACTCGTCGAGCAGTTGGATCCAATGGAGCTCTCTTCCGTAAACGAGCTCTTGGATCGCATCGCCGCCTTGGGGGTCACTACGGATTATGACCAGGTTGGGCTTAAACCCGATCTAAGAGAGATTAATTCTCCCCAAGTCACCCATCATGTTGCCGTGGTAGAGGCACAGTGCGGCGACCCTTCATCTATCTTAAGGACTAGCTACGTCCGGATTCCCGATCCCTCCAAGCCGGATATCCGCGAAGGGGAGGATGTAACTCCAGACCTGAACATAGAATCAGGCAACGGGTTAGATTCACTGGACAACATCCAAGAATCCAAACTTCAGAGTTCGGAAACTCCTTGGCCTCTAAGTCTCAGATTGGGTGAGGTTTCAGATTTAATTCCACCCACCCACCCGAACATAAGCGATCTATCCCAAATCAGGCAAAAGCCCGAAGAAACAGTACATCATTGCTGGGCAAGGTTCCTCCTAGTTATGAACAGGATAAAGGACTGTCGCGAGGAAGACGCAATCTCAATCTTCTGCAATAATTGCATGGACAAGGGAATCCTCAACGCCACAGGTCGTCGTGATATTACACGCTTCGCTGACTTGGCGTCCATAGTACAAAAGTACTGTGCGATGGAAAACGCCTGGAAAACCGAAATTAAATTTTGGGACAATCCGGCCCTGATAGAAACCTCGTCCGAAATAAAAGGGTGCATCATCATCAGACACCCGGGTCAAAAACCAAAAAACTAAAACCCTCTACAGGGCATAGAACCATACTGGAGGGATGGATTAATGGACCCTGTAAAATTCATAGTACAGAGGACGCCACACCAACTCACAGCCTTAGAGCATGTTGGATAATCCGGCAGGTGGCCAAAATGGGCGAAGATCTCCTAATTCCGGAGGCCACGGCAAAGCCACCTCGGGGACCCCAGTACAGTTTTAACAGTCTTCGAGACTTTCGCATCAAATAATATGCGAAAAAGAACACTCCGCAGCCTCGCCGAAGTCTACCAAGTAGCAACAAAATAAAACCCATGGAGTGACATGGCTATTATTTTTAATGCCAGTGATGAACCTAAATTGCATGGTTTGCAGCCAATGTCTATTACTCTTTTCAATTTTATACACAATTGTCTTAGTGTATCATTGCACCTTACAAGGTTTAAAAGAGAGGAGTGAGGTTCCTTTGATCTTGACCCGTAATCTAGTTCCGTGCTGGACTTGCCCACACAACGTTACAATTGCATGTTTGTCTGTTCTCAGTTGTTTTGTGATATGAATGACGTCATTCTATGCTTACCGTATTATAAACTTCGTCTCTTTATTCTTAGCCCTCAATACAATGTGAAGAAATAGACAATACATTAGCGATGGTACATGGTCATATGTTTGGAACCTGGTTTTATTATGTACTTTGCAATAAAATACAACTAATATTTTACATGGGTTCACCAGAATAAGTTCTGTATATAGACCAAAGCTATTTTGTTTGGTTTTGCTGCCTCCTTAATATATTCTGTTCTTGTACTACTAATGTAAAACCTCAAATTTTCAGTGAGCTATGGAAAAAATGGTGGAACCGCCACCTTCTGAAGGTCGCGAGGAAACTATAACCGCAATGTCAGACCTTGCTGCAGTGGGTCAGTACCTGTCCACTAACAGTGCCAAAAGCACGTTCCTGCGTAATACTGGGTTGTTTGTTAAGGCAATATCGTCCAAACTGCCTCATGATCAAGATATGCAAGCTCAAAGCAATGTTGTATCTGCGCTCCAGACACAAGTCCATTCCCTAACAGAGACCCTTTGTGAAACAAGGAGAAACATTGCTCAATGTCGTCAAGATATGCATGGTTTTGAAACCAGACTATCAGACATTGCTATGTTGTTCAGGAGCCTAGGGGAAATGAAGGCGAGGGTTATGGTGCTCCATCGAACAATACAGCATGAAAACGTAACAGTCAGGTCAAATGAACGGAGCTTCTGAACTTCTGGTGGTGCATTTATCTGCTAGACTATTAAGTTTTATGCCAACCTTCCTTTTGTTATATAGTTGTAATTTGTTTTGGTGCGATACAAAATGTATTCTTAACATGCAGCCACCGCCTGAAGAAAACAGCAAGCCATTTTTGTATAGTGTAGGGTGTTCCCTATATTTGCACTGGTGGCGATCTTTGATGCCGAGTGGATGTAATCTGTGCAATCGCCTTAATAGCCTAGCATTAGTTTCGGCCTTATTTATTTCCTAGTCTTCTTTTTCCTGGTTTGCTAGTGGCCGCAACTACCATGGGCCATATACGGGCCGTAGGATCCATGGGTCTCCTACGGGCCGTTGATAAATGGGCCTGTAATCGGTGGGCCTCGGGCCGTCGGATAAATGGGTCTACATGGGCCATAATCGGGCGTAATTGGTATCGGCCCAGCACGGTAACAGGCCGTAGGACAGCAAAGGCTTAATTCTGTCGCAGGCATAACGATTCGTTAATGGGCCAGAATATAGGACGGGCTGGAAACGGCGCAACGGGTTAATAGGCCAGACACGGGCCGACTCTTGCCATGGGCCGAATTTGGCCCATTAGGGTAATAGGCCAGTAACGGGCCGACTCTTGCCATGGGCCGAATTTGGCCTATTAGTGGAACAGGCCAGTAACGGGCCGACTCTTGCCATGGGTCGAATTTGGCCCATTAGGGGAACAGGCCAGTAACGGGCCGGAAGTAATCGAGGGCCGAAAAGGACCCCAAGAACGTATGGGCCGTCAATAGGCCGAAAGCTAACACGGGCTGGAAACGGCCCATGTAAATCATGGGCCGTTAACGGGTATAAAGAAAATTATTGTTCATTATGGGCTAGAGTCACCGTGGGCCTGTAATGGGCCGAGAGATATGAAGGCTTCATATGGGCCGAAAGACGTCGTGGGCCATACATGGGCCGAAAGTGAAATGGGCAGGTATTATATTCGACGGCCCACATGACGTTGTTGGGCCGGTTTCCTTTAGGGCCTAACGGGTCATGAGTTAACGGGCCGTGAGTTAACGGGCCGTAAAATGGCTATTCTTACTTGATAATTTGATATGTGGGTGGACCGGTGCTTGGGTGTTGTTCTTACTCGAACAAGCATCCCACTTATGATTAACCTCTATTGCAAGCATCCGCAACTACAACAAAAGTATTAAGGTAAACCTAACCATAGCATTAAACATGTGGATCCAAATCAGCTCCTTACGAAGCAACGCATAAACTAGGGTTTAAGCTTCTGTCACTCTAGCAACCCATCATCTACTTATTACTTCCCAATGCCTTCCTCTAGGCCCAAATAATGGTGAAGTGTTATGTAGTCGACGTTCACATAACACCACTAGAGGCTAGACAGCATACATCTCATCGAAATATCAAACGAATACCAAATTCACATGACTACTAATAGCAAGACTTCTCCCTTGTCCTCAGGAACAAACGTAACTACTCACAAAGCATATTCATGTTCATAATCAGAGGGGTAATAATATGCATAAAGGATCTGAACATATGATCTTCCACCAAATAAAACAACTAGCATCAACTACAAGGAGTAATCAGCACTACTAGCACCAATCCCGGACTTGGAGACAAGAATTGGATACAAGAGATGAACTAGAGTTTGGAGATGAGATGGTGCTGGTGAAGATGTTGATGGAGATTTCCCTCTCCCGATGAGAGGAGCGTTGGTGATGACGATGGCGATGATTTCCCCCTCCCGGAGGGAAGTATCCTCGGTAGAACAGCTCTGCCTGAGCTCTAGATTGTTTCCGCCAAGGTTCCGCCTTGTGGCGGCGGAGTCTCGTCCCGAAAGGTTGCTTCTTATTTTTTTCTTGATGAAAGACTTCATATAGGAGAAGATGAGCGTCGGAGAGCCACCAGGGGGCCCAGGAGGTAGGGGCGCGCCCCCCACCCTCGTGAGCAGGGTGTGGGCCCTGTGGCCTTCATCATTGGCAAGGATTTTTCTTTATTTATTTTAAGATATTCCGTGGAGTTTCAGGACTTTTGGAGTTGCGCAGAATAGGTCTCTAATATTTGCTCCTTCTCCAGCCCAGAATTCCAGCTGCTGGCATTCTCCCTCTTCATGTAAACCTTGTAAAATAAGAGAGAATAGCCATAAGTATTGTGACATAACGTGAAATAACAGCCCATAATGCGATAAATATTGATATAAAAGCATGATGCAAAATGGACGTATCAACCCCGACGTCGTCGTCCACCGCAACACCCTCCACGGCTAGTAGTAGAAGCCGAGGCCGAGCCGTCCATACCCGAGCCAGTTCAACCACGCCGTCCTGCGCCTCACCGCTGCCTCTCCAACTTCGCCACCCTCCACCGCACTGGAGCTATTCCTGCTACGCCGTCCTTCGCCGCCTCGGATATGCTTCCCCTCCGCCGACATACGGCCACGGCAACACAGTCAACAATTTGGCCATGGGTTCGTCCAATCCTACACCCTCCAGAACATCGGTTTCCCCGAGTGAAAAGAAGAAAATCGGCGTGACATGCGGAGGTGACCACACCGGGAACCGAAAAATGTACTCCTCTTCCCTTATTCGTGCAAATCTTACGTCTCTGCTTGCACGATATTCATCCCACAGAAGACACTAGTTGACCGCTTCTTCTTGATACTAGATGTTCCTAGTAACTCGCGATGCACAAGGTTTCTCCTCATATACTATTTCACCTTAGCTAGAGGTCCGTCGCCCCCTGAATTTCAATTTCTGGCCACTTGATTCCCAATTAACGGAAGCATTCCCAAGCGTAACAGGCGCTAGTACGCCTATTACACCGGGGAAGCAGCGCCTTGGTGTTTATCTTAGGGGCGTGTGCGGCCTAGAGCTACTGGCGCCCGATCTGGAGGTCGGCCGGGATTAAAGGGATGGCCTGGGGGCGCTGCCAAGCACAGCGGTGGTGTGAGGTCGATGGGAGGGCGGGGCGGCGGAGGCAGGGGTCTGGGCCGGTGGTCGCTGGAGGTTCAAGAAAGATCGTCAACAGTGACTGGCGGGAGGTAGACGAAGGCCATCTGCCCGTTCCTTATAGATCGGATGATTCATTAAAAAAAATCGACTAACCTATTTATTTTCAGTCGACTGTTATCTTAGATATGACCACATGTGGTGGTGTGCTGGAGGAGTACCTGCATTTCCTGTGCTCATATATTACAAAATCATACATAGTAGAATCTAATTTTGTTTGCCATGCAATGTTGTAGAGCTATCATATGTATCCTGTCATTTATTTTTTAGCCACCTGCTATCTACTACTTTTACAGTGCACTAGTTCTGCACACACTTCACCCTTACTCTCACTGTTGTGTTTTTATGCAAGGGTATTTCAGACTCTGCTGCCATGAGAGAAGCCAAAAAGAAAGAAGAGAAGTCGCTCCAATTTGGTGTGCGGCTAGGCAAGACACGTTTCAACGCTTTAAAGGATGTAGTGTCAGCAGATGGAGACGGGGAACGTAGCTCTGGAGTTGATGACCTCGCTCGCAATGAACCACCATCCCAGGTGCTTGCTTTAACTTCGCGGTGTCATATGTGGTTGCATGTTCCATATGGTGTCTAGCTTGTATTCGAAAGGCCGAAGTCGGTAAGATAAGGAAAGATATTTTTTTTACATGAACCACCATCCCGTGAGCACCAGAAGACAAATAGCTAGTCAGGGCACTGGCCGAGCCAGTGACAAGCCCAGCAAAGATAGGCATCACCTGGAAGCCAACTAAAAAGTTGTGATGGTGGCGAAGCAGCCCGCCTCCCACCAGGCTCTCAGGTCCTAGATGATCATGCTCACCACTCCAGCCGGATGTCTAGCTTGTATTGCTTCCAATTTGGTTAAATTGCATCTGCTTAGCTTACACATTATACCTTTGAATATGACATGCCTTTCTGTTTTTGGTACATACTAGTACATCTGTGTATTAACCATGTTCTTACATCAAACTAATGTTCTTGTGTATCCCTCATCAATCACTTATGACGAGGCAGGCAGGCAAGGGGACTACTCCTCATTTAAAGAATGCAGCGTCAGGCCCCCAACATGATTCTCAAGAAACAGAAATGCTAGATGAAGATAGTGAACGTAGCTCTGTAGTTGATTACAGCATTTCCCCTACACTAGCATCGCAGGTGCTTGCTCTAACTTGGCAGCGTGATATGTGGTTGCATGTTGCATATGGTGTCTAGATTGTAATTCTTCCAATCTAGTTAAACTACATGTGCTAGTTTGCTTAGCTTCTACATTATACCTGTTAATGTGACATGCCTTCCTGTATTTAGTACATAGTACATCTGTCTATTAAGCATGTCCTTACATAACACTATTTTTTTTTGTATCCCACATCACTCAACATGACGAGACACCTTTAGTATATGCAGTGCGATATTAGTTGCATCTTTCATATGATTTATAGCATGCACTCCTTCTAATTTGTTGAAATTCCATTTATGATGGGACACTTTTAACTTGGCAGAGTCATATTGGTTGCATCTTTCATGTGGTGTCTAGTTTGCATTGCTTCTTATTTGCTGGAATTGTTTCTGCTTAGTTTACACAAACAGTTGTGAACATGCCATGCCGTCCTGTTTTTTCGTACATATTCCATCCTGGTATCATGTGTTTTCCTTACATCAAAGTAGTGATTGTCAGTATCATGCATGAATGAGTTCTGAAGAGAGAATTTTATTGCTTTTTCTTGTCAGTTTTACTTGACAATTCAAAATCAATAAAGTGGAAGGAAGATAGCAAGGCAGCGGATAAAGGTGCTCCTTCCGAACGAAGGGCCTCTACAGTTTTTACTCCTCCACGCCCCCAAGATGATTTCCAAGAAAACACATGCATAGACACTCAACAAAGCTGTGTTTATGATGAGCACGTCTCCCCTAGTGCAGCATCACCAGTGCTCCCTCTAACTTGGCACTGTTATATGTGGTTGCATGTTATGTGTGATGTCTAGCTTGTATTGCTTCTAATTTTGTTGAATTCCATTTGCTTACTTTACACATTATACTTGAATAAGACATGTGTTCCTGTTTCTAGAACATACAATATCTGTCTATCACACCATGTTATTACATCAAATTACTACTGTTGTGTAACCTGCAACAATCACTTATCATAAGACACGTTTGACTTCGGAGTGTGATATAGGTTACATCTCACATTCTTTTCTAGCTTGTACTACTAATTTGTTGAAATGGCACTTATGACGAGACAGTTTTAACTTGGCAGAGTGATATTCGTTGCATCTTTCATATGGTGTCTAGCTTTCATTGCTTCTAATTTGTTGAAATGCCTTCTCCTTAGTTTACACATCATAAGCTGTGAATATGCAATGGTGTGAATATGCAATGGCACTAATGACGAGAGACATCTAACATGGTAGTGTGATGTTGTTTGCATCTTGCATATGATTTATTTCTTGTACTGCTTCACATTTGTTTAAACGCCATTTATGATGAGACACTGTTAACTTGGCAGAGCATTGCATTGCTACCTTCCATTGCACTGCTTCTAATTTGTAGCATCTTTCATATGGTGTCTACCTTCCATTGCATTGCTTCTAATTTGGTGAAATGTCTTCTTCTTAGTTTACACATCATAGTTCTGGTTATCTCTTCCGTCATGTTTTTCATACATATTACATCCTCCTATCATGTGGTTGTCTAACATCAAAGTTCAGTTCGTCTGCATCATGCATCAATTTGTTCTGAAGAACTAAATTGTTATTCGTTTTTCTTGTCGGCTTGACTTAACATGGCATAGAGAAAGAGGAAGAAACACAGAATGGCAGGGAATGAGAAGCGGATAAATCCTGCAGATTCTGCTGGTATTGATGGTGCAATAGAAGGTCAAAGTCCAGCAGAAAATTCTACAAACACGGCATCCCATGCTACACGAGTTGCAAAAAAGACAAACAGAAACAAATAGCTGTCACCAAACAAGCAGAGACAGTCCTAGTTCTTGCAACACCTACCACAGTACTACCAGTTGCACGACGTACTCGTACGTCAACTGAGCTAGCAGCACGTTCCCAAGTTCCCTTGCCACCTGACACTACTTCCCAAGCACTCTTGACACAAGACGAGTTGGCAATATCAGATGAACCTTGTGAGCTTCAACAGCAAGAAGGTAGTTGCTGGAGTCAAGTTGCAGTTGCATGCTTCTTTATATGTAGTCTCACAGTTTGATGTACACTAACACTTGCTACGTTTGTTGTTGGACTAGCACCTAGGCGCAAGAGGAAACAAACATCAGGGATAATGCTCGATAGGTTAACTAAATCTAGAGGAGGAAGAATGGAGATTCGTTTTGAGGTAGGTTTAAAAAGGCCACGTGATGCTACAGAGTCAGCCAAGTTAGTATCAGAGGCAGCGGTTGCTGTTAGGTGTCATGTACGTATCCTCCCAACATGGATTCAGTACAGGAATGACAAAGACGAAACCCAGTTCAACATCTTCCTCGACCATTTATCTGTAAGTATGGTTATGTATGGAAACTAGTAATATCGTCTTGCTCTGTCCAATACTTTCTAGGTTGCTGATAATGAGACTCCCATAATTTTGAACAGATGAGGTTCGAGTTGGATAGCCAAGATGGTGCAACCAGACAAGCTTGCACCCATGTTTTCAAGTCTGCTCTGCGACAGTATCGGTATAACTTGAGGAAAACTCACTTTGAAGGCAAGGCTAACAGTGAACTTGCCCAAACATCTCCAGTGGAAAATATATCTGATGAAGACTGGAGAGGCCTCGTTAAACACTGGTCCGATCCGAAGTATCAGGTACATTATATATATGTCATGTTGAAGTCCTATTTACGCATGTGCCACACAAATCTATCTTCTTGTAGGTGAACTATTCAAAGAACAAGGCCAACCGTATGAAAGTGAAATTCTAATAGACAACAGGATCTCGTAGCTATATTGCAGACTGCGAGGCTCTTGTAATTAGCTGTTGTTTCACTCTTTTCGTTGTACCATATTATCTGATCTATATTGACTTGTTCCAAATGCAGAGGAAAGCCCACAAGGACCAAAAAGTACCTGAACCAAATGCTGTGGAAATCTTCAAGGACTGTCACACCAGCAAGAAGAAGGGCATGACTACACCAGTCAAAGCCGCTGTTGTAAGTCCTTAATCATCATGCCTTTTAACTACTACTTACTCTGACTTGTGCCTTGAACTGCATGGTTTGCAGCCAATGTCTATTACTCTTTTCAATTTTATACACAATTGTCTTAGCGTATCATTGCACCTTACAAGGTTTAAAAGAGAGGAGTGATGTTCCTTTGATCTTGACCCGTAATCTAGTTCCGTGCTGGACTTGCCCACACAACGTTACAATTGCCTGTTTGTCTGTTCTCAGTTGTTTCGTGGTATGAATGGCGTCATACTATGCTTACCGTATTATAAACTTCGTCTCTTTATCCTTAGCCCTCAATACAATGTGAAGAAATAGAAAATACATTAGCGATGGTACATGGTCATATGTTTGGAACCTGGTTTTATTATGTACTTTGCAATAAAATACAACTGATATTTTACATGGGTTCACCAGAATAGGTTCTGTATATAGACCAAAGCTATTTTGTTTGGTTTTGCTGCCTCCTTAATATCTTCTGTTCTTGTACTACTAATTTAAAACCTCAAATTTTCAGCGAGCTATGGAAAAAATGGTGGAACCGCCACCTTCTGAAGGTGGCGAGGCAACTATAACCGCAATGTCAGCTCTTGCTACAGTGGGTCAGTACCTGTCCACTAACAGTGCCAAAAGCACGTTCCTGCGTAATACTGGGTTGGTTGTTAAGGCAATATCGTCCAAACTGCCTCATGATCAAGATATGCAAGCTCAAAGCAATGTTGTATCTGCGCTCCAGACACAAGTCCATTCCCTAACAGAGACCCTTTGTGAAACAAGGAGAAACATTGCTCAATGTCGTCAAGATATGCATGGTTTTGAAACCAGACTATCAGACATTGCTATGTTGTTCAGGAGCCTAGGGGAAATGAAGGCGAGGGTTATGGTGCTCCATCGGACAATACAGCATGAAAACGTAACAGTCAGGTCAAATGATCTGAGCTTCTGAACTTCTGGTGGTGCATTTATCTGCTAGACTATTAAGTTTTATGCCAACCTTCCTTTTGTTATATAGTTGTAATTTGTTTTGGTGCGATACAAAATGTATTCTTAACGTGCAGCCACCGCCTGAAGAAAACAGCAAGCCATTTTTGTATAGTGTAGGGTGTTCCCTATATTTGCACTGGTGGCGATCTTTGATGCCGAGTGGATGTAATCTGTGCAATTGCCTTAATAGCCTAGCGTTAGTTTCGGCCTTATTTATTTCCTAGTCTTCTTTTTCCTGGTTTGCTAGTGGCCTCAACTACCATGGGCCATATACAGGCCGTAGGATCCATGGGTCTCCTACGGGTCGTCGATAAATGGGCCTATAATCGGTGGGCCTCGGGCCGTCGGATAAATGGGTCTACATGGGCCATAATCGGGCGTAATTGGTATCGGCCCAGCACGGTAACAGGTCGTAGGACAGCAAAGGCTTAATTCTGTCACAGTCATAACGGGTCGTTAATGGGCCAGAATATAGGACGGGCTAGAAAAGGCGCAACGGGTTAACAGGCCAGAAACGGGCCGACTCTTGCCATGGGCCGAATTTGGCCCATTAGGGTAATAGGCTAGTAATGGGCCGACTCTTGCCATGGGCCGAATTTGGCCCATTAGTGGAACAGGCCAGTAACGGGCCGACTCTTGCCATGGGTCGAATTTGGCCCATTAGGGGAACAGGCCAGTATCGGGTCGGAAGTAATCGAGGGCCGAAAAGGACCCCAAGAACGTATGGGCCGTCAATAGGCCGAAAGCTAACACGGGCTGGAAACGGCCCATGTAAATCATGGGCCGTTAATGGGTATAAAGAAAATTATTGTTCATTATGGGCTAGAGTCACCGTGGGCCTGTAATGGGCTGAGAGATACGAAGGCCTCATATGGGCCGAAAGACGTCGTGGGCCATACATGGGCCGAAAGTGAAATGGGCTGGTATTATATTCGACGGCCCACATGACGTTGTTGGGCCGATTTCCTTTAGGGCCTAACGGGCCGTGAGTTAACGGGCCGTGAGTTAATGGGCCGTAAAATGGGCTATTTGCGAAGAGATCGTTAACATGCTTTTCATGGGCCAGCCCATTAACTTTTGACCAAGTCAAACGGGTCGGCTTTGTAAGCTAAATGGGCCACTGTTGGGCCGTGCCACGTGTCGACATATCATAGGCGCCTATCTGACCCACTGACGAGCTGACACGTGTTTCGTCCGGCCAATAAGAATTTTACACATGGAAATTTCCCATTGGTCGGGGCTGTTAACGGGTTATCAGATCCAAAACCCGACCCGATAGCTTAACAGCGTTCCGTTACGGTGGATGCCACGTGTCGGTCACCCTTGACGAAAGCACTTCTGTGGCGCGCGGTTTATCGTCATGGAAGTGGACACTTCCGTGATGACAATTTCGGTAATTTCATGGAACACTTCTACGACAGCACATGTATGACTATCTTGATTCTGTCATAAATTTGTCATGGATGTACATGCATGACAAAAAACGCGACCTACTGTGACAAAGACGTATTATCACGGAAGTGTTTTTTTTTGTAGTGATAATGGATCTGAACATATGATCTTCCACCAAATAAACCAACTAGCATCAACTACAAGGAGTAATCAACACTACTAGCAACCTACAGGCACCAATCTGAGGCTTTGGGACAAAGATTGGATACAAGAGATGAACTAGGGTTTTAGAGGAGATGGTGCTGGTGAAGATGTTGATGGAGATTGACCCCCTCCCTATGAGAGGATCGTTGGTGATGACGATGGCGATGATTTCCCCCTCCTAGAGGGAAGTTTCCCCGGCAGAACAGCTCCGCCGGAGCCCTAGATTGGTTCCGCCAAGGTTCCGCCTCGTGGCGGCGGACTTTCTTCCTGAAACTTGCTTATGATTTTTTCTAGGGTAAAAGACTTCATATAGCAGAAGATGGACACTGGAGGCCTGCCAGGGGGCCCACGAGGCAGGGGCGCGCCCAGGGGGTAGGGCGCACCTCCCACCCTCATGGCCAGGGTGTGGGCCCCCTCTGGTGGATTCTTTCGCCAGTATTGTTTATTAATTCCAAAACGTGCCTCCGTGAAGTTTCAGGACTTTTGGAGCCGTGCAGAATAGGTCTCCAATATTTGCTCCTTTTCCAGCCCAGAATTCCAGCTGCCGGCATTCTCCCTTTTCATGTAAACCTTGTAAAATAAGAGAGAATAGGCATAAGTATTGTGACATAACGTGTAATAACAGCCCATAAAGCAATAAATATCGATATAAAAGCATGATACAAAATGGACGTATCAACTCCCCCAAGCTTAGACCTCGCTTGTCCTCAAGCGGAAGCCAATAACGATAAATATGTCCACATGTTTAGAGATAGAGGTGTCAATAAAATAAAATACGGACATGAGGGCATCATGATCATTCTTATAACAGCAACATATATGGATATTGTCATATGGTTTCTTATGCTCAAGTAATAATCTATTCACAATGTCAAGTATGAATCAGAAACTTCATTTAGAACTAACAAACTATGATCTCGGTCCTTGAAGCAATTGCAATTTATCATAACATCGGAAAGAGTCAATATAAGAGCTTTTCAGCAAGTCCACATACTCAACTATCATTTAGTCTTTCACAATTGCTAACACTCACGCAATACTTATGTGTGTGGAGTTTTAATCAGACACAGAGAAAGATAGGGGCTTATAGTGTTGCCTCCCAACCTTTTACCTCAAGGGTAATGTCAGCAATAATGATTGAAGCTAACTTACATCCAATTGGATATATATATCAGGATCTTTCCAACACTAGGTGCTTGCCAAAGGATAAAATGTAAAAAGGAAAGGTGCAGATCACCATGACTCTTGTATAAGGTATATGACAAGAATAAAAGAAAGGCCCTTCGCAGAGGGAAGCAGAGGTTGTCATGTGCTTTTAGGGTTGGATGCACGAAATCTTAATGAAAAAGAACGTCACTTTATATTGCCACTTGTGATATGGACCTTTATTATGTAGTTCGTCGCTTTTATTGCTTCCATATCACAAGATCATATAAAGTTTATTTTCTCCACACTAATAAATCGTACATATTTGGAGAGCAATTTTTATTGCACGCAACATGACAACTTACTTGAAGGATCTTACTCAATCCATAGGTAGATATGGTGGACACTCATGGCAAAACTGGTTTTAAGGGTATTTGGAAGCACAAGTAGTATCTCTACTTGGTGCAAAGAATTTGGCTAGCATGAGAGGGAAAGGCAAGCTCAACATGTTGGATGATCCATGACAATATACTTTTTCAGATATCAGAAAACATAACCCATTATGTTGTCTTCCTTGTCCAACATCAACTCTTTAGCATGTCATATTTTAATGAGTGCTCACAATCATAAAAGATGTCCAAGATAGTATATTTATATGTGAAAACCTCTCTTTCTTTATTACTTCCTATTAATTGCAACGATGACCAAAACTATGTTTGTCAACTCTCAACAACTTTTATTCATCATACTCTTTATATGTGAAGTCATTACTCTCCATAAGATCAATATGATCTCTTTTATTTCTTTTTCTTTTATTCACTCACGATCATAGCAAGATAATCAAGCCCTTGACTCAACACTAATCTTTATTATATATAGCTCGCGGACTCGGTTACATAGAAGGATCATAAGGCAAAACTCAAAAATAAATCATACTAAAACTTTATTCTACTAGATCAAGATATTACCAAAAGGATCGAACTAAGAAAAATAGTAAAGATAGGAGCGTGATGGTGATACGATACCGGGGCACCTCCCCCAAGCTTGGCAGTTGCCAAGGGGAGTGCCCATACCCATGTGATTATATCTCTTTCCTAGGGGGTGGTGATGATGGAGTTGTTGATGATGTAGGCTTGTCGTCCCTCTTCCAAGGCATAGGCTCGCCATCACAGAAGGACGATCGAGTCTCCGGGATCCTTAAATTTGCAGCCAAACTCATCACCTTGAATCTATATTCATACTCACAGTTTTGGTTTTGCAGGTCATAGATCTAGGCTTGGAGGTGCTCGATTTTCTCATGAAGTTTGAAGATGGCCTCCCCAATGTCCTTGGCGTCCAGCTTGTGGTTGTTGGTGAACTCCATGATCATTATGTGATTGGAGTCGAGTCCACGCTCCACCATCTCCTGACACTTGAAAAATTGTTGCTCCATTGCCTCGAGCCTTGCCTCCACGCTTCCCGTCCTCCTTGCATTGGTCCCTCAACATTGCGGATGTGCAGCAACCCCTCACGCATCTCAATGGTTTGACGATGTTGCAGCACTTCCGCGAGGTAGGGGTTGATGACCTTCTCGAAGAACTTGTCCTTGGGGGCACTTGGAGACGTCATGGTGATCTAGATATGTCAAAAAAACAGCTCGAAACAAAAACAGAGGATATTTGCGTGGTACGGTGGTCAAAACCTTCGGGAGATTATATATTGAATTTTTACCGACCAAAAGAAGTATCGTGCAAGAAAATGGAGTCCGGAGAGCACACGAGGTGCCCACGAGGCAGGGGGCGCGCCCAGGGGGTAGGGCACGCCCTCCACCCTCGTGGACGCCTCGTGTCCTTCTTGGACTACTTATTTTCCTATTTTCTTAAATATTCCAAAACAGAGAAAAATTGCCATTAGAACTGCTTTGGAGTCGGTTTACTTACCGTACCACGTACCTATTCCTTTTCGAAGTCTGAAACGTTCTGGAAAGTGTCCCTTATGTATTCCTCCAGGGTTACGGTTTCAATAAAATTAGTTTCAACTTATAGGATTACCTGAGATATAATGTTTGATTCTTTGACCGTTCACCACCTTCAGATTTGTGCCTTTGAAGTTGTTGATTTTTATGGCACCGGAACGATAGACCTCCTCGATAACGTAAGGACCTTCCCATTTGGAGAGAAGTTTTCCTGCAAAAAATCTTAAACGAGAGTTGAATAGCAACACATAATCACCTACATTAAACTCATGCTTTTGTATCCTTTTGTCATGCCATATTTTAACTTTTTCGTTAAATAGTTTGGCATTCTCATAGGCCTGGGTTCTCCATTAATCAAGTGAGCTAATGTCCAATAGTCTCCTCTCACCGGCAAGTTTGAAATCATAATTGAGCTCTTTAATGGCCCAATATGCCTTATGTTCTAGTTCGAGAGGTAAGTGACATGCTTTTTCCATAAACCATTTTATACGGAGATATACCCATAGGATTTTTATATGCAGTTCTATAGGCCCATAATGCATCATCAAGTTTCTTGGACCAATTATTTCTAGATCTATTAACAGTCTTTTGCAAAACTAATTTGAGCTCTCTATTACTCAATTCTACTTGACCACTAGACTATGGGTGGTATGGAGATGCAATTCTATGATTAACGTCATACTTAGCA
This sequence comes from Aegilops umbellulata, assembly GCA_032464435.1. Taxonomy (NCBI): domain Eukaryota; kingdom Viridiplantae; phylum Streptophyta; class Magnoliopsida; order Poales; family Poaceae; genus Aegilops; species Aegilops umbellulata. Next base: position 35,414,172 of record CP136055.1, on the reverse strand, counting down.
AGCATCTTACTATTTGCTCTACTAGTTGGGGTGAAGATACCCCGAACAAGCCCCTTAGAGGATTACTTTCCATAGTAACAAGTGACAGTAAATTTCAGCACACTATATACTTTTTTCCTTAGCAAATTCCACCTACCGAAGGCGCTTCACTCCCCGGCAACGGCGCCAGAAAAGAGTCTTGATGACCCACAAGTATAGGGGATCTATTGTAGTCCTTTCGATAAGTAAGAGTGTCAAACCCAACGAGGAGCAGAAGGAAATGATAAGCTATTTTCAGTAAGGTATTCTCTGCAAGCACTGAAATTGTCGGTAACAGATAGTTTTGTGATAAGGTAATTTGTAATGGGTAACAAGTAAAAAGTGTAAATAAAGTGCAGCAAGATGGCCCAATCCTTTTTGTATCAAAGGAAAAGCCTGGACAAACTCTTATATGAAGGAAAACACTCCCAAGGACACATAGGAATTATCGTCAAGCTACTTTTCATCACGCTCATATGATTCACGTTCCTTACTTTGATAATTTGGTATGTGGGTGGACCGGTGCTTGGGTACTACCCTTTCTTGGACAAGCATCCCACTTATGATTAACCCCTATTGCAAGCATCCGCAACTACAAAAGAAGTATTAAGGTAAACCTAACCATAGCATGAAACATATGGATCCAAATCAGCCCCTTACGAAGCAACTCATAAACTAGGGTTTAAGCTTCTGTCACTCTAGCAACCCATCATCTACTTATTACTTCCCAATGCCTTCCTCTAGGCCCAAACAATGGTGAAGTGTCATGTAGTCGATGTTCACATAACACCACTAGAGGAGAGACAACATACATCTCATCAAAATATCGAACGAATACCAAATTCACATGACTACTTATAGCAAGACTTCTCCCATGTCCTCAGGAACAAACGTAACTACTCACAAATCATATTCATGTTCATAATCAGGGGGTATTAATATGCATAAAGGACCTGAACATATGATCTTCCACCAAATAAACCAACTAGCATCAACTACAAGGAGTAATCAACACTACTAGCAACCTACAGTTACCAATCTGAGGCTTTGGGACAAAGATTGGATACAAGAGATGAACTAGGGTTTAGAGGAGATGGTGCTGGTGAAGATGTTTGTGACGCCCCCGATTCAATCATACACTAATCATGCACGCAAATGTGTACGATCAAGATCAGGGACTCACGGGAAGATATCACAACACAACTCTACAAATAAAATAAGTCATACAAGCATCATAATACAAGCCAGGGGCCTCGAGGGCTCGAATACAAGTGCTCGATCATAGACGAGTCAGCGGAAGCAACAATATATGAGTACAGACATAAGTTAAACAAGTTTGCCTTAAGAAGGCTAGCACAAACTGGGATACAGATCGAACGAGGCGCAGGCCTCCTGCCTGGGATCCTCCTAACTACTCCTGGTCGTCGTCAGCGGGCTGCACGTAGTAGTAGGCACCTCCAGTGTAGTAGTCGTCATCGACGGTGGCGTCTGGCTCCTAGGCTCCATCGTCTGATTGCAGCAATCGGGTAGAGAGATGGGGAAAAGTGGAAACAAGGCAACCGTGAGTACTCATCCAAAGTACTCGCAAGCAAGGAGCTACACTACATATGCATGGGTATATGTGTAAAGGGCCATATCAGTGGACTGAACTGCAGAATGCCAGAATAAGATGTGGATAGCTAGTCTTATCGAAGACTACGCTTCTGGTCGCCTCCGTCTTGCAGCATATAGAAGAGAGTAGACTGAAGTCCTCCAAGTAGCATCGCATAGCATAATCCTACCCGGCGATCCCCTCCTCGATGCCCTGTTAGAGAGCGATCATCGGGTTGTATCTGGCACTTGGAAGGGTGTGTTTTATTAAGTATCCGGTTCTAGTTGTCATAAGGTCAAGGTACAACTCCGGGTCGTCCTTTTACCGAGGGACACGGCTATTCGAATAGATTATCTTCCCTGCAGGGGTGCACCACATAACCCAACACGCTTGATCCCATTTGGTCGGACACACTTTCCTGGGTCATGCCCGGCCTCGGAAGATCAACATGTCGCAGCCCCACCTAGGCACAACAGAGCGGTCAGCACGCCGGTCTAAACCTATGCGCGCAGGGGTCTGGGCCCATCGCCCTGAGCACACCTGCACGTTGCGAACGCGGCCGGAAGCAGACCTAGCCTAGTGGCATTCTAGTCCAATCCGGCACGCGCCACTCAGTCGCTGACGTCAAGAAGTGCTTCGGCTGATACCACGACGCCGAGTGCCCATATCTTTCCCGCGTAGTTGGTTAGTGCGTATATACCAAATGGTCAGACTCAGATCAAATACCCAGATCTCGTTAAGCGTGTTAAGTATCCGCGAACGCCAACAGGGCCAGGCTCACCTCTCACCCAGGTAGCCCCAAACTGCCCTGCCGCTCCGCCACAAAGATCCACACAGAGGGCCATCGGGACAAAGGTCCTTTCAGCCCCCAATCCGTGAATCACTCGCGGGTACTCCTCGAGCCAACCGACCTTGGTCACCACATGTATCATGTTTAAAGTATAGTATATATCCATGATCACCTCCTGAGGTGATCACAGCCCAGTAGTATAGCATGGCAGACGGACAAGAGTGTAGGGCCACTGATGGGACACTAGCATCCTATACTAAGCAGTAGGATAGCAGGTAAAGGTAACAACAGTAGTAGCAAGGACAGGCTATGCAGCAGTATAGGATTAACTGAAAGCAGTAACATGCTACACTACTCTAATGCAAGCAGTATAGATCAGAGTAGGCGATATCTGGTGATCAAGGGGGGGCTTGCCTGGTTGCTCTGGCAAGAGAGAGGGTTCGTCAACTCCGTAGTCGTACTGGGTAGCAGCGGCGTCGGTCTCGGTGTCTAGCGGAAGAAGAGGGGAGAAGAAACAATGAATACAATGCAAACAGATGCATAACGATGCATGACAAGACAAGAAACGGTGCTAGGGGTGCCCTAACGCGGTATGAGGTGATACCGGTGAAGGGGGAAACATCCGGGAAAGTATCCCCGTCATTTCGCGTTTTCGGGCAGAGGAGCCGGAGGGGGAAAGTTGCGAGTTCGATAGGTTAGGGGGTGTGGAGGACAAACGGGTTGCATATCCGGAATCGTCTCGTCGTTCTGAGCAACTTTCATGTAGAAAGTATTTTCATCTAAGCTACAGTTTATTTGATATTAATTTTTAAAGTTTTAAATCATTTTTCTAAATTTATTTTATTATTTAAACCGAACATTACCCAGAACAAGAAAGGTGATGTCACCATGACGTGAGCAGGTCAAACCCGACTGACCAGAGTCAAATCCGGACTATGGGTCCAGTGAGACCCACCTGCCATAGACTAACATGTTAATGAGGGTTTAGTTAAGCAGGATTAATTAAGTTTAATTAATGGATTAGGTTAATTAAACACAATTAATTAAGTTAATTCTTTTAGTTAGTTAATTATTTAATATTTGTATTAATTATTATTTTTAATTCCTTTTTATATATGTTTCATTTAACCGTTCCAGGGGGTTGGCCCCACATGTCATTGGCCCTAGGGGCCCTAGTGGATTCGGATGCCAGCGGGCGCGGGCGTAGAGCGCAGGCGCCCAGCCCGTTTGGGCGCTGCAGGCGCTGCGGTGCTGGGCGATGCCCGGATGCAGGGGCACAGCGAGGCGGCAGGCGGGCGGGGCAGTAGGCAGAGCAAGGGGCCGGCGACAGCGTGAGCGAAGGGTAGGAAACAGCAGCAACAACGGCGGTTGCGGGTCGTGGCGAGCAGCAGTGAAGAGCGCGGAGCGGACGAGGCTGTGCAGAGCAGCAGCAGGGGAGATCCACTGCGAGCAGCTCAGGCGGGAGGCCACGGGCACGACGAGCGCATGCGCACGAGGCGGCAGCGGCTATAGGCGGAAGGGCGTGGCTAGTGTGGAGGGGTTGCGACCAGGGGAGAGCGCGGGTTGGCGTGGCGGCAGGGCTAGCATGACGCGACGGTAGCGCTTATGGCATGCGCGGTCAGGGTGTGGCCTGGCCGGAGTGAGTATGACAGGAGCACAGCAGAGCAGAGAAGGGGAGAGGAAGTCGAGGCTCACCGAGCCCTGTAGTTGAGCAAGGTGGGCTCGGGGAGGAGTCGAGGTCGGTCGCCGGCGACGTGGCTGCGGCGAGGTAGCATCGGGCGGCGGTCGATGTCGAGCACTGATGGGGTCGAGGCGCGGCGTCGGGGCGGCCTTGGTCGATCCGGCCATGGAGGTAGACTGCGGGGATGAGGAGGCATCGGCGACGATGGTGGGGCGTGGCGACATGGGTCCGGCGGCGGCTGATCGATCCCCCCCAGATGCAATCGGGGCCAGAGGGGAGAAGTGGATCGAGGGAGTGGGGAAGTGGGGCGACCGGTGGGTTAGGGTTTCGGTCGTGTACGGGGGGGGGGGGGGGGGAATAGGCCATATAGGCCAGGGGTATTGGGGTGGGCCGGCTGGCTGCTAGGTGGGCCGAGAGGCCCGGGGTTTCTCTTTTGTTTTAGTTTAGTTATTACTGTTTTCTATTTTCTATTATATTTCATTTCTTATTATTATTTTTTTGTTTTTTATATTTCTACTTTTATGAAATACCCAAGTTGTACCTAAAATATTATTAGTACCTATGCCCCTACACAATTATCTTGGCACCTAATATAAAATAGTTTGTGATTGTTTATTACTTAATAATCATTTAACTAATTGTTTTTTTTGCTACTATTTTATTCATTTTGAGTATTTACATATTTTATACAAGTGTGGTTTCTCCACCTTTATCATTTAAAATTATCTGTCTCAGCTTGAACATTTTAGTTTTAATGTTTCAAAACTTTTGATGTTTGTCTATATTTTAAATTTGAATTTGAATCGTTTTTGAACCATCACAAGATTAACAACAGTAACCGAGGTGACGTGGCATCATTAGCATGGAGTTACTGTAGTTTAATTATCCGAGCGTCACAATTCTCCTCCACTACAAGAAATCTCGTCCCGAGATTTAAGAGGGGGTAAGGGGGGAGGATAGGTTATGAAATTCTAACGATTCTTCTCGGTCTTGGCTGCTCTTCTCGAAGAAGTTAATCCCTTTCGTTGATGCCTTCAATTCTTTATTCCAATGCATCATGACGAAGTTGTCGTCCTTTCTTCAGGAACTCCATCGTACTTATGAAATAATAAGGGGGGTATACCGGGAGAACGGATCTCTGCAAGGTTGACTATCTGGTAGCTAACATCGGGGAAGGTGGCGGAAAGTAACTCTAGAACTGAAACTTTAAGAAAATATCGAGAGTAAAGTAAGGAGGTACCACGAGAAGTCTCAAGCGGGTAGGCAATCGTTCGATGGCCTAATTAGAAGGTGAAAGGGGTTCACAGCAACGAGACAAGTATTGCGTCTGATACCAGAATAGATCACTAGGCAGGTGGCCCGTGAATTACATATGAAATCAAGTGCGAGGAATAACTTTGACAAATAGGGTGTACAGGAGAGTCAGGTTTTGATCCTGAGGAACTGTGGGTTATGGGCCCACCATGTGAGTTAACGGTAGGAAGGGCGGTGGTATTTTGCATAGTCATGATAACAAGGCATGTTAGAGGGTAGCCTGTCAGTTATGTCAGCAACAACGTCGGTACCAAGGGAGAGGGACGAAGAGAACCCTTTTTCCTGCTCGTTGAACGAGGCGGACCATTAGGCAAAGTTCTCGTCCATTGGTGGATACCGGAATGTCATCAACAATAGTAACAGGGTCTTATTAACAGAGTTGTACAATGAGGTGCTTAACTAAGTAGTGAATTATCACTGCTTAGTTAAGTCAGGTTACAAGAAAGGTTAATCAAAACAATGGAAAGGAAAAGTGATTAGTGTACTAATCAGAACAATTGGAAAGAAAATGTGTTTAGACACATATTTCAAGGGTATATCCTTCCCAAGGACAAGTAGAGCATGATATCCATGACATGATATAAAGTTGAAAACCCTTTAGGTAAAGGGAGAGAAATTTCATGCCATTACCCATACAACGGTGTTTCGATAATTGATAAAGAAAATTTAGCATTGTGCTTCAAATGTTTTTATTGAAATTGGAAGTGCCACAGACATGCTTCGAGATAGCATTGACATGGTCTTCAGTTGAAGATCAGACTTTGGAAACACAAAGGATCCATCAGGAATAACTTGTAGAATAAGTCTTACAATTTCCTCATGGGAGAATGGATAACCTTGCTGACAAGGAATCTATAACAACGGGGCCTCGGGCCAGGTGTGCTAGGCACGACATCACCTTACCGGGTCATATAAAGACCAATGTTATAACTCTTTGAAATATGTTCCAACCATCATATCTGACCGAGATTCAGATCTGATTGTTGTCAGGATAACTTAGACTTAGGATACCTGAGAAGAGAAGGTGCATCACAAATTGACGGAATGACATTGTAAAGTTCTCGGCAAATGAACCATGTAAGCGAGTTCCAAAACAAGAGTTCATCATTAAACCAAGGAGAGGATGAGGGGGTGGCTGATGGACTCAGTGACAATTCCTCGAGATTTCGAAAAAGATGGATTTCCACAATTATGTGAACAAGGAGATAACATTAGTCAGATCAAATGATATAATGATGTATGCTCGAGGAAAACATACACAATTAAACATTGGTTGAAAAGGTGCAGCCGAAATGTGGGCTTAGGTAGTACGATCAATGTTCGAAAGATGGTTCAATAAGCAATAGACTTAGAATGAAACTATCGACCATCAACGTCAAAGCAATAGGGTTGCTAGAAGTTTTAAAATTTACACATCTTAGGCCATTTGTCGGCGTTCCGGTTAGAAACAACACGGGGACAAGAAAAGACAGAGATGGCGAGAATTGTTACTATATCAAGAATTTTTAAGAGGTGGAGCAGTCCTCACTACATTCTTGTCATAAAACATGGTAATACTCCATGGTAGAACATAACATAAGTTAGATAGCAAGGATCTCAAGGTACAACACAAAACAAGAACAAGTTTTGTGTTGGAGGGAATGCAATAATGTTGTTGATGATAACCCGAATCATCGAGGGCAAAGGATGGTATTTCTCATCAAGAATTTGATAGATATCTTGGAAGACCTCAGAATGTTGATGATGATCCCGACTCATTTGTCGAGAGGTTTCGAGAAGATGTAACTGATCTGCAATGACATCAAGTCAACCGAATGATGAAGCAAAAGTTATTGGAACCATGGGTACGACACAAACTTGAAATCAAGTTTGTTGTTCAAGGAGAAATGGTATGACGAGAAAGATCGACGTAAGACTAGCTCACCGTCGAATTTTGTGCTCTGTGAAGAAGAACCAGGTAGCACAGTTAAATTTAGCACGATGATGATGTAGCCGAACAGGCTAGGAATGACATGACGGAGTATTAAACTTCTCAACAACAAGGTACTAGGAGTACTGAATTGCAGTGCGGATTCGATTCAATTCTCGGAGTCCTCGGTTGATGACAACCCAGAACCATTGGAGTGACTATGACAAGGAAAGGTACTACATCAAAAATTCATAAGATGTAGTGCGATGGCATTATATCCTCGAGATACCAGGGGTAGTACTCGAAGGCAGATCAAAATAGAGGTGGCGGAGATGTATTGATCAGTAAAAGGCAAGTACTTTAACTTGCACGAGAAATGGTATTTAAAAGGAGAAGATGGTCGGAACCACGATTGCAAAAGGCCAGATCCCAGATATAAGATGAACTTATACCAAAGGAATAATTCATTTAAGAGAAGCTTTCATGATAAGATCTACATCGTGTCTATGGGCATGAACACAAAGTTCAAGGTCGACTCCCACTTCTCCAATGCATAACCTTTCATTCATCCCTCATATTCCAAAAATGACATTAGTTGTTGAATGTTTTACCTGGTGCAATACCAGATAAATAAGCCCTGTGAAATCCTTCGGGTTTACACAGATTAGGGAAGGCATTGGTTCAACCCGTCAGGGCATCATGGAAACATATACCACAAGCTTCAATAGTAAATACCACAAGCTCGAAATCAGGGCATGGTTGGTCAATCAGAGGATAGGATTTACAAATGGAGAAAGAACTTCCAAAGCAATTGAATATGAAGGACGCTATCGGATAAAGTCCAACAAAGGATCTGCCGGTCCATAACAGAGCTGATGTGAGCATCGGCACACAACCAGAGGAAGTAACATTGCAAAGGCATTGGATTTATGGCAACAACTAACTAACCCAGAGGTCAAATGCAAAGGAATTTATGATTTTCAATCAAGGGATCAGAAGCAATGTTCTGATTAGGGATGGATAAGTAGAATAGCCTTAGGGGTACAAGCGACGGCATTTGGATTTGTTGAGAGCCAACTCATGTTTAAAATGACGTCTGAGCCGGAAAGATAATTTAAAAGGATCAACTGATGATTGCGTGCATTCGCACTCATGTTGAATCAAAAGGATCAAAATGACGGTGCCTAAGGATACTAACGAATTTTGCCAGACATATGGAAAGCATCCATAATGCAAGCAGACAAGTATTTGTAGAGCAATAAGGCTGCAAGGATTTTCGAAGGATTTAATAGTATTTCAAAGACTTATGTGAAACACATGAATAACTGGGGGATGAGTGGATACTCGATAAGTGCGAGAATTATCCGTAGGGGTATTCAGGTGACAAGAACAGCAAGGCAGTAAGCTCAAAGGATTATCGAAGCAACGACGAGTATTTTGGGGTATCTTGTAATAACAAGACCAACTAGGGATGAATGTAAGAATAACAACTGCAAGTAGTTATCCATAAGGGTTGACAGTGGAAGGGGAATTGCAAAACGCGATGAACACAAGTTCTCGGGTTAACAGCGGGGTGTATCTTCGGGGTCTTCGCGTGCAGCAGATGATCATCAGTAATACGGGGCTCTCCGGGTGAAAGTGATAACGAGATCCTAATGTTAGATTTTAGCAAAATCATTTAACCCGAATAGAAGAGAGATCAGAATCCCAGAGTATAGACGAGGAGTAAAAGATCCTAATACCACCCAATGGCGACGTGGGCCTATGGGCCGCACAGCCATGTTAGTAAAAGTTTTGCAATGTCTAGACTCGACTTCGGCCAAGGAGTGTGGAAGGGGGATTCCTACAGGCAGTCGGCTCTGATACCTACTTGTGACGCCCCCGATTCAATCGTACACTAATCATGCACACAAAAGTGTACGATCAAGATCAGGGACTCACGGGAAGATATCACAACACAACTCTACAAATAAAATAAGTCATACAAGCATCATAATACAAGCCAGGGGCCTCGAGGGCTCGAATACAAGTGCTCGATCATAGACGAGTCAGCGGAAGCAAAAATATCTGAGTACAGACATAAGTTAAATAAGTTTGCCTTAAGAAGGCTAGCACAAACTCGGATACAGATCGAACGAGGCGCAGGCCTCCTGCATGGATCCTCCTAACTACTCCTGGTCGTTGTCAGCGGGCTGCACGTAGTAGTAGGCACCTCCAGTGTAGTAGTCGTCATCGACGGTGGCGTCTGGCTCCTGGGCTCCATCGTCTGATTGCAGCAATCGGGTAGAGAGATGGGGAAAAGGGGAAACAAGGCAACCGTGAGTACTCATCCAAAGTACTCGCAAGCAAGGAGCTACACTACATATGCATGGGTATATGTGTAAAGGGCCATATCAGTGGACTGAACTGCAGAATGCCAGAATAAGAGGGGGATAGCTAGTCTTATCGAAGACTACGCTTCTGGTCGCCTCCGTCTTGCAGCATATAGAAGAGAGTAGACTGAAGTCCTCCAAGTAGCATCGCATAGCATAATCCTACCCGGCGATCCCCTCCTCGATGCCCTGTTAGAGAGCGATCACCGGGTTGTATCTGGCACTTGGAAGGGTGTGTTTTATTAAGTATTCGGTGCTAGTTGTCATAAGGTCAAGGTACAACTCTGGGTCGTCCTTTTACCGAGGGACACGGCTATTCGAATGATTATCTTCCCTGCAGGGGTGCACCACATAACCCAACACGCTTGATCCCATTTGGCCGGACACACTTTCCTTGGTCATGCCCGGCCTTGGAAGATCAACACGCCGCAGCCCCACCTAGGCACAACAGAGCGGTCAGCACGCCGGTCTAAACCTATGCGCGCAGGGGTCTGGGCCCATCGCCCTGAGCACACCTGCACGTTGCGAACGCGGCCGGAAGCAGGTCTAGTGGCATTCCGGTCCAATCCGGCGCGCGCCACTCAGTCGCTGACGTCAAGAAGTGATTCGGCTGATACCACGACGCCGAGTGCCCATATCTTTCCCGCGTAGTTGGTTAGTGCGTATAGACCAAATGGCCAGACTCAGATCAAATACCCAGATCTCGTTAAGCGTGTTAAGTATCCGCGAACGCCAACAGGGCCAGGCTCACCTCTCACCCAGGTAGCCCCGAACTGCCCTGCCGCTCCGCCACAAAGATCCACACAGAGGGCCGTCAGGACAAAGGTCCTTTCAGCCCCCAATCCGTGAATCACTCACGGGTACTCCTCGAGCCAACCCAACTTTGGTCACCACATGTATCATGTTTAAAGTATAGTATATATCCATGATCACCTCCCGAGGTGATCACAGCCCAGTAGTATAGCATGGCAGACGGACAAGAGTGTAGGGCCACTGATGGGACACTAGCATCCTATACTAAGCAGTAGGATAACAGGTAAAGGTAACAACAGTAGTAGCAAGGACAGGCTATGCAGCAGTATAGGATTAACTGAAAGCAGTAACATGCTACACTACTCTAATGCAAGCAGTATAGATCAGAGTAGGCAATATCTGGTGATCAAGGGGGGGCTTGCCTGGTTGCTCTAGCAAGAGAGAGGGGTCGTCAACTCCGTAGTCGTACTGGGTAGCAGCGGCGTCGGTCTCGGTGTCTAGCGGAAGAAGAGGGGGGAAGAAACAATGAATACAATGCAAACAGATGCATAACGATGCATGACAAGACAAGTAACGGTGCTAGGGGTGCCCTAACGCGGTATGAGGTGATACCGGTGAAGGGGGAAACATCCGGGAAAGTATCCCCGTCGTTTCGCGTTTTCGGGCAGAGGAGCCGGAGGGGGAAAGTTGCGAGTTCGATAGGTTAGGGGGTGAGGAGGACGAACGGGTTGCGTATCCGGAATCGTCTCGCCGTTCTGAGGAACTTTCATGTAGAAAGTATTTTCATCTAAGCTACAGTTTATTTGATATTAATTTTTAAAGTTTTAAATCATTTTTCTAAATTTATTTTATTATTTAAACCGAACATTATCCAGAACAAGAAAGGTGATGTCAGCATGACATCACCATGACGTCAGCAGGTCAAACCCGGCTGACCAGAGTCAAATCCGGACTATGGGTCCAGTGAGACCCACCTGCCATAGACTAACATGTTGATGAGGGTTTAGTTAAGCAGGTTTAATTAAGTTTAATTAATGGATTAGGTTAATTAAACACAATTAATTAAGTTACTTCTTTTAGTTAGTTAATTAATTAATATTTGTATTAATTATTATTTTTAATTCCTTTTTATATATGTTTCATTTAATCGTTCCAGGGGGTTGGCCCCACATGTCATTGGCCCTAGGGGCCCTAGTGGGTTCGGATGCCAGCGGGCGCGGGCGTAGAGCGCAGGCGCCCAGCCCGTTTGGGTGCTGTAGGCGCTGCGGTGTTGGGCGATGCCTGGATGCAGGGGCACGGCGAGGCGGCAGGCGGGCGGGGCAGTAGGCAGAGGAAGGGGCCGGCGGCAGCGTGAGCGAAGGGTAGGAAACAGCAGCAACAACGGTGGTTGCGGGTCGCGGCGAGCCGCAGTGAAGAGCATGGCGCGGACGGCGCTGTGCAGAGCAGCAGCAGGGGAGATCCGCTGCGAGCAGCTCAGGCGGGAGGCCACGGGCATGACGAGCGCATGCGCACGAGGCGGCGGCGGCTGTAGGTGGAAGGGCGCGGCTAGTGTGGAGGGGTTGCGACCAGGGGAGAGCGGGGGTTGGCGTGGCGGCAGGGCTAGCGTGCGCGGTCAGGGTGTGTCCTGGCCGAAGTGAGTATGACAGGAGCACAGCAGAGCAGAGAAGGGGGAGAGGAAGTCGAGGCTCACCGAGCCCTGTAGTTGAGCAAGGTGGGCTCGGGGAGGAGTCGAGGTCGGTCGCCGGCGACGTGGCTGCGGCGAGGTAGCGTCGGGCAGTGGTCGATGTCGAGCGCTGATGGGGTCGAGGCGCGGCATCGGGGCGGCCTTGGTCGATCCGGCCATGGAGGTAGACTGCGGGGATGAGGAGGCATCGGCGACAACGGTGGGGCGTGGCGACATGGGTCCGGCAGCGGCTGATCGATCCCCCCAGATCCAATCGGGGCCAGAGGGGAGAAGTGGATCGAGGGAGTGGGGAAGTGGGGCGACCGGTGGGTTAGGGTTTCGGTCGTGTACGGGGGGGGGGGGGAATAGGCCATATAGGCCAGGGGTATTGGGGTGGGCCGGCTGGCTGCTAGGTGGGCCGAGAGGCCCAGGGAGAGGGGAGGGGTTTCTCTTTTGTTTTAGTTTAGTTATTACTGTTTTCTATTTTCTATTATATTTCATTTCTTATTTTATTTTTTTGTTTTTTATATTTCTGTTTTTATGAAATACCCAAGTTGTACCTAAAATATTATTAATACCTATGCCCCTACACAATTATCTTGGCACCTAATATAAAATAGTTTGTAATTTTTTATTACTTAATAATCATTTAACTAATTGTCTTTTTTGCTACTATTTTATTCATTTTGAGTATTTACATATTTTATACAAGTGTGGTTTCTCCACCTTTATCATTTAAAATTATCTGTCTCAGCTTGAACATTTTAGTTTTAATGTTTCAAAACTTTTGATGTTTGTCTATATTTTAAATTTGAATTTGAATCATTTTTGAACCATCACAAGATTAACAACAGTAACCGAGGTGACGTGGCATCATTAGCATAGAGTTACTGTAGCTTAATTATCCGAGCGTCACAATGTTGATGGAGATTGACCCCCTCCCGATGATAGGATCGTTGGTGATGACGATGGCGATGATTTCCCCCTCGCGGAGGGAAGTTTCCCTGGCAGAACAGCTCCGCCGGAGCCCTAGATTGGTTCCACCAACGTTCCGCCTCGTGGCGGCGGAGTTTCTTCCCGAAAGCTTGCTTATGATTTTTTTTCCAGGGTAAAAGACTTCAAAAAGCAGAAGATGGGCACCGGAGGCTGATACGTCTCCAACGTATCTATAATTTTTGATTACTCCATGCTATATTATCTACTGTTTGGGTAAATATTGGGCTTTATTAGCCACTTTTATATTATTTTTGGGACTAACCTATTAACCAGAGGCCCAGCCTAGATTTGCTGTTTTTCCCTATTTCAGTGTTTCGAAGAAAAGGAATATCAAACGGAGTCGAAATGGAACGAAATCAACTGGAGAAGTTATTTTTGAAGGAAAGCTACCGGATGGACTTGGACCCCACGTCAGGAGCAAAGGGAGGTGCCCATGAGGGTGGGGCGCGCCCACCCCCCTAGGGCGCGCCCCGGGCCTCGTGGGGCCCCTAAAGCTCCACTAGCGTACTTCCTACACCCATATATACCTACGTACCCTAAAACTTCCAGAACGGAGAATAGATCGAGAGTTCCGCCGCCGCAAGCCTCTGTAGCCACCAAAAGTCAATTGGGACCCTGTTCTGGCACCCTGCCGGAGGGGGGAACCCTCACCGGTGGCCATCTTCAGCATCCCGGCGCTCTCCATGACGAGGAGGGAGTAGTTCACCCTCGGGGCTGAGGGTATGTACCAGTAGCTATGTGTTTGATCTCTCTCTCTCTCGTGTTCTTGATTTGGCAGGATCTTGATGTATCATGAGCTTTGCTATTATAGTTGGATCTTGTGTTTCTTCTCCCCCTCTTCTCTCTTGTAATGGATTGAGTTTTCCCCTTGAAGTAATCTTATCGGATTGAGTCTTTAAAGACTTGAGAACACTTGATGTATGTCTTGTCGTGCGTATCTATGGTGACAATGGGATATCATGTGATTCACTTGATGTATGTTTTGGTGGTCAACTTGCGGGTTCCACCCATGAACCCATGCATAGGGGTTGGCACACGTTTTCGTCGTGATTCTCCGGTAGAAACTTTGGGGCACTCTTTGAGGTCCTATGTGTTGGTTAAATAGATGAATCTGAGATTGTGTGATGCATATTGTATAATCATACCCACGGATACTTGAGGTGACATTGGAGTATCTAGGTGACATTAGGGTTTTGGTTGATTTGTGTCTTATGGTGTTATTCTAGTACGAACTCTAGGGCTGTTTGTGACACTTATAGGAATAGCCCAATGGATTGATTGGAAAGAATAACTTTGAGGTGGTTTCGTACCCTACCATAATCTCTTCGTTTGTTCTCCGCTATTAGTGACTTTGGAGTGACTCTTTGTTGCATGTTGAGGGATAGTTATATGATCCAATTATATTATTATTGTTGAGAGAACTTGCACTAGTGAAAGTATGAACCCTAGGCCTTGTTTCAACTCATTGCAATACCATTTATGCTCACTTTTACCGCTTGTTACCTTGCTGTTTTTATATTTTCAGTTTACAAAAACCTATATCTACCATCCATATTATACTTGTATCACCATATCTTCGCCGAACTAGTGCACCTATACAATTTACCATTGTATTGGGTGTGTTGGGGACACAAGAGACTCTTTTTATTTGGTTACAGGGTTGCTTGAGAGAGACCATCTTCATCCTACGCCTCCTACGGATTGATAAACCTTAGGTCATCCACTTGAGGGAAATTTGCTACTGTCCTACAAACCTCTGCACTTGGAGGCCCAACAACGTCTACAAGAAGAAGGTTGTGTAGTAGACATCAAGCTCTTTTCTGGCGCCGTTGCCGGGGAGGTTAGTGCTTGAAGGTATATCTTTAGATATTGTAATCGAATCTTTTTTGTTTCTTGTTTTAGCACTAGTTTAGTTCATAAAAGAAAACTACCAAAAAATGGAATTGAGTTTGTCTCATACGCTTTATCTTTTTAATATCTTTCGTGAGTATGATGGAAAGGAAAATTGTGCCAAAGCATTAGAAGAAGAATGCATTAGAATGTTTGGCACTAAATATTTATATGATGAGCATGATCGCAATGTTTTTAGTATGAATTCCTTGAATATCCATGATGCTAATGATATGCAAAGTCACAAGCTTGGGGAAGCTATGTTTGATGAAGATGATATTTTTTGTCCCCCAAGCTTTGATGAGCAAATTTACTATCATGAAAGCATGCCTCCTATCTATGATGATTATTGTGATGACACGTATGCTATAAAGAATAATGATAACCATGAAACTTGTCATCTTGATCTTAATTTTCAATCACATGATAGTTATTTTGTTGAGTTTGCTCCCGCTACTATTGATGAGAATAAATTTGCTTACGTGGAGAGTAGGAAAATTTCTATGCTGGTAGATCATGAAAAGAATGCTTTAGGTGCTGGTTATATTATTGAATTCATTCATTATGATACTGAAAATTATTATGAGAGAGGATCATATGCTTCTACATATTGCAATAATATCAAGTTTCCTCTCTATGTGCTTAAAATCTTGAAGTTATGCTTGTTTTACCTTCCTATGCAAGTTGATTCTTGTTCCCATAAGTTGTTTGCTCACAATATCCCTATGCATAGGAAGTGGGATAGACTTAAATGTGCTAGTCATATTCTTCATGATGCTCTCTTTATGTTTCAATTCTCGTCTTTTATGTGAGCATCATTGAAATCATCATGCCTAGCTAGGGGCGTTAAACGATACCGCTTGTTGGGAGGCAACCCAACTTTATTTTAGTTTCTTGATTTTTGGTTCTGTTTAGGAATAAATAATCCATATAGCTTCTGTTTAGATGTTTTTTTGTGTTTTAATTAGTGTTTGTGCCAAGTAGAACCTTTGGGAAGACTTGGGTGAAGTCTTTATGATCATGCTGTAAAAAAATAGAAACTTTAGCGCTCACGAGATTAGCTAGAACTGTTTACTGGAGAGTGATATTTAGTTGATTATTTTTGCAGATGATTACTAGACAAATTCCTCAGGTCCAACAATTTATTTTAGAATTTTTGGAGTTCCAGAAGTTTGCGTTAGTTACAGATTACTACAGACTGTTCTGTTTTTGACAGATTCTGTTTTCATTGTGTTGTTTGCTTATTTTGATGAATCTATGGCTAGTAAAATAGTTTATAAACCATAGAGAAGTTGGAATAAAGTAGGTTTAACACCAATATAAATAAAGAATGAGTTCATTACAGTACCTTGAAGTGGTGTTTTTTTTCTTTCGCTAACGGAGCTTTCGAGTTTTCTGTTAAGTTTTGTGTTGTGAAGTTTTCAAGTTTTGGGTAAAGATTCAATGGACTATGGAATAAGGAGTGGCAAGAGCCTAAGCTTGGGGATGCCCAAGGCACCCCAAGGTAATATTCAAGGATAACCAAGCGTCTAAGCTTGGGTATGCTTCGGAAGGCATCCCCTCTTTCGTCTTCGTTCATCGGTAACTTTACTGGAGCTATATTTTTATTCACCACATGATATGTGTTTTGCTTGTAGCGTCATTTTATTTTCTTTAGCTTTGCTTGCTGTTTGAATAAAATACCAAGATCTGAAATTCTTAAATGTTAGAGAGTCTTCACATAGTTACATAATTATTAAACTACTCATTGATCTTGACTCATATCTTTTGGACTAGTTTGTTGTTTGCTCTAGTGCTTCACTTATATCTTTTAGAGCATGGTGGCAGTTTTATTTTTAAGAAATATATGAACGATCATGCTTCACTTATATTATTTTGAGAGTCTTAAATAGCATGGTAATTTGCTTAATAATCCTAATATGCTTGGTATTCAAGATTTGTAAAACTTTCTTTTGAGTGTGTTGAATACTAAGAAAAGTTTGATGCTTGATAATTATTTTGAGATATGAAGATGGTGATATTAGAGTCATGCTAGTTGAGTAGTTGTGAATTTGAGAAATACTTGTGTTAAAGTTTGTGATTCCCGTAGCATGCACGTATGGTGAACCGTTATGTGATGAAGTCGGAGCATGATTTATTTATTGATTGTCTTCCTTATGAGTGGCGGTCGGGGACAAGCGATGGTCTTTTCCTACCAATCTATCCCCCTAGGAGCATGCGTGTAATACTTTGCTTTGATAACTTGTAGATTTTTGCAACAAGTATATGAGTTCTTTATGACTAATGATGAGTCCATGGATTATACGCACTCTTTTTCCTTCCACCTTTGCTAGCCTCTCTAATACCGCGCACTTTTCGCCGGTATATTACACCCACCATATACCTTCCTCAAAACAGCCACCATACCTACCTATCATGGCATTTCCATAGCCATTCCAAGATATATTGCCATGCAACTTTCCACCGTTCCGTTTATTATGACACGCTCCATCATTGTCATATTGCTATCATGATCATGTAGTTGATATCGTATTTGTGGCAAAGCCACCGTTCATAATTCTTTCATACATGTCACTCTTGATTCATTGCATATCCCGGTACACCGCCGGAGGCATTCATATAGAGTCAAATTTTGTTCTAAGAATCGAGTTGTAATTCATGAGTTGTAAGTAAATAAAAGTGTGATGATCATCATTGTTAGAGCATTGTCCCAATGAGGAAAAGGATGATGGAGACTATGATTCCCCCACAAGTCGGGATGAGACTCCGGACAAAAAAATAAAAATAAAAAAGAGAGAAAAAAGAGGCCATAAAGAAAGAGAAAGGCCCAAATAAAAAAGAGAATAAAAAATGAGAGAAAAAGAGAGAAGGGACAATGCTACTATCCTTTTACCACACTTGTGCTTCAAAGTAGCACCATGATCTTCATGATAGAGAGTCTCCTATGTTGTCACTTTCATATACTAGTGGGAATCTTTCATTATAGAACTTGGCTTGTATATTCCAATGATGGGCTTTCTCAAATTGCCCTAGGTCTTCGTGAGCAAGCGAGTTGGATGCACACCCACTTAGTTTCTTTTGTTGAGCTTTCATATACATATAGCTCTAGTGCATCCGTTGCATGGCAATCCCTACTCACTCACATTGATATCTATTGATGGGCATCTCCATAGCCCGTTGATACGCCTAGTTGATGTGACTCCTCTTTTTGTCTTCTCCACAATTACCATTCTATTCCATATATAGTGCTATATCCATGACTCACACTCATGTATTGCGTGAAGATTGAAAAAGTTTGAGAATGTCAAAAGTATGAAACAATTGCTTGGTTTGTCATCAGGGTTGTGCATGATTTAAATACTTTGTGTGGTGAAGATAGAGCATAGCCAGACTATATGATTTTGTAGGGATAACTTTCTTTGGCCATGTTATTTTGAGAAGACATAATTGCTTTGTTAGTATGCTTGAAGTATTATTAGTTTTATGTCAATATGAACTTTTGTCTTGAATCTTTCGGATCTGAATATTCATACCACAATTAAGAAGAATTGCATTTAAATTATGCCAACTAGCATTCCACATCAAAAACTATCTTTTTTTATCATTTACCTACTCGAGGATGAGCAGGAATTAAGCTTGGGGATGCTTGATACGTCTCCAACGTATCTATAATTTTTTATTGCTCCATGCTATATTATCTACTGTTTTGGGAAATATTGGGCTTTATTATCCACTTTTATATTATTTTTGGGACTAACCTATTAACCGGAGGCCCATCCCAGATTTGCTGTTTTTTTGTCTATTTTAGTGTTTCGAAGAAAAGGGATATCAAACGGAGTCGAAACAGAACGAAATCAACTGGAGAAATTATTTTTGGAAGGAAAGCTACCGGATGGACTTGGACCCCATGTCAGGAGCAAAGAGAGGTGTCCACGAGGGTGGGGGCGTGCCGACCCCCTAGGGCGCACCCCCCCTGCCTCGTGGGGCCCCCGAAGCTCCACCGACGTACTTCCTGCACCCATATATACCTACGTACCCTAAAACTTCCAGAACGGAGAATAGATCGGGAGTTCCGCCGCCGCAAGCCTCTGTAGCCACCAAAAGTCAATTGGGACCCTGTTTCGGCACCCTGCCGAAGGGGGGAACCCTCACCGGTGGCCATCTTCATCATCCCGACGCTCTCCATGACGAGGAGGGAGTAGTTCACCCTCGGGGCTGAGGGTATGTACCAGTAGCTATCTGTTTGATCTCTCTCTCTCTCGTGTTCTTGATTTGGCACGATCTTGATGTATCGCGAGCTTTGCTATTATAGTTGGATCTTATGTTTCTTCTCCCCCTCTTCTCTCTTGTAATGGATTGAGTTTTCCCCTTGAAGTAATCTTATCGGATTGAGTCTTTAAAGACTTGAGAACACTTGATGTATGTCTTGCCGTGCGTATCTGTGGTGACAATGGGATATCACGTGATTCACTTGATGTATGTTTTGGTGATCAACTTGCGCGTTCCGCCCATGAACCTATACATAGGGGTTGGCACACGTTTTTGTCGTGATTCTCCGGTAGAAACTTTGGGGCACTCTTTGAGGTCCTATGTGTTGGTTGAATAGATGAATCTGAGATTGTGTGATGCATATCGTATAATCATACCCACGGATACTTGAGGTGACATTGGAGTATCTAGGTGACATTAGGGTTTTGGTTGATTTGTGTCTTAAGGTGTTATTCTAGTAGGAACTCTAGGGCTGTTTGTGACATTTATAGGAATAGCCCAACGGATTGATTGGAAAGAATAACTTTGAGGTGGTTTCGTACCCTACCATAATCTCTTCGTTTGTTCTCTGCTATTAGTGACTTTGGAGTGACTCTTTGTTGCATGTTGAGGGATAGTTATATGATCCAATTATGTTATTATTGTTGAGAGAACTTGCACTAGTGAAAGTATGAACCCTAGGCCTTGTTTCAACTCATTGCAATACCGTTTACACTCACTTTTACCGCTTGTTACCTTGCTGTTTTTATATTTTCAGTTTACAAAAACCTATATCTACCATCCATATTGCACTTGTATCACCATCTCTTTGCCAAACTAGTGCACCTATACAATTTACCATTGTATTGGGTGTGTTGGGGACACAAGAGACTCTTTGTTATTTGGTTGCAAGGTTGCTTCAGAGAGACCATCTTCATCCTACGCCTCCTACGGATTGATAAACCTTAGGTCATCCACTTGAGGGAAATTTGCTACTGTCCTACAAACCTCTGCACTTGGAGGCCCAACAACGTCTACAAGAAGAAGGTTCTGTAGTAGACATCAGAGGCCTGCCAGGGGGCCCACGAGGCAGGGGCGCCCAGGGGTAGGGCGCGCCCCCCACCCTCGTGGCCAGGGTGTGGGCCCCTCTGGTGGATTCTTTCGCCAGTATTTTTTATTAATTCCAAAACGTGCCTCCGTGAAGTTTCAGGACTTTTGGAGCTGTGCAGAGTAGGTCTCTAATATTTGCTCCGTTTCCAGCCCAGAATTCCAGCTGCCGGCATTCTCCCTCTTCATGTAAACCTTGTAAAATAAGAGAGAATAGGCATAACTGTTGTGACATAACATGTAATAACAGCCCATAATGCAATAAATATCGAGATAAAAGCAGGTTGCAAAATGGACGTATCACATGTCATTAATAGATAATGTGGCGAAGTTAGATAATCCTTTTTTCTAAGTGGTTGTGATTTTCCACTTTGTTTTTAGCAATTTGAACTACTCAAACATTTTTTTATAAATTCAGATGTGTGCATCATGATGATGCAGAGGCCGGGACCTTTCCCTTTTCGAAAAAATGTTCTTATTTATGTGCAAGAAACATGCAAATCAAAGAGGCCTTGAGATAGTGAATAACTCGAGCTCTATGGAGCCTCTTTTTGCAACCGAGCATAAACTCATTTTCGTTAATTATTGTAACAGAAATACATCACAATATTATCGGAGAAACAGGAGGCGGGAAAGGGGAGAAGCGAGTTGAAAGCACTATCAGCAAACCCACTATGTGTTCCTACAATCGTAACACACATCATGGGCCGAAAACCATGATTCTGTTCCAGCCAACGACACCCAACTACAGTTCACATCAAAAGAACAGAAAAACAAACTATCCAACATGAGCATGCTACGAGATCACTTATGTTGAAGAGCAGCACCAAGTAGCAACCCGATGTCAAGCTTGTGCAACATCATGGCCTCCTTGGATCGCTACGCAGATCCTCATCATTCTGGTGGCATTGATCCTAAGCATGGTGTTGTGACGCCCCCGATTCAATCGTACACTAATCATGCACGCAAATGTGTACGATCAAGATCAGGGACTCACGGGAAGATATCACAACACAACTCTACAAATAAAATAGGTCATACAAGCATCATAATACAAGCCAGGGGCCTTGAGGGCTCGAATACAAGTGCTCGATCATAGACGAGTCAGTGGAAGCAACAAAATCTGAGTACAGACATAAGTTAAACAAGTTTGCCTTAAGAAGGCTAGCACAAACTGGGATACAGATCGAACGAGGCGCAGGCCTCCTGCCTGGGATCCTCCTAACTACTCCTGGTCGTCGTTAGCGGGCTGCACGTAGTAGTAGGCACCTCCAGTGTACAAGGAGTCGTCGTCGACGGTGGCGTCTGGATCCTGGGCTCCATCGTCTGGTTGCAGCAATCGGGTAGAGAGATGGGAAAAGGGAGAAACAAGGCAACCGTGAGTACTCATCCAAAGTACTCGCAAGCAAGGAGCTACACTACATATGCATGGATATATGTGTAAGGGGCCATATCAGTGGACTGAACTGCAGAATGCCAGAGTGAGAGGGGGATATCTAATCCTGTCGAAGACTAAGCTTCTGGCAGCCTCCGTCTTGCAGCATATAGGAGAGAGTAGAATGAAGTCCTCCAAGTAGCATCGCATAGCATAATCCTACTCGGCGATCCCCTCCTTGTTGCCCTGTTAGAGAGCGATCACCGGGTTATATCTGGCACTTGGAAGGGTGTGTTTTATTAAGTATCTGGTTCTAGTTGTCATAATGTCAAGGTACAACTCCGGGTCGTCCTTTTACCGAGGGACACGGCTATTTGAATAGATAAACTTCCCTGCAGGGGTGCACCACATAGCCCAACACGCTTGATCCCATTTGGCCGGACACACTTTCCTGGGTCATGCCCGGCCGCGGAAGATCAACACGTCGCAGCCCCACCTAGGCACAACAGAGAGGTCAGCACGCCGGTCTAAACCTAAGCGCGCAGGGGTCTGGGCCCATCGCCCTGAGCACACATGCACGTTGCGTACGCGGCCGGAGAGCAGACCTAGCAACCTCCATTTCAAAGGAAATCACGTTACGCGGTCCAACCCGACGCACGTCGCTCAGCCGCTGACGTCACGAAGGCTTCGGCTGATACCACGACGTCGGGATACCCATAACTACTCCCGCGTAGGTGGTTAGTGCATATAGACCAAATGGCCAGACTCAGATCAAATACCCAGATCTCGTTAAGCGTGTTAAGTATCCGCGAACGCCGACCAGGGCCAGGCCCACCTCTCTCCTAGGTGGCCTCAAACCTGCCCTGTCACTCCGCCACTAAGTAACATTCGGGGGCCGTCGGGAACCCAGGCCCACCACTACCTGGGTGGACCACCTGCCCCTTCAGCCCCCAACTCCGAACAGTATCACAGGTAATGTAACAGTGTAAAGTATATAGTATATGCCCGCAATCACTTCCCGAAGTGATCATGGCCCAGTAGTATAGCATGGCAGACGGACAAGAGTGTAGGGCCACTAATGGAACACAAGCATCCTATACTAAGAAGTAGGATTGCAGGTAAAGGTATCAACAGCAGTATCAAAGACAGGCTATGCATCAGGATAGGAATAACGAAAGCAGTAACATGCTACACTACTCTAATGCAAGCAGTATAGAGGAGAGTAGGCGATATCTGGTGATCAAGGGGGGGGGGCTTGCCTGGTTGCTCAGACAAGAAGGAGGGTCGTCGTCGACGTAGTCGATCACAGGGGCATCAGCGGCAGTCTCGGGGTCTACCAGAAAAGTAACGGAGGGGGAACACAATAAATAACAGAGCAACCAAAGCATAACATGACAAACGTGGTGCTAGAGGTGATCTAACGCAGGGATAGGTGATACCGGCGAAGGGGAGAAACATCCGGGAAAGTATTCCCGGTGTTTCGCGTTTTCGGACAGATGAACCGGAGGGGGAAAGTTGCGGTTCGCTATGCTAGGGATGTGTGGCGGACGAACGGGTTGCGTATCTGGATTCATCTCGTCGTTCTGAGCAACTTTCATGTACAGAACATTTTCATCCGAGTTACGGTTTATTTTATATTATTTTCCAAAGTTTTAATAATATTCTGAAATTATTATTTATTCGAAATTAAATAGCTAAATGCTAGGTGCACCCAGATCTGCGTACATAGAAGAGTACCAGAGGCTGACAGGTGGGCCGGGGGTTTCCTGTTGACCAGTCAACGTTTGACTAGTCAACAAGGGGTGGGGCCCCCTGTCATTGGCTGTTACACTAACTAACTAGTTAATTCAGTCTAATTAGGTTATTAGGGTAAGAGATTTTAATTAGTTTAATTGAACCTAATTAATTAATGTAATTAACTAATTAATTAATTAATATTTTTATTTACTTATTATCTTTTTTTAATGGGTCGGCCCCATGTGCAGTGGCTAAGGCCACGGTTTGGTGGCTGGGAACGCACACGGGCGCTCCCAGCGCGACGCCGGCGGCGACGACCTCGTCCAGGAGAAGCAACGCAGGGGCGGATGAGGCCCCCAGAGGACGGCGAGGCCAGTCCGGCCAGGAAGTCGGGGCGAGGCCCGGAGCAGTAGGGGATTGGGGGCGAGTGCGTGCAGGCGCGACTCCTCGCAGGGCCATGGCGAGCGTGATACGGCGCTCTGCGCGTGTGGCCAGGGAGCGCGAGCGTGCGTACGGGCGGCGCAGGGTACGGGGAAACGGCGGTCGTGGTGACCGCGAGGGGAAAAAAGGGGCAGAGCGGAGGCGGAGTTGGGCAGCACGGCAGGCCACAGTGGGCGGCCACAGCGGGGCAAAAGATGTCGTGGCGGCCGGCAGGGGCGCCGGTGACGAGCCCTGGTGGCGGCGGGGATCGGACTATATTGGGCGCGTGGCTACGGGACTCGAGGAAGGGAGTGGAGAGGTCGCGAGGGACTGGGGGCTCACAGAGAGTGTCGTGGGTGTCTCGGTGAGGCCGGAGGTGGGCGAGGTCGAGCGGATCGACCGACGAAGTGTGGCGGCCGTGGGGGAGTGGAAGGCGATGGATCCGGCATCGTGGGGCTCTCCGGCTTGGCTTGATGGGCGAAGAAGAAGCGGCGGCCGTTCTTCGAGGTGTTTGGGCACGGCAGGAAGGGTGAGGCGTGCGGCGAGGCGTGCGGCACTGGGGGGCGCCGGAGTCCGGGCGCGGGGCGGCGCGCGTTGGTCGGGGCGGTGGTCTCCTCCCGATCCAATCGGGAGAGAGGGGGAAAGGGGGATATTTTGCGGGGGAGTGGGGGTGTGTCGGTGTGTACTGGGTGAGTGGGGGGAGATCATGGAGTGCGAGTGGGCCTTGGCCCAGTTGGGCAGGCCAGCTGGGCCGGAGCCTAGTGGGGGGTCCTTTTCTATTTTTGTTTTGTTATTTTGTTTTCTGTTTTTTTGTATTTTCTTTTTGTTATTTATTTTCTACCCTATTTTATTTCATTTTAAATCATTTAGTCATTTTATAAAAATGTGTTCACTTTACTATAATTATCCTTGTAATAATCGGCACCCACCGAACATTTTTGTTTCAATTTTGAAAATTGTTGTTGTTTGACATATTTAGAATTTAAATTTTGAAACGGCTTCGAATCATTGCGAGGTTAGCAACAGTAACCGAGGTGACGTGGCGTGATTATCGTGGGATTACTGTAGCATGATTATCCGGGCGTCACAATTCTCCCCCACTACAAGAAATCTCGTCCCGAGATTTAAGAGGTGAAGTGAGGGGGAAGGGATTTGGTTACGAAATTCTAACAAGCCTTCTCGGTCTTGGTTGCTCTTCTTTAAGTGGTCGATCCATAATGTTGATGTCTTCATACCTCGGCTTCAGGTCATCATGATGAAGTCGTCATCCTTTCTTCGGAGTCTTCATTGTACGTATGAAGGACAAGGGGTAACTTCGGAAAAACGGACCGTTGAAAGGTCGACTATCTGGTTGATAACATCGAGGAAGGTGGCGGAAGGTAACTCTCGAGATGAAACTTAAGAGATTATCGAGAGCAAAGTAAGAAAGTACCATGAGAAGTTTCAAGTGGGTAGGCAATCACTCGAAGCCCAAAACAAAGTGTAAAGGGGGTTCAAAGCATCAAGTTTAAGTATTGCATCTGATACCGGAACAGATCACTAGGAAGGCGGCTCATGAAGTATACACGAAGCCAAGCGTGAGTATTAACTTTGGGAACATGGGTGTACAGGAGAGTCAGGTTTCGATCCTGGGACATGTGGGTTATGGGCCCACCATGTGGGTGAAAAGTAGGAAGGGCGATAACGTCTTGCATGATCATGTAAGCAAGGCATGTCAGAGGATATCCTGTCAGTTATGTCGGCAACAACATCGGTACCAAGGGCGAGGGACGAAGAGAACCATTTTCCTGCTCGTTGAAACGAGGCGGACCAATAGGCAAAGTTCTCGTCCATCGGTGGTCACCGGAATGTCATCAACAATAGTAACAGGGTCTTACTGACATAGGTGTACATCAAGGTGTTTACATAAGCAGTGAGTTATTACTGCTTAGATCATATAGATCACAAGAAAGGTTAAACAAAAACAATGGAGAGGAAAGAGGTGATCATCCGATTAAGCAGTACAATGGACAGGGAAACGTGTTTAAACACATTATTCAGAGGTATATCCTTCATAAGGAGAAGCAGAGCATGATATCCATGACAGGATATAACATAGAAATCCATTTAGGTAATGGGAGAGGAAGTTCATGACATTACCCAATCAATGATGTTTGGGGTAATTAATAAAGAAATTTTTGCCTTGTGCTTCAAATGTTCTTATTGAAAATCGGAGTACCACATACATGCTTCGAGATAGCGTTGACATGGTCTTTAAGCAAAGGTCAGACTTTGGAAACACAAAGGATTCATCGGAAACAACTTATAGGATAAGTCTTACAATTTCCTCATGGAAGAATGGATAACCTTGCTGAAAGGGAATCTATAACAATAGGTCTCCCGGCCAGGTGTGTTGGGCATGCCATCACCTTACCGGGTCATAAAAGACCAGTGTTATAACTCTTGGAAAAATGTTCCAACCATCATATCTGACCGAGATTCAGATCTGATCAGTGTTAGGATACCTTAGACTCAGGATGCCTGAGAAGAAAAGGTGCAACACAAATTGTCAAGATGACATTGTAAGATTCTCGGGAATTGAACTGTGGAAGCAAGTTCTGAATCATGAGTTCATTATTAAATCAAGGATAGAATGAGGAGGTGGCCGATGAACGCAGCGACAATTCATCAAGATTTCCAAAAGATGGATTTCCACAATTATGTGAACAAGGAAATATCATTTGTCGGATCAATGATATAATGATGTATGCTCGAGGGAAACATACTCAACTGAACAATGATAGAAGGGTGCACCCAGGAATCCGGACTAGGTAGCACGATCAAGGTTCGAATGATGATTCAATAAGCAATAGACTTATAATGAAACTGTAGACCAATAACTTCAAAGCAATAGGGTTGCTAGAAGTTTAGAATTTACACATCACAGACCATTTGTCGGTATTCCGGTTAGAAACAACACGGAGACCAAGAAATGAACGCAAATGGCGAGAGATATTACTATATCAAGAATTCTCAAGAGGTGGTAAAATTACCACGACATTCTTGACATAAAAGGTGGTAATATTCCAAGGTAAAGAAGGACAAATGCTGGATAGCAAGGAACTCAAGGTATAACACAAAACATGAACAAGTTTGTGTTGGAGGGAAGGCAATAAAGTGGCCGATGATAACACAAATCATCGGGGGCAAGGATGGTGTTTCTCATCATGAATTCAGTTGATACCCTTGAAGAGCTCAGAATGCTGATGATTAAAATTAGCACGGTAATGATGTATCCGTTCAGGCTAGGACAGACATGGGGTATTAAACTTGTAAGCAATGAAGATCTCTAATCCTCGTTGAATCGTAGTGCAGACTCGATTCCGTTATCGGTGTCCTTGAGTGTTTCATAACTCAAAGCCCGTGAAAAATTGGAGTCCGTGAGAATGTAGTACCTGATGAAGAACTCATAAGAGGTTATGCAGTTCCATGATAATCTCGAGATACCAGGGGGGTAATGCTCGACGACAGATCAAAGTAGAGATTGGACTAGGGTATTGCTCTGCAGAAGACAAATGCTTAAACTTGCACGAGAAATGTTATTTAAAGGAGAACATGGTCGGAACCACGATTGCAAAAGGCCAGATCCCAGAGATAAGATGAACTTATACCAAGGGAATAATTAATTTAAGAAAAGCTTTAATGATAAGATCTACATCGTGTCCATGGGCACGAACACAAAGTTCAAGGTCGACTCCCACTTCTTCAATGTATAACCTTCCATTCACTTTTCGCTTTGATAAAGGCATTAGTGTTGAAAGTTTTATCTGGTGAAATACCAGATGAGTATGACTCGTGAAAACTTCCGAGTTCACACATATAAAAGGAAGGCATAGGTTCAACCCGTCAGGGTATCGTGGAAACACATACCACAAGCTTCAATAGTAATTACGACCAGCTCGAACGCAGAGCATGGTTGGCCAAGCAGATGATACAATTTACCAAGGGCATTATGTATCAGGTAAAGAACTCACAAGAATTTTGGTTGTGAAGGACATTGTCGGATAATAACCCGGCAATGGGTATGGCGATCCACAACGGGGCTGATGTGAGTATCGGTACTCAATCAAAGGAAGAAGGAATGCCATGGCATCGGGTTATAGAAACAACTGACTAATTCAAAGCTTAATGCAAAGAAACTTTATGATCTCCAAATCAAGGGATCAGAAGCATTCGTTCTGATCGAAAATGAATAAGTTCAACAGACTTGGAAGCACAAACGATCAAGGCATTGATTGGTCAAGAACCAGCTCATATCCAAATGACGTCTGACCCGGAAGGATGAATCCTAGGATTCGACTGAGTAATGCGAGCATCCTCAACATATTGAATCAACGGACTTAAAATGATAAAGACAAGGGAGGCCAATAAGATTACGAAACTTATGGGATTAACCATAATGCAAGCAAGCGAGAATTTCAAGAGCAATAGGCTGCTCGGGATTTTCGGAAGATCGAATGATATTTTGAAGTCTTTGGTGAAACACCTGAACAACTGGGAATGAGCGGATACCCGATAAGTGCGAGAATTATCCGTAGGGGTGTATATGTGGATAATGAACTGCAAGGCAATAGGCACAAAGTATTCTCGGAAAAAAAGAGAGAATTTCCGAGGTATCTTGTAATAACAAGATCAAGTGGGAATGAAGTTATGGACGACAAGTGTATGTAGCTTTACATAGGGACTTATCGGTGGTATGGAATTGCAACGGCGAAGGGCACAAAGGTCTCGGGGAAACATCGAAGAGTATTGTGAGAATCTTCTGTTGCAGCAGGCGATCATCTGGCCTGAAGGGGCTCTCCGGGAGGAAGTATTTTCGAGAACCTAAAGTTAGATTTCAGCAAAATCACTTAACCCGAATAGAAGAGAGTTCAGAGTCCCAGAGTAAAGGTCGAGGAATAAAAAGACCCTACTACCACCCAAACGGCGACGTGTGCCCGTAAGACACACAGTCGTGTTAGTAAAAGTTTTTGCAATGTCTAGACTCGACTTCGGCCAAGGAGTGTGGAAGGGGGATTCCTACAGACAGTCGGCTCTCATACCAACTTGTGACGCCCCCGATTCAATCGTACACTAATCATGCACGCAAATGTGTACGATCAAGATCAGGGACTCACGGGAAGATATCACAACACAACTCTACAAATAAAATAAGTCATACAAGCATCATAATACAAGCCAGGGGCCTCGAGGGCTCGAATACAAGTGCTCGATCATAGACGAGTCAGCGGAAGCAACAAAATCTGAGTACAGACATAAGTTAAACAAGTTTGCCTTAAGAAGGCTAGCACAAACTGGGATACAGATCGAACGAGGCACAGGCCTCCTGCCTGGGATCCTCCTAACTACTCCTGGTCGTCGTCAGCGGGCTGCACGTAGTAGTAGGCACCTCCAGTGTAGAAGGAGTCGTCGTCGACGGTGGCGTCTGGATCCTGGGCTCCATCGTATGGTTGCAGCAATCGGGTAGAGAGATGGGAAAAGGGAGAAACGAGGCAACCGTGAGTACTCATCCAAAGTACTCGCAAGCAAGGAGCTACACTACATATGCATGGATATATGTGTAAGGGGCCATATCAGTGGACTGAACTGCAGAATGCCAGAGTGAGAGGGGGATATCTAATCCTGTCGAAGACTAAGCTTCTGGCAGCCTCCGTCTTGCAGCATATAGGAGAGAGTAGAATGAAGTCCTCCAAGTAGCATCGCATAGCATAATCCTACCCGGCGATCCCCTCCTCGTTGCCCTGTTAGAGAGCGATCACCGGGTTATATCTGGCACTTGGAAGGGTGTGTTTTATTAGGTATCCGGTTCTAGTTGTCATAAGGTCAAGGTACAACTCCGGGTCGTCCTTTTACCGAGGGACACGGCTATTCGAATAGATAAGCTTCCCTGCAGGGGTGCACCACATAGCCCAACACGCTTGATCCCATTTGGCCGGACACACTTTCCTGGGTCATGCCCGGCCGCAGAAGATCAACACGTCGCAGCCCCACCTAGGCACAACAGAGAGGTCAGCACGCCGGTCTAAACCTAAGCGCGCAGGGGTCTGGGCCCATCGCCCTGAGCACACCTGCATGTTGCGTACGCAGCCGGAGAGCAGACCTAGCAACCTCCATTTCAAAGGAAGTCACGTTATGCGGTCCAACCCGGCGCGCGCCGCTCAGTCGCTGATGTCACGAAGGCTTCGGCTGATACCACGACGTCGGGATACCCAAAACTACTCCCGCGTAGGTGGTTAGTGCGTATAAACCAAATGGCCAGACTCAGATCAAATACCCAGATCTCGTTAAGCGTGTTAAGTATCCGCGAACGCCGACCAGGGCCAGGCCCACCTCTCTCCTAGGTGGTCTCAAACCTGCCCTGTCGCTCCGCCACTAAGTAACATTCGGGGGCCGTCGAGAACCCAGGCCCACCACTACCTGGGTGGAACCACCTGCCCCTTCAGCCCCCAACTCCGAACAGTATCACAGGTAATGTAACAGTGTAAAGTATATAGTATATGCCTGCGATCACTTCCCGAAGTGATCACGGCCCAATAGTATAGCATGGCAGACGGACAAGAGTGTAGGGCCACTGATGGAACACTAGCATCCTATACTAAGCAGTAGGATTGCAGGTAAAGGTATCAACAGCAGTATCAAAGACAGGCTATGCATCAGGATAGGAATAACGAAAGCAGTAACATGCTACACTACTCTAATGCAAGCAGTATAGAGGAGAGTAGGCGATATCTGGTGATCAAGGGGGGGGGCTTGCCTGGTTGCTCAGACAAGAAGGAGGGTCGCCGTCGACGTAATCGATCACAGGGGCATCAGCGGCAGTCTCGGGGTCTACCAGAAAAGTAACGGAGGGGGAACACAATAAATAACAGAGCAACCAAAGCATAACATGACAAACGTGGTGCTAGAGGTGATCTAATGCAGGGATAGGTGATACCGGCGAAGGGGAGAAACATACGGGAAAGTATTCCCGGTGTTTCGCGTTTTCGGACAGATGAACCGGAGGGGGAAAGTTGCGTGTTCGCTATGCTAGGGATGTGTGGCGGACGAACGGGTTGCGTATCCGGATTCGTCTCGTCGTTCTGAGCAACTTTCATGTACAAAACATTTTCATCCGAGTTACGGTTTATTTTATATTATTTTCCAAAGTTTTAATAATATTCTGAAATTATTATTTATTCGAAATTAAATAGCTAAATGCTTGGTGCACCCAGCTCTGCGTACATAGAAGTGTACCAGAGGCTGACAGGTGGGCCGGGGGTTTCCTGTTGACCAGTCAACGTTTGACTAGTCAACAGGGGGTGGGGCCCCGTGTCATTGGCTGTTACACTAACTAACTAGTTAATTCAGTCTAATTAGGTTATTAGGGTAAGAGATTTTAATTAGTTTAATTGAACCTAATTAATTAATGTAATTAACTAATTAATTAATTAATATTTTTATTTACTTATTATCTTTTTTTTAATGGGCCGGCCCCATGTGCAGTGGCTAAGGCCACGGTTTGGTGGCTGGGAACGCACACGGGCGCTCCCAGCGCGACGCCGGCGGCGACGACCTCGGCCAGGAGAAGCAACGCAGGGGCGGATGAGGCCCCTAGAGGCCGGCGAGGCTAGTCCGGCCAGGAAGTCGGGGCGAGGCCCGGAGCAGTAGCGGATTGGGGGCGAGTGCGTGCAGGCGCGACTCCTCGCAGGGCCATGGCGAGCGTGACACGGCGCTCCGCGCGTGTGTCCTGGGAGCGCGAGCGTGCGTCCGGGCGGCGCAGGGTACGGGGAACGGCGGTCGTGGTGACCGCGAGGGGAAAAAAGGGGCAGAGGGGAGGCGGAGTTGGGCAGCACGGCAGGCCACAGTGGGCGGCCGCAGCAGGGCAAAAGATGTCGTGGCGGCCGGCAGGGGCGCCGGTGACGAGCCCTGGTGGCGGCGGGGATCGGACTATATTGGGCGCGTGGCTACGGGACTCGAGGAAGGGAGTGGAGAGGTCGCGAGGGACCGGGGGCTCACAGAGAGTGTCGTGGGCGTCTTGGTGAGGCCGGAGGTGGGCGAGGTCGAGCAGATCGACCGGCGAAGTGTGGCGGCCGTGGCGGAGTGGAAGGCGATGGATCCGGCATCGTGGGGCTCTCCGGCTTGGCTTGATGGGCGAAGAAGAAGCGGCAGCCGTTCTTCGAGGTGTTTGGGCACGGCAGGAAGGGCGAGGCGTGCGGCGAGGCGTGCGGCACTGGGGGGGCGCCGGAGTCCGGGCGCGGGGCGACGCGCGTTGGTCGGGGCGTGGTCTCCTCCCGATCCAATCGGGAGAGAGGGGGAAAGGGGATATTTTGCGGGGGAGTGGGGGTGTGTCGGTGTGTACTGGGTGAGTGGGGGGAGATCATGGAGTGCGAGTGGGCCTTGGCCCAGTTGGGCAGGCTAGCTTGGCCGGAGCCTAGTGGGGAGGGTCCTTTTCTATTTTTGTTTTGTTATTTTGTTTTCTGTTTTTTTTGTATTTTCTTTCTGTTATTTATTTTCTACCCTATTTTATTTCATTTTAAATCATTTAGTCATTTTATAAAAATGTGTTCACTTTACTATAATTATCCTTGTAATAATCGGCACCCACCAAACATTTTTGTTTCAATTTTGAAAACTTTTGTTGTTTGACATATTTAGAATTTAAATTTTGAAACGGCTTCGAATCATTATGAGGTTAGCAACAGTAACCGAGGTGACGTGGCGTGATTATCGTGGGATTACTGTAGCATGATTATCCGGGCATCACAGGTGGCTTCATACTTTAGCTACTCAAAGTCCCACTTTATGAAGGCCTGCCCAAGAGATAAGTCATTCAAAAGAAGCAAAAAAACACCTCCAAAGAAGTACGGGTCTATTTGAACTTGAAGGTTACACGATTTCCACAATTTCAAATGGAAAAACAAAATTCCAAGTTTCAAGAAATTGTGAAAAAATATGCATGCCGAGATAAGTTAATGTAAGAAGGACACGCGTGTCGTAGTGGTGAAGTACTTTCCACTTGTGCCTAGAGGTTCTGGCCTTTTGGGTTTGATGCGACATTGGTCCATTGCACTGTTTGAGGATAAGGCTTGCATTTTCTAAACCTCACCTGCATGGGAGCTTTAAGTCTGTCATGATCCTTGCCCCGACGACACTCCGGCGCCACCGGGAGAGAGGGGGAGAGAGCCCCCTTCTTCTTCTTCTTCCTTGGCCTCCCCCCTAGATGGGAGGAGAGTTCCCCCTCTGGTCCATGGACTCCATGCATGACAGCGAAGGGGCGGGAGCCCCTCCGAGATTGGATCTCCCTCTCTGTCCTCTTCTGTTTCGCGTTCCCCAGATCTGGACCTTCATGGTTTCTTAAATTCCTGGAGATCCGTAACTCCGATTGCGCTGAAATTTTTACATGATTTTTTCCATAAATTATCTTTCTTGTGCCAGAAGAAGGGCCCCAACCAACTTTCAAGGAGGGCATAAGACACCTGGGCACGCCAGGGGGAGGAGGGCATAAGACACCTGGGCACGCCAGGGGGTGCCCTTGGGCCCCCGTTTGCGTTGATTCCAAGTCCCAGAAATCACATATATTCCAAAATAATTTTCTGTAATTTTTTATCGCGTTTGGACTTCATTTGATATGGATTTTCTACAAAAAAACATGCAACAAACAGGAACTGGCACTAGGCACTGGATCAATATGTTAGTCCAAATAAATTATATAAAATGTTGCCAAAAATATGTGAGAGTTGTATAATATTGGCATGAAACAATCAAAAATTATAGATACGACGGAGACGTATCACCCCCACCTATATATATATATATGTGGGAGGGGGCGCCACACATAACGACGCCAATCTCTTAGCCATGTGCGGCGCCCCCCTCCACAGTTTTGTCCCTCGATCATATTTTCGTAGTGCTTAGGCAAAGCCCTGCGGAGATAGCTTCACCACCACCGTCACCATGCCGTCGTGCTGCCGGAACTCATCCACTACTTCATCGTCTTGCTGGATCAAGAAGGCGAGGACTTCACCGAACTGAACATGTGCTGAACGCGGAGGTGTCGTACGTTTGGTACTTGATCGGTTGGATCACGAAGAAGTTCGACTACATCAACCGCGTTGACAAACACTTCCGCTTACAGTCTACGAGGGTACGTAGACACACTCTCCCCCTCGTTACTATGCATCTCCATGGATAGATCTTTCGTGTGTGTAGAATTTTTTTTGTTTTCCATGCAACGTTTCCCAACAGTGGTATCAGAGCCAGGTATATGCGTAGATGATATGCACGAGTAGAACACAAAGAGTTATGGGCGGTGATAGTCATACTACTTAGCAGCAACATCTTATTTTGATTTTGCGGTATTGTGGGATGAAGCGGCCCGGACCAACCTTACATCTCCACGCACATGAGACCGGTTCCACCGACTGACATGCAACTAGTTTTGCATAAAGGTGGCTGGCGGGTTTCTATTTCTCCTACTTCAATTGAACCGAATTTGACTACGACCAGTCCTTGAAGAAGGTTTAAACAACAAACTTGATAAATCACTATTGTGGTTTTTGCCGTAGGTAAGAACGGTTCTTGCTAGAAGCCCGTAGCAGCCACGTAAAACTTGCAACAACAAAGTAGAGGACGTCCAACTTGTTTTTGCAGGGCATGTTGTGATGTGATATGGTCAAGATATGATGTGATATATGTTGATGTATGAGATGATCATGTTTTGTAATATCGACAATCGGCAGGAGCCTTAGGGTTGTCTCTTAATTATTGTATGAAATGCAAGCATCATGTAATTGCTTTACTTTATCGCTATGCGTTAGCAATAGTTGTAGAAGCAATAGTTGGCGAGACGACCCTCCGCAATGATGGAGATCAAGGTGTCGAGCCGGTGAGGATGGAGATCATGACGATGCTTTGGAGATGCAGATCAAAAGCACAAGATGATGATGGCCATATCATGTCACATATTTTTTATTGCATGCATGTGATGTTTATCCTTTATGCATCTTATTTTGCTTAGAATGACAGTAGCATTATAAGATGATCCCTTCACTAAATTTCAAGATAAAAGTGTTCTCCCTGAGTATACGTCGTTGCCAGAGTCCGTCGTTTCGAAGCACCTCGTGATGATCGGGTGTGGTAGACTCAACGTTCGCATACAATGGGTGTAAGACAGTTTTGTACATGCAGAATACTTGGGTTAAACTTGACGAGCCTAGCATGTACAGACATGGTCTCAGAACACTGGAGACCGAAAGGTCGAACGTGAGTCATATAGTAGATATGATCAACATAAAGATGTTCACCATTGATGACTACCCCATCTCATGTGATGATCGGACGGGTTAGTTGATTTGGATCATGTATCAGTTAGATAACTTGACGGATGTTTATTTAAGTGGGAGTTCATTAGTAATTTGATTAATTGAACTTAATTTATCATGAACTTAGTCTTATAGTCTTGCGTATCTATGTTGTAGATCAATGGCCCAAGCTACCGTTCCCCTGAATTTTAATGCATTCCTAGAGAAAGCTAAGTTGAAAGATGATGGTAGCAACTACACGGGCTGGGTCCATAACTTGAGGATTATCATCATTGCTGCACAGAAGAATTATGTCCTTGATGCACCGCTAGGTGACAGACCTGCTACAGGAGCTAATGCAGATGTTATAAACGTCTGGCAGGCTCAATCTGATGACTACTCGATAGTTCAATGTGTCATGCTTTACGGCTTAGAACCGGGACTTCAAAGACGTTTTAAACGTCATGGAGCATGTGAGATGTTACAAGAGTTGAAGTTAATATTTCAAGCAAATGCCCGGGTTGAGAGATATGAAGTCTCCAACAAGTTTTATAGCTCCAAGATGGAGGGGAGCAGTTCTGTCAGTGAACACATACTCAAAATGTCTGGGTATCATAACCACTTGACTCAGCTCGGAGTTGATCTTCCAGTTGATAGTGTTATTAACAGAGTTCTTAAATCACTGCCACCAAGATACAAAGGCTTTGTGATGAACTATAATATGCAAGGGATGAATAAAACGATTCCTGAGCTCTTCGCAATGCTTAAGACCGCGGAGGTAGAAATCAAGAAGGAGCATCAAGTGTTGATGGTTAACAAGACCACTAGTTTTAAGAAAAAGGGCAAGGGAAAGAAAGGGGACTTCAAGAAGAATGGCAAGCAAGTTTCCACTCACAGGAAGAAACACAAAGCTGGACCTAAGCCTAAAACTGAGTGCTTCTACTGCAAAGGGAATGGTCACTAGAAGCGGAACTGCCCCAAATACTTGGCGGATAAGAAGGATGGCAAAATGAACAAAGGTATATTTGATATACTTATCGATGTGTGCCTTAGTGCTCGTAGTAGCGCCTGGGTATTTGATAATGGTTCGTTTGCTCATATTTATAACTCAAAACAGGAGCTGTGGAATAAACGAAAATTGGCTAAGGACGAGGTGGCAATACGTGTCGAGAATGGTTCCAAGGTCGATGTGATCGCCGTCGGCATGCTACCTCTACATCTACCTTCGGAATTAGT
Source organism: Aegilops umbellulata (assembly GCA_032464435.1). NCBI lineage: Eukaryota > Viridiplantae > Streptophyta > Magnoliopsida > Poales > Poaceae > Aegilops > Aegilops umbellulata. The sequence continues at coordinate 35,377,754 of CP136055.1, read as the reverse complement.
TTTAGACATAAATAATTGTTATTTGGTGCGAGCGTTGAGCATGAACATTATATTTGGATCTTGTTTATTGCGAGACGGTTATTCATTTAAATTGGAGAATATTAGTTGTTCTATTTATATGAGTAATATCTTTTATGGTCATGCACCCTTGTTGAATGGTCTATTCTTGTTGAATCTCGATCATAGTGATACATATATTCATAATATTGATGCCAAAAGATGCAAAGTTGATAATGATAGTGCAACATACTTGTGGCACTGTCGTTTAGGTCATATTGGTGTAAAGTGCATGAAGAAACTCCACGCAGATGGACTTTTGGAATCATTTGATACTTGCGAACCATGCCTCATGGGCAAGATGACTAAAACTCCGTTCTCCGGAACAATGGAGTGAGCTAATGACTTATTGGAAATAATACATACCGATGTATGCGGTCCGATGAGTGTTGAGGCACGCGGCGGGTATCATTATTTTCTAACCTTTACAAATGATTTGAGTAGATATGGATATATCTACTTGATGAAATACAAATATGAAACATTTTAAAAGTTCAAAGAATTTCAGAGTGAAGTAGAGAATCATCGTAACAAGAAAATAAAGTTTCTATGATCTGATCGTGGAGGTGAATATTTGAGTTACGAGTTTGGCCTTCATTTAAAACAATGTGGAATTGTTTCACAACTCACGCCACCTGGAACACCACAGCGTAATGGTGGGTCCGAATGTCATAATCGTACTTTGTTAGATATGGTGCGATCTATGATGTCTCTTACCGGTTTACCACTATCGTTTTGGGATTATGCATTAGAGACAACTGCATTCACGTTAAATAGGGCACCATCTAAATCCGTTGAGACGACACTATATGAGCTATGGTTTGGCAATAAACCTAAGCTGTCGCTTCCTAAAGTTTGGGGACGCAACGCTTATGTCAAAAGGCTTCAGCCTGATAAGCTTGAACCTAAATCGGAGAAGTGCGTCTTCATAGGATACCCTAAAGAAACTATTGGGTACACCTTCTACCACATATCTGAAGGCAAGATCTTTGTTGCTAAGAATGGATCCTTTCAAGAGAATGAGTTACTCTCGAAAGAAGTGAGTGGGAGGGAAGTAGAACTTGATGAGGTAATTGTACCTTCTCTCGAATTAGAAAGTAGCACATCAGAGAAATCCGTTCCCGTGATGCCTACACCAACTAGAGAGGAAGCTAATGATGATGATCATGAAACTTCGGATCAAGTTACTACTGGACCTCGTAGGTCGAATAGAGCACGTTCCATACCAGATTGGTGTCGTAATCATATCCTAGAAGTCATGTACTAGACCATGGCGAACCTGCGAACTATGAAGAAGCTATGATGAGCACAGATTCTGATAAATGGCTTGAGGCCATGAAATCTGAGACAGGGTCCATGTATGAGAACAAAGTGTGGACGTTGGTGGACTTTCCCGATGATCGACAAGCCATAGAAAATAAATGTATCTTCAAGAAGAAGACTGTCATTGATGGAAATGTTACTGTGTACAAAGCTCGACTTGTTGCGAAAGGTTTTCGACAAGTTCAGGGAGTTGACTACGATGAGACTTTCTCACCCGTAGCGATGCTTAAGTTTGTCCGAATCATGTTAGCAATTGCACATTTTATGATTATAAAATCTGGCAAATGGACGTCGAAACTGCATTCCTTAATGGATTTCTTGAAGAAGACTTGTATATGATGCAACCGAAAGGTTTTGTCGATCCTAAAGGTGCTAACAAAGTGTGCAAGCTCTAGCAATCCATCTATGGACTGGTGCAAGCATCTCGGAGTTGGAATATACGCTTTGATGAGGTGATCAAAGCATATGGTTTTATACATACTTATGGTGAAGCCTGTATTTACAATAAAGTGAGTGGGAGCTTTGTAGCATTTCTAATATTTTATGTGGATGACATATTGTTGATTGGAAATTATATAGAATTTCTGGATAGCATAAAAGGATACTTGAATAAGAATTTTTCAATGTAAGACTTCGGTGAAGCTGCTTATATATTGGGCATCAAGATCTCTATAGGGATAGATCGAAACGCTTGATAGGACTTTCACAAAAGCACATACCTTGACAAAGTTTTGAAGAAGTTCAAAATGGATCAGTCAAAGAAAGGGTTCTTGCCTGTATTACAAGGTGTGAAACTGAGTCAAATTCAAAGCCCGACCACTACAGAAGATAGAGAGAAAATGAAAGTCATTCCCTATGCCTTAGCCATAGGTTCTGTCATGTATGCTATGTTGTGTGCCTTGCCATAAGTTTGGCAGGGAGGTACCAAAGTAATCCAGGAGTGAATCACTGGATAGCGGTCAAGAACATCCTGAAGTACTTGAAAAGGACCAAGGATATGTTTCTCATTTATGGAGGTGATGAAGAGCTCGTCGTAAATGGTTACGTTGATGCTAGCGTCAACACTAATCCGGATGACTCTAAGTCACAAACCGGATACGTATTTATATTGAATGGTGGAGCTGTCAGTTGGTGCAGTTCTAAGCTGAGTGTCATGGCGGCATCTACGTGTGAAGCGGAGTACATAGCTACTTCGGAAGCAGCGTATGAAGGAGTCTGGATGAAGGAGTTCATATCCGATCTGGGTGTAATACCCAGTGCATCGGGTCCAATGAAAATCTTTTGTCACAACACTGGAGCAATTGCCTTGGCAAAGGAATCCAGCTTTCACAAGAGAACCAAACACATCAAAAGATGCTTCAACTCCATTCGCAAAAAGGTCAAGGATGGAGACAAAGAGATTTGCAAAATACATACGGATCTGAATGTGGCAGACCCGTTGACTAAGCCTCTTCCGCGAGCAAAACATGATCAGCACCAAGACTCCATGGGTGTTAGATTCATTACAATGTAATCTAGATTATTAACTCTAGTGCAAGTGGGAGACTGAAGGAAATATGCCCTAGATGCAATAATAAGGTTGTTATTTTATATTCCTTACTCATGATAAAGGTTTATTATTCATGCTAGAATTGTATTGATCAGAAACTTAAATACATGCGTGAATACATAAATAAATACCGTGTCCCTAGTAAGCCTCTACTAGACTACCTCGTTGATTAAAGATGGTTAAGGTTTCCTAACCATAGACATGTGTTGTCATTTGATAACGGGAACACATCGTTAGGAGAATGATGTGATGGACAAGACCCATCCTTTAGCTTCGCATATTGATCGTTCAATTTATTGCTATTGCTTTCTTAATGTCAAATAGATATTCCTTCAACTATGAGATTATGCAACTCCCGGATACCGTAGGAACCTTGTGTGCTATCAAACGTCACAACATAACTGGGTGATCATAAATATGCTCTACAGGTATCTCCGAAGGTGTTTATTGAGTTGGCATAGATCGAGATTAGGATTTGTCACTCTGAGTACCGGAGAGGTGTCTCTGGGCCCTCTCGGTAATACACATCATAAGAAACCTTGCAAGCAAAGTGACTAAGGAGTTAGTTACAGGATGATGTTTACGGAACAAGTAAAGAGACTTGCCGGTAACGAGATTAAACTAGGTATGAAGATACCGACGATCGAATCTCGGGCAAGTAACATACCGATGGACAAAGGGAATTACATATGTTGTCATAAGGTTCGACCGATAAAGATCTTCGTAGAATATGTAGGAGCCAATATGGGCATCCAGGTTCCGCTATTGGTTATTGATCAGAGAGGTGTCTCGATCATCTCTACATAGTTCTCGAACCCGTAGGGTCCGCACACTTAATATTCATTGACGATATAGTGTTATATGATTTGGCAACCGAATGTTTTTCGGAGTCCCGGATGAGATCACGGACATGATGAGGAGCTCTGGAATGGTCCGGAGGTAATGAGTGATATATATAGGACGATGGTATTCGGACACCAAAAGAGTGTCGGGGTGCACCGGGTAGTCATTGGGTCACCGGAAGGGGTTCCGGACACCCCCGGTAGGTGTATGGGCCTAATGGGCCAAGGGAGGGACAGACCAGCCCACAAGGGAGCTGATGCACCCCTCTTCCTGGCCGCCAGCCCTAGGGAAGGAAAATGGGGAGGGCTAGCTCCTCCCGCCATCCCCTCCACATGGGAGAAAGGAAAAGGGGGGCGCCTCCCTCCCCTGCCTTTCCCCACTCACCTAGAAAGGAAAGGGGGCGGCAGCTTGGGTAGGACCCCAAGTAGGATTTGGCCTACTTGGGGGCGCCTCCTTGGCTGCTCCTCCCTCCCCCCACCTATATATATGTGGGAGGGTGGTGCCACACATGCATAACAACGAAAATCTCTTAGCCGTGTGCGGTGCCTCCCTCTATAGTTTTGTCCCTCGGTCATATTTTCGTAGTGCTTAGGCAAAGCCCTACGGAGATAGCTTCACCACCACCGTCACCACGTTGTCGTGCTGCTGGAACTCATCCACTACTTTGCCGTCTTGCGAGATACTTCTGTAACTCCAAAAATTCTAAAAGGTTAGGACAACGTGAGCAATTTGTTTATCAATCTACTGTAAAAAAATCAGAATTTTTCGTCGCTCATGTGATTTAAAAAAATTATTTTTCTGGACGCAAAAGTTTTTGTTTTTCAGCAAGATCAAATCAACTATCACCCAACATGATCCCAAAGGCTTTGCTTGGCACAAACACTAATCTAAACCACAAAAACACATCTAAGCAGGGGCATAATTGGGTATTTTATTGAAAACAACAAGAAAACCAAAAGGTAAAAAGATACAAGTTGGGTTGCCTCCCAACAAGCGCTATCGTTTTACGCCCCTAGCTAGGCATAACGCAAAGGATCTAAGTGTTGTCATCTTTGTTTCTAGATCCATAAGATGCCCTCATGATTGATTCATATGGTGGCCTAATTCATGTTCTAGGGAAGTGTTCCATACCCTTCCTTAGTGGAAATTGAAATTTAATTTTTCCTTCTTTCATATCAATCACGGCACCAATAGTACGCAAAAACGGTCTACCAAGAATAATTGGACAAGATGGATTGCAATCAATATCAAGAACAATAAAATCGATGGGCACATAACTCCCATCTGCAAGAATAAGAACATCATTAATTCTTCCCATAGGCTTTTTAATAGTGGAGTCCGCCAAGTGCAAATTTAAAGAACATTCTTCAATATCGGTAAGACCAAGCACGCCACATAAAGATTTCAAAATTGTATAAACACTAGCACCCAAGTCACATAAAGCAAAAAAACTCATAATTTTTAATCTTGACTTTGATAGTAGGTTCCCATTCATCATGTAATTTTCTAGGAATTGAAATATCTAATTCCAACTTTTCTTCCAAAGCTTTTCATCATAGCATCAACAGTATGTTTTGTAAAAGCTTTATTTTGTTCATAAGCATGGGGTAAATTAATCATTGATTGCAACAAAGAAATACAATCAACCAAAGAGCAACTATCATAATTAAAGTCTTTTTAATCCAAAAGATTGAGCACATCACTAGTTAAAGTTTTGACCTCTTCAAACCCACTTTTATCAAATCTCTCAACAAGACTTTCACCCTCCGAATTATCGGGACGCCTTGTAGCTAAAGTTGACTCTTCTACGGTCCCTTTATTATCAATCTTAATTTTACTAAACAAGTAATCAATAGAAGAAACACCAATCATTTTAAGATCTTCATCACTTTTATGAAAGCAATCACTAGAAAACGCTTTTCTAAAAATTCTCTTCTAGCTCTAAGCATAGCGGTTCTTTTCTTACTTTTATCCATAGAAACATAAAGAGCCTTAATTGATTCCTCAACCTTAGGCACAAAAAATTTCATCTTGAGATTTTCCACATCATGAAAAATTCTATCAATACTTCTAGACATGTCATCAATCTTATTCAACTTTTCTTCTATTGTAGCATTGAAAACTTTTTGAGTATTGATAACTTTTTTAATATTATTCTTAAGATCAGAGTTGTTCCTATTATTATTATAAGAAGGATTACCATAGGAATTACCATAATTATTAGAGGAATTACTAGGAAAAGGCCTAGGATTAAAATTACCTCTATAAGCATTGTTATTGAAATTGTTTCGCAAGATAAAATTCACATCTATGGCATCACTATTTGCTCAATCAAAGTAGACAAAGGCACATCATTAAAATAAATAGGGGCACTTTTATTAGCAAACAATTTCATAAGAGCGTCAACTTTTTCACTCAAAGAAGAAATTTCTTCAACCGAATTAACTTTTTTACTAGTAGGAGCTCTTTCGGTATGCCATTATGAATAATTCGCCATTTTATTATCAAGCAATTTGGTGGCTTCACCCAAAGTAATTTCCATAAAAGTACCCCCCGCGGCGGAATCTAAAAGATTTCAAGAAACAAAATTCAACCCCGCATAAAATTTTTGTATGATCATCCAAAGTTTTAACCCATGAGTTGGGCAATTCCTTAGCATCAATTTCATCCTTTCCCAAGATTGTGCAACATGCTCATGTTCAATTTGCTTGAAATTCATGATCTGGATTCTAAGGGAAATAATTTTCGTGGGCGGAAAATACTTAGTAATAAAAGCATCTTTGCACTTATCCCAAGAATCGATACTATTGCGAGGCAAAGAAGAAAACCAAATTTTTGCACGACCTCGCAAAGAAAATGGAAATAATTTCAACTTCACAACTTCATTGTCCATATCTTTTTTCTGTTGCATATCACATAATTCCATGAATGTGTTAAGATGGGACGCGGCATCCACATTAGGAGTACCGGAAAATTGATTTTTCATAACAAGATTCAGCAAAGCGGTATTAATGTCGCAAGACTCCGCACTAGTGGCGGGAGGAGCAATCGAAGTGCTAATAAAATCATTGTTGTAGTATTGGAGAAATCACATAATTTGGTATTCTCTTGAGTCACTATGACTATGCAACAAGATTGCACTCAAAAACAGATCTGATGAGAAAAACGACGAATGAAAAAGAGGCGAATAAAAAGGCAAATTTTTGTGAAGTGGGGGAGAGGAAAACGAGAGGAAAATGGCAAATAATGTAAATTGCAAGGAGATGAGATTTTTGATTAGGAACCTGGTAGATGTTGATGATGTCTCCCCAGCAACAGCGCCAGAAATTCCTTTTGATGCGGCTTGAACTACGTCGGTATTTCCCCAAAGAGGAAGGGATGATGCAGCACAGCTATGGTAGGTATTTCCCTCAGTGATGAGACCAAGATTATCAAACTAGTAGGAGAACCATGCAACGCTACGTGAACGGCACATGCACACAAATAACAAATACTCGCAACCCGACATATTAAAGGGGTTGTCAATCCCTTTCGGGTAACGGCGCCAAAAATTGGCAAGTAGACAGGGTAAAAATATGATAGATTGGATAAATAAATCTCAAATAAACGCAAAATAAAAATAAAGTGTAACAAGGTATTTTTGGGTTTTGGAAATATAGATCTGAAAATAAAAGCAAATGAAAATAGATCGTGAAGGAAAATATAATAAACAAGAGACCCCGGGGCCATAGATTTCACTAGTGGCTTCTCTCGAGAAAAATAGCATACGGTGGGTAAACATCTGTTGGGCAATTGATAAAACTTCAAATAATCATGACGATATCCAGGCAATGATCATTATATAGGCATCACGTCTAAGATTACTAGACCGACTCCTTCCTGCATCCACTACTATTACTCCACACATCGACCGTTATCCAGCATGCATCTAGTGTATTAAGTTCATGGAGAAACGGAGTAATGCAATAAGAACGATGACATGATGTAGACAAGATCTATTTTTATAGAAATTGACCCCATCTTGTTATCCTTAGTAGCAATGATACATATGTGTCAGTTCCCCTTCTGTCACTGGGATCAAGCACCGTAAGATCGAACCCATCACAAAGCACCTCTTCCCATTGCAAGATAAATAGCTCAAGTGTTGGGGAACATAGTAATTTCAAAAAAATCCTACGCACACGCAAGATCATGGTGATGCATAGCAACGAGAGGGGAGAGTGTTGTCCACGTACCCTCGTAGACCGAAAGCGGAAGCGTTAGCACAACGCGGTTGATGTAGTCGTACGTCTTCACGATCCGACCTATTAAGTACCAAACGCACGGCACCTCCGAGTTCAGCACACGTTCAGCCCGATGACGTCCCTCGAACTCCGATCCAGCCGAGTGTTGAGGGAGAGTTTTGTCAACACGACGGCATGGTGAAGATGTTGATGTTCTACCGACGAGGGCTTCGCCTAAGTACTGCTACAGTATTATCGAGGTGGACTATGGTGGAGGGGGGCACCGCACACGGCTAAAAGATCAAACGATCAATTGTTGTGCCTATGGGGTGCCCCCTGCCCCCGTATATAAAGGAGCAAGGGCGTGCGGTCGGCCAGGGAGAGGGCGCGCCAGGAGGAGTCTTACTCCCACCGGGAGTAGGACTCCCCCCCTTTCCTAGTTGGATTAGGATTCGGGAGGGGGAAAGAGGAGGGAGAGAAGGAAGGGGGGCGCCGCCCCCCTCTCCTTGTCCTATTCGGACTAGGTGGGAGGGGCGCGCGGCCCAGCCCTGGCGGCCTCTCCTCTTCTCCATAAAGGCCCACGAAGGCCCATTTACCTCCCGGGGGGTTCCGGTAACCTCCCGGTACTCCGGTAAAATCCCGATTTCACCCGGAACACTTCCGATATCCAAACATAGGCTTCCAACATATCAATCTTCATGTCTCGATCATTTCGAGACTCCTCGTAATGTCCGTGATCACATCCAGGACTCCGAACAACCTTCGGTACATCAAAACATATAAACTCATAATATAACTATCATCAAAACGTTAAGCGTGCGGACCCTACGGGTTCGAGAACTATGTAGACATGACCGAGACACGTCTCCGGTCAATAACCAATAGCGGAACCTGGATGCTCATATTGGCTCCCACATATTCTACGAAGATCTTTATCGGTCAGACCGCATAACAACATATGTTGTTCCCTTTGTCATCGGTATGTTACTTGCCCGAGATTCGATCGTCGGTATCTCAATACCTAGTTCAATCTCGTTACCGGCAAGTCTCTTTACTCGTTCAGTAATACATCATCCCGCAACTAACTCATTAGTTGCAATGCTTTCAAGGCTTAAGTGATGTGCATTACCAAGAGGGCCCAGAGATACCTCTCCGACAATCAGAGTGACAAATCCTAATCTCGAAATACGCCAACCCAACAAGTACCTTCGGAGACACCTGTAGAGCACCTTTATAATCACCCAGTTATGTTGTGACATTTGGTAGCACACAAAGTGTTCCTCCGGTAAACGGGAGTTGCATAATCTCATAGTCATAGGAACATGTATAAGTCATGAAGAAAGCAATGGCAACATACTAAACGATCGGGTGCTAAGCTAACGAAATGGGTCATGTCAATCACATCATTCTCCTAATGATGTGATCCCGTTAATCAAATGACAACTCATGTCTATGGTTAGGAAACATAACCATCTTTGATCAACGAGCTAGTCAAGTAGAGGCATACTAGTGACACTCTGTTTGTCTATGTATTCACACATGTATTATGTTTCCGTTTAATACAATTCTAGCATGAATAATAAACATTTATCATGATATAAGGAAATAAACAATAACTTTATTATTGCCTCTAGGGCATATTTCCTTCAGTCTCCCACTTGCACTAGAGTCTAGTTCACATCGCCATGTGATTTAACACCAATAGTTCACATCACCATGTGATTAACACCCATAGTTCACATCGTTATGTGACCAATACCCAAAGGGTTTACTAGAGTCAATAATCTAGTTCACATCGCTATGTGATTAACACCCAAAGAGTACTAAGGTGTGATCATGTTTTGCTTCTAAGAGAAGTTTAGTCAACGGGTCTGCCATATTCAGATCCGTATGTATTTTGCAAATTTCTATGTCAACAATGCTCTGCACGGAGCTACTCTAACTAATTGCTCCCACTTTCAATATGTATCCAGATTGAGACTGAGAGTCATCTGGATCAGTGTCAAAATTTGCATTGACGTAACCCTTTACGACGAACCTTTTTGTCACCTCCATAATCGAGAAACATATCCTTATTCCACTAAGGATAATTTTGACCGCTGTCCAGTGATCTAGTCCTAGATCACTATTGTACTCCCTCGCCAAAATCAGTGTAGGGTATACAATAGATCTGGTACACAGCATGGCATACTTTATAGAACCTATGGCCAAGGCATAGGGAATGACTTTCATTCTCTTTCTATCTTTTGCCGTGGTCGGGCTTTGAGTCTTACTCAGTTTCACACCTTGTAACACAGGCAAGAACTCTTTCTTTGACTGTTCTATTTTGAACTACTTCAAAATCTTGTCAAGGTATGTACTCATTGAAAAACTTATCAAGCGTCTTGATCTATCTCTATAGATCTTGATGCTCAATATGTAAGCAGCTTCACCGAGGTCTTTCTTTGAAAAACTCCTTTCAAACACTCCTTTATGCTTTGCAGAATGATTCTACATTATTTCCGATCAACAATATGTCATTCACATATACTTATCACTATAGTGCTCCCACTCACTTTCTTGTAAATACAGGCTTCACCGCAAGTTTGTATAATACTATATCCTTTGATCAACTTATCAAAGTGTATATTCCAACTCCAAGATGCTTGCACCAGTCCATAAATGGATCGCTGGAGCTTGCGTATTTTGTTAGCACCTTTAGGATTGACAAAACCTTCTGGTTGCATCATATACAACTCTTCTTTAATAAATCCATTAAGGAATGCAGTTTTGTTTATCCATTTGCCAGATTTCATAAAATGCGGCAACTGCTAACATGATTCGAACAGACTTAAGCATATATACGAGTGAGAAACTCTCATCATAGTCAACACCTTGAACTTGTCGAAAACCTTTTGCAACAATTCTAGCTTTGTAGGTAGTAACACTACTATCAGCGTCCATCTTCCTCTTGAAGATCCATTTATTTTCGATGGCTTGCCGATCATCGGGCAAGTCAACCAAAGTCCATACTTTGTTCTCATACATGGATCTCATCTCAGATTTAATGGCCTCAAACCATTTTGCGGAATTTGGGCTCATCATTGCTTCCTCATAGTTCGTAGGTTCGTCATGGTCAAGTAACATGACTTCCAGAACAGGATTACCGTACCACTCTGGTGCGGATCTCACTCTGGTTTACCCACGAGGTTCGGTAGTAACTTGATCTGAAGTTACATGATCATCATCATTAGCTTCCTCACTAATTGGTGTAGTAGTCACAGGAACAGATTTCTGCGATGAACTACTTTCCAATAAGGGAGCAGGTACAATTACCTCATCAAGTTCTACTTTCCTCCCACTCACTTCTTTTGAGAGAAACTCCTTCTCTAGAAATGATCCATTCTTAGCAACGGATGTCTTGCCTTCGGATCTGTGATAGAAGGTGTACCCAACTGTCTCCTTTGGGTATCCTATGAAGACACATTTCTCCGATTTGGGTTTGAGCTTATCAGGATGAAACTTTTTCTTATAAGCATCGCAACCCCAAACTTTAAGAAACGATAGCTTAGGTTTCTTGCTAAACCACAGTTCATACAGCGTTGTCTCAACGGATTTAGATGGTGCCCTTTTTAACGTGAATGTAGCTGTCTCTAATGCATAACCCCAAAATGATAGTGGTAAATCGGTAAGAGACATCATAGATTGCACTATATCCAATAAAGTACGGTTATGACGTTCGGACACACCATTACGCTCTGGTCTACCAGGTGGCATGAGTTTGTGAAACTATTCTACATTGTTTTAATTGAAGACCAAACTCGTAACTCAAATATTTGTCTCCGCGATCAGATCGTAGAAACTTTATTTTCTTGTCACGATGATTTTCTACTTCACTCTGAAATTCTTTGAACTTTTCAAATGTTTCAGACTTATGTTTCATCAAGTAGATATACCCATATCTGCTCAAATCATCTGTGAAGGTCTGAAAATAATGATACCTGCCATGAGCCTCAACACTCGTCGGACCGCATACATCGGTATGTATTATTTCCAATAAGTCAGTTGCTCACTCCATTGTTCCGAAGAACGGAGTCATCTTGCCCATGAGGCATGGTTCGCAAGTACCAAGTGATTCATAATCAAGTGGTTCCAAAATCCCATCAACATGGAGTTTCTTCATGCGCTTTACACCAATATGACCTAAACGGCAGTGCCACAAATAAGTTGCACTAGCATTATTAACTTTTGCATCTTTTGGCTTCAATATTATCAATATGTGTATCACTATGATCGAGATCCAACAAACCACTTTCATTGGGTGTGTAACCATATAAGGTTTTATTCATGTAAACAGAACAACAATTATCCTCTAACTTAAATGAATAACTGTATTGCAATAAACATGATCAAATCATATTCATGCTCAACGCAAACACCAAATAACAATTATTTAGGTTCAACACTAATCCCGAAAGTATAGGGAGTGTGCGACGATGATCATATCAATCTTGGAACCACTTCCAACACACATCGTCACTTCACCCTTAACTAGTTTCTGTTTATTCTGCAACTCCCGTTTCGAGTTACTACTCTTAGCAACTGAACCAGTATCAAATGCTGAGGGGTTGCTATAAACACTAGTAAAGTACACATCAATAACATGTATATCCAACATACCTTTGTTCACTTTGCCATCCTTCTTATCCGCCAAATACTTTGGGCAGTTCCGCTTCCAGTGACTAGTCCCTTTGCAGTAGAAGCACTTAGTCTCAAGCTTAGGTACAGACTTGGGCTTCTTCACTTGAGTAGCAACTTGCTTGCCGTTCTTCTTGAAGTTCCCCTTCTTCCCTTTGCCCTTTTATTGAAACTAGTGGTCTTGTCAACCATCAACACTTGATGCTTTTCTTGATTTCTACCTTCGTCGATTTCAGCATCACGAAGAGCTTGGGAATCGTTTTCGTCATCCCTTGCATATTATAGTTCATCACAAAGTTCTAGTAACTTGGTGATAGTGACTAGAGAACTCTGTCAATCACTATATTATCTGGAGGATTAACTCTCACTTGATTCAAGTGATTGTAGTACTCAGACATTCTGAGCACATGCTCACTAGCTGAGCAATTCTCCTCCATCTTGTAGGCAAAGTACTGTCAGAGGTCTCATACCTCTCGACACAGGCATGAGTATGAAGTACCAATTTCAACTCTTGGAACATCTCATATGCTCCATGGCATTCAAAACGTTTTTGAAGTCCCGGTTCTAAGCCGTAAATCATGGTGCACTAAACTATCAAGTAGTCATCATACTGAGCTTTGTCAAACGTTCATAACGTCTGCATCTGCTCCTGCAATAGGTCAGTCATCTAGTGGTGCATCAAGGACATATTTCTTCTGTGCAGCAATGAGGATAACCCTCAGATCACGCATCCAATCCGCATCTTTACTACTAACATCTTTCAATTTAGTTTTCTCTAGGAACATATCAAAAATAAAACAGGGGAGCTAAACGCGAGCTATTGATCTACAACATAGATATGCTAATACTACCAGGACTAAGTTCATGATAAATTAAAGTTCAATTAATCATATTACTAAAGAACTCCCACTTAGATAGACATCCCTCTAATCATCTAAGTGATCACGTGATCCAAATCAACTAAACCATAACCGATCATCATGTGAAATGGAGTCGTTTTCAGTGGTGAACATCATTATGTTGATCATATCTACTATATGATTCACGCTTGACCTTTCGGTCTTAGTGTTCCGAGGCCATATCTGCATATGCTAGGCTCGTCAAGTTTAACCTGAGTATTCTGCGTGTGCAAAACTGGCTGGCACCCGTTGTAGATGGACGTAGAGCTTATCACACACGATCATCACGTGGTGTCTCGGCACAACAAACTTTGGCAACGGTGCATACTCAGGGAGAACACTTCTATCTTGAAATTTAGTGAGAGATCATCTTATAATGCTACTGTCAATAAAAGCAAGATAAGATGCATAAAAGATAAACATCACATGCAATCAATATAAGTGATATGATATGGCCATCATCATCTTGTGCTTGTGATCTCTATCTCCGAAGCACCGTCATGATCACCATTGTCACCGGCGCGACACCTTGATCTCCATCGTAGCATCGTTGTCGTCTCGCCAATCTTATGCTTCTACGACTATCGCTACCGCTTAGTGATAAAGTAAAGCATTACAGGGCGATTGCATTGCATACAATAAAGCGACAACCATATGGCTCCTGCCAGTTGCCGATAACTCGGTTACAAAACATGATCATCTCATACAATAAAATTTAGCATCATGTCTTGACCATATCACATTACAACATGCCCTGCAAAAACAAGTTAGACGTCCTCTACTTTGTTGTTGCAAGTTTTTACGTGGCTGCTATGGGCTTAGAAAGAACCGTTCTTACCTACGTATCAAAACCACAACGATAGTTTGTCAAGTTGGTGATGTTTTAACCTTCACAAGGACCGGTCGTAGCCACACTCGGTTCAACTAAAGTTGGAGAAACTGACACCTGCCAGCCACCTATGTGCAAAGCACGTCGGTAGAACCAGTCTTGCTTAAGCGTACGCGTAATGTCGGTCCGGGCCACTTCATCCAACAATATCGTCGAACCAAAGTATGACATGTTGGTAAGCAGTATGACTTATATCGCCCACAACTCACTTGTGTTCTACTCATGCATATGACATCTACGCATAAAACCTGGCTCTGATACCACTGTTGGGAACGTAGTAATTTCAAAATTTCCTACGCACACGCAAGATCATGGTGATGCATAGCAACGAGAGGGGAGAGTGTTGTCCACGTATCCTCGTAGACCGAAAGTGGAAGCGTTAGCACAATGCGGTTGATGTAGTCGTACGTCTTCACGATCCGACCGATCAAGTATCGAACGCACGACACCTCCGAGTTCAGCACACGTTCAGCCCAATGACGTCCCTCGAACTCCGATCCAGCCGAGTGTTGAGGGAGAGTTTCGTCAGCACGACGGCGTGGTGACGATGTTGATGTTCTACCGACGCAGGGCTTCGCCTAAGTACTGCTACAGTATTATCGAGGTGGACTATGGTGGAGGGGGGCACCGCACACGGCTAAAAGATCAAACGATCAATTGTTGTGCCTATGGGGTGCCCCCTGCCCCCGTATATAAAGGAGCAAGGGCGTGCGATCGGCCAGGGAGAGGGCACGCCAGGAGGAGTCTTACTCCCACCGGGAGTAGGACTCCCCCCTTTCCTAGTTGGATTAGGATTCGGGAGGGGGAAAGAGGAGGGAGAGAAGGAAGGGGGGCGCCGCCCCCCTCTCCTTGTCCTATTCGGACTAGGTGGGAGGGGCGCGCGGCCCAGCCCTGGCGGCCTCTCCTCTTCTCCATAAAGGCCCACGAAGGCCCATTTACCTCCCGGGGGGTTCCGGTAACCTCCCGGTACTCCGGTAAAATCCCGATTTCACCCGGAACACTTCCGATATCCAAACATAGGCTTCCAATATATCAATATTCATGTCTCGATCATTTCGAGACTCCTCGTCATGTCCCTAATCACATCCCGGACTCCGAACAACCTTCAGTACATCAAAACATATAAACTCGTAATATAACTGTCAACGAAACGTTAAGCGTGCGGACCCTATGAGTTCGAGAACTATGTAGACATGACCGAGACACGTCTCCGGTCAATAACCAATAGCGGAACCCGGATGCTCATATTGTCTCCCACATATTCTACGAAGATCTTTATCGGTCAGACCGCATAACAACATACGTTCTTCCCCTCAGAGCACCCCTCGGGTACTTTCTTGGCCCATCTGGTGTCTTCTGGTCCAGAAAAAATCCACAAAAAGTTTCGCTGCATTTGGACTCCGTTTGGTATTGATTTCCCACGATGTAAAAACATGCAGAAAACAGCAACTGGCACTGGGCACTATGTCAGTAGGTTAGTACCCAAAAATTGTATAAAATGATGGTAAAACATCCTAGAATGATAATATAACAACATGGAATAATAAAAAAATATAGATATGTTGGAGACGTATCATGCAACAAGGTGGCCCAATCCTTTTGGTAGCAAAGGAAAAGCCTGGACGAACTCTTATATAAAGCAAAGCGCTCCCGAGGGCACATGGGAATTATTGTCAAGTTAGTTTTCATCATGCTCATATGATTTACGTTCATTACTTTGATAATTTGATATGTGGGTGGACCGGTGCTTGGGTGCTATCCTTATTTGGACAAGCATCCCACTTATGATTAACCCCTCTCGCAAGCATTCGCAACTACGAAAGAAGAATTAAGATAAATCGAACCATAGCATGAAACATGTGGATCCAAATCAGCCCCTTATGAAGCAACGCATAAACTAGGGTTTAAGCTTCTGTCACTCTAGCAACCCATCATCTACTTATTACTTCCCAATGCCTTCCCCTAGGCCCAAATCATGGTGAAGTGTCATGTAGTCAACGTTCACATAACACCACTAGAGGAAATACAACATACATCTCATCAAAAACTCGAACGAATACCAAATTCACATGATTACTCATAACAAGACTTCTCACATGTCCTTAGGAACAAATGTAACTACTCACAAAGCATTTTCATGTTCAAGATCAGAGGGGGATTGAATATCATTAAGGATCTGAACATATGATCTTCCACCGAATAAACCAACTAACATCAACTACAAGGAGTAATCAACACTACTAGCAACCCACATGTACCAATCTGAGGTTTTGAGACAAAGATCGGATTCAAGAGATGAACTAGGGTTTGAGAGGAGATGGTGCTAGTGAAGATGTTGATGGAGATGACCCCCTCTCGATGAGAGGATCGTTGGTGATGACGATGACTTCGATTTCCCCCTCCGGGAGGGAAGTTTCCCCAGCAGAACAACTCTGTCAGAGCCCTAGATTGCTTCTGCCCAGGTTCCGCCTCGAGAAGGCGGCGCTTCGTTCCGAAAGCTCTCTTTTGATTTTTCCAGGTTGAAACCCTCCATATAGCAGAAGATGGGCACCAAAGACCTATCAGGGTGTTGGAAATATGCCCTAGAGGCAATAATAAAAGCATTATTATTATATTTCCTTATTCATGATAATTGTCTTTATTCGTGCTATAATTGTGTTATCCGGAAATCATAATACATGTGTGAATAACAGACAACAACGTGTCCCTAGTAAGCCTCTAGTTGACTAGCTCGTTGATCAATAGATAGTCATGGTTTCCTGACTATGGGCATTGGATGTAAATGATAACGAGATCACATCATTAGAAGAATGATGTGATGGACAAGACCCAATCCTAAACATAGCATAAGATCGCATAGTTCGTTTGCTAGAGTTTTCCAATGTCAAGTATCCTTTCCTTAGACCATGAGATCGTGTAACTCCCGGATACCGTAGGAGTGCTTTGGGTGTGCCAAACGTCACAACGTAACTGGGTGACTATAAAGGTATACTACGGGTATCTCTGAAAGTGTCTGTTGGGTTGACACGGATCGAGACTGGGATTTGTCACTCCACTTGATGGAGAGGTATCACCGGGCCCTCTCGGTAATGCATCATCATAATGAGCTCAATGTGATCAAAGTCTTTGATCACGGGATCATGCATTACGGTACGAGAAAAGTGACTTGCCGGTAACGAGATTGAACGAGGTATTGGGATACCGACGATCGAATCTCGGGCAAGTAAAATACCGATTGACAAAGGGAATCGTATACGGGATTAATTGAATCCTCGACATCGTGGTTCATCCGATGAGATCATCGTGGAGCATGTGGGAGCCAACATGGGTATCCAGATCCCGCTGTTGGTTATTGCCCGAGAGCCGTCTCGGTCATGTCTGCATGTCTCCCGAACCCGTAGGGTCTACACACTTAAGGTTCGGTGACGCTAGGGTTGTGAAGATATGTATATGCAGTAACCCGAATGTTGTTCGGAGTCCCGGATGAGATCCCGGACGTCACGAGGAGTTTCGGAATGGTCCGGAGGTAAAGAATTATATATAGAAAGTGCTGTTTTGGCCATCGGGACAAGTTTCGGGGTTATCGGTATTGTACCGGGACCACCGGAGGGTCCCGGGGGGTCCACCGGGTGGGGCCACCTGCCTCGGGGGGCCACATGGGCTCTAGGGGTGCGCCTTGGCCTACATGGGCCAAGGGGAACCAGCCCCTAGAGGCCCATGCGCCTAGGGTGGGGGAAACCCTAAAGGGGGGGCGCCCCCCTTGCTTGGGGGGCAAGCCCCACCCCTTGGCCGCCGCCCCCCTAGGAGATTGCATCTCCTAGGGCCGGCGCCCCCCCCCTAGGGGGCTATATAAAGGGGGAGGGGAGGGGGGCAGCTGCACCCTTGCTCCTGGCGCCTCCCTCTCCCTCTCCAACATCTCCTCCTCCTCCGTAGAGCTCGGCGAAGCCCTGCCGGAGTACTGCAGCTCCACCATCACCACGCCGTCGTGCTGCTGCTGGAGCCATCTTCCCCAACCTCTCCTTTGCCTTGCTGGATCAAGAAGAAGGAGACGTTATGCTGACCGTACGTGTGTTGAACGCGGAGGTGCCGTCCTTTTGGTGCTAGGATCTCCGGTGATTTGGATCACGTCGTGTACGACTACCTCATCCCCGTTCGTTGAACGCTTCCGCTCGCGATCTACAAAGTGGTATGTAGATGCAATCTCTCTCCCATGACTCGTTGCTTAGATGAACTCATAGATGGATCTTGGTGAAACCGTAGGAAAATTTTTGTTTTCTGCAACGTTCCCCAACAGTGGCATCATGAGCTAGGTCTATGCGTAGTTCTTCTTGCGCGAGTAGAACACAATTTGTTGTGGGCGTAGATTTGTCAACTTTTCTTGCCGCTACTAGTCTTATCTTGCTTCAGCGGTATTGTGGGATGAAGCGGCCCGGACCAACCTTACACGTACTCTTACGTGAGACCGGTTCCACCGACTAACATGCACTAGTTGCATAAGGTGGCTGGCGGGTGTCTATCTCTCCCACTTTAGTTGGAGCGGATTCGATGAAAAGGGTCCTTATGAAGGGTAAATAGAAGTTGACAAATCACGTTGTGGCTTTCACGTAGGTAAGAAAACGTTCTTGCTAGAACCCTAATTCAGCCACGTAAAACTTGCAACAACAATTAGAGGACGTCTAACTTGTTTTTGCAGCAAGTGCTTTGTGATATGATATGGCCAAAGTTGTGATGAATGATGAATGATCTATATGTGATGTATGAGATGTTCATGCTATTGTAATAGGAATCACGACTTGCATGTCGATGAGTATGACAACCGGCAGGAGCCATAGGAGTTGTCTTTATTTTTTGTATGACCTGCGTGTCATTGAGAAACGCCATGTAAATTACTTTACTTTATTGCTAAACGCGTTAGCCATAGTAGTAGAAGTAATAGTTGGCGAGCAACTTCATGGAGACACGATGATGGAGATCATGATGATGGAGATCATGGTGTCAAGTCGGTGACAAGATGATCATGGAGCCCCAAGATGGAGATCAAAGGAGCTATGTGATATTGGCCATATCATGTCACGTTTATTATTTGATTGCATGTGATGTTTATCATGTTTTGCATCTTGTTTACTTAGAACGACGGTAGTAAATAAGATGATCCCTCATAATAATTTCAAGAAGTGTTCCCCCTAACTGTGCACCGTTGCGACAGTTCGTTGTTTCGAAGCACCACGTGATGATCGGGTGTGATAGATTCTAACGTTCACATACAACGGGTGTAAGACAGATTTACACATGCAAACACTTAGGTTGACTTGACGAGCCTAGCATGTACAGACATGGCCTCGGAACACAAAAGACCGAAAGGTCGAGCATGAGTCGTATAGAAGATACGATCAACATGTAGATGTTCACCAATGTTGACTAGTCCGTCTCACGTGATGATCGGACACGGCCTAGTTGACTTGGATCATGTAATACTTAGATGACTAGAAGAGGGATGTCTATCTAAGTGGGAGTTCATTAAATAATTTGATTAAATGAACTTTATTATCATGAACTTAGTCTAAAATATTTACAATATGTCTTGTAGATCAAATGGCCAACGTAGTCCTCAACTTCAACGCGTTCCTAGAGAAAACCAAGCTGAAAGACGATGGCAGCAACTATACGGACTGGGTCCAGAACCTGAGGATCATCCTCATAGCTGCCAAGAAAGATTATGTCCTACGAGCACCGCTGGGTG
Organism: Aegilops umbellulata; assembly: GCA_032464435.1. Lineage (NCBI taxonomy): Eukaryota > Viridiplantae > Streptophyta > Magnoliopsida > Poales > Poaceae > Aegilops > Aegilops umbellulata. The sequence goes on along the minus strand of CP136055.1, from coordinate 35,357,554 downwards.
ACGCACCTGTTCTCCCTGCAGAACAAGACGTTATGAACGCTTGGCAGTCACGTTCCGATGATTACTCCCTCGTTCAGTGCGGCATGCTTTACAGCTTAGAGCCGGGGCTCCAAAAGCGTTTTGAGAGACATGGAGCATATGAGATGTTCGAAGAGCTAAAAATGGTTTTCCAAGCTCATGCCCGGGTCGAGAGATATGAAGTCTCCGACAAATTCTTTAGCTGTATGATGGAGGAAAATAGCTCTGTCAGTGAACACATACTCAAGATGTCTGGGTTGCACAACCGCTTGACTCAACTGGAAGTTAATCTCCCGGATGAAGCGGTCATTGATAGAATCCTCCAGTCGCTTCCACCTAGCTACAAGAGCTTTGTGATGAACTACAATATGCAGGGGATGGTAAAGACCATTCCTAAGGTATATGCTATGCTGAAATCAGCAGAGGTAGAAATCAAGAAGGAGCATCAAGTGTTGATGGTGAATAAAACCACTAAGTTCAAGAAGGGCAAGGGTAAAAAGAACTTCAAGAAGGACGGCAAGGAAGTTGCCGCGCCCGGTAAGCAAGTTGCCGGGAAGAAGCCAAAGAATGGACCCAAGCCCGAGACTGAGTGTTTTTATTGCAAGGGAAGTGGTCACTGGAAGCGGAACTGCCCCAAATACTTAGCGGACAAGAAGGCCGGCAAAACAAAAGGTATATGTGATATACATGTAATTGATGTGTACCTTACCAGTACTCGTAGTAGCTCTTGGGTATTTGATACCGGTGCAGTTGCTCACATTTGTAACTCAAAGCAGGAGCTGCGGAATAAACGGAGACTGGCGAAGGACGAGGTGACGATGCGCGTCGGGAATGGTTCCAAGGTCGATGTGATCGCCGTCAGCATGCTACCTCTACATTTACCTACGGGATTAGTTTTAAACCTCAATAATTGTTATTTAGTGCCAAGTTTGAGCATGAACATTGTGTCTGGATCTCGTTTAGTTCGAGATGGCTACTCATTTAAATCCGAGAATAATGGTTGTTCTATTTATATGAGAGATATGTTTTATGGTCATGCTCCAATGGTTAATGGTTTATTCTTAATGAATCTCGTACGTGATGATACACATATTCATAGTGTGAATACCAAAAGAGTTAAAGTTGATAACAATAGTCCCACATATTTGTGGCACTGCCGCCTTGGTCACATAGGTGTCAAACGCATGAAGAAGCTCCATGCAGATGGACTTTTAGAGTCTCTTGATTATGAATCATTTGACACGTGCGAACCATGCCTCATGGGTAAAATGACCAAGACTCCGTTCTCAGGAACAATGGAGCGAGCAACCAACTTATTGGAAATCATACATACCGATGTGTGCGGTCCAATGAGTGTTGAGGCTCGCGGTGGCTATCGTTATGTTCTCACCCTCACTGATGACTTGAGTAGATATGGGTATATCTACTTAATGAAACACAAGTCTGAGACCTTTGAAAAGTTCAAAGAATTTCAGAGTGAGGTTGAAAATCAACGTGATAGAAAGATCAAGTTTCTACGATCAGATCGTGGAGGAGAATACTTGAGTCACGATTTTGACACACACTTAAGAAAATGTGGAATAGTTTCACAACTCACGCCGCCTGGAACACCTCAGCGTAATGGTGTGTCCGAACGTCGTAATCGCACTCTATTAGATATGGTGCGATCTATGATGTCTCTTACCGATTTACCCCTATCTTTTTGGGGCTATGCTTTAGAGACTGCCGCATTCACTTTAAATAGGGCTCCGTCGAAATCCGTTGAGATGACACCGTATGAATTATGGTTTGGGAAGAAACCTAAGCTGTCGTTTCTAAAAGTTTGGGGATGCGATGCTTATGTCAAGAAACTTCAACCTGAAAAGCTCGAACCCAAGTCGGAAAAATGCGTCTTCATAGGATACCCTAAAGAAACTGTTGGGTATACCTTCTACCTCAGATCCGAAGGCAAGATCTTTGTTGCCAAGAATGGATCCTTTCTAGAGAAAGAGTTTCTCTCGAAAGAAGTAAGTGGGAGGAAAGTAGAACTTGATGAAGTGTTACCTCTTGAACCGGAAAATGGCGAAACTCAAGAAGACGTTCCTGAGGTGCCTGCACCGACTAGAGAGGAAATTAATGATGATGATCAAGATACTTATAATCAAGCTCCTACTGAAATTCGAAGGTCCACAAGGACACGTTCCGCACCAGAGTGGTACGACAACCCTGCCTTGGAAATCATGTTGTTAGACAACGGTGAACCTTCGAACTATGAGGAAGCAATGGCGGGCCCGGATTCCGACAGATGGCTAGAAGCCATGAAATCCGAGATAGGATCCATGTATGAAAACGAAGTATGGACTTTGACTGACTTGCCCGTTGAGCGGCGAGCCATAGAAAATAAATGGATCTTTAAGAAGAAGACAGACGCAGATGGTAATGTGACCATCTATAAAGCTCGGCTTGTCGCTAAGGGTTATCGACAAGTTCAAGGAATTGACTACGATGAGACTTTCTCACCAGTAGCGAAGCTGAAGTCCGTCCGAATCATGTTAGCAATTGCCGCATTCTACGATTATGAAATATGGCAAATGGACGTCAAAACAGCATTCCTTAATGGTTTCCTTAAGGAAGAATTGTATATGATGCAGCCGGAAGGTTTTGTCGATCCTAAGAATGCTGACAAGGTGTGCAAGCTCCAACGCTCGGTTTATGGGCTGGTGCAAGCATCTCGGAGTTGGAACATTCGCTTTGATGAGATGATCAAAGCGTTTGGGTTTACGCAGACTTATGGAGAAGCCTGCGTTTACAAGAAAGTGAGTGGGAGCTCTGTAGCATTTCTCATACTATATGTAGATGACATACTTTTGATGGGAAATGATATAGAACTCTTGGACAACATTAAGGCCTACTTGAATAAGAGTTTTTCAATGAAGGACCTTGGAGAAGCTGCTTATATATTAGGCATCAAAATCTATAGAGATAGATCAAGACGCCTCATAGGTCTTTCACAAAGCACATACCTTGATAAGATATTGAAGAAGTTCAATATGGATCAATCTAAGAAGGGGTTCTTACCTGTGTTACAAGGTGTGAAATTGAGCTCAGCTCAATGTCCGACCACGGCAGAAGATATAGAAGAGATGAGTGTCATCCCCTATGCCTCAGCCATAGGTTCTATTATGTATGCCATGCTGTGTACCAGACCTGATGTAAACCTTGCCGTAAGTTTGGTAGGAAGGTACCAAAGTAATCCCGGCAAGGAACACTAGACAGCGGTCAAGAATATCCTGAAGTACCTGAAAAGGACTAAGGAAATGTTTCTCGTTTATGGAGGTGACGAAGAGCTCGTCGTAAAGGGTTACGTCGACACTAGCTTCGACACAGATCTGGATGAATCTAAGTCACAAACCGGATACGTGTATATTTTGAATGGTGGGGCAGTAAGCTGGTGCAGATGCAAGCAGAGCGTCGTGGCGGGATCTACATGTGAAGCGGAATACATGGCAGCCTCGGAGGCAGCACATGAAGCAATTTGGGTGAAGGAGTTCATCATCGACCTCGGAGTCATACCCAATGCGTCAGGGCCAATCAAACTCTTCTGTGACAACACTGGAGCTATTGCACTTGCAAAGGAGCCCAGGTTTCACAAGAAGACCAGGCACATCAAGCGTCGCTTCAACTCCATTCGTGAAAATGTTCAAGATGGAGACATAGAAATTTGTAAAGTGCACACGGATCTGAATGTCGCAGATCCGTTGACTAAACCTCTCCCTAAGGCAAAACATGATCAGCACCAGAACTCTATGGGTGTTCGATTCATCATAATGTAACTAGATTATTGACTCTAGTGCAAGTGGGAGACTGTTGGAAATATGCCCTAGAGGCAATAATAAAAGCATTATTATTATATTTCCTTATTCATGATAATTGTCTTTATTCATGCTATAATTGTGTTATCCGAAAATCGTAATACATGTGTGAATAACAGACAACAACGTGTCCCTAGTAAGCCTCTAGTTGACTAGCTCGTTGATCAATAGATAGTCATGGTTTCCTGACTATGGGCATTGGATGTCAATGATAACGAGATCACATCATTAGAAGAATGATGTGATGGACAAGACCCAATCCTAAACATAGCATAAGATCGCATAGTTCGTTTGCTAGAGTTTTCCAATGTCAAGTATCCTTTCCTTAGACCATGAGATCGTGTAACTCCCGGATACCGTAGGAGTGCTTTGGGTGTGCCAAACGTCACAACGTAACTGGGTGACTATAAAGGTATACTACGGGTATCTCTGAAAGTGTCTGTTGGGTTGACACGGATCGAGACTGGGATTTGTCACTCCGCTTGACGGAGAGGTATCACCGGGCCCTCTCGATAATGCATCATCATAATGAGCTCAATGTGATCAAAGTGTTTGATCACGGGATCATGCATTACGGTACGAGAAAAGTGACTTGCCGGTAACGAGATTGAACGAGGTATTGGGATACTGACGATCGAATCTCGGGCAAGTAAAATACCGATTGACAAAGGGAATCGTATACGGGATTAATTGAATCCTCGACATCGTGCTTCATCCGATGAGATCATCGTGGAGCATGTGGGAGCCAACATGGGTATCCAGATCCCGCTGTTGGTTATTGCCCGAGAGCCGTCTCGGTCATGTCTGCATGTCTCCCGAACCCGTAGGGTCTACACACTTAAGGTTCGGTGACGCTAGGGTTGTGAAGATATGTATATGCAGTAACCCGAATGTTGTTCGGAGTCCCGAATGAGATCCCGGACGTCACGAGGAGTTTCGGAATGGTCCGGAGGTAAAGAATTATATATAGAAAGTGCTGTTTTGGCCATCGGGACAAGTTTCGGGGTTATTGGTATTGTACCGGGACCACCGGAGGGTCCCGGGGGGTCCACCGGGTGGGGCCACCTGCCTCGGGGGGCCACATGGGCTCTAGGGGTGCGCCTTGGCCTACATGGGCCAAGGGGAACCAGCCCCTAGAGGCCCATGCGCCTAGGGTGGGGGAAACCCTAAAGGGGGGGCGCCCCCCTTGCTTGGGGGGCAAGCCCCACCCCTTGGCTGCCGCCCCCCTAGGAGATTGCATCTCCTAGGGCCGGCGCCCCCCTAGGGGGCTATATAAAGGGGGGAGGGGAGGGGGGCAACCGCACCCTTGCTCCTGGCGCCTCCCTCTCCCTCTCCAACATCTCCTCCTCCGTAGAGCTCGGCGAAGCCCTGCCGGAGTACTGCAGCTCCACCATCACCACGCCGTCGTGCTGCTGCTGGAGCCATCTTCCCCAACCTCTCCTTTGCCTTACTGGATCAAGAAGAAGGAGACGTTACGCTGACCGTACGTGTGTTGAACGCGGAGGTGCCGTCCTTTCGGTGCTAGGATCTCCGGTGATTTGGATCACGTCGTGTACGACTACCTCATCCCCGTTCGTTGAACGCTTCCGCTCGCGATCTACAAAGTGGTATGTAGATGCAATCTCTCTCCCATGACTTGTTTCTAGATGAACTCATAGATGGATCTTGGTGAAACCGTAGGAAAATTTTTGTTTTCTGCAACGTTCCCCAACACAGGGGGCCCACAAGCCCTAGGGGCGCGCCCCTAGGATTGTGGCCACCTGGTGGGTCCCCCACTAGTATTTCTCTGCCCAATATTTTTTATATTCCAAAATAATTCTCCATAAATTTTCAGGACTTTTGGAGTTGTGCAGAATAGGTCTCTCAGATTTGCTCCTTTTCGGTCCAGAATTCCAGCTGCCGGCATTCTCCCTGTTCATGTTAACGTTGTAAAATAAGAGAGAAAAGGCATAAGTATTTTACCATAATGTGTAATAATAGCCCATAATGCAATTAATATCAATATAAAAGCATGATGCAAAATGGACGTATCAAGGAGACTATCCTTTAAAGCACAAGATCAAGGATTTCATCAACAACAACATCTATTGCTTTTGGAGAGTGATGTCTCCTAGATTGATTAGGTGTCACTTGGGAGCCCTCCAAAGCTTTTGGAGTTGAACCAAGGAGTTTGTAAGGGCAAGGAGATCGCCTACTTCATGAAGATCCACCCCGAGTGAGGCTAGTTCTTCGTGGGCGTAAGCCATGATGGAATAGACAATGTTGCTTCTTCATGGACCCTTCATGGGTGGAGCCCTCCGTGGGCTCGCGCATCCATTACCCTCCGTGGTTTGAAGTCCCCATCAACGTGAATGTACGATAGCACCACCCATTGAAACCACACCAAAATTCACCGTGTATTCATTGCGTTTGATATCTCTGACCCCCTCCTTTACATTCATATGCAAAGTCTTTACTTTCTACTGCCTACTATCTAGACTTGTATGTGTAGGGTGTTGCTTGACTTGCGATTGTTGCTAAAACTTGCCTACAACTAAAATTAGGAAAAGACCAGGTTTCTATTTGGTCAAGTAGTCCAATCACCCCCCCTCTAAACCTATTCCGATCCTAAAACACCCCACCCACACCACCTACTCCCAGAGAGAGCAAGTAGGACGAAGCCACCACTTCCCATATCCATTTTCTGAGCGAGAACCACCTACACTTGTGTTGAGATCAAGGCATTCCACTCCAACCATTTGATCCTTGATTTCTATCCCCCTCAAGTTGATTTCCACTCCAATTCTTCTCCCACCACCATGCCAAATCTATGAGAGAAAGATTGAGTGTTGGGGAGACTATCTTTTGAAGCACAAGAGAAAGGAGATCATCATCAACAACAACACCTATTATCTTTTGGAGAGTGGTGTCTCCAAGATTGGTTAGGTGTCACTTGGGAGCCTCCAAATCACGTGGAGTTGAACCAAGAGTTTGTAAGGGCAAGGAGATTGCCTACTTCATACAGATCTACCATGAGTGTGGCCAATCCTTCGTGGGTGTAAGCCTTGATGTAATAGACAAGGCTGCTTCTTCATGGACCCTTCGTGGGTGGAGCCCCTCGTGGACTCGCGCAGCCGTTACCCTCCAAGGGTTGAAGTCTCCATCAACGTGGATGTATGATAGTGCCACCTATCAGAACCATACCAAAAATAATCGTGTCTTCTTTGCGTTTGATTTTCCGATCTCTACCTCTCTTTACTTTCTTGGACTTGCATGTTGTTCATTTTCCGCTGCTCAATCTCTAGATATGCATGTGTAGGAAGTATCGATTGTCATTAGCGTGTGCCTAAATTTGCCTGAATTCTAAGAAAACTAAAAAAATTGCATCATTGCATTGTTAAGTGTCTATTCAGCCCTAGGCCTATCTTCCTGATCTTTCAGTGTGTCGCTCTGCAAAATAGCGCATCACATGTAATGGCTAGAGAAGGTTGCACGAAGAAACTTTGTAAAACTTGGCTCCATGTGCCACCAGAGTGTATTGGCTCTATGGTAGCTTTAGAGTTTGCCGGGATTTGAATAAACTACAACAATTCCAACTAAAAAAAGACTAACATGGCACACATCTTGACTCCTAACATTCCCCGATTTAGAGCTGAACTAGGGTATTACGAATGACCAGACTGATGAATGCTTTGAGCGGGGCTTAGGGTTAGCCAGGCAATCCCAAGGCGAGCGGGTCCCTTTGTGCGCCGCCGACGCTGGTTCTCTCTCCCTCTGCCAGCCGCTCCGGCGGCGGGAGGGAGGGGGAACCTCGGATCTGTGTGTCCAATGTGTTCTTAGTCGTTGTTGAGGTCATCGTGGCGGCATCACGTCTGAATAAGTTCTCTCGGGCTTCGTTCGTGGCCAGGCGGAGCTCTTGCCTTTGTCTAGGAGCCAGCAGGGTGGGGGATCCTCGGATCTCGTCGAGGTTGCGGGCTATGGTGTCTGGAGGTCGACCGACACTGGCTGGTTCGGTACTCGGATGGGTAGTGGTTGTGTGGAGATAGAGATTCTTCTTCCTCGTCGGTATGATTTTCTGTCGTTGTTCTTCCTCCTTCTTTGTGCTGCTGCTGGAGGGATGTCCTGCTTTGCTCAGGCAGTTAGCCCAGCCGCGAAGCCGGAACCTGATCCCAATTCTCTTCCATCTGGAAGGGGCACATATAACGGTACTCAAAGCCACAAATGATGAAGGTTGGTGCAAGCGCGTTGGATGCATATGTGTGTCCTTGTCTTTTTGGCGCCTGAGCAAAGATGCGGGGGAGCAGCATGGCGGTGATTATGCCGTAGTTGAAGATGATGACCTGCTTGAGTATGGATGCAGCTTAGTGTTGCAAGGTTCTCCTAGCACGGTTCTGAGATGATGACATGGAGCTCCGGAGGTCTTAGTGTTTTACTAATTACTTTAGGATGCTCTTTGTTATTCTTTTGGTTTTTTATACGTCTATTAGCGTGTTCTTGTACGGTTTAAGGACTTTATACTATGACCATGCAAAAAAGAAGAAGATGAATGCAAGCATACCTTTTCAAAAAACGTAAAAAAAAGAACGACCAGACTGATCCATATTGAAGATGCTGTTACTCAAACCAGATTTTAAGCCTCAACTGCGTAAACGACTAAACGGAACCAAAACTGAAATCACCCAACGTAACAAAGCCGGAAAAGTAGGATCAGATCGCACGAGGCGATCGGGAGGCGATGAGGCCCTTGCGCGCTGCCGGTGACGCCTTCGGTTCCCTCTCTCTCCGTCGGCCGCTCCGGTGGCACGAGGGAGGGGGAACCTCGGGTCTGTCACTAGGTGGGTGTGTGGTAGGGTTAGGGTTGAGGGAGACGCTGCCGAGGCCGTTGCGGTGGTGTCGCGCCGGAATAAGTTTCTCCGGGTTCCGTTCGCGGTCAGGCGAGGCTTTTGCCTTCGTCTAGGGAGTAGTGGAATTGGGGATCCCCAGGTCTCGTCGAGGTCACGGGCTTTGGTGGCCGGAGGTCCATCGGCACTGGCCATTTGGGTCCTTAGATGGCCTATGGATTCAGGGAGACGAAGACCCTTCTTCTTCCTTGTTGGTATGATTTGCTGCTGCTGTTCTTCTCCTTCCTCTGTGTTGATGCTGGTGGGGGTCCTGCTTTGTCCGGGCAGATGGTCCGGCCGCGGTGCTGGATCGGTCGGATGACTCGAGTTCTCTTCCTTCCAGAAAAGACACTTTTCACGGTACTCAAAGCCAAAGATGGCGACGGCTGTTGCAGGTGTGTTGGGTTGATGTCCATACTCTCTCAGCGCTGGTGTCAAGAAAAGAGGAAGCAGCATGGCGGAAATTATACCGTGGTCGAAGATGATGACCTGCTTGCGACTGATTGCAGATCCTTCTGCTGCAGGGGTCTTCTCTCAACATTTAGGTATGATGACACATGGCTCCGGAGATCTTCTTGTGTTATGGTTGTCTTAGGGTATTCTAGGTGTTAACGGTCCTTTGTGTTTGCGTTTCAGTTTGCTTGTAAAGGTCAATTTTTTTGTATTGATTCGTGATATGTATGAAAAAATTCTAAAAAAGAAAGACTAAACGGAACCAAGTATCGCAGCATCCCGGACCGTCTCGTGGCAAACAACACGGGTCCAAATCAAACGCGTGAAACCCGAGCCGCCTCCGGCCCCACTGGCAGTCCTCTCCAATCGGGCAAGGGTAGGCACCACGAAACCAACCAATACGCGAACTCCCACCGATCCGACGGCCCGCAACCGCCACCTCTCAATCAGACGGGCTGTACCCGCTAACCCAAAGCACAACAACGCCCATAGACTTCAACCCCGGACCCACACGTCCATTCCCAAGCTGTCAGCGACCTACCCACATAGAGCCAAAGGTAGCCACACGGCACCGCGTGCATAATTAACCAATAATATCTCGCCCTTAAGAGAAAACGATTTTGGAAAACCTGAAAAAGATGCTCTCCGCATCAGCCAAGCCCACCACGCCTCTCCGCTCCCCCGCTCCTCTCAAAGGAAGCACACGCCCCTGGGATGACGCCACGTCAGCGATCCGCGTCGCGCGATCCGAGCCCCCCCATTGGCCGCCAATATAAGCCCCGCCCCGCCGTCCCTGCGCCGAGTCCACAGCGCGACGCGTGAGCCGCCCCCTTCTTCCTCCAATGGCGAGGTAAACACCCCTCCCACGTATAAATCACTGTATTTCAAATAGCCTCCAACCAAAACACCCCCGATTTTTTTATTTATTTGATTTCGGGAAGGGGAGGGGGGAGAGATAGAGAGATGGACGAGGCGTGGGAGAGGGCGGTGGAGGCGGCGCTCCACACCGCCGGCGAGGGGAGCTCGTCGCCGGCGAGGAGCCTGACCCTCGACGGCGCCGTCAAGTGCTTGCACGGGCGCTTGCCGGCGCCGGAGATACTGGAGCGCCACCAGAGCCTGGAGCACCTCTCGATCGCCGGCGTCGGGGTCGCGTCGCTCGCGGGGTTCCCCCGCCTGCGGAACCTCACGCGCCTGACGCTCTCCGACAACCGCATCGCCGGCGGCCTCGAGCACCTCGTCGAGGCGGGGCTCGGTTCGCTGCGCGACCTCGACCTCAGCAACAATCGCATCCAAGATGTGGACGACCTCGCGCCGCTCGCCCGCCTCCGCCTCGTCTCGCTCGACCTCTACGAGTGCCCCGTCACGCGGGTCAAGGACTACAGATCCAGGGTGTTCGGGTTGATCCGGACTCTCAAGTACCTCGACAAGATGGACGCCGACGAGAACGAGCGCCCGGAGTCGGACGACGACGACGACGATGGGGACGGCGAAGGTGATGGCGAGGAAGAAGATGATGATGACGACGACGATGACGAGGATCCTGGAAGCGGCGAGGTGGCAAACGGGGGCGCCTCGCACTCGCGAGGTAGCGTGGCACCGCGCCCGGTGGAGGTGAATGGGGTGATCGATGTGGATGAGGATGAGAGCGAGGCCGACGAGGTCGTTCCCAATGGGGGAGCCGAGCACCACCACAGGGCCAACGGGTTCAGGGTTGCAGTGGTTGGGGTAGCCCCTGATGAGGATGATGAAGACGTGGAGGATGACGACGATGATGCAGACGAAGAGTATGAGGAGGATGATTTGGGAGAGGAGATCGATGAGGAGGGTGACGAAGATGACACTGTTGTTGAGGTGCTTGACGTGCCCAGTAGTGATGATGATGAGGATGGCATCGATGAGGATGATGATGATGATGAGGAGGAGGAGGTTGAGGATGATGGTGATGGTGAGGAGGCTGAGCCAGAGAGTAGTGGGAGGGTTGCTATGGCGGTGGGGGGCGTTGGAGAAGAGATTGATGGACATGAGCAAGGTGAAGGTGATGATGAGGATGAGAATGGTGAGATCGGAGAGGAAGATGAGGAAAGATTGGAGAGTGGTAGGGTTTATGAGGAGGACAATGATGATGACGATGCTGATGAGGTATAAAACAATTTCCGCTAGCCTTTGAAGTGCTTTACCTTATTGCAATTTCTGCGTGTTCAGTTTGTGGGTGATTGTTCTAGTCATATTGTTTAGCAAGATAACTATTGACCACCCTACTATATTGCAGTTGCAGGTATTTGAACCGTGGCTAGTTTTTCAGTCACTATATTTACCAGTTCATGCATTAGTTATGTGTGCTTGTTAAGTTTGCCGATTATGTGGGCAACACATAGTTTTGGGACTACCAAAGTAAAGTCCTTCATATGTCAGATCCCCACTCGTAATCTCGTTTCTTTTTGTGGTAGGTTAGGTGAACACCTTGTGTATAAAGTATATTGTGGAAAAGTTATTTTAACTAAATTTGCTCATATGGAGATTTAAGGCAATCATGCTCCCAAGATATTGCTTGAACATGTTTGTTAACATATTATGTGATGTGAAAGCTCTGTACCCTCAAAATGACCAGGAGTGTGTCAAAATGATTATGACAGACCTTGTAGTTAGAAGCCTGGCGATTCTAATTTCTTCATCTTTGTGGAAGTAGATTCAGTTCCTCATGTTGTTGACCTAAAACTTTACATATTCGAATGTTAAAATTAGTTACTGTCTAGCTTGTGCTTCTACTAGCTTGTGCTTCTAATATATTTGTTACAATTTGGGAATAATTGAAGATTTGGATATATCAGTTATGCATGTCGTTCCCTATGTTCCTAGGACCTAATATCATATCCATTTACATGTACATCATATCTGGCTTAGTTCTTGACATTTTAGTGCTTCTAGTACATCATGTATTTATTTGTGGGCTTAAGACAGATGTACCACCTGATGTATGTTTTAGTAAGATGGAGTTCTCCTCATATTTGTTTCTTGTACAATTTTCCCTTGAAAATTAGCTTCCGGAATGGCCATTATCTTGTTTATTAGGTGGTATATTTTCTGTTATTTTTTTGTATTAATCATGCACTCTTTTGCATAGGTCATATGCTAATTTGTTTCTTTTACTACTCAAGTCATGTTACGCTGTTATCTTCAGATTTATATCTCAACATATCGTTTATTTGTTTTGTGCTGGTTATGCTGTTGATTTAGTTACCAATTAACTGATTTTGTCTGCTAGAAGATTAGTTACCTTTAGCATGTCAAGATTAGTTACCTTTAGCATGTCATTTACTTAAGCATTGTTTAAGCCTGTTGGTTTTTCATTTGCTCAGGATGAGGACACAGAATATCTTGTTCAACCAATTGTGACGCCCCAAGCCATGGCTGTTGGAAGTCCAGGGGACTTTGATATTGCTGACCCTGATGATGTCGATGAAGACAGAGACGAGGTCGATGATGATGACGACGAGGGTGGCACAGACCAGCCGTCGTCCTCGCAGGGTATCAAGCGGAAGAGGGGTGATGACCCATCAGGCAGCGGCAGCGACGATGAGGATGATGATACTGATGACCGGCCGTTCAAGCACCAGTGACCATTGTACATGGATCATCCCCTTCCTCTCCCCTTCTTCTCAGGTAGAAAGAAGTAATCAGGAGCAGCAGCAGCAGAAGCAAAACAGAAATGGTGGGTTTCCCCCTGTTTTCCTTAGCCGTTTTTCTTGTAAAGACTTTGGTTTGGGGAGGGCTTCACCCTCCTTTTTAAACAGCAGATTTTAGGAGGGAAAATGGAGTTGTAGTCAGTGAACCAGCTTCCCTCTTTGCCTGCACCCTTGCTGAGTTTTCCCTCCATAATTTGAAATGGTAGTTACAACACCCCAGGGGGTTTCCCTCCTTCCTTTGAAATTCCTGTTGCATTGCCAGTATTGTCAGGTTTCCCTCCAAGAGAAAGCCCGGGAAATGGCCCCCTTTGAAATGCCCCTAGTAGCCGTTGCCTGCATTTGAAAATCTTATACTTTGCCCTGGTTGAACTGTCTGTCTGTGCTGTGTGCTTCTTACTGATGATGACTGGCCGCTGGCTCTGCCTGCCGGCGGCTCTGCGCGGGCGCTACCTGCTTTGAGATAGGTGAAATGGCTGTGGTTGCAGCGATGGCTCCTCCCTCCTATAGCAAATGGGCTTTGGAGTTATTTAGCAATTTTTGGCTACTGAGGCTTTCGCCTTGCGCTGCTGTGTCTCTGGTTCACGGTGGTGTGCTCCGTGCCGGTCTACAAACGAGGCCCGAGCTGCGTCCCTCTGCCAGGTGGGTCCCCTCCGTGGCTAGCTTTGGCCTCGGGGGGCCGTGATTTTTCGTTGAGAGTAAAAGGAGGAGGCCGCGGTGGGTGGGTGGGTGAGGATGCGATGCGATGCGATGGCGGAGTACAGCTGCTGCCTTTCGCTTTTCTTTTTTGGCAAGTTGCGCCGCGCAGCGCGAGTGGTGGGTGGGGTAACGCGACCGGTGGTGGCGCGAGCCGTGATGGCCTGGCGCGCCGTGGCGTGAGGCGCGGGTGGAGCGCGCTGTCGGTGAGCGGCTCGAGGAGGAGAGAAGATCCCAGCGGATTTGGGCGGATGCCATCCTTGGATGCTTCCCGTTTCTAGGGCGACCCTGCTGCTTTCTTTGGCCGATGGGGATATTACGCCCCTGCCCCTGCCCTGAGTGCTCTCTCTCTGGCCCATCCGTATTGAATATCCGGCTCCCCAAGTTTGACGCGTCTCTGCGCTGCGCTGAAATAAAAATGGGAGGAGAAGAACGGCACGCCTCCCTCTGCGGTCGCTGGGTCCACGCTGCGTGCTGGTCCCGCATGTCAGTCGCTCACGGTGCGTCTGCCGTGTGCGTTTTGCTGGTTGGCGTTTCGCTTCCGAGATCTATATGCGCCGCCGCCGAACGGTGCTGGGTTAGGTTAACTAGAGTGCATATTTTCTTCCTGCTGGAGTATTCAGCGGGGCCCGTCTGGACTGAAAGCTGTACGCGAGTGGAAGGATCAGGTTCAAGGTAGCTGGAAATTCTATATGTGGATAGTAATAATGGTTGATTAATGGTTATTATTGGAAGTAATTAACTTGGGCCAGCAGCATGCCTTGCTCCGCGCTCTGCGCCGCGGTGGACCCGGTCCATACCGCGTTGTGCCGCTGCGTCTTGTGGCCCACCGTGTTTCTAGGCTCTTCTGACTGTGTGGTCCGTGTCTACAGATCCCTGCGCGCAACGGCCGCGATAAGGAATGAGGGGACAGCCAGGACAGGCAGGCGACCACCACGCGATGCCCGTGAGCCGTGTGGTCGTTCGTGGTGGGGAGCTGCAGGATCGGACGGCACGGAATGGAAAGCGGTTGCGTGCGCTTGGGCTGCGGCGTGGAGCGGGCCCTCGGCCCACCGAGTTGCGGGCGGGTGTCATTTTGCGTATGTGGACCGGGCCTAGAGGCTGCAGCGCGTTGGGGGGCTTGGGAAGTCAAAAGTAGTTCGGCCGGGTCAGGGGTGCGGGGCCATGGGGCCACCGTCAGTGAAGTGGGACAGGAGAGAGCAACGGAAAACGACCCGATGCTGGGCGGGCGACGGCATCAATTTCTTTGCAGTTCCATCTAAAAAAAACTTTGCAGTTCACCGGGAGCACTATATGCTGGGTTTGTTAGATTCAGAAGTTAACATTCGACATGCTCATACCAAAGTCGCTATATAATCAAAGTTACTCAAAGAAAAAAAATACCAAGTCGCTCCATATGAAGGCCAAAAGGTTGCACCCTCATTTTACTGAAGTTGCACACTTTTAAAGAGTGTACATCCTATATTTAGTAGTGCGGTGAATGAGTGTTCTCTTGAAATGTGCAAAAAAATAATAAAATCCTGAAACTCAGACAACAAAGTTTTAGCAAAAAAGAAATGCCACAGAAGACTTGCAATTTTGGCACATTTCACTTACAAGTGGGTCTCCAAGCTCCATATCTTGCTCGCTCGGGGTGTTTTTCTCCTGCTGGTTTGTTCCCAATAGAGAAAATCCGTCCCTTCGATCCTACTCCTATTGACCTCAAAATCATCAGAGAAGGAATTGGAGTGGGTTCCAAGTCTTTCGCTCAGGTCGTGCTCATGGCGGACGAGGCACCGCAAACGCGAGCGCAGAAGCAGCGCGCTCTGCCGCTATGCAAAGCTCATGCTGGTCGACAGCAGGGAGGTGCGGGGGTCGGCCCGCTAACAACAACGCTCCAGCTGGCCCTCCAAAAACTGCTGCGCCACGCCAAGCTCCATCGGTTGCTGCAACACCTCCACCGCCTGCTCCACCTGCACCGGCCGTGCAGATCCTCGACAAGCGCTACAAGGATATGGTATGCTTTACCTGCGACGGGCCTAGACATTATGTTGGCAATTGTATTGAAGCAAAAAACTGTTTTATCTGTGGGCTGGAAGGACACAACGTCAACAACTGCTCAGCTTGAGCTCAGCCGCACCCTGTCGCAACTTTCTTTGGCAGTTCTGCGTTAGGCCTAGGGTTCTATCATATTGATGCTCCGGTGGGACGGGAGGCTAACTGGCTTAATTTCAGAAACTATGGAGAGGTGCAGATTGTGAAAGGAGAGATAAACCAAGCTGATATGATCAAGAATCTATCTGGTATCTTCTGAAAAATAAGCAATGGCCGTGGCAAGTTAGGACTCTGTCAAGTAAGAGGTTCCTGGTAAGATTTCCCCTATGGAAAAAAGTGGACGAGCTGATAGAATTTCCTGCCTTTGATTTGCCTATTGATGGGGTTTCTGTGTTAGTGGAGAAGTGGTCTGGAGCTATAGATCCTTTTGTGAGTTAATTGAAGCTTTCGTTGTTATTGGAGGGCTCTCTTCCAAATGGTGCACATGGAAAATCTTCTCTCTGATTGCTTCCTGCTTTGGTATATTGGTTGATGTGGATTGGAATGGACTGATGAAGAGCTTCTATGAGAAAGTGAGAATCAAAATTGTTTGCAAAAACCCAGCCAAAATACCATTTGAAAGAATTATGGAGATGAGAAAGAAGCTATACATTCTATCTTTTACCATGAAGGGGTTTGAGCAGATTGGAGCTGATGATCCGAATGATGACAGTGGGCCTACTGGCATATCTGTCGATGGGGACCTGGATGATGTGGATGTGGATAAAGATATCTTGGAGGATGGTAACGAGGAATTTGATGACTTAGACCTAGCCAATAAGGCTATAACCTCTAAGACCCCACCCGCATCTAAAAAAACATCTAATGATGACAGAACAACCTTTCATCCTACCGCACTTTTGGAAGCTTGTTGCTCTCCTATAAGAGAAACGGCTGCTGATATTAACAAGACAGCGACATGCATGAGTGACGCTACAATTCCCTTTACAGAAGCTATCAAATTCTTGGGCAACTCCGCTGAGCGGATTGGTTATATAATCACCTCTCCTCCGCGTGATGCTTAGAATGTCGAAGCCCCCCCCCTCCCCAGTGGTGCTTCTCCCATCTCAATACAGAAAACTTACTGCTTTGCATTGTTGAGAGATATGGACAACTCTGGTTCTGACACTGCAAGTGAAATCGAAGATTCTAAAAATAAGGTGGACACCTTTGAAGCTCCTGTGATCAATTGCTTAAAGATGTTGGAACTGGGGATCAAGGATGATTGTGTAGCTCTTGCTAGCAGACCCCCTCCCCCCTACTCTAAAGAAAACCTGCACCAACAAGTGGGGGCCGATGGTTGCGAAGAGTCCCAACACCAGAACTACAAACAGACAAAACATGATTGAGAAAGTTGCTGCCTATAAAATGAGGAAGAACCTGGAGGTACCTGCTACTTTTAAAAGTAATTCTTTTACCGAAGAATCTTGCTCTACTTTGGAGGCTTATGCCTCTACTGTTGATATCAAAATTGGTAATTCTGATGCTGATAAATCTGCAATCATTAATGACATTGTAAGAGATGAAACTGAAAAATGCCTTGAATTTACATCTCAAACCCCTGAAATATCCCTGCCTGATGACTTGAATGATGATTTGTGTGACCTTAATGGAGTTTGTACTCCAGTAAATTGTTGTTCTAGCTTTAACAAACCAGGGGCACTTCTGATTATGTTAGCAGCCCCGAACATGTTGCTAAAGGTGGGCTTTATAGCCTCTCTCACCCTTCCAAAATTCCATGATAGGTATTTTTTGGAATATAAGAGGTTTGGGGCAGAAAGGGAAACTACAATGCCTGTCTGACCTTGTAAATAAGTATAAACCTATTTTTTGTATTTTCAAGAAATAAAAAGGGAGACTATATCTGATTCTTTTTTAAATGTCTTAGCTGGTTCTATTCCTTATATGTGGCATATTCCTGCTGTGGGTTCTGCTGGTGGAATACTTGTTGGAATTAATTCTTGCTCATTTGAGCTTATTGGTATCATTTCCAAAATGTATTGCATTGTTATAACCCTCAGGAACAAAACTGATGGCTTTTGCTGGCACTTGGTAGTAGTTTATGGTACAACTTATGATGTGGATAAAGTAGATTTCATTGTTGAGTTGCATGAAGTTATGGGTGGGTTATCTCATCCTGTCTTACTCGGTGGGGATTTTAACTTAGTAAGGGAAGCTAAGGAGAAATCTTTTGGGAATGTTAATAATTCTCGGGCCTTCATTTTTAATTACAGGATAAATAAGTGGGGCTCATAATAGGGTTTATACCTGGAGCAATAATCAAGATAATCCCATGTTTGCCACTATCGATAGAGTTTTCTCTTCTACTGAGTGGGATAGTCATTTCCCCCTAACCACCCTATGTGCCTTGCCCAGGGTGGGCAGTGACCATGCCTCTCTCCTTCTGGATTCTGGAATGGGAGGGTGCAAAACTAACAAACCATTTAAGTTTGAAAAATGGTGGCTAAGTCAACCTTAGTTTTATGCTCTGGTTGAGAAAATTTGGGCTACTCCATCCCACTTTAGCTATGCTATTGAAACATGGCAATTCAAGGCCAAATTGTTTAGGCAGCAGGTGAAAGGATGGAGTATCAATTTGGAGGCTGCGACGAAGAAAAAAAAAGTAAGATTTGTTGTAAGAGTTTGACATCCTAGATGTCTTCTCTGAACATAACATGATTTGTGCCGAGGATGTCCTTAGGATGAAGGAAATTAGAGAAGAACTACAGGAAATATGGAATAAAGAGGAGACTGCCATGTGGTAGAGATCTAGGGACAAGAAAATTCTTAAAGGAGATAGAAACACAACATATTTTCATGTTGTTGCTAACCAACGTAGGAGGAAAAACTAGTTATCTGTCTTGGAAGGTGCTGATGGTCCTGTTTACTCCACTAAAGATATGCTAGATGTAGCAATTAACTTTTATAAAAATCTTTTTGGATTTGAGCCAAAACCTAACATCCACTTAGGTGACCATTTTTGGTCTGCTGATGAACTTGTTACGGATGCTGAGAATGAGTTACTTGAGAAACCATTTTCAGAGGAAGAAATCAAGGAAGCCATCATGGGGTCGTATGCTAGTGTGCACCTGGCCCACATGGACTCTCCTTTCTATTTTACCAACATTTTTGGGAAATCATCAAAGGGGATTTTATGACCCTGTTGAGAGATTTTGAAAATGGGACCCTGTACATACAGAGACTTAACTACTCTATTGTCACACTTATCCCAAAAGAGCCTGATGCTAGACATATGAGGAAATTTAGACCAATTTGCTTGAGTAATTGCTCAGTGAAAATCTTCAGCAAAGCTATGACAAACAGAGTCTCTCCTGTGGGTCACCGTCTGCTCTCCCCGTGCCAAACTGCTTTTGTCCGTAGTAGGTTCATTTTAGAGAGCGTAGTCACTGCCCATGAAGCAATCCATGAGGTACATAAGTCGGGTGAATCTGGGGTTGTCCTCAAGTTAGACTACGAAAAAGCCTACGACCGAGTAAACTAGGATGTGTGTTATCCATTTTGCAACAAAGTTCCTTTTATGTTAAAATCAACGATGTATTGGGTCCTTATTTTGTGTGTATGTGGCGGGGTGGGGGGGGGAGGATTAAAACAGGGTGATCCCATCTCACCCATGCTTTTTAACCTTGTTATGGATGTGTGTTTCTCGTATGCTTGCTAAAGCGGGTAATGGTAATATTATTGTGGCGATTATTCCCCAGGTCATCCCTCGAGGTCTGATCAGCTTGCAGTACGCTGACGATACGATCTTGTTTTTAGATCCGAACCCTGAATATGCTAAGAACCTTAAGTGGCTGCTTGGTTGTTTTGAAAGACTGTCGGGCTTGAAAATTAACTATGATAAATGTGAATTGGTGCCTGTTAATCTGAATGATGCAGATGCTAAAATATTATCACAGTTTTTTGGTGTAAAGTGGGGGATTTCCCTCTTAAGTACCTTGGGGTTCCTTTACATTACCTGAAATTGAGAAGAGAGGACATCCAGCGTATCGTTGACAAAATAATTAAACGTATTTGTGGTTGAAAGGCAGGATGCTCAGTTATGAAGCTAAGTTGGTCCTGCTTAAGTCTTGCATTGCTAGTATTCCGATGTATTTGATGTCGGTTATCAAATTCCCTAAATGGGCCATTAAAGCAATTACCTCACAAATGGCGCATTTTTTTCTGGGGGAATCTTGGGGATGAGCATAAATATCACCTAGCTAACTGGGGCCTAATCTCACAAAAAACACTAAAAAAGAAGACACTTCCGTGATGATACGTGTTTGTCACAGTAGGTCACATTTTCTGCCATGCATGTACATCCATGACGATTTTATGACAGAATCAAGATAGTCATACCTGTGCTGTCGTAGAAGTGTTCCATGACATTACCAAAATTATCATCACGGAAGTGTTCACTTCCATGACGATAAATGCCGCGCCATGGAAGTGCTTTCGTCAAGGGTGACCAACACGTGGCATCCACCGTAACAGGTCGCCGTTAAGCTATCGAGTCCGGTTTTGGATCCGTCCCGCTAACAACCACAACCAATGATGATTTTCCACGTGTAAAATTCTCATTGGCCGACGGAACCACGTGTCAGCTCCGCGTCGGCACAGGTATCACTCATCCAATGGGCGAGATGCGCCTATGACATGTTGACACGTGGACCGGCCCAAAAGTGGATCATAAAGATTAAATGGGCCGGCCCAACTAAAGGCCCACGAGATTTCGCCGACCATAATGGGCCGGCCCAGCTAAAGGCCCACGAGATTCCGCCAACCATAATGGGTCGGCCCAGCTAAAGGCCCACAAGATTTTGAGGACACTAATGGGCCGGCCCGTTAAGAGGCTACCATGTTTTGGGCCAAATGCCGGCCCATATTTGATCCGGTCCATTAACAACCTGCCATGTTCCGGGCCCAATAAAGGCCCATATGAGATCCGGCCCGTTAAAAGCCTACCACGTTTTGGGCCAAATTACGGCCTAGATCAGATCCAGCCCTTTAAGAGGCTTTGGACTAAATTATGTCCCATATCAGATTCGGACCGTCAACTGGACGCTATCCTTTTGGGCCCACTTGCTAAAGGCCTATTTAGTAATTTGGCCTGATATTAGTTTCAGCCTGTTAAAGGCCTGTTTAACATTTCGGCCCTATATTTATTTCGGCCTGTTAAAAGCCCGTCACATAGTTGGGCCTAACTACGGCCCGGTTTGCATCCGGCCTGGTCACAGCCGATAATCTGATTGGGCCAAACAAGGACCGAGACAATTTTGGCCTGTTAACGTCCCATGATGTGATTGGCACAATCATGGGCCGGGGTTTATTTCGGCCTGTTGCCGGCCCGTGAGCTGTTCGACACGTTTGAGGTCCAACCTACTTTTTAGCCTCCTAAAAGCCCATTGAGTTTTCTTGTGAAAATAGGGTTGGCGGTTTACTCAGCCTATTAGAGGCCCAAATCTACTAGTGGGCCAGTTTACATTTAGGCCTGTTAACAGACCGATTATGTAGTGATTTGCATGACGGCCTGATTATGTACCATAATTTTATGGTTTGGCCAATTTACTGCGAAGACAGGATATATATACAATGAAATAACTGCAGCATCGTGAATAAGAAAAACCTAGACTATACAATAAAGAAATTACAACATATTATATCCACTGGGCATCAAAGTTCGCCACTATGATAATAAAGCACAAGCAGACAACAGATTACATACACTGGGCATCAAAGATTGCCACGAGTGCAAATAAACACGCCGACAAAATAATATACCAAATCGACAGCACTTCAATAGAGTTCAAGAAAGGTTAGCCCTGCTCGGGAGCTGCAGCGCAAGCAGCTGAGCAAGCTGATGAGGCTGCGCTTGTTTGACACTTATATCCTCCTCACTCTGAAGGATAAACAAGCAGACAGATGACAGGTTTTGCACATATAAGTATCAATGCTGACAATTCATCACATTTCTTACTGACGAATAAAGTGACACCGTTTAAAATAGCATTAACACAATATGGTATTGTTCAGGTTAAGACATGGCAGGAAATGACATTGTGAAGGAGTTGGCAGCTTCATGACACCACTGGACTACAGATCAGGAACTCATAAGTATCAATGGTTAGTATGCTGTCAATTTATCTCATTTTAGATTGGCGAATAAAGAGACGGTTTAAATAATAGTAGAATGATATGCCATTGTTCATAGTTAAGACATTGTAGAATATGACATTGTGCTGTAGTGGGTTGGTTCACCACACCACTGGATTACAGATCAAGAATAGAAGCATACATGCAATGCAAAAGAAGATCACTTGCTTTGTATAGTTTAATTTACATGTATGAAGAAGGAACTTGGTTGTACAACTAAAAACTTAAATTGAGAAGGACAAACTTTTGTTTACGAACTACATAATAAAATTTAAACATGCAATTTCATGCAAACACCAAAAATGAATAGCTGTTACAGTCATGCCTAACCAAATATACACAACAAAGTTTGAAGGCTTGAGAAGGACAAACTTACATTATTGGTGAAGACATGCTCTATAAAGCCTTTGTCCATGCTGATGGGGGGGGGGGGGGGCGCAATTCAAGAAGTTTACCACAGAATATTCTTCATAAGCATTACCTTTATTCTACATTTTGTTAAGAGTAAATATAGATGTGATAATATAAAAAAAATGGAGAATATTTAAGATAAGATGAAGAGTGATGCTACATAACCAAGTAGTTATAAATGTAAGTACAACGATACAGGCAAAAGGTACAACCAAGAGCAATGCAGAGCTAAACTTCTTCAGGACCATCGGTGTTATCCAACCTTATGGTAAGAGTAAATATAGATCTGATGCGTAGAAAATAGAGGGCAAAGGAAAATAAGCTGCAGAGTGATGGTACATGAACAACTACCTGTCAATATAAGTACACTGATAAAGGACTCCAGGTACTTACAAGAACAATGCAGAGCTAAAAAATTCATTGGCATTGGATATATTCTACACTAATGTAACCATTCATACAGATCAGATAATTTGGAGCGAACAATTGATAAGCAAGCTATCATGCATACTGCTGTCACATAATGAACCAGGTATGAATGCAAGTACAGTGATACAGGATAACAGGTACTAACAAGAGCGAAGCAGCGAGCAGCATATTGACGATTTCCTGTCGTTCTTTTCAAACCGGAATTCTTCTTCGAGCTGATTTCCTGCAAAAAAGATCCATAAGGCACATGCAAAAAAGTAGAAATTCAAATTGTCATGTGATATCATAGACAGTACCTCATCATGGGAACGAGACCAGTACATAACAAGGTTTTCCCATTCAATGTCTTCTAAATTTAGCACAGGAGACTTCACCGGAAATTCGTTTATAGACTTGCCATCAAAGTGTGATTTCCTCAAGTAACACCGATACTACTGCAATGCTTCCTTGAAAAGCGTAAGCAAGCTTTGCTCGTCATGACTATCCAGATTGACCCTCGGCTACTTACAACAATGTAATGTAAATCATTGATGTGTTCAATCAGTAGAAAACAAGAAAATAATCACCATGAATAATAGCACTTACACGTAAGTGGGACAGGAAAATGTGAAAATGGTGTTTGTCTTCACTATAATCTTCCCATGATGGGAATATATGCACGTAGTCCCTAACAACATTGAAAGAATTGTCTTTAAAACTGGGAATAACTGGAATGGGGTTCCAATCTGTAGGAATTGGCCGTCTCTGCAGTTGAGATAGGTCTTCGGCCGGTGGACTTGCTGTACTTTTTGCTGGAGTGGGATTTTTTATGGTACGCTGGTGCTATGGCAACTGAAATCGGCATACCTTTTGCTGGAGTGCAGGTCATGTGTGGTGGGGCTAGTGGTGTGGCTAGTGAAGTATGGGTACAGTCTGCTGGAGTCGGTCCTATGTTTTGTGTCACTAGTTGTACAACGAATATAAGTGGGGTGCTGTCTGATTTCTCCGGCACCACCACGTTTTTTAAGGACTTTGCTGGTGCTCCTTCAGGTTCGGCAATCACCCTATTCCTTTTTGATGTTTGATGCACAAGAACAACATTTGAGTGAAAAAACATGGTACGATGACAGATGGAATATGTATTGATAATGGATGGGGATGGCATCTTGACATATATGATGAGTAAACTAAGCAGATGGCGGTGCAACAAAGTAGAAGAAATGCAAGACAACATATGCAAGATACGCGCAATCAATAAGACCTTGGCAAATTAGAACAGGCACCTTGATGGGTGAACAGGACAGGCCATGTGCCTTTGACTCCTTGAGGTTAGAATAGTCATTAGGATCATATTCTGAACTAGAATCTACAGGTGGGGAGCATATTAGTCTCATTGCATCCAGAATGGCACTCAATGCCTTGGTGCCAATTTTGCAAGTCGTTGCAGTGTTCCACAATATTCTTCTGATGCGCGGATTCTGATATTCACTGTAATTACGTATAATATCTGAGAACCATGAAAACATAAATAGTACTGATTATCTTTATAATGCAGAGGATATTCTAATATAGGGGCGCCCCTGTAAACCCTTGTGTGCTATCACTGGATTCTGATGAGAGAGCTCATGTGTGCTGTAATATGGTGCATGCATTAATATAATCTGGCACAAGTACATAAAAAAATAGGTTCCAGAAGTAAGGATAGTTGGCAGATGATAGGTTCATAATATACTGTATAGAGAGTTTATTGCCAAACCATGATAACAAGAGCACACAACAACTTGGCAGATCATAGTGTACATAAAAGGGGTACACCATAACCACGATATATAAATCAGGAATGTGGAACTGGCTGAAAAATACGGTGTTGAATTGCCACTACTAATTGAAAGCCTATCGTTCACGTACATGCCAGCTCTATCAGCTGTTGACTGCAGATGTCCCTGCGCCCCTTCCGGACAAGGAACATACTATACGTACTAAATACAGAATAACAAAAGAGGAACATGTTAAAGAACATAAGAGGAAGCATATTCTTGAGGTTCCGCTTCATTGCATACAATGTTGGTTGCCCACTCATGATGAATCACAACGCCCAAAGAAATGCAATTCCATGCTGTCTCTCTATATGTGGCCACATGCATTTGGAAAATCAAGTGGGAGCATTACCTGACCAATTAAATGTGTGTCTATTAACTAATATCAGTATAACATCACAATTCGTATTTGAAGAAAGCTTTGGACTTATGATTGGTGTGTTATTCAGCTTCAAGAGTGGACTATTGCTAGTGCTAACACAAAGCAGCTACATAGATCATAGTGTAGATATAACGGGAAAACCGTAAGCATCAGGAGTAAAACCAGCAAAGTGGAACTTGCTGGAATATATGTGCTAGTATTGTCGGTACAACTAGAAAGGCTTCGGATACCAGCTCTCTTCAACTGAAGGTGCAGTACTGTTAATATCATTTTAACTCTCAAAGGCGACACAGCTCCCCGCATTTCCTTGCTAATCTTATAGGATTCAAGTGGGCAGGCCACTACGAATCCTATTCCTATGTTTACAAAATCCTACGAATCAAAGAGGCCCGAAGAGTTCAAAGTGTCCATCACAACCAACCGTATAGACCTCTACACTACAAATGTCCCTGCTCATCTTCACTACAAGGAACATACTGTACTACTATCATACTCCCTCCGTTCCAAAATATAAGTCTTTGTAGAGATTTCCACTATGGATCACATACATATGTATACAGATACATTTTAGAGTGTAGATTCACTCATTTTGCTCCATATGTAGTCCATGGTGGAATCTATACAAAGACTTGTATTTAGGAACAGAGAGAGTACTTATTAAAGAAGAATGGAAGAGGAACATGCTAAAGAAGAGCAAGCAAATTTTGGATAATAAAATGTTCGTTGCGCAGTGCCCACACATGATGAACCAGAGCGCATTAAGAATGCAACTCCCTGGCTGTCTCTTTATATGTGGTGCACGTGCTTTTCGAAAGTAAAGTAGGAACATTAACTGACCAATTAAACGATATATGTTTTAGTAATATCAGCATCATATCAGATTCGCATTTGAGTAACAAGTTTGGAATTATGAGTGGCACGTTGTTTAGCTTGATGGATTCAAGAGCAGTGCTAAGCAGGCACGATGATGGTACTGAATATAAAGGAATGTCTGCATGCAAGTCGCGTGACTTGTCATTTGGGTCAGTCGACCATTTCAGGCGGTTGGATGAAGATCCTACGTCTCCTAACCCTTCTTCTTCCTTGTATCTGATTCTTCCCATACAGAACACTGCATGGGCCGCCGGCCGAACCACCACACCCACCGCTTGTGTTCCTCTGCCACCCCCGCCCCCACCCGCGTCGAGTTTTCTTTGTTCGGCGAGGCCCCACCATCGCCCCCACAACCACCGTCCCCACCCGAGCCCCTTCCTTCGCATCGGCAAACTCTGGCGAGCTCTAAAAAATCGACTGACCCAATTTTGAAATTTAGTCTACTGTCATTTAACTAGTGTGGAATATAAAAGGGGAAAACCATAAGCATTGCGAGTATAGTGTTGAGCGTGCCATGGCGGATCTGAAGGTGCAAACCGGACAAAGGCAACTTCGCAACCAATGTTTTTTTTCAACTAGCAAGTAAGTGATGGACAAGAAATCAGAGTAAAGCAGTGGCGATCTACTTGCTGTGATAAATAAGTAGAGCAGATACGAAAGAGTACCGCCTCTGGTGCAGCGCCGTGTATGCATCTGCTGAGAATTTGACGGTGCTGCGGTAGCGATGGCTGTCGGCGGCATGGAAACAGATCTAGGAGGGTAGACAGTGGCGGCAGGGCGCGGTGGACGAGACTGTCGTAGGAGCGGCGCCGGCAAGGTGGACGATGACGGGATGAAGCGAGAGGACGGGATGCAAGGGTCCCAGTCCGAAGCTGTGGATGAGAGAGGTCGATCTCTTGTAATGGCCGCGGCGTCGGGGTATCAGCTCCGGCATGGTGGAGGAGGACGGCGGTGGATGGGGTGGCGGACGGAGGAGGTTGGGGTGGAGAGGGTGTTTTGGCACCGACGGAGTACGAATGGGGAAATGGAGGGAGAGAGGAAGGGGGGAACCATATCTTCAGGGCGCGCTTGTCTCAAATGCGAGGAAATTTACAAACTTAGCCCCCGTTTAAAATTTCCTACATCACAACAATATTAGTCGGTTGGAGATAGGACGGTAATCTCGCATACACCGAATATTTGCCGACGAGAGTTCGTTTTGGGCGCCCACCATGTATGAATCAGGAAGGGAGTCGATTTCAGCCGAGGAGACACTGCGTTTTGGCGTCCACCGTGTATGAATCCGGTTGAGAGGCGGTTATGTCACGTTTGAGTGAAATTACAAACCTACCATTATCGAAACCTATAGAAATCGATCCAACAGGCTTTGCGTGTCAGGGATAGGCAATAATTTCCATCTCGCGGATTTTGGTTTCGGGCGGTTATTGCGACTTTCCCCGCTTTGTTCAAATTTTTGTGGAGCAAGAGTGCATGTTTACCGTGCCAACTCAATTCAAATCCAGTTTGTATTCTATTTTTGTTCGGGCAGGATGCATTTGCGATTGGAATAAAATTCTATATACATCATTTTTTATATATACTTTCAAAAGCACAACAAAGAATTCTGCTCCTTTATATGTATATAATATGATTTACAAATACAATGATCTCAAAATCATAAGGTTGAATTCAAAAAAAATTAAACCAAACTATGTTCTACTAAAATGTATGGATCAGTAATATCTACATATTAAATAACATAGATGCGCGTGAATTCATATGAGTATGCATGTTTGATAGATCAATTTTGGTTCGAGTATGAATTACATGTATCATCATCTCGAATTCAAATATTTGAATCCCTTTTATGTTGACTCCTTTCATGCCCATCTATCTCGCATGCTCCTTCATGTAGCTATCATTCTCTTTTCTCCAGCTCACTGGCACGCTCACTTCATGTTTCTCCTATCTTTGCAAACATGGCCTCTCGACGTCTCCCTTGAGAAGTGTCACACTCTCCCTATCATTATACATTACACGGTTTCATTATCTCTCACGTCTCTACCGTTCTCTGGTATCACTAGGTACCTAAGCTTTCTTTTTCACCGCCACACACACAGTCTCACTCGTCTTTCACTTTGTCTTTCTCTCTATGGGGTTCTCTCACACACCCTATATGTCTCTAGATATGACTCATACCACTAAAATTACTCTCTCCTGCAGACACAACATTTGTAGCGGTCTCCTTTCCGTCTCCATCCCAGTTATAAATTTGACATTATTCATTTGTTTACTAATCAGACAAACTCCCCCCACTCTCTCTCTCTCTCTCTCACACACACACACACACACACACACACACACACACACACAACTCCTGCTTCCACCCCCCTTCCCGACTATCGTCTCTCTCTCACACCCACAAAACTCTCGCTTTCGCACCCCGACTCGTATTTCTCTCACATCATTGATCGACTAGCCTCTAGATAGGTTTATACACCCGCACACTCTTGCTTCCATTATCACGTACATGTCTCTCTCGCGCTCCTTGTATCTATGTAGATTTTTCGTCCCTTCTTGAGACACGCCCTCTCGATCGTGCACACACACACACTATCACCTCATTTTAAGCTGATACCTCTCTCACACACACTCTTTGTGTCTTTGTCAGACATGCACTCCGTCCTCCTCCTCTCTCCCTCTCTCTCTCACACACAACACACACACATGGGCTTTTTGCAACAACTAGCAAGATGCCCATGCGTTGCATGGAACATCAAGATGCATTTGTATGAGTAGTTTATATTGTGGGAGAAAAGGATGAACGAGGGAAGGCCGAAAATGTGAGAGGGGTGTGGGTATCTTTATGCAGAATTGCCATAGTTTCCTTCCTATCCATCAGATATAAATCGGACGGCCTATATTGCAGGATGGCAGGCACACCATCATCACCAACTCTGTTTTTATCTCTACTCTTATAAAAAGCATAGTCGGTGATGATGGTGTGCCAGCCATCCTGCAATATAGGCTGTCTGATCTATATCTAACGGATAGGAAGGAAACTATGGCAATTTACCCGCACTCCTCTCCACATTTGCAGATAAGGCCTTCCCTCGTTCATCCTCTGCTCCCACAAGATCTTGATGTTCCGTGCAACGCATGGGCATCTTGCTAGTAAGAATATAAATTAGCGATATACCACTTCTCGAATCTTGAAACCAACAACATTCCTCCCTTATCTCATCAAAATCGCCAAAGGAATATATTTTGAGTGAAACATAAGATATTTTTAGTGATACACGTATTTCAAAATTAGACTCTTTTTTCTATCAAATCGGTGAATATGTATTAATTTACTTTGATCGTGTGGCAACGCATTGGCACATTGCTAGTATTATTACTACTGTATAATTTTTTGGACACTAGACAAACAGTGGAGTACATATACAAAGAGAAGGGGCACACACACGCAGTCGGTATCTCGCTGTCTCGCACACATGAGAGTTACGTAAAGGCACCGTTAACAAATAAACCCTAAAACCCTAGGTGCACGATTGTTGCATGCATGGGTACCAGTACGTGGTGGAGCTCACCTTTGTAGGAATAGTCAGCTCGTGTGATAATTTCATCCATAGGAGTTGATGGTCGGGACCATAGGTGAACGACCGGGAGGCGGTGGCTTGCCAGTTGCCACAGATCGAGCAGCCATGTTTAAAATATCATTTTTAGCGGGGTAAGAGTTCCGATTTTCAAGGGTGCGTTATAAGTACTTAAGTAGTTTTTAGAACGGTTGGTATGGAGCGAAAATGGAATTCATAACTACTACTACCTCCTTGGTGTATGGTTGTATGGGTTTATGTTGCGAGATGTTGAACCTGGTAGTTCTAGGGCAAATACTATGGTTTAGATGTTGGTTTTCAGTAATGAAAATTGAAAGGGGAAACCCTTCTTTGATAAAAAAACTACTACCTCCGTCCTGGTTTACTAGCCCCCATCGTATTTTCGGTCAAAGTTTGTCCATGAATTTTACTTGTAAAATGTGAATGGAAAATGAGATTTTGTTATACCCAAACAAAAAAGGACTGGAGGGAGTGATTGCTCTGACACGGACGCGACCTCTCATAGCGCAGGCATTGAACCTGTGGGCCGGCCAAGAGGGCCCCACTCGCTGCAGGCCCGGCTGAACACGCCTCCTCGCCGCATGCAACCGGCTTCAGACTGCCCCGCTTGCCTCCATTGAATCCACGCATGTGCCGGCAACACGTCCGTCCATGAGCCGGCCGGCGTTTTAGAACACAAAAAATGATCAAAATATAATTAATTACGCATGGTCTTGACTTGTTGTGCTCGCACTGGTAGCAGGAACTAGAGGTTTTTCTTTATTTATAACTCTCCTCACATTTTTTGGCTTTGAAGTGAATCATTGTTGTGGACATTATCTATGAATGTGCAGATATCTGTGAACATGAGTTTGATGTGGAAGTTGAACTTGGAATGTTGGGCTTGCGCGTGAACTATACCATGTCCAATGCTTTGTCTATTATTGTTTGGAAAGTAATTGCTGTTATTACATGACCCTAAAAAAATTTATTTTGTGCCACATCAGCAGATGCACGGACATCACAACAGGCATGCTGACTGGATAAACATTTGAACCTAGCTATTATGAAGGAAAATTTGTATTGACAACAGTTTTAGATAGCAGGAGACGCCTAGCATGCTCTACCTCTGCTAGCTTCTTTCTGGCTTCTTCCATCTCTTCTTTGGCTTGGGTGAAGAGAGCATTCGATTGCTCTTTTCGCTTCTTCGGGAACTCAGCTACATTCTCAAGGGCTGCTGCATGCTTTCTTTCAGCCTTTACTAGAGCCACGAGGACACGAACAGTTGACGACTCCACCTGGCTTGTGTGTAATCCAGCATCATCTGGGAATTTGCACCTTGTGTCTAATCTAGCATCATTAGGAACTAGCACCTTGTGTGTAATCCAGCCTCATTTTGGAAACATGATCTCGAGGTTGACCATACTTCCCTCCTCGCAGGAACTGCATCCCGACATGAAATTACTTCTTTTTTAGATCAATACTCAGAGCAACCCAAATCCATTTAGTAGAAGCCAGATAAACAGGACTCAGAGAAGTGAATTCAAAAGGAAAAATATAAAAACAGACTACAAGGTGAGAACACCCACTTCCTACATCAAGCTAAAAGCGAAAGCACTAGGACGATTAAGACTCTTCTTATTACTCATGAAGAACACGAGGCTAAGAGAAACATAAACTACAACATATACACATCAAAGAACACGAGGCTAAACAAAAGTAATTGAAAGGGTGTTACTTACTAAAGCTCTTTTTACAGGTTCGGTGCAGCTCCTCTTTAACTTGCCACGCTCCTTGAAGATGTCCCCAATATCCCGTGTTTGGTCTTCATTGCTCCTCTGCATGTTCGCACTCATGGTTTTAAAATCTCAACATGGCAAGAAAAATATGCTAGTAATACTCATGCATCTTGTGTGCAACATTAAAGCACTCGTCTGCCATGTTAGAGCATCTCCAAAAAAAGCGCAATGTGCGGTGCTTTAGAAAAGCGTTTACAGTGTTGAGATCGAAAGTAGAGATAGAGAGTAGAGACATAGATAGTTCTCAGCATAGATATAACATAGATAGATTAAAAAAATAGATAGTTCAACTACTCCTCCTTGTCCGACTCCTCCTCGGTGATGTCCTCCTCCGACGTCTCAATGTAGGCGTGAAGATACCTATCGTCATCGGATTCCTAGGGCGACGCTGCCCCTAGCCTCATGTTGAATTGAGCGTCCGCTTCGCGTCCGCTTGTCCTCGTGATAGGCGGCTCGCTCCGCCCTCCTCTTCTCCCTCTCCGCCCTCCTTTGCATGTAGAACTCGCGCTCGTTGATGATGTCCTACGGGAAGCATTGGCGCCACAACGCCATGGCTTCCTCGTCCATCTCGGCGATGCCGAGACAGTGCTCCCGCCTTCGGTTGTCACGGCGATCCTCGTCGGTGATAAGCCGCGACAGAGGCGCGAGCTCCTGCGCCCGCTCCCGCATCGGCATGTTGGGGAAGTTCAATGTTCTATGATGCCACCAGAGGCGCCACGCCGCCGCGTCGTACGCGTGGGCGGCCTCGTTGGCGGTGTCGAAATTGCCGAGGCCGAGGCGCATCCCGCGGAACCGGATCTCGGCAGAGAAGCCACCGGAGGGGCGCGTGCGAACGCCGCGCTATCCCCAAGTTTCCCGGTGACGCGGCGACATGGTGGCGCGGCGGAGGCGAGGTGAGAAAGAGTGGGGAGAGAGCGGTGGCGAGGCACAGAGCGGGGAGAGAGCAGTGGCGAGGCACAGAGCGAGGAGAGAGCGGTGGCAAGGCACAGAGCGGTGGGAGGGCGTTGGATTTTATAAAGCGCGCCGGACGCCGCGTGACAAAACTAGCGCGCACCTGACCGCTTTTTCCCGCGCGCGCGATCCTTTCCCGACGTCCCTGCTATATCTACTCTCTTCTCTACTGTTATATTTGTTTTATATTTAATATTTATCTCTACTATCTTCTGTACTGTTATATTTATTTTATATTTAATATTTATCTCTACTCTCTTCTCTACTATTATATTTATTTTATATTTAATATTTATCTCTACTTCTCTACTCTCTACTCTTTTTTTCTACTTTCTTTTTTTTTTCTTTTGAAAATAGAGTTGGTGATGATGGTGTGCCTGCCATCCTGTAATATAGGACGTCGATTTATATCCGACGGATAGGAAGGAAACTATGGCAATTTTGCAGAAAGATACCCACACCCCTCTCCAGATTTGCAAATAAGGCCTTCCCTCGTTCATCCTTTTCTCCTACAAGATAAAGTACTCATACAAATGCCTCTTGATGTTCCGTGCAACACATGGGCATCTTGCTAGTTCTAAAAAACTTTCCATCATTTGCCACACTACTGGTTGCAGATGAAGAACCTACCCAAGCACAACACGATATATGAGCGACACACAATTAGAAGCTGATATTCTGTTGGATAATGGAGGCTATAACCAATTACTTTTACGGGAACAATAGCAACCATGAAATTTGAAGGGTAGGTATGAACAAAATTGGAACTGCACATGTACTGTTAAGTGATTCAATACACACATTACTAATCGAGGAGGAGAACGATGGTCGCAGTGGCCTCTGTGCATCATGGTCGGCAACGGGAGTCAGTTCATTCTCCACGACGGTGGTGCTTCTGCGCTTGGTGTCGGCTTCCGGGAAGCAGACCCGAGACTGTGGAAGACGGTGCCAGGGAAGAGGCTGCGTGTACGACGACGACGGTGGACCGGCTCCAGTGCAGCGTACGAGGTCATCGATGAGGTAGATGCGCTGCGATGGACGAGTGCGCTGATGGAGAAGGGGAGGAGCACGAAAGCTGCGATGCCGTGGAGAAGTCTATTGTCACGCCCTCAATGCGGCTATATCTCCCACGTGTCGAAGCACGACTTAGAGGCATAACCGCATTGAAAGCAATGTCGCAAGTGAGGTAATCTTCACACAACCCATGTAATACATAAGGGAAAGAGATACATAGTTGGCTTACAATCGCCACTTCACACAATACATGAGTAAACATTACATCATACAGTTACAATCAGGGCCCGACTACGGAGCCAAAATAAAAGAAGAAAACCCCAAAAGCGACAAAGGTCCACGATCGACCCCAACTGGGCCCACTACTGATCGACTAGAACGAAACAACATAAAGAACAAGATCTTCACCGAACTCCTCCTTGAGCTCGGGTGCGTCACCTGCACGGTCTCAGCAGCACCTGCAAACTGGTTTGGGAGTATCTGGTGAGTCACGAGGACTCAGCAATCTCACACCCGCGAGATCAAGACTATTTAAGCTTAAAGGTATGACAGGGTAGTGAGGTGGAGCTGCAGCAAGCGACTAGCATGTATGGTGGCTAACATACGCAGAAAGAGAGCGAGAAGAGAAGGCAAAGTACGGTCGAAACAACTATGATCAAGAAGTGATCCTGAACTACTTACGTCAGACATAACTCCAACAACCATGTTCACTTCCCGGACCCCGCCGAGAAGAGACCATCATGGTTACACACGCGGTTGATGTATTTTAGTTAAGATCGACTTCGGGTTTTCTACAACCGGACATTAACAAATTCCCATCTGCCACATAACCGCGGGCACGGCTTTCGAAAGTTCAAAACCCTGCAGGGGTGTCCCAACTTAGCCCATGATAAGCTCTCGCGATCAACGAAGGATATTCCTTCTCCCCGGAAAGACCCGATCAGTCTCGGAATCCCGGCTACAAGACATTTCGACAGCAATAAAACAAGTCCAGCAAAACCGCCCGATGCGCCGACATCCTGATAGGAGCTGCACATATCTCGTTCTCAGGGCAACATCGGATGAGCAGTCCGTACAGCTAAAACCAGCCCTCAAGTTTCCTTGAGGTGGCGCTGCAAAGGGCTCTAGTTCGGACCAACACTTAGACAAGCATTGGCCCGGGGGGGGCTGAATAAAGATGACCCTCGGGTTGATCAGACCCAAGGGAAAGGGATAGGTGGTAGGCAAATGGTAAAACCAAGGTTGGGCCTTGCTGGAAAAGTCTTATTCAAAGCGAACTGTCAAGGGGGTCCCATAAATCACCCGACCGTGTTAGGGACGCAAAATCCGGGAACATAACACCGATATGACGGAAACTAGGGCGGCAAGAGTGGAACAAAACACCAGGCATAAGGCCGAGCCTTCCACCCTTTACCAGGTATATAGATGCATTAATTAAATAAGATATATTGTGATATCCCAACAAGTAAACATGTTCCAACAAGGAACAACATCTCCATGTTCCAACAAGGAACAAACTTCATCTTCACCTGCAACTAACAACGCTATAAGAGGGGCTGAGCAAAGCGGTAACATAGCCAAACAACGGTTTGCTAGGACAAGGTGGATTAGAGGCTTGGTTTAACAATATGGGAGGCATGATAAGCAAGTGGTAGGTATCGCAGCATAGGCATAGCAAAAGAGCGAGCAATCTAGCAAGCAAAGATAGAAGTGATTTCGAGGGTATGGTCATCTTGCCTGCAAGAGTCTCAGAGTTGTCGAAAGCTTGGTCCTCGTAAGCGTTCTCAACGGAATCCTCGGTCACGTACTCGTCTCCCGGCTCTACCCAAGACAAGAGAACAAGCAAAGGAACCAATATCAACCACGATGCAATGCGCAAGCAATATGATGCAAAACATGGCATGATATGCGAGAGGTGATATGCAATGCGTATGCATGCTTCGGAAGGACAAGGATGAACAAGGCATAATCTTGGCAAACCAAGCATGCCACTGGATAGATGAGGTGATTTCGGTTGAGATCGATATAAAGAACACCGGAATCGGATGCACGGTTTGCAAATGGCAAGCAATACAAGAATGGCACGAATCTGCCATTAACAGCATGATGCTACTTAGAAAGCAACAATTAATTAGGCTACTGCACCGAAACATGGCAACAAAGCATATGAAAGTAAACTAATCAAGATGCTTGACAAAAGATGAACACTGAGCTACGGCTAAATCACATCATAACAGGTCCAAACAAGCATGGCAAAAGTGCAAAAGATAACAGGTTCACAGACTTAGTGAAAATATCAACAAAGCAGAAACTAACATCAGGATGGAATGTTCAGAGCAATGAAACAACATGCTGCAGGATCGGAAAATAGCAAAATAAGGCACGGCATGAATCTACACACAGCACTTGACAAAAGTCTCTTACTGACCATAAGCCAAAAAGGATCAGAAAATATGATTACACCCATGTCAAATAAGCAAGTTTCGCTACAGGTTTCAGACTTGGTAGAAAACTGGACATGGCAGAAACTAATAACGACTAGGCATGTTAGTGAGCTCGATGCACTCACTACAGAGCATTGCATGATAAACTAAGCATACATACATCAAGAAGACATGGCATATTAACTAGACATGGCAAGAATAGCATCATATCATGCAAGGATCAACTACACCAAGCTTGGCAAAATCGAATAACACGTAAACAATCTGCCAGCAACATTTTATAGCAAAAGTAGAGCTCGATTGACTCAAGCTATGGCATTCCATAATTACAAACAAAGGCATGGATGGATACAGAAAATACACAAGTTCTAAACCCTCTTACTGATCATGCTCAAATTATGCATGGATCTCTCGGAAACAACACGAACACAAGGCATAAAAATAACAGCAGTCAGGGACTTGGCGAAATTACTGTCTCTGAAATCAGCAACATCAAGTGACCTAGTTTGCATGCTTGTGCTAGTCACCACATAGATCATAAAAATACATGGCAAAATTCTCTGGATAGGTAACATGGCATATTACAAAACTCATGTAGGACACAACTTCATAGGAGGTACACATTAATCATGGCAAAAATGACAAAAGTGCATGTTCAGATAAGATCCAGCCACTAATATCAACTAGCCCTCTTCTAACAGCATTTCGTGCGTCACGATGACCTCAAATGAAAATGATGCAATGGAACAAAATGTTGTACTCTTCGGGACGAACAATTTGACATATTATACGCGCAAAACGGAACTACGAATGCAAAGTTATGGCATGAAGAACAAGTGATGATGATGCAAAATATTGGGGACTTAGAAATATTCGGGGTGAGGTAAAAGTCAACCGCCGGCACGTAGATCGAGGCGGGCGGATCGGGCGGATCCCGCCGGAGTTGAGCCGGAGAACGCGGGGGCGGCGCCGGTGGCCGGATCCGGGCGCGGAGGAGCGGATCCGCGGCGGGGCGAGGTCGCCGGCGGGGCGGACGACGGCGGGACCGGCTCGGGCGCGGAGGGCGGCTCTGGCGAGGAGCAGGCGCGGCGGCGCCGGAGTGAGGCGGCGGCGAGGCGGCGGTGGGAGGCGCGGGGAGGACAGGTGGCGGCGCGGGGTTGGGCGCGGGAGGCGGTGGAGCTGAGGTGGCGGCCTCCGATTCGTCGGGGCGACGTGGCGGCGGGGTGGACACGTCCGGCACGGGTTGGACACGTCCGACGGCGCGCGGGGAAGATTGCTAGGGTTTGGACTGCGAGAATTTCGGGAGGGGAGCACATATTTATAGGTAGAGGAGGCTAGGAAGCTCCAAATGGAGTGCGGTTTTCGGCCACGCGATCGTGATCGAACGACCGAGAGGATGGAAGCGACTTAGATGGGTTTTGGGCCACTTAGAAGGGGGTGTTGGGCTGCACCAAAAGAGGCCTTTGTGGTTACCCGGTTAACCGTTGGAGTATCAAACGGACTCCGATTGATCCGAAACTTGACAGGCGGTCTACCGGTAGTAAACCAAGGCCACATGTCAAGCCTCGGTCCATTCCGAGAAAGTATAATACCCGCTCACGGAAAAAGGTAAAAGGGGACGCCGGGGAACGTAGGAGCGCCGGATTGCAAAACGGACAACGGGGAAAATGCTCGGATGCATGAGACGAACACGTATGCGAATGCGATGCACATGATGACATGATATGAAATGCAGATGATGACATGGCAAGAAGCGACACGCAAGCAAAGATATGGCAACGACGACGAATAACGGGAGGACAACTGGCACATCGGTCTCGGGGCGTTACATCTATTTTGGTGTGGGTATAGAAAATAGGGAGTACCCATGTATACTACTATGGGTGCCGGGGTGGGGTTGGCTGGGTAGGGTGAACCTGAATTTACGAAAACAGGCCCCTACCAAGCGTAATCCGTAGACCTATTCCGAAGGTTATGATGGTAACTTCGCACTGCTCGAATTAGGGTCGCGGGAGATTTTCCCGCCGACCTCAAAATTTTGTGACACTGAACTCCCCATGTGGCGTGTTTGGTGATTGGGCTAACCAACTAGCGAGTAGTACTAGTAACTACTAGTACTCCCTCCGATTTTATTAACTCTGCATATTAGGTTTGACCGAAGTCAAACTTCCTAAAGTTTGTAGAAAAATATAAACATTTACCATAACAAATATGTAGGATGTGAAAGTACATTCAATAATGAACCTAATGGTATTTATTTGTCATTGTATATGTTAATATTTTTTGTTATAAACTTTCTGAGAGTTTACAAAACTTGACTTTGACCAATGGTAATACGCGGACTTAAAAAAACGGAGGGAGTACACATTTTTTTCTTAGTTTGTAGTGAATTAATCATTTGTTGTAATTGTAAAATAAACATATTAGGCTACTGACTTCAAATGTAATGGTCTATACAATTCAATAGTTACAATCATTGTTGAATTCCAAGATGTATACGAGGTATATAGTACTTCACAATATGCTCAAACTCACATAATCCCAATCAAATGAGAATCTAAATGCATTTCATAGTTATTACTTTGTAGGATGCAACAAAACCAACCATAACTCTACATCATCCATTATAAAAGCAACATTCTGAACACATCCCAATGTGTGAATGAAACGTGTAGAGAGAGCTTGCAAAGATGGAGCAGATAGGGCGGTAAATATTGTGTGTATGTGGACAAGATAGTAGGAGACAAACCTAACGAGAGAGAGAGAGAGAGAGAGAGAGAGAGAGAGAGAGAGAGAGAGAGAGGAAGAAGTTAGGTCGGTGAGATAGATGGAGACATGTAACATACGTGAGATGTGTGTGCATCCGGATTCTGTAGACGTGAAAGGAGAAGAGACAACAGGTTTGATGGGAGAACTGGAAAAACATGGACGAGAGGGGAAGGATCTTGTGGGTTGAGGGATTGATAATTTTGTGCGGGAGAGAGAGGGATTGGTAATTTTGTGTGGGAGAGAGGGGGGGGGGGAGGAGTCAGTCAGCCGTCTCACATCATCCTGCTTCCAAATGGCCCTGCATTCTCTAGTGCAGTGTGGTCGCTGTCTTCGATCTCCTCGATGCCCTCTTTGAAGGTTGAGGTGTTGTGCATGCTGGGGTGCAGAGAGGCACAAGCAAGAGTGGTCGCCATATAGCCTTGGATGGGGATGAATTGTGTGCTCGGGGGAGGGGGAGTGTGTGTGTGTGTGTTTGTCAGGTATTGAGAGAAATCAAACCTATGGAGAGAAATGTGTGTGTATGTGACGGAAAGCTACATGCTAAATAGGGTTTTCACGAAGAGATTGTGTGTGCGAGATAGAGAGCGATGTGCGGGCCTTGAGGTGGGCTGGGGCCGGGTGAGGGTGTCAAAATGTGTGCGTTGATGCATGTGTTACATGCGATCGTGCGAGGGACGGACGAATCGAGAGAGATGGTTG
The DNA here is from genome assembly GCA_032464435.1 of Aegilops umbellulata. Classification (NCBI taxonomy): domain Eukaryota; kingdom Viridiplantae; phylum Streptophyta; class Magnoliopsida; order Poales; family Poaceae; genus Aegilops; species Aegilops umbellulata. The sequence continues at coordinate 35,318,626 of CP136055.1, read as the reverse complement.
TTGTGTTACAGATGCTCCTCTCTCTCTCTCTCACACACACACACAAACACAAGTACAAATAGAAGACCATTCTCTCATGTATACACAACGTATCGGCATCTGTCTATGTCTCACTCATGCATGATCATTTGCACATTCACACCTCTTTATGTCTCTATCACACGCACACCGTCTCCACATTGCCCTTCCGCCACAACACACATATGGACACATACACACGTTCTCTCTCAGTCACACACACAAAATCAGTATTAAAAAAAACTAGGGCGCACCTAAAACGTCCAAATCCAAATAAACACAAACTGGAGCTAAATTCAAATATATGGAAACATTGTAGCGTCAAGAACTTTTCCAGGAAAAAAAGTTGAGTAATATTCGGGGATTGTTTTCACACACACAAAAAGGTTCGGTGGGTGTCCTTTCGAGTGCGACATGGTGACGCACCGTTCGATCGACCGCACGGCCGCGGTTCACGCGCTTGCACAAGATTCCGTATCGTGGCTGTGGTAACTAATATAAGCGTTGCCTCAGTCTAATGTTTATGTGTACTAGTACGGTTTTATTTTAATTTTGACCAACCCTATATAAAACTAAACTAAGCTCCCATACGCGCACTCATCAATATGCCGCCGCCGTTGCGCATGCCGGCATCCGCCTGCTCCGGCCAACCATTTCTCGCCCATCACCGCCGCGCTGCCAAGCATCCCTGTACCATGAAGCCGAAGGCTCACCCGCTCACGTCGTCTGCAGTCCCTCCTCGCGATGCCGCCGCGCTGCCAAGCATGTGAGCAGCTGGTGGAGCCGCATCTATGCACGCAACATACAAAGAGGAGGACGAGCACATGCTCCAGCACGCCGGCGAGGAGGCGCGCATGGTGGTCGCGGCGGAAGCCGGTCGCACCCGCGCCGAGCCCGCAAACCGGGTGCGGACGCAAAATCTATCTTCGAGACCTTGAATGCCACGTGGATCCTGCAATCTGAAGGAGAAATTTGGGTTAGTCGACTCTTGTGAGCCGTTGGATGCAACATGGATGGCTAGAAGGGCTTCTTGAACCTCCGAAATTGATGCACTGTTCATCTTCTCAGCTCGCCACATGCCTAACCGCCTGCCGCCGCCGCCCCACCCTCCCCTAAACCGCCTTCCACCACCTTGCTCCCCCACCCTCGCCATCCGTTTAACCCCGGGCACGATCCCTTTTTTCTGGCGAACTGCATTCCACACCCAACACTCATAAGATAGATCATGGGCACCATGCCACCCTAATATAGATACTGGGGTAGCTTCTCTGTCGTCTTCTTCCTTCGCTCCGTCGAACTTCTTTCACAAATTGACTGACCCAAATTATACTACTAGTACGAGCGTTCTAAGTACAGTAGGAACACGAAGATATGAGCAGTAGTACCAACTGCAAGAAGAACAGTAGTAAGACATAGTACTAGTACCACTGTACGTACTATAGAGTTCAAATAACAAGAAATAACATAAAGTTCAAATAACGAGAAAGAACATAAACATAGTTCTGCTGGGGCTCAGCACAACACACCCCTGAAATAAAACTAAGCAACTAGTCCGTTTGACACTGTAGTAAAACCAGCATGAGCAACAACACTGCCACCTTACTCGGAGTCCGAGTCCATGTCCTTGACTTCGTCCTCATCCCTCTTCCTCTTCCTCTTCGCTGCCGCTTCTTTGCTTGAACTGGACACTAGGATCTGCTTCTTCATCCAACCCTTGTAGATAGTTAAATAAAGGTAGGCATCCATTGCCGCGTACAGGATGCGATCTTCATCTATTGTCTTCGACTCCCATGCATAATGAAACTCGTGGTGAGGTTTCTTCAGTTTAGCGTACGAAGGATCAATCATGGCTGCTGCCAGGGTCAGCATTGAAGGCTGAGAGGAGGACACCAGGCTTGCCTTCTAGAGATCGAAGGGCTAGCCTACAACGAGGCCTATCCGACCCAGGACATCCTTGTCGTTCCTAAAGTCTACAGTAACGAATTTCACTCTTTCATGCTTGAGGAAGTTCTTAAAATCCTGGCACTCAACGTCAGCATGGCATATGTGGTAGACCAAGCACATGTTATGTATGCAAACCTGGATCACGGCGGGCTTCTTCTTCTCTGCCTCCTTTAGAATCTTCTCGCTTTCCAGGACTGTGGTGTACTCAACATCTAGCCCAGTGACCCGCTCATCCTTTGAGTTTTTGAACATGCTTCTGAAGCGAGCAAGGCATCCTTTCACCGTCGTGGATCCACGGGTGTAGATGACGATGAACTCATCACCGCTGATGGCTCTAACCTGGTACTCAGCGGCAACCATGGAGATTTGGGAGGCCATGGATTTTGGAGGAGGGTTAGGAGAAGTTGAACTGGTGTAATGTGTAAGGATGGGAAGACTGGGAGCAAACTATTGTAAGGTAGAAGACAGGGACGAGTAGGGCGTGGGGTTGTTGGCTTGCCCGGTGGATAAATGGCTGCAAGCCCCCAAAGAGTTCTCAGTACTATGCGGGACCCACTAGATGTCATGTCTATTAGACCCATATCGTAGGCCTGACGGTATAGCTTCTGCCTGTTTGCACGCAATGTCCGTGTGTGGATGCAACTTCACTTAATTCCCTCAACCGTTGCACCTCCCATGACCTTCGCCTCCCTCGCGCAGTCGCGCCCTTTGAGACTTCGACCGACTATAAATGATCAATTTTTTACCTACTCCGCATGCATGATACTCCCTATGGTCCTTTTTTACTTCCGTCAACCGTTTGCAGTGTTTTTGACCAAATTTATACTAAAAATATCAATATCTACAATACTGATTATAATGAGTATAAAAACTACGTTTTATAATGAATATAAAAATATTGATTTGACATTGTGAATGTTGATGTACATTTTTCTATAAGTTTGGTCAAAGTAGAGGTACACTAACTTCAGACATAACTTGAATGCACAATGCAGACTAGTTCCTCTGTCCAGGTGCGTGCCATGTCCTATCTAGTCATCACAACAAGGTTAGCTATTAGAGTACCACTACCTCCCTTCTAGTTTAAAGGGCTCGATTAAAAAATTTCACCTACTCTTACCAAGATAGAGGCGGTGGAATAGTTTTTGTAGTGGTTTCTAGAGTCTGGACTCCATCTTCAGGAACCTTCGCTACCGCCAGCAAGAATGCAAGGAGATGAACCAGAAAGGAAATGAGGCTGGAATGAGTAGTTCCGTATTTTATACAGTGGTAGAGGTGAGCAAATATCTGCTATACAGTACCTCCGATGGCAAGGCCATGTCTCTATGCACAAACATCTCAGCCGTTGGTTCCAAGTAGATCGAACGGCTCATGTTGTCCAGAGGCAGACATACCATCACCACCAATTGAGATTTTTATAGGAGTGGTCATGCATGCATGTAGTGTAACTAATGCATCAGTTTACACAAATTTTTGAGAAAAACAAGAGGACTAATTAAGTACTTTTGCAAACTACGAAATTAATTCCACCATTCACCATCTACCTTGGTTGAAGAGATTTTCAAATTAAGCCCTATAAACTAGAAAGGAGGGAGTACCAGATTACCACCACTATGGCTAGCCTTAATCATCGCATGCAATAATTTAGTGCACCTTGAAATCTGAACACCTGCTTGACTCTCCTTCTCCCTCCAGCAGTCCCACCACTCCACCCCGTGTGGAAAATATCTGCATGCATGACTCTCCTCCCCACGCTCGTCCAACCCGTTGTGACCAGCAATATTTCCACCCCTTCCTTCACCCGTAATTTACTCCAACAAATATGCCCATGTAGCTGCTTCAGGTACTTAACTGTAGGTGCATTGGGTCACTAACATGTGGGCCCAACAGGCATCTGGCCCACATGTCAGTGACGCAACTGGACCTGCAGTTAAGTCAGTGAAGCTCAGTCCATATATTACGTAGGTGTGCCATTGCTCCCTATAAATACTGCGCCTCCCACGACATTCGGAAGAACGCTCACGTTCATCGCTATCTCCTCCCCCTCCCTCTCATGTCGACCACCATGGCATCCCCCCTCCCAAGCCCTAGGCGCCCCTCGCTGCACAGCGTGGATGGTCACGCATCGCCGTTCCGTTCCTCGCCGCCACTAGTCGAGGAGGACGCGTCACCGTTCCGTTCCTCGCCGCCACTAGTCGAGGAGGACGCATCGACGTTCCGCTCCTCGCCGCGACGTGCCGGTGTTCCCAATCTCGCCAGCACGCGCGTCAGAGGACGCGTCGGCTCCCCACTACGAGGAGAACGCCGCGCCGCCCGTCAAGCCTGATGACCCAAAAGTATAGGGGATCTATCGTAGTCCTTTCGATAAGTAAGAGTGTCGAACCCAACGAGGAGCAGAAGGAAATGATAAGCGGTTTTCAGCAAGGTATTCTCTGCAAGTACTGAAATAAGTGGCAACAAATAGTTTTGTGATAGGATAAATTGTAACGAGAAACAAGTAAAAAAAGTAAATAAAGTGCAGCAAGGTGGCCCAATCCTTTTTGTAGCAAAGGACAAGCCTGGACAAACTCTTATAATGAGAAAAGCGCTCCCGAGGACACATGGGAATATCGTCAAGCTAGTTTTCATCACGTTCATATGATTCACGTTCGGTACTTTGATAATTTGATATGTGGGTGGACCGGTGCTTGGGTGCTGTTCTTACTTGAACAAGCATCCCACTTATGATTAACCTCTATTGCAAGCATCCGCAACTACAACAAAAGTATTAAGGTAAACCTAACCATAGCATGAAACATATGGATCCAAATCAGCCCCTTACGAAGCAACGCATAAACTAGGGTTTAAGCTTCTGTCACTCTAGCAACCCATCATCTACTTATTACTTCCCAATGCCTTCCTCTAGGCCCAAATAATGGTGAAGTGTTATGTAGTCGATGTTCACATAACACCACTAGAGGCTAGACAACATACATCTCATCAAAATATCGAACGAATACCAAATTCACATGACTACTAATAGCAAGACTTCTCCCATGTCCTCAGGAACAAACGTAACTACTCACAAAGCATATTCATGTTCATAATCAGAGGGGTATTAATATGCATAAAGGATCTGAACATATGATCTTCCACCAAATAAACCAACTAGCATCAACTACAAGGAGTAATCAACACTACTAGCAACCTACTAGTACCAATCCCGGACTTGGAGACAAGAATTGGATACAACAGATCAAGTAGGGTTTTGAGAGGAGATGGTGCTGGTGAAGATGTTGATGGAGATTGCCCTCTCCCGATGAGAGGAGCGTTGGTGATGACGATGGCGATGATTTCCCCTCCCGGGGGAAAGTGTCCCCGGCAGAATAGCTCTGCCGGAGCCCTAGATTGGTTCCGCCAAGGTTCCGTCTCGTGGCGGCGGAGTCTCGTCCCAAAAGGTTTCTTATGATTTTTCTTCGGACGGAAGACCTCAGATAGCAGAATATGGCCATCGGAGAGCCAACAGGGGGCCCACGAGGCAGGGGGGCGCGCCTTGGGGGGTAGGGCGCGCCCCCACCCTCGCGGCCAGGTGGGTCCCCCTCTGGTGTACTTCTTCCGCTCAATATTTTTTATATATTCTGAAATTGACTTTCGTGGAGTTTCAGGACTTTTGGAGTTGCGCAGAATAGGTCTCTAATATTTTCTCCTTTTCCAGCCCAGAATTCCAGCTGCCGACATTCTCCCTCCTTATGTAAACCTTGTAAAATAAGAGAGAATAGGCATAAGTATTGTGACATAACGTGTAATAACAGCCCATAATACAATAAATATCGATATAAAAGCATGATGCAAAGTGGACGTATCAGAGTCCCCCAGCCTTGAGGAGCTTTGGAAAGAAATGGATGTCACATTGTGGGAGGCTTTGCCTCCGGCAGAGCGCGCCAAAATAGAGGTGGAGAAGAAGACCGAGGAAGAGAAGCGCGTCGCGGGGCAAGCTGCCTGGCAGGCCTATGTCGCATCCGAGAGAGTCAGGCAATTGGATTTTTGGCAGAAGGCTCGTGCGAGGGCCGTGAGGGTGGCAGAGGACGCCCGTGCCAAAGCCCTGAGTGCAGTCAGGCCCAAGTGCCTCATCTACGCTTGGCGGTACGTGGACCGGGTGCACGCTTCCAGCGAGGAGGTGTACTGTTGGCGCCGGATCACCACACCGGTGAGATCGCGCTCGCCCGCCGGCAAGCCGCCAATCAGCACCTCACAAGTTGCGAGGCTGAGGCAGAGGCGTTGTGTCGGTGCGCTGGGAAACGGCCGCGCACCAGGGCACTCTTGGCGCGCCGCAAGCGCTCCTGCGAGCGTCGTAGCTTTTATTAGGAATATAATTTAGTTTGATGAGGCGATCTCATTAGTTTTGGGACGTAAATGATAAATACCGAACGTTCGAGAATTATTAGCGTCCTTGGTTAAGTATGTAAAAGGAAAAGTTTGGAAACCTTGTGTATTCGTACGCATTTTGTAAGTACGTGCATATGTCACATGCACTAACATTTTATCAGTTAAATCTTTGGTCAAAATTTAGCACAAATTACAATGGTGACGAATAAACCAGGACGGAGGTACTAGTAGTAGTTTAGAAGCCCAAATAAATGAGTGAGGCGCCTTAATGTTACTCTCCACTGTGACTAGTCTTATGGGAAAAGATAGGGAAGAGACGGCTTATTTTTTAAGCTGCCAAAAGAACTGGCCCTAGGAGTGGTAGCTAGGGATACTAGGAATAGTAGCTAGGGATCGAGTGTGCGAGGTGAACCGGAGAAAGTAAATGCAGAGAGATGAAATGCAAAAAAGACGGAGGGATGTGATGGTTGCTTGTCCGTTTATTTTACCAGGCCACTTATTACTAGGAGTGGTTGTGTTTTGTGATATGACGACTCTACTGCCGCGGCACGAGCGGGGTGAGACTCGCGTGCAGCGCCGCCCTCTACACTAGTACTACATCGGTCGTGGTTTATTAGTCCCCAATTCAATTTGACTGAATATTTAACTGAAAAAATGTTAGTGCATTTTAACAAAAACTATATCGTTGGATTCGTATTTGAACATAGTTTTCAATGATATAATTAGGTGACATGCATCAGCATTTATCGTACTATATATAATGTTAGTTCAATTTTTGGTCGTACTAATCTATAGTAAGGTGCCCGTGTGTTGCACGGAACAGTGAAATGCATTGATCGGGGAGTTGTTTATTTTGACAAAGGATGTGGGGGTCATCTCATGTGTAACGGGCATCGATAGGTTTCTTCGGATATTATTTCATATCTAGAGCTCACAAACATTTGGGTGAAATAGATAAAAAAGTATCTTTTGCAAACAAAAGCATTCAAGTGTTCAACCTGCATCCAAAACTTGTGAAGAAATAACACTTATTGTGCTTTGGAAGAAATGATCTTTAAGAATTAGTTTTTGAGTATCGATTGTTATACATGTTGGCTACAGATGACATGGCACTTTCTTATAGTCAACAGTTGGCTATACTATTAAGTATTAACCATGCCCTTATACACCTAGACGGAGGGATTAAATTAGGATGACTTGAAGGGGGCACAAGAGATGTAAGAAATGGTTCATCATAAGTATTTCACCAGTAATGTAGTAAAAATTTCATACATGGAAGATTCTAGACTAAACCATAAATGGATACACTTTTATTCATGCCCGATACTCCAATAGAGCAAGACCATGCATGGAAGTCTCCACATGCTTAGACAGTGGATTACATTGAGCGAAGACTAATGATCAACATTTAACTTGGTAATGCATATGTCCAGGTGAACCTCCTTGGAGTCCCCGTGCACCACGTTGGGGGCCAAATCATACCATGCGTCTTCCATGTCCACATCGGCGGGAAGGACCCAGCTCGGCATAGTCCTAGTTAGCTTGATGTAGCCAGTGTCGCCGCCCACGTACCTCCAAGGGGTAGTAACAGTGAGCACGCACCCATACATCGGCTTCGTGTCAGTGTCAGCGTCAGCGGCGTCGCCCCTGACGCACACTACAGAGACGGGGCGGCGGCCTGCGCGGGCCTCGCCGGTGCCCATGATCAAGAGGAAGACGCTACCATCCTCCTCCGAACCTAGCAGGCAGCAGTGATCCTCCAGCGTCTCCGGCAGGGTGAACGGGTAGCACGTCTCGTACTTGATGTTCTTTGCCGCGGGCCAGTAGTGATAGACCGACGACTGCGTGAGGTGATGCACGAGGTCCGCTGGCGAGCCCCAAAATGGCATCGGGCACACATAGTAGTAGACGAAGGGCTCCTTGGAGGCATCGACCAGGCTGTCCATGAAACGGGAGTGGCTGTAGGGGACGGTGCGCCAGTTAAATATATGAGCAAGTTACTACGAGATTTAGTCTGAATAAGCACAAAATAAATCATGACGGCTAGAACAAAGATTAAACTAATCATGTGGACTAGCATAGTAGATGAACAGATCGAATCTAGGACACGGACTAGAAACATGAATTCTACCACGATTTCGAATAGGAAGGACAGAAACACATACGGTGCAACGGGAGCAGCACCGTTGGCGTTGAGGTTTCCGCCCATGTCATTGAGGAAGAGGTTGCCGAGGTCGGGGAAGAAGTCCTCGTCGGTGAAGTCGCCGCTGCCAGCATTCGCAAGAGTGCGCTCCCCTAATTTCAACAGCGCCTGCCGAATGGAGCGCAGGAGGGAGTGGCTGTAGGGGAGGTTGCGGTGGCCGAATGGAGCGCAGGAGTAGCACACGAAGCAGTAGATGGTGCTCCTCCCTAGTCTCTATCTCTACTCTTATCTCTATCTCAACTACTCTTGTTTCTTTTTTATAATATACTAGTAGGTGTCAAATTGAATAGTACCGCGCCGTCTGCTGCATGCCCGGCCGAACACGCCTCCTCACCTCCATCAAACCCCTCCGTTAAACCCGCATGCAAACCGAGAAACCTACTCCGGCCCGCGGGAGGAAATTTGCCGGTTACCGTTGGAGAATAATAGAGTCACGTCCAATCCATTTGAGTTCATTGCGTGTATGATTCTCCCTCTGTAAAAAGTTAATTGCATCCTTAATCTTGTATTCTAAGTACTCTGTGGGTTCCACTGTTAGTACAGTGTATATTACTTGCAGGCTGGCTATAGATTCGTACAGAAAGTTAGAAAGAAATGAATCCATCCTTAATCTTGTATTCTAAGTATTCTATGGGTTCCACTGCCAGTACAGTAGCGAAAGAAGTATATATTAAAATAAAATAAAAAGCTATAGTTTAGGACAGAATTCGAACTCAGGCCATCGCACTGCAAGCATCCGACCTGGACCAGTACACCAGGTGTTCGTTGCGGACAATGCATGAGATAAACCTTCATAGCAATGAGCCCGTCCGTTGCAACGGATCCAAAGTAGAATAATACATATTCACAAATTTGAAAGAAAACAACTTAGTTTTGATATACATATCACTAAAAATATCTTATGTTTCACTCCAAATATATTCTTTGCGCTGTTTTGATGAGGTAAGGGAGGAATGTGGTTGGTTTCAAGATACTAAGGGGTTTTGTGTAAACTGGAGCAGAGAAGTGGGAATTGTTGCAAAAGGCGACAACTTACATCACAACCGTTAGATGTAGATCTAATGGTCAGAAATGGCGGATGGCAGACACACCATCATCACCAACTGAGTCTTTTATAGGAGTATAAGTATAAGTAAAATAGGAGTAGGAGTAGAGAAAAAACCGAGTTGGTGATGATGGTGTGCTTGCCAGCTTATAGTATAGACCGTCCGATCTATATCTGACGGATAGAAAGCAAACTATGACAATTTTACAAAAGATACCCGCGCCTCTCTCCACATTTACATATAATGCCTTGCCTCGTTCATCCTTATCTCCCACAACCTCATTGCCGAGCAATTAAAAAAGGAAGTCTCTGGAACAATCTGGCATGGTAGCCGCTGTCGGCGCCGTCCATCCCCATGCCTCCGCCCAATCCGACCACCAGTCACCACCACGCCCACTCCTCCTCACCTTATTTATCATCTTTCTCGAGATATCATTTTTTCGATGAAATGGTCGAGATACAATGTTTCCGATAAAATTCTCGAGATATCATTAGTTTTTACACATGGGATTACTCCTACATGGGTCAATCACAATAGGTGTTCTGTAAAAAAATGCATCTTGATATTCCATGCAATGCATGTGCATCTTGCTAGTTTTTTTGCATATAATTCCAAACACCACTAGACATGGTCTTTGACCATTTTACAACTATGTTAGTATCATTGTTAGTGGTCAGCCGGTGCAAGTTATAGCCCCGGATGTTTTAACCTTTTTTAGTAATGATATCTGGCGATTGTTCGCCACGAGCTTAATCATGGCGAATCCCACGTAACCGTCAGATTTCCATCCGACGGTGGCCTGTTTTTAAGAAATAGTATTTGACAAAACTGCCACCCTTACACACGTACTGAACTGCATCGCGGGAGTTTGCAACTGCCATGTCTGCCAGCGAACGTTTGCTGGGGATTGGAGTTAGCACCGATGGCGGTTCGTAGTCGTTCCACGCTCGGGCATTGAAGTTTGTAACTATTTTATATTAGAATATACTGATCCTTCGGTGCTAGTAGTAGAGCAGAGTCCTGCTCCACTACTACTCTAGTCAAGCAAGTTAGGGCATAGTAGTAGGTACTTTAGGGAGTACCAGTACTGTGATCACTCAAGCAAGTTGTCTCGCATTGATATGACCCTACGCTACTGGTACGTGTCTCGTAAGTCAAGCGGCGTGCTGTAGTCATCATCACCTGTCCACTTCTTGCAACACATATTCGGTTCTCCATCCTTGTCCGCACATAATCGTCCAATCTTCCATCCTCGCTAAGGTGCCTCCCCCCTCTTCCGAAACCTAAGCACTAGCAATGGTAGAACCGACCAGCGTCCGCCGCAAGAGTGGCTGGAATTCGCTCCCCACAGAGGTAATCAAGCTCATTGTTTCGCATGTGGACAATCTCAGTACCATGTCGTTCGCCATGTACTCGTTGGGGCTGTACCATTTACTCAAAGCCCTCAGGCTAGAGCTTTTTAAGCCAGCTCCTTGCTTGCTGATGCCGCCTGATCTTCAGAAACGGCGTGTCACGCAGCATAACGATCGTAGGGTGGCGAGCATCAACCCTCTTGACTGTGATCCGATCCCCGTCACCCTCAACTACATTAACGGTATGTACTGGGTCGGCATGAACACGTCTTGGATGGTGCTCGTCCATGGTGGCGGCAGCTGGATGCTCGTGGAGGTCTACACCTGGCGATTGACCCCCCTTCCTTCGATTAAGACTGCACTGCTTTGGCACCATGGCCCAGAATACTCGGAATCTTACAGTAGCCAACATGATACCAAGTTTGATTTGCTCAAGGTTGTAATCTTCCAAGTGCCCACAAGATCTGCGAATTATAAAGACTTCAGGCTAATTGCGTTCTTCAACCGCGGTATCTCCTATCTGACAGGTCACTGTGGTAAGTGGATAAATCTGCACATCCATCGCAGGATCATACATCCTCCATGGTTCTCTGATGCCATTGAACACAAGGGCTTCATTTACGCTGTCGACTCCTTCTATGGCTGGACGTATTGCTGGCCTACTCCAGTCATCGCTACAAACGGCTGTTACAGCAGTATGTTACTTTCCTATGATACCAAGATGGCTTGCTTATATTACTGTCAACATTTACTAAAAAAATATTCATGCTCATAACATGTTGTTCTTAAGATTGACTACATTAAGAGCCCTTTTTTATTTGACTCCAACTTGATATGATGTTGTAGGACGCCTGGTGTCCCTACCCTTCCTAATCCCAGAACCTTTCAAAGAAAAGCAGCATGGCAGTTGCAGGTGGTTCCTGGATCGATCACACGACAGCGAACGATTGATGATCGTTCGCACATACCGGACGTGTTGTTTCGCGGAATACAATCACAGTCACTTCAAGGTCTTTGAGCAGGATCCCAGCTTCTTTGGGCCTTCATGATTTTTTGACTGGAGGCTAGTAAGTAGCCTTGGTACACGCTCTCTGTTTCTCGGCCCGATTAACCAGGAGATAACTGAAGGCAAGGATCATGATGGTAGCGCGGTTTCATTCATCAGGCAAAACTATGTGTACACAGCGTACCATGCGTCTCTGTATGCACCATACCCTGATATGTGCTGCCACGCTCTGCAGCCCAAAGTAGGAGAGGGGGTCGCAAGTATCATACTTTGACCTGCTGGCTGGAGTTTCCCCCGCCAGGCACCCATCTAGTTGAAGCCGTCAGCCAATCTCCACAGCTTAATAAATAGTAACGTCTAACTAAGCCAGTTAGTTAGATGCGTACACTTGGTGTAGTAGGATATTTATTTAGTTTGATGCACACACTTGCTCTTTTTTGGTAGCCCTTTTGTAATGATGGCTGATGTTTGGTTTGGAGGAGAGAGCTGCGTCTTTACTCTTCTGGCCTGCTTACTGCTTCTGTTGCACCCCCAGCCCTGGTTGTTGCTGTTGTTTTCAATGTACAATCAGTAGTATATTTCGTCTTTTGGTTGAATACATGTGTTGTTAGAACGACAAACACAATGTTTTGGAAGTCTTTGCACGGTTCGATCCTTTAGTGCCCTGTACCGTACGTAGTGCATACTATTTTTCGTACGAAACACATTTTCCACTTGTTGATAACATGCAGCCCACTGATGAAGGCCCAATAGAGGAGCCCGTAATTAACTGGAAGGGAGGGTCTCACATGAGTCCAGCCCAGGTACATGCTCAAGGTCCTCTAAACAAAAATAAGTAAATAAATAAAGCTAAATGCTCATGCACCAGTTCTTTAAATTCACGATTTAACAGGAGGATATTATTTCCTATGATAGTGTCGTTACATTCAGTTGATATAATTCTTAGGCAAAGATAGAGACCAGTCTTCTTTCTCCCACCATTTTCTTCCTGCAACCAGCAGATCCATGCAAATCGTAGTCAACATCGTAAATAGTTTCGGTCCAGTTTTTAATAAGAATGTCCAACCCAGCCCAACACATTGGCGACAACACTTTATCCTCCGCCTTGGTGCGCTCGCCGCGACGCCGCCGTCCGGCCCTGTCAACATAGTGAATCGGGAGAGGACTGTAGATGTGAGTATGACAGTACGGACCCACTGCTACCTCTTGAGCACTGCGTTGGTTTTTCCCTTGAAGAGGAAAGGGTGATGCAGCAAAGTAGCGTAAGTATTTCCCTCAGTTTTGAGAACCAAGGTATAAATCCAGTAGGAGGCTACGCTCAAGTCCCTTGCACCTACACAAACAAATAAGAACCTCGCAACCAACGCGATAAAGGGGTTGTCAATCCCTTCACGGTCACTTACGAGAGTGAGATCTGATAAGATAATATTTTTGGTATTTTTATGATAAAGATGCAAAGTAAAATAAAAGGCAATAAAAATAGCTAAGTGTTGGAAGATTAATATGATGGAAAATAGACCTGGGGCCATAGGTTTCACTAGTGGCTTCTCTCAAGAGCATAAGTATTACGGTGGGTGAACAAATTACTATCGAGCAATTGATAGAATTGAGCATAGTTATGAGAATATCTAGGTATAATCATGTATATAGGCATCACGTCCGTGACAAGTAGACCGACTCCTGCCTGCATCTACTACTATTACTCCACACATCGACCGCTATCCAGCATGCATCTAGAGTATTAAGTTCATAAGAACAGAGTAACACTTTAAGCAAGATGACATGATGTAGAGGGATAAACTCATGCAATATGATATAAACCCCATCTTGTTATCCTCGATGGCAACAATACAATACGTGCCTTGCCGCCCCTGCTGTCACTGGGAAAGGACACCGCAAGATTGAACCCAAAGCTAAGCACTTCTCCCATTGCAAGAAAGATCAATCTAGTAGGCCAAACCAAACTGATAATTCGAAGAGACTTGCAAAGATAACCAATCATACATAAAAGAATTCAGGGAAGATTCAAATCTTGTTCATAGATAAACTTGATCATAAACCCACAATTCATCGGTCCCGACAAACACACCGAAAAAGAAGATTACATCGAATAGATCTCCAAGAGAATCGAGGAGAACTTTGTATTGAGATCCAAAGAGAGAGAAGAAGCCATCTAGCTAATAACTATGGACCAAAGGTCTGAGGTAAACTACTCACACATCATCGGAGAGGCTATGGTGTTGATATAGAAGCCCTCCGTGATCAATGCCCCCTCCGGCTGCAAGCCGGAAAAGGCCCGAAGATGGGATCTAACAGGTACGGAAGGTTGCGGCGGTGGAATTAGGTTTTCGTGGATGCCCCTGATAGTTTGGGGGTACGTAGGTATATATAGGAGGAAGAAGTACGTCAGTCAAGCAACATGGGCCCCACAAGGGTGGAGGGCGCGCCCAGGGGGGTAGGCACGCCCCCTGCCTCGTGCTCTCCTCATTGATTACTTTACGTGGACTCGAAGTCCTCTGGATCATGTTTGTTCCGAAAATCACGTTCCCGAAGGTTTCATTCTGTTTGGACTCCGTTTGATATTCTTTTTCTGCGAAACTCTGAAATAGGCAAAAAAACAATAATTTGGGTCGGGCCTCCGGTTAATAGGTTAGTCCCAAAAATAATATAACAGGGTATAATAAAGCCCATTAAACATCCAAAATAGAATATATAATAGCATGGAACAATCAAAAATTATAGATACGTTGGAGACGTATCAAGCATCCCCAAGCTTAATTCCTTCTTGTCCTCGAGTAGGTAAATGATAAAAACAGAACTTTTGATGTGGAATGCTTCTTGGCATACTTCTTAATGTAAATCTTTTATTGTGGCATGAATATCTAGGTCCGAAAGATTCAAGATAAAGGTTTAATGTTGACATAAAAACAATAATACTTCGAACATGCTAACCAAGCAATTATGTCTTATCAAAATAACATAGCCAAAGAAAGCTTATCCCTACAAAATCATATATTTAGGCTATGTTTCAATATTGTCACACAAACATTCTCATCATGCATAGCCCCGATGACAAGCTGAGCAATTGGTTCATACTTTTAACGCGCTTTAGCCTTTTCAACTCTTACGCAATACATGAGCGCAAGCCATGGATATAGCACTATGGGTGGAGTAAAGTATAATGATGGGGGTTATGAGAGAAGAAAAAAAAGGTAGAAGATCTCACATTGACGCAGCTAATCAATAGGCTATGGAGATGCCCATCAATTGATGTCAATGAGAGGAGTAGGGATTGCCATGCAACGGATGCACTCGAGCTATAAATATATGAAAGCTCAACAAAAGAAACTAAGTGGGTGTGCATCCAACTTGCTTGCTCACGAAGACCTCGGGCATTTTGAGGAAGCCCATCATCGGAATATACAAGCCAAGTTCTATAATGAAAAAATCCCACTAGTATATGAAAGTGACAACATAGGAGACTCTCTATCATGAAAATCATGGTGCTACTTTGAAGCACAAGTGTGGAAAAGGATAGTAACATTGTCCCTTCTCTCTTTTTCTCTTATTTTTTGGGGCCTTTTTTTGGCCTATTTTTTTATATTTAGTCTGGAATCTCATCCCGACTTGTGGGGGAATCATAGTCTCCATCATCCTTTCCTCACATGGGACAATGCTCTAATAATGATGATCATCACACTTTTTATTACTTACAACTCAACAGTTACAACTCAATACTTAGAACAAGATATGACTCTATGTGAATGCTTCCGGCGGAGTACCGGGATATGCAATGAATCAAGAGTGACATGTATAAAAAAATTATGAACGATGGCTTTGCCAAAAAATACGATGTCAACTACATGATCATGCAAAGCAATATGATAATGATGAAGCGTGTCATGATAAACAGAACGGTGGAAAGTTGCATGGCAATATATCTCGGAATGGCTATGGAAATGCCATAATAGGTAGGTATGGTGGCTGTTTTCAGGAAGATATAAGGAGGTTTATGTGTGATAGAGCGTATCATATCATGGGGTTTGGATGCATCGGTGAAGTTTGCACCAACTCTCAATGTGAGAAAGGGCAATGCACGGGTAGAGAGTGCGCATAATCCATGGACTCACATTAGTCATAAAGAACTCATATACTTGTTGCAAAAGTTTATTAGCCCTCGAAGAAAAGTACTACTACGCATGCCCCTAGAGGGATAGATTGGTAGGAAAAGACCATCGCTCGTCCCCGACCGCCACTCATAAGGAAAGCAATAAAAGAACACCTATGTGTCAAAATTGTTACACAACTTTTACCATATGTGCATGCTATGGGACTTGCCAACTTTAACACAAGTATTTCTCAATTTCACAATTACTCAACTAGCACACTCTAATATTACCACCTTTATATCTCAAAACACTTATCAAGTATCTAACTTCTCATGATATTTAATGAACTCAATATGGAAGATTAGTTTCATGATTAAAGCAAATTACCATGCTGTTTAAGACTCTCAAAATAATATAAGTGAAGCATGAGAGTTCAATAATTTCTATAAAATATAACCACCGCCGTGCTCTAAAAGATATAAGTGAAGTACTAGAGCAAAAACTATATAACTCAAAGGATATAAGTGAAGCACATAGAGTATTCTAACAAATTCTGAATCATGTGTGTCTCTCTCAAAAGCTGTGTACAGCAAGGACGATTGTGGAAAACTAACGAATAAAGACTCAAATCATACAAGACGCTCCAAGCAAAACACATATCATGTGGTGAACACAAATATATCCCCAAGTAAATTTACCGATGGATGAGGACGAAAGAGGGGATGCCTTCCGGGGCATCCCCAAGCTTTGGCTTTTTGGTGTCCTTGGATTATCTTGGGGTGCCATGGGCATCCCCAAGCTTAGGATCTTGCCACTCCTTGTTCCATACTCCATCAAATCTTTACCCAAAACTTGAAAACTTCACAACACAAAACTTAACAGAAAATCTCATGAGCTCCGTTAGCGAAAGAAAACAAAACACCACTTCAAGATACTGTATTGAACTCCTTCTTTATTTATATTGTTGTTAAACCTACTGTATTCCAACTTATCTATGGTTTATAAACTATTTTACTAGCCATAGATTCATCAAAATAAACAAACAACACACGAAAAACAGAATCTGTCAAAAACAGAACAGTCTGTAGTAATATGTAACTAACGCAAACTTATGGAACTCCAAAAATTCTACCAAAATAGGAACACCTAGATAATTTGTTTATTGGTCTACTGCAATTGGAATCAGTATTTTATCACGTTCTGGTGATTTTTAACAATTGTTTTCGTGAACAGAAAGTTTTTGGAATTTTCAGCAAGATCAAATAACTATCATCCAAGAAGATCCTATAGGTTTAACTTGGCACAAACACTAATTAAAACATAAAAACAGATCTAAACAAAGGCTAGATCAAAGATTTATTCCTAAACAGAAGCAAAAAGAAAAAAACTAGAAATAAAATTGGGTTGCCTCCCAACAAGCGCTATCGTTTAACGCCCCTAGCTAGGCATAAAAACACAGATAGATCTAGGTATTGCCATCTTTGGTAGGCAATCCATAAGTGGCTATCATAATAGATTCATATGGCAATTTAATTTTCTTACTAGGGAAGTGTTCCATGCTTTTCCTTAACGTAAATTGGAATCTAATATTCCCTTCCTTCATATCAGTGATTGCAACAATCGTTCTAAGGAAAGGTCTACCAAGAATAATAGGACATGAAGGATTGCAATCTATATCAAGAACAATAAAATCTACGGGCACATAATTCCTATTTGCAACAATAAAAACATCATTAATTATTCCCATAGGTTTCTTGATAGTGGAATCCGCAAGGTGTAAGTTTAAAGGGCAATCATCAAATTCGCGGAAACCTAAGAAATCACATAAAATTTTTGGAATCGTGGAAACACTAGCACCCAAATCACACAAAGCATAGCATTCATGATCTTTAATTTTAATTTTAATAGTAGGTTCCCACTCATCATAAAGTTTTCTAGGGATAGCAACTTCCAACTCAAGTTTTTCTTCATAAGATTGCATTAAAGCATAACGATATGTTTAGTAAAATCTTTATTTTGACTATAGGCATGCGGAGAGTTTAGCACGGATTGCAAGAAGGAAATACAATCAATCAAAGAGAAATTATCATAATTAAATTCCTTGAAATCCAAAATAGTGGGTTCATTGATATCTAAAGTTTTTACCTCTTCAATCCCAATTTTATCAAATTTCGCATCAAGATCTAAAGACTCCGAATTTTTGGAATGCCTTCTAGGTAAAGGTGGATCATCTCCAGTCCCATCATTATCAAGATTCATATTGCAAAAGAAAGATTTAATAGGAGACACATCAATAACTTTTAGATCTTCTTCTTTATTCTCATAAAAACTTTACGGTTTAGCGACCATCTTATTAACTAAAGTGGCCTGCTTATCCGAAATTTCAGCAGTTAATTTTTCGAGATGAGCAATCTAAGATTTTAGACCATAAAATTCCTTAGACATATCGTCGAGCTCTTTATTCATGTAACCCATAAAACTTTTTTGTTCCTTAAGCTCGTTTCTCAAGAAATTGTTATGCTCAAATTGTAACGTCATGAAACTTCTGACGTTGCTTTCAATCTCTTCTAACCTTTTAAGGTGAAGATCACCAAATCTAGGTAGAGACATCGTGAAAAGCAAGCAATCCAACACACAAGCAAACAAGAAACAAGCGAGAAAGAGACGAATTGAAAGAAGAGGGCGAATAAAACGGCAAGGGTGAAGTGGGGGAGAGGAAAACGAGAGGCAAATGGCAAATAATGTAATGCGAGGGATAAGGGTTTGTGATGGGTACTTGGTATGTTGACTTTTGCGTAGACTCCTTGGCAACGGCGCCAGAAATCCTTCTTGCTACCTCTTGAGCACTGCGTTGGTTTTTCCCTTGAAGAGGAAAGGGTGATGCAACAAAGTAGCGTAAGTATTTCCCTCAGTTTTTGAGAACCAAGGTATCAATCCAGTAGGAGGCTACGCTCAAGTCCCTCGCACCTGCACAAACAAATAAGAACCTCGCAACCAACACGATGAAGGGGTTGTCAATACCTTCATGGTCACTTACGAGAGTGAGATCTGATAGATATGATAAGATAATATTTTGGTATTTTTATGACAAAGATGCAAAGTAAAATAAAAGGCAATAAAAATAGCTAAGTGTTGGAAGATTAATATGATGGAAATAGACCTGGGGGCCATAGGTTTCACTAGTGGCTTCTCTCAAGAGCATAAGTATTATGGTGGGTGAACAAATTACTATCGAGCAATTGATAGAATTGAGCATAGTTATGAGAATATCTAGGTATGATCATGTATCTAGGCATCACGTCCATGACAAGTAGACCGACTCCTGCCTGCATCTACTACTATTACTCCACACATCGACCGCTATCCAGCATGCATCTAGATTATTAAGTTCATAAGAACAGAGTAACGCTTTAAGCAAGATGACATGATGTAGAGGGATAAACTCAGGCAATATGATATAAACCCCATCTTGTTATCCTCGATGGCAACAATACAATATGTGCCTTGCTGCCCCTGCTGTCACTGGGAAAGGACACCACAAGATTGAACCCAAAGCTAAGCACTTCTCCCATTGCAAGAAATATCAATCTAGTAGGCCAAACCAAACTGATAATTCGAAGAGACTTGCAAAGTTAACCAATCATACATAAAAGAATTCAGAGAAGATTCAAATATTGTTCATAGATAACTTGATCATAAACCCACAATTCATCGGTCCCGACAAACACACCGCAAAAGAAGATTACATCGAATAGATCTCCAAGAGAATCGAGGATAACTTTGTATTGAGATCCAAAGAGAGAGAGGAAGCCATCTAGCTAATAACTATGGACCCGAAGGTCTGAGGTAAACTACTCACACATCATCAGAGAGGCTATGGTGTTGATGTAGAAGCCCTATGTGATCAATGCCCCCTCCGGCAGGACACTGGGAAAGGCCCCAAGATGGGATCTCACGGGTACAGAAGGTTGCGGCGGTGGAATTAGGTTTTCATGGATGCCCCTAATGGTTTGGGGGTACGTAGGTATATATAGGAGGAAGAAGTACGTCGGTGGAACAACATGGGCCCCACGAGGGTGGAGGGCGCGCCCAGGGGGGTAGGCGCGCCCCCTGCCTCGTGCTCTCCTCGTTGATTACTTTACGTTGAATCCAAGTCCTCTGGATCATGTTTGTTTCGAAAATCATGTTCTCGAAGGTTTCATTCCGTTTGGACTCCGTTTGATATTCTTTTTCTGCAAAAGTCTGAAATAGGCAAAAAAACCAGCAATTTTGGCTGGGCCTCCGGTTAATAGGTTAGTCCCAAAAATAATATAAAAGTGTATAATAAAGCCCATTAAACATCCAAAACAGAATATATAATAGCATGGATCAATAAAAAAATTTAGATACGTTGAAGACGTATCACCCACCAGGTCCACTCCTGAACACAAGCAAAGTGCTTCTTTTACTACTCAGATGCACCCCTTGTTTTTTTTACTCTAATCCACCCTGCTGATATCTCGGACCCACATCATCTTCAACGTATAGTCAATTAATGACAGAATTGCACAAATTTTTTTGAGGATTTGTTCGGAGGAGCAGGCTATAAACTAGGTTGTGCGGTCGCAGTGGCTCGTCTAACAACATGACCAGTCCAACCGTTTTTTCTTTGGAAAAAATAGGTAGGCCACTATTTCTTTTTGAAGAATACCCTAGCTAGGCCTATTTTTTTCGACTTACTGGGCTGCAAATCTTTCAAGACGAGGAGGGATGCATTCTGGCCTAGCCAAAGAGTTACGTCGGTATCTGTTAAAAGTAAATGGGAAAATTAGTTTCTTTTTTGTTTTTGTTGTTCACTGATATTTTATATTTCATTGGATTTTAACATGACATAGTACTAATTTATTTTTAAATTTGTTTTAGTATGGCTAATAATTTTTGGATTAAGAATATTTTGTTCCCCAGCAAAAAATTGTGGAATTTCAATTTTTCGCACATTTTTAGTTCAATTTTTAACCCTGGTACTGACCAGAAAATGGGCAGCAATCCTAAAAATGGAAAATGGGCTGCAATAAATTCCATATGAATTAGAAAATGAGTAAAAAATATAAAAATCCTAGCAAATGGGCTGTACACGCCACAAATTTTGAGGGTGACTTGTTTACGCAAGGCTTTGTTAGTCAACACACTATTCTAGTAGAAGTGACTGTTGGATGTCCATCCAACGACCGACTTGCTTTCAATCTCTGATCTTCTTGCTCCAGCCGCCTAAACCAGCGCCGGCGGGACTGCCTGCTCCCTCCTCTTGTGGCCCGCTGTCATGCCACGTAGGCTTCATCGGCCCACCCTACTCCCTCTGCTGGCCTGGCCGCACGCAATCAACTGCCTCCTTATTACGTGAAAAAAATGATTCCTCCCACTGACATCTGGGTGCACCGACCTGTGGGCCTACTAAGTTGACGCGTACGCAGGGCTTTGTCAACTTAGTCAACAAACGATTTTAGCAGCAGTGACCGTTGGATTTGAATCGAATAGTCCTGCTGTTTCCTCAATCGCTGCTCTTCTTGCACCAGCCGCCCAAACCAGCGCCGGCAAGACCGCCTACTCCTGCCTCTAGTGGCGGACTATGCTGCCGTTGAGGGCTCACCGCCCCCTACTACTCCCACCGCTAGCGAGGCCCTACGGCGACGGCAGGCTCACACCGCAGCTGAACTAGTGAACCCTCATACTCCTCTCTGTGTGGGCATCCACTGCCGCGTCTTCCCCAGATCGGCGTCGTCCCCTTCCTAGGCCTCGTCGTCGTCCACCGCCCTGGTGCTCTCGGCGCGCCGTGGTCAACATGGTCAATGAACGACATCCATCGAACGTGGACTTTATGTGGAGAGGCTGAGAGCTGGGTCCATGACCGCACACAAGGAAATGCCTCCTTATTACGCGCAAAATAATGATTCCTCCACCTGACATCTGGGACCCACCAGAAGAGCCTCTGTATTTCGCGAAAAAACGCCCCCCCGCTGACAGGTCAGACCCACCAGCTATATCTTCGCACGCAAGGAAGTGCCTCCTTATTACACACAAAAAAAATGAATACCCCCTGCTAGCTGGGACCCAGCATAGTGGGAGGCTGACATGTGGGCCTATTAAGTTGACGGGGACGGAGAGCTTTGTCAACTTAGTCAATATGAACGATTCTAGCTCTAGTGACCGCACGATGTCCATCCAACGGCCGTAGTGCTTCTTCAACCTCTGGTCTTCTTGCTCCAGCCGCCCAAAGCAGCGCCAGTCGGGCCGCCTGCTCGTGCCTCCCATGGCCGGCTGTGCTGTCGCGGAGGCGTCACCGCCCCCACTACTCCCACCGCTGGCCAGGCCCTGCGGCGACGACAGCCTCACACCGCAGCCGAACCAGTGAACCCTCGTACTCATCTCCGCGTGGGCATCCACTGCCGCGTCTTCCCCGGCTCTGCGTCGTCCCCTTCCTAGGCCTCGCCGTCGTCCACCGCCTTGGTGCTCTCGGCGTGGCGTGGTCAATGTGGTCAACGACCGACTTCCATCAGAAGAGTACTGTATGTTGAGAGGCTGACAACTGGGTCCACGACCGCAGCAAGGAAGTGCCTCCTTATTACGCGGAAAATAATGATTCCTCCACCTAACAGCAGGAACCCACCGGACGTGCCACCGTATTTCGTGAAAAAAACGTTTCCCACCTGACTGCTGGGACCCACCAGCTACATCTTCGCACGCAAGGAAGTGCCTGACAGTCGGGACCCATCTGGTTGAAGCGTACATAGCGTTGTCATTCTGGTGGCGAACGTGTACGTACATACTGGTCAATCGTTCTATCTGCAGGCTGCAGCGATGAACCGTGGCCGAGTAAGGAAGGGCACGTGTCGTAGTAGAGGCGCGCACGTAGCATGTACATGTACGTACAACGGCCAAGGTGAAAGAAAGTAAATACAGCCACATACGTACATATGGGGGGTCTCGAATGCCTACTCGTGCATAAGTACGACCAGGGCTCGTGTACATGGCTGGGTAGGAACGGAGAAGTTGCGCTGTCGTCGTGATCATGGGGAGGCAACCAGCTGGGTCGAAACGGAATGCGTCATCATGTTCATTGGGAGACAACCGGCTTGGATGGAACAACCGATGGAAACGAGGCCTAGCGTACCGCAAAACGGAGGAAACGGCCTTCTGTTCGACCGGCCACGGTCAAAACGGGATCCTGTTCATCAGGAGGGGTCTGGTGTACCGCAAAATGGAGGAAACGGACTTCTCTTGGACCTCCTACGATGGAAACGGGGTCCTGTTGATCGGGAGGAGTGTGGCGTACCGCAAAACGGAGGAAACAGACTTGTGTTGGAGCACTATGGTCGAATTTGGGTCCTGTTCATCGGGAGGGGCGTGGCGTACCGCAAAACGGGACTCCAGGGATACTGTTCATCTCCACCGTCGACTGCCTCCACGAGCTACTGTTCATCCACTATCGATTGCCTCCACGGGCTACTACTCATCCACCGTCGACCAACTCCAGCATCCACCTGCGACTGGTCATCCACGGGCTCCTTTTCATCCAGCCTCCACCGCGCGCTCCTCCACCGGCTACTGTTCAACCAGCCCTCTCCATGGGGTCCTGTTCAACTGCCCCTCCACGGGCTACTGTTCATCCAGCCCTCCACTGGCTATTGTTCAACCAGCCCTCCACGGGGTCGTCCTGTTCATCCAGCCCTCCATGGGGTCCTGTTCATCCACCCCTCCACCGGCTCGATTGATCGGGGTCCTGTTCATCCAGCGGCAAGGGCCTCTACTACCACGGGGTCCTGTTCATCCAACCCCCCACTAGGAACGGTTCATCCAAACCCCCCAACAACACTCACTGTTCATCCAGAGGCAGCATCAATCGGCTTCAGTTAGCAGCAGTAGCGAAGGAATCACTCGGGTTCAGTTAACAGCAAGGGATCGATGGATTGCTCGGGTTCAGTAACGCGTAGCCTGCAGTGCAATCGCTCGGGTTCAGTTAGAGCCCAACGCCTTGCTCGGGTTCAGTTAGAGCCCAACGCCTCGCACACACGCGCGTACGTATGAGAGAAACGCGCATCGCTCGGCCCCTGACCACCCACCAAAACCGGGAACTCCCCTATATTTTCCTCGCCCTCGCTTCTACCACGGTTTTTTCCATCATGGACGTCCCAAAGAATGTCATGCAACTGCGTCTCCGGCCCGCCCAGGACGAAAAGCCCATTTTCTGTCTTCATTTTTTGTCATAGAAGTAGGAGCCCACCATATCTATGATGATACCGGGTTTTGTCACAATTAATGTCATAGAAGTGTCATAAGTATGACATAATTTTTTTTGTTCGGCCCAAAATGTCACGGATGTGTCTTTTTTTGTAGTGAAAAGGCCTTTGGTGGCCTGGGTGTCCCCAATTTGAGAGGAGTTAGCATGGCTTTGCTAGCCTCATGGTCTAAGAGATATTTTCAAGATAATGATAAAGATTGGATTAGATTAGTGGATCACAAGTACAAGACTGATAAACCTAACTTGCTGTGGTCTAAGCAGGGGACATGTTCGCCTTTTTGTAAAGGGGTGACCTGGGCCCTTGCTGGTGCAAGGCCTTTCTATCGATGGAACTTGGGCAATGGTAAAAAAAATTAGTTTTTGGCATGATCTCTGGGTGGGGGATTCTTCCCTCAAAACCGAATTTTGGTATGTATACAGTATCCGTCAGCAGAAAAATTGTGTAGTTGCACAAGTTTGGGATGGGATTACCCTAAAACTTTCTTTTAATGGGTGTGTAGATGACAAGTTTACCTCTACATGGCAGGAACTAATCCAAGTCATTTCTGCCAGAAAACCAAATTGTGAGGCAGACCACCCCATCTGGATGCTGGAAGCATCAGGGGTGTACTCTGTCAGCTCTTTCTATGATATGATTAATTAGGGTGGGGTTTCTACCCCTGTGTGGAGAAACTTTTGGAAAATCTTGGTCCCACATAGATATTTAGTGTTTTTGTGGCTAGCTTTTCATAATAAAATTCTTACCAGAGATAATCTGTGTAAAAGACGCCCTGTTGATGATATGACATGTCTATTTTGTGGCAAAAATGAATCAGTCCAACATTTGTTCTTCGAGTGTATAGTAGCCCAAAAAATCTGGGAAGACATTGCTGAATCTTTTGGGTTTTAGTATCCCAAGGATATGACCGGGCTATCTGGGTATTGGAATAATATTAATAAGAAATCTGTTGTAAATATTGCTTGTGTTGCTGCCATTTGGAGCATTCGGACCATGTTGTAGGATCGGAAGTATGTCTAGAGGGGGGGGAGGGGGTGATTAGACTACTTGACCAAATAAAAATCTAGTCTTTCCCAATTGTAAGTCTTGGCGGATTTTAGCAACTTAGCACAAGTCAAGCAATCAACCTACACATGCAAATCTAAGAGTATAGCAGTGGAATGTAAATCATTGTATATGAAGGTAAAGGGGCGAGTTTGGAAGGAGCAAACACAATTTGGACACAAAGATTTTTCCCGTGGTTCCGATAGCTGGTGCTATCGTACATCCACGTTGATGGAGACTTCAACCCACGAAGGTTAACGGTTGCGCGAGTCCACGGAGGGCTCCACCCACGAAGGGTCCACGAAGAAGCAACCTTGTCTATCCCACCATGGCCATCGCCCATGAAGGACTTGCCTCACTAGGGTAGATCTTCACGAAGTAGGCGATCTCCTTGCCCGTACAAACTCCTTGGTTCAACTCCACAATCTTGACGGAGGCTCCCAAGTGGCACCTAACCAATCTAGGAGACACCACTCTCCAAAAGGTAATAGATGGTGTGTTGATGATGAACTCCTTGCTCTTGTGCTTCAAATGATAGTCTCCCCAACACTCAACTCTCTCTCACATATTTGGATTTGGTGGAAAGATAATTTGAGTGGAAAGCAACTTGGGAAGGCTGGAGGTCAAGATTTTTGTGGTTGGATTGGAATATCTTGGTCTCAACACATGAGTAGGTGGTTCTCTCTCAGAAAATGAATGCTGGAAGTGTAGGCACTTTCTGTTGTCTCTCCTCACGAATGAAGAGTGGGTGGAGGGGTATACAAAGCCTCCACACAAAATCTAACCGTTACGCACAATTCACCAAACTTGGTGGGACCGAATCATGGAACTCGGCCAGACCGATTTAGTTCAAAATGTGAACGTTAGGCTTTTCGATGGGACCGGCATGTCAACTCGGTGGGACTAATTTCATTAGGGTTAGGGCATAACGTATCTCGGTGAGACCGATCACATAAAATCGGTGAGACCGATTTCTGTAACAGGCAAACAGAGAGTTGGTCAGGCAAACTCGGTGGGACCGATCGCTTATTTCGGTGAGACTGAAACGTTGCGAAAAGGAAATAGAGAGTTTGCATTACAAACTCGGTGGGACCGATCGCTCATCTCGGTTAGACCAAAAAGTTATAAAGGGAAACAAAGAGTTTGCAATCCCATCTCGGTGAGACTGAATTGATTAGGGTTTCTGGCTATGGCTATGTCAAATGAACTCGGTGGCGTCGGATAGATCAAATCGGTGGGGCCGAGTTTGACTTTTTGTTTTGGACATATGTGGATATGAGAAAGTGGTTGAGGGCTTTTGGAGCATATCACTAAGCATTTTGAGCAAGCAGGCCATTAAGCAACACCTCATCCCCTTCTAATAGTATTGGATTTTGCTATGGACTCAATGTGATCTTGGATCACTAGAATGAAAAAGTAGAGTCTTGAGCTTGAGCCAATATGTGTCCTTAGCATTTTGAGGGGTCCACATTCCTAGTCCATGCAATGCCAAACATTGAAATTTCTGAAATGATCATCTTGAAAGAGCATTCGTTCAATGAGCTATATGTTGTTAGGAATTACCAAACCACCCAGGGATAGTTGCACATTCAATCTCCCCCTTTTTGGTAATTGATGACAACATATAGATCAAAGCTTCGACAAATGATAATAAGATTCAAATACGTCGTCGCTTTGAGAAGTATGTGATAAGCAAGAGCTCACCCTAAATTTGTGCATTATTTAGAATTTGCTTGTCAATGCAAATGCACAATTGATTAGGATCATGGGTTACTCTTCCATGTCACATACGTCTTGGTGGAGCGCTCAAAATGATAGAAGGTAAAATATGCACTCATCACCAAGACAAAGTGAATGATCATATATGAGAGATAAGAGATAACATCATTCAAGCACAAACATTAAGGTATGATATGATCAAACACATGGTCATACAAGTATCTCACACACACATAAAGTATCATCCAAGCAAGAACACAAATAAGTATCAAACAAGAAGCAACAGAGATAGCAAAAAGAAGCAAGATCTCTCTCTCTCTCTCTCTCTCGAAGCCTATGATCTATACAATTTCTCCGCCTTTGGAAACAAGTTACCAAAAAGATCGAAAATGCATAAAGCTATGCGTCTCTCTAGGCTTGATCTTCGGGAGGAGGCGTTGAGAGGACTCCAAGGACAAATGCATCTGTTGAAGTTGTTGGAGCTGGTGGAGTGGCAACTGGAGGTGCTACTGATGGTGTGGCTGCAGGTGCTGATGTTGTAGATCTTGTGTCAGTCACTGGCACTACATCAGATCTCTGTCCCCTTGGCACTCTCTGAAAGGCATCCGTGGTAGCCTGCCCTTTCCTCTCCTCAGCTTCTTCCTGGAGCTGCTCAACCGTTGTCTGCATCTCTGTCACCTTCAAGTCAAGATCATAGAATTTTGTCTCAATGATCCACTCCAGGCTTTCTTGGTTCTGAGTTAGGGTGGCCAATCCCTTCTCAATCCTCAAGGTGGCTTGAATCAGATATCCAAGTTGATATTGTTTTGTCTTGAGAAACACTTGAGATGCCTCTTCAGCACTTGGCATCTTTGATGCTTTCTCATCCTTTGCTTTCTCCCTCTTCTCTTGAGCCTCTACAGAAGTGGGATCTTCCTCATCCATGACAACCGTGTTGTCCTAAAAATCAAGCCTCAAGGGAAGATGTTCCTTGTCTAACAAGTATGTGTCTGTGCCCATCTTGGAATTGATGAGCATCTGGATGTGTGCAGCATACCCACATGACCTTTTCTGATCTACAGCTGTCCTCTTGATTGTCTCCACAATCAGACTCATCACTTTGAATTTTGGGGCACATCAAACAACTGCAGCAAGTTTATGGAATGGCCTCTAATCATCCTATGATCACCTGACTTGGGCAATAAGGTATGCCTCAAGATAGTGTTGATGGTGGTCAGACCAGATGCTACCTCTTGAGCATGCGTTGGTTTTCCCTTGAAGAGGAAAGGGTGATGCAACAAAGTAGCATAAGTATTTCCCTCAGTTTTTGAGAACCAAGGTATCGATCCAGTAGGAGACTACACGCAAATTGCCTAGTACCTGCACAAACAATCAAGAAGCTTGCAACCAACGCGATAAAGGGGTTGTCAATCCCTTCATGGCCACTTGCAAAAGTGAGATCTGATAAAGATAATAAGATAAATATTTTTGTTATTTCTGTTGTATAGATTGGAATGTAAAGATTGCAAAATAAATAGTAAACTAGGATTATAGATTGGAAACTTATATGATGTAAAGTAGACCCGGGGGCCATAGGTTTCACTAGTGGCTTCTCTCAAGATAGCATATATTACGGTGGGTGAACAAATTACTGCCGAGCAATTGATAGAAAGGCGCATAGTTATGAGAATATCTAGGCATGATCATGAGCATAGGCATCATGTCCGTGTCAAGTAGACCGAAACGATTCTGCATCTACTACTATTACTCCACACATCGACCGCTATCCAGCATGCATCTAGACTATTAAGTTCATAACAACAGAGTAACACATTAGGCAAGATGACATGATGTAGAGGGATAAACTCAAGCAATATGATATAAACACATCTTTTTATCCTCGATGACAACAATACAATACGTGTCGGTTCCCTTTCTGTCACTGGGATCGAGCACCGCAAGATTGATCCCAAAGCTAAGCACTTCTCCCATTGCAAGAAAGATCAATCTAGTAGGCCAAACTAAACCGATAATTCGAAGAGACTGGCAAAGATATTAAATCATGCATATATGAATTCAGAGAAGAATCAAATATTGTTCATAGATAATTTGGATGATAAACCCATAATTCATCGGATCTTGACAAACACACCGCAAAAAGTATTACATCGAATAGATCTCCGAGAGCATCGAGGAGAACTTTATATTGAGAACCAAAGAGAGAGAATAAGCCATCTAGCTAATAACTATGGACCCGAAGGTCTGTGGTAAACTACTCACACATCATCTGAGAGGCTATGGTGTTGATGTAGAAGCCCTCCGTGATTGAATCCCCCTCCGGCAGATCGCCGGAAAAGGCCCCAAGATGGATCTCACGGATACAGAAGGTTGCGGCGGTGGAAAAGTGGTTTCGTGGCTCCCCTGGATGTTTTTAGGGTATAAGAGTATATATAGGCGAAAGTAGTAGGTCGGTGGAGCTACGAGGGGCCCACGAGGGTGGGGGGCGCGCCTAACCCCTGGGCGCGCCCTCCTGCCTCGTGCCTGCCTCGTTGCGTCCTTGACGTCCACTCCAAGTCTCCTGGATTGCGTTTGTTCCAAGAAAGGTCCTTGCAAAGGTTTCGTTCCGTTTGGACTTCGTTTGATATTCCTTTTCTGCGAAACACTGAAATAGGCAAAAAAGCAGCAATTTGCACTAGGCCTTCGGTTAATAGGTTAGTCCCAAAAATAATATAAAAGAGCATATTAAAGCCCATTAAATATCCAAAACAGATAATATAATAGCATGGAACAATAAAAAATTATATAAGTTGGAGTCGTATCAAGCATCCCCAAGCTTAATTCATGCTCGTCCTCGATTAGGTAAATGATAAAAACGGAATTTTTGATGTGGAATGCTACCTAACATAATTTTCAATGTAATTTTCTTTATTGTGGCATGAATGTTCAGATCCGAAAGATCCAAGAAAAAAGTTTAATATTGACATAAAAATAATTATACTTCAAGCATACCAACTAAGCAATTATGTCTTCTCAAAATAACATGGCCAAAGAAAGCTCATCCCTACAAAATCATATAGTTGGCTATGTTTCATTTTCGTCACACAAAATGCTCTCATGATGCATAACCCCGATGACAAGCCAAGCAATTGTTTCATACTTTAGTATTTTCAAACCTTTTGAACTTTCACGCAATACATGAGCGTGAGCCATGGACATAGCACTATGGGTGGAATAGAATATGATGATGGAGGTTGTGTGGAGAAGACAAAAAAGAAGAAATTCTCACATCGACGCGGCTAATCAATGGCCTATGGAGATGCCCATCAATTGATGTCAATGCGAGGAGTAGGGATTGCCATGCAACGGATGCACTAGAGCTATAAATGTATGAAAGCTCAACAAAATAAACTTAGTGGGTGTGCATCCAACTTGCTTGCTCACGAGGACCTAGGGCATTTGAGGAAGCCCATTGTTGGAATATACAACCCAAGTTCTATAATAAAAAATTCCCACTAGTACATGAAAGAGACAATATATGAAACTCTCTATCATGAAGATCATGGTGCTACTTTGAAGCACAAGTGTGGAAAAAGGATAGTAGCATTGTCCCTTCTAGGCCTTTCTCTTTATTTTGCCTTTTTATATATTTGGCCTTTCTATTTTTTTCTTTTTTTCTTTGGTACAATGCTTTAATAATGATGATCATCACACTTCTATTTATTTACAACTCAAGGATTACAACTCGATACTAGAACAAAATATGACTCTATATGAGTGCCTCCGGTGGTGTACCGGGATGGGCAATGAAACAAGAGTGACATGTATGAAAAATTATGCATGGTGGCCTTTCCACAAATACGATGTCAACTACATGATCATGCAAGGCAATATGACAATGATGAAGCGTGTCATAATAAACGGAACGGTAGAAAGTTGCATGGCAATATATCTCGGAATGGCAATGGAAATGCCATAATAAGTAGGTATGGTGGCTGTTTTGAGTAAGATATAAGGAGGCTTATGTGTGATAGAGCGTATCATATCACGGGGTTTGGATGCACCGGCGAAGTTTGCACCAACTCTCAAGGTGAGAAAGGGCAATGCACAGTACCGAAGAGGCTAGCAATGATGGAAGGGTGAGAGTGCGTATAATCCATGGACTCAACATTAGCCATAAATAACTCACATATTTATTGCAAAAATCTACAAGTCATCAAAACCAAGCACTACGCGCATGCTCCTAGGGGGATAGATTGGTAGGAAAGGACCATCGCTCATCCCCGACTGCCACTCATAAGGAGGACAATCAAAGAACACCTCATGCTTTAAATTTGTCACACAGCGTTTACCATACGTGCATGCTACGGGACTTGCAAACTCCAACATGAGTATTTCTCAAATTCACAATTAATCAACTAGCATGACTCTAATATTATCATATTCATATGTCAAAACAATCATCAAGTATCAAACTTCTCATAGTATTCAATGCACTCTATATGGAAGTTTTTATTATATCCATCTTGCATGCCTATCATATTAGGACTAATTTTATAGCCAAAGCAAATTACCATGTTATTCTAAAATACTCTCAAAATAATACAAGTGAAGCATGAGAGATCAATAATTTCTATAAAATAGAAACCACCACCATGCTCTAAAAAGGTATAAGTGAAGCACTAGAGCAAAATTATCTAGCTCAAAAGATATAAGTGAAGCACATAGAGTATTCTAATAATTAATTTCGATTCATGTGTGTCTCTCCAAAAGGTGTGTACAGAAAGGATGATTGTGGTAAACTAAAAAGCAAATACTCAAATCATACAAGATGCTCCAAGCAAAACACATATCATGTGGTGATTAAAAATATAGCCTCAAGTAAAGTTACCGATAGACGAAGACGAAAGAGGGGATGACTTCCGAGGCGTCCCCAAGCTTAGGCTTTTGGTAATCCTTGAATTTTACCTTAGGGTGCCTTGGGCATCCCCAAGCTTAGGCTCTTGCCACTCCTTATTCCGAAATCCATCAAATCTTTACCCAAAAACTTGAAAACTTCACAACACAAAACTTAAACAGAAAATCTCACGAGCTCCGTTAGTGCAAGAAAACAAACCACCACTTTAAGGTACTGTAATGAACTCATTATTTATTTATATTTTTATTAAACCTACTGTATTCCAACTTCTCTATGGTTCATACCCCCCGATACTAGCCATAGATTCATCAAAATAAGCAAACAACACACGAAAAACTGAATCTGTTAAAAACAAAACAGTCTGTAGACATCTGATTTGTTCGTGTACTTATGGAACTCCAACAATTCTGAAAAATTAAGGAAACCTGTATAATTTGTATATTGATCTTATTCAGAAAGAATTGGCATTTTATCACGTTCTGGTGAATTGTAACAATTAATTTCGTGAGTGCAAAGTTTCTGTCTTTTTCAGCAAGATCAAACAACTCTCACCCAAGAAGATCCTATTGGTTCTACTTGGCACAAACACTAATTAAAACATAAGACCACATCTAAACAGAAGCTAGATGAATTATTGATTACTAAACAGGAACAAAAATAAAATTGGGTTGCCTCCCAACAAGCGCTATCGTTTAACGCCCCTAGCTAGGCATAAAAACAAGAATAGAACTAGGTATTGTCATCTTTGGTATGCAATCCATAAGTGGCTCTCATAATAGATTCATAAGGTAATTTAATTTTCTTCCTAGGAAAGTGTTCCATGCCTTTCCTTAATGGAAATTGGAATATAATATTTCCTTCTTTCATATCAATAATTGCATCAATTGTTCTAAGGAAAGGTCTACCAAGAATAATAGGACATGTAAGATTGCAATCTATATCAAGAACAATGACATCTACGGGCACATAATTCCTATTTGAAACAATAAGAACATCATTAATCCTTCACATAGGTTTCTTAATGGTGGAATCCGCAAGATGCAAATTTAAAGAACAATCATCAAATTCACGGAAACCTAACACATCACACAAACTTTTAGGAATCGTGGAAACACTAGCACCCAAATCACATAAAGCATAGCATTCATGATCTTTAATCTTAATTTTAATAGTAGGTTCCCACTCATCATAAAGTTTTCTATGGATAGAAACTTCTAATTCAAGTTTTTCTTCATAAGGTTGCATTAAAGCATCAACAATATGTTTAGTAAAAGCTTTATTCTGATCATAAGCATGAGAAGAATTTAACATGGATTGTAACAAGGAAATAAAATCTATCAAAGAGCAATTATCATAATTAAATTCCTTGAAATCCAAAATAGTGGGTTCATTGCTATGTAAAGTTTTGACCTCTTCAATCCCACTTTTACCAATTTTTCATCAAGATCTAAAAACTCCAAATCATTGGGACGCCATTTAACTAAAGTTGACTCATCTCCAGTCCCATCTTTATCAAGATTCATATTGTAAAACAAAGATTTAATAGGAGACACATCAATCACTTTTATATCTTCATCATTATTATCATGAAAACTAGAAGAACACGCTTTCACAAAGTAATCTTTTTTAGCACGCATCCTAGCGGTTCTTTCTTTGCACTCATCAATGGAAATTCTCATGGATTTGAGAGACTCATTGATATCATGCTTAGGTGGAATAGATCTAAGTTTCAAAGAATGAACATCAAGAGAAATTCTATCCACGTTCCTAACCAACTCATCAATCTTAGGCAATTTTTCTTCAAGCAAAGCATTGAAACTCTTTTGCGAATTCATAAATTTTTTAACACTAGTCTCAAAATCAGAGGGCATATTATTAAAATTTCCATAAGATTCGTTGTAGGAATTACCATAATTATTAGAGGAATTACTACGGAACGGCCTAGAATTAAAGTTTCCTCTATACGCGTTATTACCCAAGTTGTTCCTACCAACAAAATTCACATCCATAGATTCATTATTATTCTCAATCAAAGTGGACAAAGGCATATCATTAGGATCAGAAGATACACTCTTATTAGCAAACAATTTCATAAGTTCATCCCTCTTTCCACTCAAAACATTAATCTCTTCAATCGCATGAACCTTTTTACTAGTAGATCTCTTGGTGTGCCATTGACAATAATTAACCATAATATTGTCGAGGAGTTTACTAGCTTCTCCTAAAGTGATTTCCATAGAAGTACCTCCCGCGGCCGAATCTAAAAGATTTCTAGAAGCAAAATTCAATCCAGCATAATTTTTTTGTATACTCATCCATAGATTCAAACCATGTGTAGGGCAATTACGTATCATTAATTTCATCCTCTCCCAAGCTTGTGCAACATGCTCATGATCAAGTTGCTTAAAATTCATAATATCGTGTCTAAGAGAGGTGATCTTAGAGGGAGGAAAATACTTAGAGATAAAAGCATCTTTGCACTTATTCCATGAATTAGTACTATTTTTAGGCAAAGAAGGGAACCAAGTTTTAGCACGATCTCTAAGCAAAACGAAAATAGCTTCAATTTAACAATATCATTATCCACATATTTCTTCTTTTGCATATCACACAAATCAACAAAGTTGTTTAGATAGGTAGCGGCATCTTCACTAGGAAGGCCAGAAAATTGATCTTTCATGACAAGATTCAACAAAGCAGCATTAATTTCACAAGATTCAGCATCGGTAATAGGAGCAATCGGAGTGCTAATAAAATCATTGTTGTTGGTATTAGAAAAATCACAAAATTTAGTATTATCTTGAGCCATCGTGACAAACAATCAATCCAACACACAAGCACAGAAGAAGCAAGCGAAAAGAGGCGAACGTAAAAGGGCGAATAAAATGGCAAGGGTGAAGTGGGGAGAGGAAAACGAGAGGCAAATGGCAAATAATGTAATGCGAGGGAGAAGAGTTTGTGATGGGTACTTGGTATGTCTTCACTTGAGCGTAGATCTCCCCAGCAACGGCGCCAGAAATCCTTCTTGCTACCTCTTGAGCATGCGTTGGTTTTCCCTTGAAGAGGAAAGGGTGATGCAGCAAAGTAGCGTAAGTATTCCCCTCAGTTTTTGAGAACCAAGGTATCAATCCAGTAGGAGACTACACGCAAATCGCCTAGTACCTACACAAACAATCAAGAACCTTGCAACCAACGCGATAAAGGGGTGGTCAATCCCTTCACAGCCACTTGCAAAAGTGAGATCTGATAAAGATAATAAGATAAATATTTTTGGTATTTTTGTTGTATAGATTGGAAAGTACATATTGCAAAATAAATAGTAAACTAGGATTATCCATTCGAAACTTATATGATGTAAAGTAGACCCGGGGCCATAGGTTTCACCAGTGGCTTCTCTCAAGATAGCATATATTATGGTGGGTGAACAAATTACTGTCAAGCAATTGATAGAAAAGCGCATAGTTATGAGAATATCTAGGCATGATCATGAACATAGGCATCATGTCTGTGTCAAGTAGACCGAAACGATTCTGCATCTACTACTATTACTCCACACATTGACCGCTATCCAGCATGCATCTAGAGTATTATGTTCATAAGAACAGAGTAACGCATTAGGCAAGATGACATGATGTAGAGGGATAAACTCAAGCAATATGATATAAACCCCATCTTGTTATCCTCGATGGCAACAATACAATACGTGTCGGTTCCCTTTCTGTCAGTGGGATCGAGCACCGTAAGACTGAACTCAAAGCTAAGCACTTCTCCCATTGCAAGAAAGATCAATCTAGTAGGCCAAACTAAACTGATAATTCGAAGAGACTTGCAAACATATTAAATCATGCATATAAAAATTCAGAGAAGAATCAAATATTGTTCATAGATAATCTGGATCATAAACCCACAATTCATCGGATCTCGACAATCACACCGCAAAAAGTATTACATTGAATAGATCTCCATGAGCATCGAGGAGAACTTTGTATTGAGAACCAAAGAGAGAGAAGAAGCCATCTAGCTAATAACTATGGACCCGAAGGTCTGTGGTAAACTACTCACACATCATCGGAGAGGCTATGGTGTTGATGTAGAAGCCCTCCATGATCGAATCCCCCTCCGGCAGATCGCCGGAAAAGGCCCCAAGATGGGATCTCACGGGTATAGAAGGTTGCGGCAGTGGAAAAGTGGTTTCGTGGCTCCCTTTGATGTTCTCAGGGTATAGGAGTATATATAGGCGAAAGAAGTAGGTCGGTGGAGCTACGAGGGGCCCACGAGGGTGGGGGTGCGCCTACCCCCTGGGCACGCCCTCTTGCCTCGTGGCCGCCTCGTTGCTTCCTTGACGTCCACTCCAAGTCTCCTGGATTGCGTTTGTTCCAAGAAAGATCCTCGCGATGGTTTCGTTCTGTTTGGACTTCGTTTGATATTCCTTTTATGCGAAACACTGAAATAGGCAAAAAAAATAGCAATTTTCACTGGGCCTTTGGTTAATAGGTTATTCCCAAAAATAATATAAAAGAACATATTAAAGCCCATTAAACATCTAAAACAAATAATATAATAGCATGGAACAACAAAAATTATAGATACGTTGGAGACGTATCACCAGACAACAGATAGTATACAGAGTTCATCTTGTGAGTTTCCAAGGCTTTGTTAGGAATTTCATTATACATGTTAGCCATGGAGTTGTGATCTTTCTTCTTCTTGGCATAGACATCTATGTCATCCTCATGCTCTGCACGGGCATTGATCAGTTTGGCCCATTCAGCAATTGTTGATTGGTACCTACTACCTTCAGACATCCAAACAATTATGCCATCAGGATAGAAATGTGCTGTGGAGTAGAATTGCATAATAAGTTCATCATTCCACTTGGTCAACTTCTGACCCACAAAAGCATCTACTCCACACAGCCTAAAGCTCTCATGCACTCTTGGAAAGTGATCTTCATTGCTGTCAATATACTTCCAGTCTACCCATTTCATATCACAGCTAGTTGGCTTCTTATCAAGCAGAATAGTCTCATAGAAGTCCTGCTGCTCCTTGGTGTGAAACCTGTAATCCAAAACAGTCCTTCTCCTCATAGCATATGGATCAGATTCTCTCCATAGTCTGAGACCTGCATCTTTTCTTATCTTCATATTTACTGCCACTTGATGATTGTCATCATGGTCAAGGATCTTTGGCCTGAGCTTCCTACGCACTTGGGTTTCAGCTTCTTCTTCTTCTTCAACTTCTATCTCAGGCACTAGGGCCTTGTTCTTCTCAACAGGTGGTATATTCCTTGTGCTCCTCTTTGGTGCAGTCTTGGGAGTTGGAGCAGAAGTTTTGGGGGCTATCTTGGGCTTTGAAGGGGCAGCCCCAGACTTGATGGCATCCCCCATCAACTTTTGAGCTTTGGGTGTTGGTGCAACATCCTCTTTCTCTTCCTCTTCATTTGGATCTCTCATCATAGAGGATCTCCCAGTGACTCTGGCCACAGTTTTCTTGACCCTTTCTTTCCTCTTCTTGCCTTCACCAACCTGTTTTGGTTCAAGAGTGAACTCAATAGTTTCCTGAGTTGAGGCTCTGGCTTTAGACATGGGCACTCTTTTTGCAGGAGCCTTCTTGTGCATACCAGATTTTATAGATGCAACTGTGCCAAACTCTTTCTTGACAACATTTTTCTTGGAGCTGACGTCCTCCTCAGCAGCTACATAGTCTTCATCTTCAGACTCAGAATTTCTCTTCCTCCTGTGCCTAGTAGCAGCCTTAGGCAGATTGCTAGGAGTACTTCTGCTGCCTTCATCATAACTGCCAGAGGGACTAGTGCCCTCACTTAGATTCACTTGCTCTTCAGACTTATTTTGGCTATCACTCTGATCGGACATTCTGGCAATGCAAACTGACTGCTGACCTTGTGAATAGTTATAGATGAGATAGAGTGGGTGAGCATCACAAAGTGCAGAGATTTTCCAAAACAAATGAGTCAAAAAACTTAGTTTTTGTTTTCCACAGAAGCATTTCGGAGCTACCGATTTGTTAAACTCGGTGATACTGAAGCAACTTTTGGAGTCTAAACTAGTGAAATCGGTCAGACCGAGACACAGTTCGGTGACTCCGAGATTGCTAGCGTTTCACTGAGAGTTGAACTCGGTCACACCGATTTGTAAGTTTCGGTCAGACCGAAAAGTGCAAGTGCAATGGCCTAAGCCAAATCGGTGAGACCGATTTCCACAACTCGGTCGGTGCGAGATGAGTTCGGCGGAAACCTAACCCTAAATTTTTGAATCAAATCTAATATAAAGGAAGTTTTTGCTGGACATGATGATCTCATACGTGGTAAGAAACATGGAATTTGCTTTGTGCTAAGAATCAGAGGTAAGACCAGCACAAAGATTCGAACTCATACCCTAGTTAGGTGATGAGCTTGCTACGGCGGCAACAGAGGCATTGAATTCCATTGACGGTGATGGAGACCAGTGGCGGGAGGTCATTGGCGACGAGAGGATGATCCGGAGACCCGAGACGGCAGAGCAGCACATGCGCGGGCGAAGAGGTTTTGAAGAAATTTCCAAAATTTTACCCGTCGGTATATATATCCCGACCCTGTCCGTGTGACTGAGTGGAACAACTCGGTGTCACCGAGATGCAGAATCGCAAGCGACTACTGCAACTCGGTGTGACCGAAAGGTTCTAATCAGTTGCACCGAGATTGAAAACCTAGATCAACTCATTGAACTCGGTCAGACCAAAAAGGACGAATTGGTCAGACCGAAATGCACAGAGAGGTTTCAGAAGTTTAAGTCTATGACGAATCGGTGACTCTGAGTGCTCCTCACATAGAGGGTTCGAATCTTGCTTGATAAAACTTTGTGATGTAGCATGAATAGAGTTTGAGACGAGAAAAGCATAGATAGCTAGAGGAAGTTCTTAGGCATTCTTGTCCATCCATTTGGAAAAAGAAAAAGAGCCAAACAATCTAAGCAACAAATGGATGTTCTTGAATGATAAAAATATGCAATCAACATGCTCACACAATAAAAATGGCAAATGAAATATGTGACAAAGCATGCACAAACACTCTAGCATCTATCAAGCAATTGGCGATGACTAGGTCATCTATATATGAGTATATGACTTAGGAGTCAAATGAGAACATTTGATCATAGGTCATACTCATCATTTAGGCACAAGTGGGGCTACCACTTTTACATAAAGCATTATTGTGTTCACACCATTAGAGTTGCTTTAGCTCAATATTTAGAGTAAAGCTCCCCCTAGATGTGATATCCCCCCTAAGAGGGATGAATTAACCTTGGGTTTTGTCGATGATGACTTCATGTAGATGTTGAAGATGTGGTTGCTCAAAGTTGATGTAGATCATTTGGAGCAATCCATTGGACCGAGTTTCACTTTCAATACCTACACGGTTAGTCCCGCAAGGAACAAGCAAGGATACACTACAAAAAAATACACTTCCGTGATGATACATGTTTGTCACAGTAGGTCGCGTTTTTTGTCATGCATGTACATCCATGACAAATTTATGACAGAATCAAGATAGTCATACCTGTGCTGTCGTAGAAGTGCTCCATGACATTACCAAAATTATCATCACGGAAGTGTCCACTTCCATGACGATAAATCGCGCGTCACAGAAGTGCTTTCGTCAAGGGTGACCGACACGTGGCATCCACCGTAACGAAACGCCGTTAAGATATCTGGTCGGGTTTTGGATCCGATAACCCGTTAACAACCCCAACCAATGGGGATTTTCCACGTGTAAAATCATCATTGGCTGGAGGAAACACCTGTCGGCTCATCGTTGGGACAGATGTCAATCACTCATTGGACGGAAGGCGCCTATGATACGTCGACACGTGGCACAGCCCAACAGAGGCCCATTCCTGTGAAAAGGCCGGCCCGTTTGACTTGGTCAAAAGCTGGCGAGGCGTCCCATGGAAAGCCTGTTAATGGCCTGTTCGAATATAGCCCATTTACAGCCCGCTAACCCAAGGCCCGTTACGCCCTATCCGAATTAGGCCCAGTAGCGTCATCTGGGCCATCCAATATGATTCCAGCCCGTTTTCACTTCTGGCCCATGTATGGCCCATGATGTCTTTCGGCCCATATGAGGCCCTATGTAACTCTTGGCCTATTAACGGCCCATGGTGAAACTGGCCCGTAATGAACAGTGTACCACTTTACACCCATTAACGGCCCGTGGTGAAACTGGCCCGTAATGAACAGTGTATAACTTTGTACCCATTAATGGCCCATTATTCCGTTGGGCAGTTTCCAAGCCATGTTATCTTTCGGCCTTCTCAGAGCCCATTTATTCTTGGGCTCATTTCCAGCATTCGTTTACTTACGGCCCGTTACTGTGATTTTCTGCTTGTGGGCCAAATTCAGCCCGTGGTTACAGTCGGCCCGTTTGTGGTCCGTTAATTCGTTATGCTATTTTAATAGCATCATCAAATATGACCTATTAACGATGGCCCGTTATGGTCGGCCCATGAACGGATGATTCCAACTCTAGCCCGTTTACGGCCATAATGCGGCGTGTTATTGGCCCATGTTTGGCCAATCGATCATACGGCCCGTATAAGGCCCATTGATGATACAGCCCGTAGAAGGCCCATTGTTTCTACGGCCCGTAGAAGGCCCATTGTTTCTACGGCCTGTAGAAGGCCTACTGTTTCTACGGCCCGTAGAATGCCCACTATTTCTACGGCCCGTAGGAGGCCCAGTGTCATTACAGTAAATATTAGCCCATGGTTATTGTGGCCTAGTTTTAAAAAATAGGTTATTGCAGCCACTAGCAAACCGCGGAAAAAGAACTGCACTGACTACAAGCAAACAAATAAACAAGACAACAAGGAAATAAATAAGCAAGCAACTTATGCTAGGCTATCACGGCTATTACACATATTACACCCACTGGGCATCAAAGTTCGCCACCAGTGCAAATATAGGGAACACAACAGCATATAAACGCCGTAGTAAAACAAGTCCAGAA
Source organism: Aegilops umbellulata (assembly GCA_032464435.1). Taxonomy (NCBI): domain Eukaryota; kingdom Viridiplantae; phylum Streptophyta; class Magnoliopsida; order Poales; family Poaceae; genus Aegilops; species Aegilops umbellulata. Next base: position 35,277,649 of record CP136055.1, on the reverse strand, counting down.
CTGAAACCACTTCAGAAGAGCTCAAGAAACAATATCCTGGGTACCCATAATGCTGGCAAGATGCTTAGCAAGCTTATTAACTTTCTCTTGTTTGGCGCTTAAATCCTCCAGCGCTTGCTGTTGCACAAGAAAGTACGCATCTGAATTCTGCAGGGACTTCCTCAGTCCTTGGGCTTCTTGCAGCAGCACAGCTAACTGATGCCTTTCAGCTTGTAGCTGAGACTGAAGAAGCCGAAGTGATTCAGGCAGCGAGTTCGAAGAGCTTGTGCCAGCGGTACTGGCCAGTAACTCGAACACTACATCAACGCAGGACTGTGGGGTTTTCTCACTGTCTACAATATCGTTTTTATCACCTTTCTTGGAGACTAACAGGGTTGTCTCACTATCTTGAACCTTATCTGCATTACTTTCTCTACCATTGCATAGTGGGGTGCTCTTCTCCAATATTCTGTTTGCATACTACAAGAGAAACAAGCAGACACATCACAGGTTTAGCTTGTAGTATACGAAACTCATTTTGGTAAACCGGTTCAGTAGTAAGGTGGACAGGATAACAACATGAAACAAACATATATCTATGTACTATGGTCACTGTATTGTCCATATCATTCTAGTTTATGTTCCCTAATCAAGATAGAGACACAGTTCAACTCATATATTTTTAAGACACAACAGCATAGACAGAATATAAGTGTGAGAAACTACATAGCATTGGCAGCACTTGTAATGTGCATCACATGAGAACATAACTGTTTATGCAACTTAAACTGAAATCAACATAGAGCAAGAAGTCAGAACAACAATCCAGTTAAAGAAATAGGTTTAAAACATACCAGTTGCGCCATTGGAGTTTCAATTGGATCCTTCAAATTCGAAAGTAGTTGGTATGAGTAAATACAGTGATGCAACAACAAAGGAGTATGGACCATAGCTACGAAATCTGACCTGAGAACAGTTGCTCTTCTGCTTTAAACGTGGAGTTTGGGTTAGCTGTGGTGGTCTTCATGCTTTGGGTACTGCAGTAGCTTTACAAACTGCTTGTGTGGGGGTACTCTGTGGTGGACATGGTGCTTTGTCAACTATATGTGGGTTACTATCCGCTGGGGTTGCGGTTAGATGGGTTGTAGCTGGTTCTCTGCCCAACGGTGTAAGTGTGCAATCTGGAAGAGTCTCGATTATGTGTGGTGGGACTAGTTTGTGGGCCAGTACAACCATGGTTCTATCTGCATCAACGGGTAGCACTGTCTTTTGTGAAGGACGGGTTTTTGCTCCCTTAGATACTGCCATCACCCCCTCCAATTCAAATGGTTGATAAACAAGAAAAGAAATTGAACGTACAGACATTGTATGATAGACATATGTGGTAATTCACATGTATGTTGTCTAACCAAACTGGACAACATGACACAATTTCACATATATGATGCCTAACTAAACAGGATAGCATTACACAGTTTTAGATATATGATGGATAACTTAACAGGATATAATGGCATAATTCAACATATGATGAGTACCTGAACAGGATGACATGACAAAACTCTATGATGTCTTTCTAAAATAGGTTGGGATGAAATAATTCACATACATGTTGTCTAAGTATACAGGATGGCATGATATAATTGACATAATTGATTCATATACTAAGCAGCTAGCACTTGCATGTATGATCTCTAAACTAAGCAGACAGAATTCAATAGTGTGCATATGATGTCTAAACTAAGCAATGCAAGACACCATATGCATCATATGAGAAATATAAACATTGCAACTTAGAGCATACACCTCAGGTGGGACATAGGACTGGTCATCTGTCTCTGAATCCTCCTCTAAGGAGCTCCCTGTAACCATCGAGATATATGCTTCAACAGGTACCATTGCCTCCTCTGAAGACCTTGTTTTCACTCCAGATTTTTCCATAACCGGCTCAAATGGCCGATACACATGAAGAGTAGTTCAATATACATAGATTGTCGACAAATGGAATACGTAATGAAAAAAAAGATGGCATGAGATAATTCACATATATGATGCCTGGCTCCATGGCGGTGCATAATTCACATATATGATAACTGGCTGAAAAACATGGCATTGCATAATTCACATATCTGATATACAAAGCAAACATGAGGCATTCACACAAAGCATGTCTAATCTTAAGCAGATGGCATGGCAATGCAAGATATGCAAGATATGAGCAATATAACCCAGCCAAGTTAGAGCATGCACCTCGGGGGGGGGGGATACGACTAGTCATCTCTCTCTGAATCCTCCTATGAGGGGCTATCTGTAACCAGCAAGAAAACTGCATCGACAGGTAGCACTGACTGCTCAGAAGACCTTGTTTTCACTCCAGATTTTCCAATTACCGACTCAAATGGCTGATGCACAGGAAGAGTAGATGAATGTATAAACATTGTTGACAAATGGAATACATTATGGAAAAAAATATGGCACGATACAATTTACATATACGATGACTGGCTAAACAGGATGGCATTGCATGATTCACGTATATGATGCCCGGCTAAAGAAAATGGCATTGCACAATTCTCATATACTCCCTTCGTTCCTAAATATTTGTCTTTTTAGAGATTTCAAATGGACTACCACATACGGATGTATAAAGACATATTTTAGAGTGTAGATTCACTCATTTTGTTCCGTATGTAGTCACTTGCTGAAATCTCTAAAAAGATAAATATTTAGGAATGGTGGGAGTATGATATAGAAACCAAACAAGTGGCATTCACACAAAGCAAATCTAAACTAAGCCGATGACATATAAGATGTATAATGTAAGCAATGCAAGGCGCCATATGCATGATATGACCAACATCAGCATGCCAGGTTAGAGCAAACACCTCAGGTGGTAAACAGGCGTGGTCGGCTCCTTCTGAATCTCCATCTGAACAGTTATCTTCCTCTGGAATACAATCTGGAAATGCAGGAGGGGGGCACTTCGCCCACCATGGAGCGGTGTCTGCATGACATTATATTCACACGCAACGGTCTTCTCTTTTTCTCTACATGTTCTGTACGATTGTGTACAATATTTGACATGCATAATAAAAAAAATAGTTAGATTTTGTAAGGCCTAAGGGGTGCATGCAAAAATCAAGACCGACGGTAGCAAACGAGTGGATGGATCCAAAACTAATGATAGCAGGTAGATTATAGCTTCAGTTTAAAAAGATAGACAATGGATCATCTATTGTTTGTTGCCCACCCAACATGAACCACACAGAAGACCCCAGAAGAACCAGATAGTAGACAGATACTATTCATTGCTGGCTCGATATGAGACCCATGGGCAATTCAAAACTCAAGATTGAACGATAAAGTAGCAGGTAATAATAACCGATGTATAACGTAAGCAAACACGAAAGACTGCGACCTCTCTTCCGGAACTGTGTAGTCCTCAGGTTCATCTGCTCAGTTGGTGATGGTAATGCGGTTGGCGTGGCTACCGGCAACGGGGAAGATGATCTGAGGCGGCGAAAGGAAGTCTACAAGGGGGATCTCTACTGTAGTGAACGCTTCTGTGGATGGTACACCTCTGGTGGGTTGGATGACGGCACGGCAGGAGCAGGACATAACACACAGAGTTTTCTTTGACGCCTGCCTGAAAATGAAGTAAATCTGTAAGGGCTCCTTAGAATTGGAGGATTCTATAAACGCAGGGACAGGAAAAACACATGAATAGGATAGGAATGCACGTGCAAAACAGAGCATTTGGAAACATAGGATTTCAGTCAACCTGTGTGTTTGGCTCACATGAATTGGAAGAACAGAGGGATGGAGAAACAAAGTGATGCGACGAGTGTACAACCTCTTTGGCAGAGCCTTGTGGACCTCAGCATCATTGGGTTGGACGTGGAGGATGGTGACTGTCGGAGGCGGGGAAGAAGATCTGAGGCCTCTAGAAACGGCGCCGAGGGTACTGCTCCGCTGTGATGGACGGTTCCGTTGTTGGAACAGCTCCGCTAAGGTGTACGGCGACGACGCTGAAGCATGACAAGACAGACAACGTTAATCTGAACCGGGACCCTAATATCATCTGCAATAAATGAAGTAAAATACATCACCAAAAAATGCTAGATGTAAAACGCATCAGCCGCGCCACGGCCGCTCCGACAGATGTTTAGGGCGTTCGAGCACTAGTAGGAGAGAAGCAGTGATCTAAATCAGCAGACGCTTGAGTAGGCAACGCACTAGCAGAGAGGAAGTCATGCAGTAGCATCGCGAGCGAGTGCTAAAGCAGCAACTCCTGTAGCTGCCGGAGGTCGTGCAGCAGCAGCGCAAGCGAGAGCAAGAGCAGAGCAGCAACACGGACAAAAGCAGGAGCAGTGCAACAGCGCGACCGACAACAAGAACAGAGCCGCAGCGCGAGCGAGAGCCGGAGCATCTGCAGCTAGTGCCGTTGTGGAAGTTGCCGCCGAGGAAGCAACGACATGGGGGAGAGACGCCACGGATGATGTGGCCGGCGACGACGCCGTCGATGGAGACACGTCATGTCTGCTCGGTATCGAGCACCGGCAACCCCGTGAGATTGAATAAAAGATAAAATGCAGCGGTGAGTGCAGAACCTCCTTGGTGGCGCCGAGTTGTCCTTGGCTTCATCGGAGGAATTGGTGAGGGTGCTGCGGTTCCGGTGGGGCAGGTCAAGACGGCGCTGTGGGGATTGAGGTGGCGCGATAGACGAGGCGAATGTCGGGGCAACTCCTTGGAGGTGGAGGACGGGGCGGCTGATCCGGCGGGACGACGAGATCGACAACGGATCCTCATCCGGTGCGGTGGATGAGGGACGACGAGCTGTTGCGGTGGACGACGTAGTCGAGGAAGAGTCTCCGGCAGGGCGGCGGTCGGGAGGCCGACGGAGGAGCGTGGGGTTTCGTGGGTTTTGGCGGCCTCGGTGTACGAATGGGGGGCGAAGGGGGAGGAGGGAGCCAAGCTTAGGGACGCGCTTGTCCGAAATGTAGGGTAAGTTACTAGCGTACCCCCACCGGTTTTGACACCGCGACGTGGAGTTTCATTTCCGGCTGAGGGGTAGAAGGGGGATTTCGCGTGTCTGGGCTGCGGGAACGATTTCGGATGAGGAGGGAGTTCTCGCGCGCGTCCAAATTTCGGGATAACAAGGCGCGGCGCGGGTTGAAGAAGCGAGAGTTTCAAAGGAGGTGAGACAAAAGTTACTCGAGCTTGAAAATGTCGGGATGACAAGGTGCGGATTCCTTGTTCGGCAGAACAAACTTAACGTGTAAAAAAAACAATTCATACAAGACACAAGAGAGTCATGTCCCCTTTTACTATATTGCTATAGATACAATTGAAAAAACCACAAGAAAAATGTAAAAAAAATCGGCAGAACAAGATTACCCTGCATAGTACCAAATCGATTCGCACTTCCCTCAACAACAACAAAAAATAAATCAATTCCCACCAAAGAAAGAGTAATGCCCCTTTTTATATGATTACATATGCCATGATCTCGAATTACAATTTTTGAATCCACGTTATGTTGAATTCGAATATATCGTTAGGTGACCTTGCGGTTTATAATTGATGTAGTCGTACATTTTGATCTTCCATCATATATGAACATTTTACTCCACCATGTGAACATATATATTGTCGTCTACCATATGGACTAAATTTGAATCAATTTTCCTTATTTGAATACGATTGTTGTCAAGTTATACAATAATTTAAATATTTTCTTGATAACAAAAAACATACATATAGCAGTAATCATATTTCACTATGAACTACATGTACCATACGCTCTCCAGTTCAAATATTTGTATCTATTTTATGTTGAATTCAAATCATAGTACATTATTGGTCTAGGTAGCGAGATGTTTGGGATAATCTAAACCCTGTTTTCATACGTATAATTTTCGGCTGAATTGGGACAAGTTTTGGTATAAGCCTCTTGCAAAACCGGGGATTCTCTCAACAAGCCTCGTGGTTTCGAGAGGGAACGTGTCACCTTTGTGTGCAAAACGATATACGCTACCTCCCGCCTGATTTTATTTACAGAGGCAACATAGAACTATATGAGTGCCCTGTTAAATTTTGGAATTATTTCGGGTTCATTTGGCCTTTTTATACACTAATTGAGTTTCTAGACTTTTAATGTGCATAATCTAAATATGAATTGCATGCACATGCTTTGGTGCACCAAAGTGGGTTGAAAAATCACATGTGTGTCCTTGGTTGAATTTCTAGGTCCCATGGAAGAAATGAGAACGAAATTCAAACATCTGGGCGTCATGACTCAGCCGAGAACATCGAGAAACTTTGATTTTAAATTCATGTAAATACAAAACTCACCTGGAAATCATGAAACTTGGCATGGTGTCATGTCATGGCACAAACATGTTGTGGTAAAAATTTGGGCCGATTTAGAAGCTCGTGGTTCTAAGAAGGAACGTGCCACCTTTGAGTGTGAAACGATATATGCTGCCCCCCCTTGAGTTTCTTAACAAAGGCAACATAGAACTACATTAGTGCCCTGTTAAATTTTGCAATTATTCCGGGTTCATTTGTCGTTTTTTATACATTAATTGAGTTTCTGGTCATTTAATGTGCATAAGTCAAATTTGAACTACAAGCACATGCTCTCGTGCACCAAAGTTGGTTGAAAAATCACATTTGTGTCCTCGGGTGAATTTCTAGGTCCCATGCAAGAAATGAGAATAAAATTAAAACATCTGGGCATCGTGGCTCATCCGAGAACATTGAGAAACTTGGTTTTAAAATTCTTGTAAATCCAAAACACGCCTGAAAATCATGAAACTTGGCATGGATGTCATGTCATGGTACTACCATGTTGTAATTGGTTGAAAAATTGGCTGAATAGGAACAGATTTTGGTATAAGCTTCTTGCAAACCCAAGCTTCTCTTAAGAAGGCTCGTGGTTGTGAGAGGGAACGTGCCACCTTTGAGTGCGAAACGATATACGTTGTCCCCCTTGAGTTTATTTACAAAGGCAACATATAACTACATTCATCTGGCTTCGTCTGGCCTTATTTACACATTGAGTTTATTTACAAAGGCCCTGTTAAATTTAGGAATTATTCCGGCTTCGTCTGGCCTTATTTACACATTAATTGAGTTTTTGGCCACTTAATGTGCATAATTCAAATTTGAACTACAAGCACATGCTCCCGTGCACCAAAGTTGGTTGAAAAATCACATTTGTGTCCTCGGGTGAATTTCTACTCACTCCTTCCATCTATAGAGGTCCTAATGCGTTTTTCGAAGCTAACTTTGACCAAATGTTAGAGTAATAATATATGACATGCAACTTACACAAAGCATACCTTCTAATTTGTATGTCAAAGGAGCTTCCAATAATATAATTTTCATAGTATACATCCCATGTGCTATTAATCTTGTCAATAGTCAAAGGCTGTCTTGAAAAACACATTAGGCCCTATATAGATGGAAGGAGGGAGTAGGTCCCATGCAAAAAATGAGAATAAAATTCAAACATCTGGGCATCGTGGCTCGGTCGAGAGATTTTAGAAACTTGGTTTTAAAATAATGAAACTTGGCATGGTGTCATGTCATGGTAGTACCATGCCGTGGTAAAAAAGTTGGCCGAATAGGAACAAATTTTGGTATAAGCTTCTTGGAAATCGGAGCTTCTCTCAAGAAGGCTCGTGGTTCTGGGAGGGAACGTGTCACCTTTGTGTGCATAATTCAGATTTGAAATACAAGCACATGTTCCAGTGCACCAAAGTTGGTTGAAAAATCACATGTGTGTCCTCGGGTAAATTTGTAGGTTACATGCAAGAAATGGGAATGAAATTCAAAATTCTGGGCGTCATGGCTGGGTTGGAAACATTGAGAAACTTAGTTTTTTAATTCCTGTAAATCCAAAACACGCATGAAAATAATGAAACTTGGCTTGGTGCCATGACATGGCACCAACATGCTGTGGTAAATTTGCAGTCCGATTTGCGAAGGCGCATACATTAACAATCAACAAAGTCATTTTGGAACAAGTGTTGTCACGTTACAATTGAAAACACAAGTATTGTTGAAACCGTGGGAGTTCTACTTACTAGTACCATTTACGTGCCGCCACGCATCCCCATTTTTTATTAGCTAGGAGGCGCCGTGCAGGGTATCTACTTGAGTACGAGAGGCGTGCGATCAGACCCCTGCGCGTGCTTATCGGGAGGAGAGCCCTTTGACCTCCATCTTTCGTCCACCTCTCTCCCAAGGTCTCCATTAATGGCGCCCGAGCCTCTGTTTAATGGCGTGGCTATGTCTCACTCGACTGAGATTTAAGAGAGAAAAAAGAAAATCTGAAAGCACGGATCTTGGTGTAAGATCCGACGGACCTATATAGCATCTACTGCGACTTATAGCAAGACTGATGAATATATAAGGACGATTAAATTTTTTACTTGATCAAAGAAGGGCTTGTCCCTTCCGATTTTCATTACTGAAAACCACCACAATTCACAAGAAGTTCAGCACAACTCCGGCCTAACACGAAGGACTAAAAGCTACCAGATTGAAGTCGCAATATCCCAAGAGGCCAACAAAGGCCAAAAATCCGCGCTAGAACCCAACATTTCACAACCGACGACACAATCCACATCCTAAACCGATTATTACATCAAAAGAAACCAGGAAACTGAAGGAAGCCCAGCAGCAACTAGAAGAACAACAACGCCAGGGTCGCCACAGCAAGAGTTTTCTTCATTCCAGCCTCGCAACATTGATCTTCCACAGAAAGATAAGGACGATTAATTGTCTTACATAATTAGAAAGATAATTAAAAAAGCCACATGCGGCTACGCCCGAAATACACAAGGGCAAAAGAAGAAGGATGACAAGGATCTGGCTCGCTGATCTCTACTTTCTTGATGCGTTGCTACAGGCCGCGGGAACTAGTCTCCGCGGCGAGCGGCGATGAGCTCTTTCGTGTCCTCAAGATGCTACTTGAGAACATCCACGGATTCCTCCACCAGCCTTTGGCGCTCGTTGCGGAGCATGTCATTCTCGTCCATAAGTTTCTTGACGATGACGCCGGTCCTCTTCAACAAGGCACTGGTCTCCTCCTGCTGGTCTGCACTTCGGACGATCTTCTCCCTCTGCAGGTCGCGCTCGGCCCTGAGCCTCTCATTACCCTCCCTTAGTACGCCGATAGCCTATTCAAACGAGGCTTTCATGTCGTCCTGCAACCTCGCCCAGCCGGAGATCTACTCCATCTGGCTATGGACGATCGCATGCATGCACCTGTAACAGTCGTCGCCTGCCTGCGAGAAATTTTCCCAGGTCGCCGCGGCGCGGCAGGACATCTCTACTGCATTCGTGGCGCAGCGGGACATCTCTGTTGCTTCTGCGGCGCGGTCGGACCAGTCTGCTGCATGGACGGCGCGGCGGGACCTCCGTGCTGCTTCAGCGGAGCGGCGGGACCTCTGTGCTGCTACTTCCGTGCGGCGGGACATGTCGGCTGCTCTGGCAGCAAGGCGGGACATCTCTCGTGCTTCCGCTTCCATGCTCGCCTCTCCCTGGTGGCAATCTCTCAACCCAGAACTCACGCTGGCCATGGCAGACGCAAGGGAAGGATGCTGAATGGCTTGTTTGTTTTTGTGGATGAGGAGTTGAGGAGGAATGCGCAGTCATCTTGGCATACTAGTATTTATAACCGAGTACTAATACACTCCTAAGTGGGAAACTGTTTAGGTTGTGATCAGTGTGAATAGGTTTGCAATTCAATATAGCATGGAGTAATTTGGAATGTGACGAGACGCAAGCTCAAAATTTATTGACGGTTCAAGTTTCAAAGTGCGGCACTATTCTCGGATGGAGTACTTCTTTGTCTACTCTCTCCTTTCCGGTTTTATAGGGCTTATCTCAAAATTTTACTTTTTCCATTTTATAAGGCTCAATTTGGTTGTTCCCCAACACATGTTCAGATTCCAAGGTGCATCAAATCATTGCATAAAGTATTAAGAGAAAATTGACCAATGCATGTACTTTATGCATGCATGCATTGCAATTAATGCATTGATAAACATAATTTTTTATCGCCACCAAAACTCACAATTTCTTAAGCTAAAGTAGACCAAGGTAATCCCTATATTAGCATATTACTAAGATAAACAGAAGGCACTGTAGAAACATTTAGGACGTGAGCTTGTCAATCTGAATGTGGAGGGACACAAGCTTAGCCCCGGCCAACAGCTTGGGCGGAACTGTCAAGAAGGTCAGCTCCTGCACGTCGACGTCGTCGGGATCCTTGCTGCTTGTCACCTCCATTTCCACCTTGACGGTGTCAGTCGTGCCTTTGGGCTCCCCCAGCGGGCCGTTCGCCCACAGCTTGGCCACGTAGTGCGGCAGTGGGGACGCCCCCGCTCTGATGCAGACGACCGACACGACGATAGGTGCGCTGATGTCGAGCACGCCGCCGACCAAGAAAAACACGCGGCGGTCCTCCTCCGCGAACAGCAAGAGCCGTGGCTCCGACAGTGGCACTTGCAGCTGGAGCACCTTGCCGTACTGGATCCTGTGCACGGGCATGGGATGCGCGGTGCTGATGTGGTGGTAGAGCGCCGGCGGCGGGCCTTCGTAGCCACAGACGGGCACGGGGCATTTGCAGGGCGTGAGCGGACACACGCTCTGGTGATCGGCGAGCTTGTGGTAAGTGACGTAGAGCCCACAGCCTTCATGCAGGCACTCCACCCTCACCGACGAAAGGACGGAGTCCACCGCCGTGTTCCGCACGTCGAAGCCACCGCCGCGCTCGCACTTCTGGCACTGCCACTGGTTCCCCGGGTGCTCGACGCGGCAGTCCGCGCAGGCCAGGTGCCCTCCCTTGCACTGCAGAAATCAATCGAACAACACATCAATCAAGAAACCTGCACCTTGCTCAATCAGCCGAATGGACGAGGTGTATTCGAACCTCATACACTGGAGGCGTCAAGGGGCGGAGGCACAAGGGGCAGTGGAGCACCGTGAGGTCCATCGAGACCTTAGAGAGCTCCATCGTCGGGTCCTGTTCGGTCTGCATGATCTCGCCCTCCTCGTGCACAACCATCTCTCGACTTGGGCTGCGGTATTACAAAGCTTTACCGTCACATATTTTATACTACTTCAAGGTGCATTAAATCAACACATGCAAGTATCAAAAGGAAGCTATGTATGAGCTCTGCTTCGCTTTTGTCAGTGAAGCACATGAAGGTGGACTCACTAGTGACCTCGTGTGAGGGAGATGATTCATGTCTGTCATGTGAGCATCCAGAGGCGTCTTCTGAGTCCTTCGGGTCAGAGGTGCATGTGGTTGAGGATATGTATGTGGCTGGTGTGTGCGCTAATGAGAAGGCGTATGCGGTTTCTTGATGGATGATGCTCAGTTTCTTGCGTTGTCGATGTGGCTTTGATTGTCGGAGTCATCATTGTTGGTGTTCTTGTCAGGGTTCTGTTGAGTTGTGCAAGTGTGTTGAGGTACGATTGTTGTGTGTTAGGAGCATGTGACAGGTTGTCTGTGTGGTCACGGTGTTTCGTGCTTCTCGAGTGGCCTGTTTCGGGTTGTTTGTATCGGTTTTCGCCCGGTTTTCCGAAAATTAACTGGGCAATTCTCTTCGTCTTAATTAATCGATGAGGCAAATATTTTGCCTCCGTTTAGAAAAAAAGCAAGTATCAAAAGGAGAGTCACGGCATGCATGCATGCGTTGTAATTAATGCATCGGTAAACGCAAATTATTGAAATATATCGAGTGCAGTGCTTTGATGTGTCGCGTCAACTCGTACATCAACGAGAAGTTTGATTATCCTCTCCCTCGCGAACTTAACTGCACCTGCCTTTGGCTGTATGACAGGTTGGCCACACACCTGTCGGGCCCACCTGTCATACACGCAAAGGCAGGAGCGTCCCTCCCTCGCCCATGAGCGTGGTGGCTGGCAAGACTAGGAGAAGCTTTCGCTACACGCTCTCCCTCCCGCACGCGGTGGACATGCAATAGTTCAATCGGTGTCAGATGGCCAGAAGCGTACTGTAGTACTCCTCCAGTGCAGTAGTACTCCATCATTGTTCGACTTCCCGAAGAGACGAAGAGCCAAGCGCAGCCCGGACGCTCATGTGGCAATTTCATGTGTAGAGTAGTCTAGGATAGCGTGTACCGTGCCTGTAAGCTTAAAATCATTGGGGTCGGCTCCATGCTATGTGGCCGTCTCGAAGTTTTTAAGAAAAATTAAAATAGTCTTCTGGCCCTTCCTGACACCCTGGTGATTGTAGCTTGCACGCTCATCTGGTCAAGACAGGAATATATATTTTAATTTGTTTTTTTTCGAAAAGGGGGACTCCCCGGCCTCTGCATCAGAACGATGCATACATCCACATATATTTTAAATTGTGGTGGGTAATGTTGGGGAACATAGTAATTTCAAAAAAATTCCTACGCACACGCAAGATCATGGTGATGCATAGCAACGAGAGGGGAGAGTGTTGTATACGTACCCTTGTAGACCGTAAGCGGAAGCGTTATATCAACGCGGTTGATGTAGTCGTACGTCTTCACGATCCGACCGATCCAAGCACCGAAAGCACGGCACCTCCGAGTTCTAGCACACGTTCAGCTCGATGACGATCCCCAGACTCCGATCCAGCAAAGTGTCGGGGATGAGTTCCGTCAGCACGACGGCGTGGTGACGATCTTGATGTTCTACCGTCGCAGGGCTTCGCCTAAGCACCGCTACAATATTATCGAGGATTATGGTGGAGGGGGGCACCGCACACGGCTAAGAGAACGATCACGAAGATCAACTTGTGTGTCTAGAGGTGCCCCCCTGCCCCCGTATATAAAGGAGCAAGGGGGAGGGGCGGTCGGCCAGGAGGGGCGCGCCAGGGGGGAGTCCTACTCCTACCGGGAGTACGACTCCCTCCTTTTCCTTGTCCAAGTAGGAGAGGGGGAAGGAAGGGAGAGAGGAGAGGAAGGAAAGGGGGGCGCCGCCCCCCCTCCTTGTCCAATTCGGACTAGAGGAGGAGGAAGCGCGCGGCCTGCCCTGGCCGCCCCTCCTCTTCTCCACTTTAGGCCCATAAGGCCCATTAACCCCCGGTACTCCGGTTTTATCCGAAACTTCTCCAGAACACTTCTGGTGTCCTAATATAGTCGTCCAATATATCAATCTTTATATCTCGACCATTTCGAGACTCCTCGTTATGTCCGTGAACACATCCGAGACTCCGAACAAACTTCGGTACATCAAAATATATAAACTCATAATGAAACTGTCATCGTAACGTTAAGCGTGCGGACCCTACGGTTCGAGAACAATGTAGACATGACCAAGACATGTCTCCGTTCAATAACCAATAGCGGAACCTGGATGCTCATATTGGATCCTACATATTCTACGAAGATCTTTATCGGTCAGACCGCATAACAACATACATTGTTCCCTTTGTCATCGGTACATTACTTGCCCGAGATTTGATCGTCGGTATCTCAATACCTAGTTCAATCTCATTACCGGTAAGTCTCTTTACTCATTCTGTAATACATCATCTCACAACTAACTCATTAGTTGCAATGCTTGCAAGGCTTATGTGATGTGTATTACCGAGAGGGCCCAGAGATACCTCTCTGACAATGGGAGTGACAAATCCTAATCTCGAAATACGCCAACCCAACATGTACCTTTGGAGACACCTGTAGAGCACCTTTATAATCACCCAGTTACGTTGTGACGTTTGGTAGCACACAAAGTGTTACTCCGGTAAACGGGAGTTGCATAATCTCATAGTCATAGGAACATGTATAAGTCATGAAGAAAGCAATAGCAACATACTAAACAATCGGGTGCTAAGCTAGTGGAATGGGTCATGTCAATCTCATCATTCTCCTAATGATGTGATCCTGTTAATCAAATGACAACACATGTCTATGGTTAGGAAACATAACCATCTTCGATTAACGAGCTAGTCAAGTAGAGGCATACTAGTGACGTTTAGTTTGTCTATGTATTCACACAAGTATTATGTTTCCGGTTAATACAATTCTAGCATGAATAATAAACTTTTATCATGATATAAGGAAATAAAATAATAACTTTATTATTGCCTCTAGGGCATATTTCCTTCAGTCTCGCACTTGCACTAGAGTCAATAATCTAGTTCACATCGCCATGTGATTCGACACTAATAGTTCACATCACCATGTGATTAACACCCATAGTTCACATCGTCATGTGACCCACACCCAAAGGGTTTACTAGAGTTAGTAATCTAGTTCACATCGCTTATGTGATTAACACCCAAAGAGTACTAAGGTGTGATCATGTTTTGCTTGTGAGATAATTTTAGTCAACGGGTCTGTCACATACAGATCCGTAAGTATTTTGTGAATTCTATGTCTACAATGCTCTGCACGGAGCTACTCTAGCTATTGCTCCCACATTCAATATGTATCTAGATCGAGACTTAGAGTCATCCAGATCTGTGTCAAAACTTGCATCGACGTAACTTTTTGCGACGAAGCTTTTTGTCACCTCCATAATTGAGAAACATATCCTTATTCCACTAAGGATAAGTTTGACCACTATCCATTGATCTACTCCTAGATCACTATTGTACTCCCTTGCTTAACACAGTGTAGGGTATACAATAGATGTGGTACACAGCATGGCATACTTTATAGAACCTATGGCTGAGGCATAGGGAATGACTTTCATTCTCTTCTATCTTCTGTCGTGGTCGGGCTTTGAGTCTTACTCAATTTCACACCTTGTAACACAGCCAAGAACTCTTTTTTTTCTTTGACGGTTCCATTTTGAACTACTTCAAAATATTGTCAAGGTATGTACTCATTGAAAAAACTTATCAAGCGTCTTGATCTATCTCTATAGATCTTGATGCTTAATATGTAAGCAGCTTCGCCGAGGTCTTTCTTTGAAAAACTTCTTTCAAACACTCCTTTATGCTTTGCAGAATAATTCTACATTATTTCCGATCAACAATATGTCATTCACATATACTTGTCAGAAATGTTGTAGTGCTCCCAGTCACTTTCTTGTAAATACAGGCTTTACCACAAGTCTGTATAAAACTATATGCTTTGATCAAAGCGTATATTCCAACTCCGAGATGCTTGCACCTGTCCATAGATGGATCGCTGGAGCTTGCATATTTTGTTAACCCTTTTAGGATCAACAAAACCTTCTAGTTGCATCGTATACAACTCTTCTTTAATAAATCCATTAAGGAATGCAGTTTTGTTTATCCATTTGCCAGTTTTAATAAAATGCGGCAATTGCTAACATGATTCGAACAGACTTAAGCATAGATACGAGTGAGAAACTCTCATCGTAGTCAACATCTTGAACTTTGTCGAAAAACCTTTTTGCGACAATTCTAGCTTCGTAGATAGTAACACTACTATCAGCGTCTGTCTTCCTCTTGAAGATCCATTTAATCTCAATGGCTCGCCGATCATTGGGCAACTCAATCAAAGTCCATACTTTGTTCTCATATATGGATCCCATCTCAGATTTCATGGCCTCAAACCATTTCGCGGAATCTGGGCACACCATCGCTTCTTCATAGTTTGTAAGTTTATCATGGTCTAGTAACATGACGTCCAGAACAGGATTACCATACCACTCTGGTGTGGATCTTACTCTGGTTGATCTACGAGGTTCAGTAGTAACTTGTTCTGAAGCTTCATGATCATTAGCTTCCGCACTAATCGGTGTAGGAGTCACAGGAACCAGTTTCTGTGATGTACTACTTTCCAATAAGGGAGTAGGTACAGTTACCTCATCAAGTTCTACTTTCCTCCCACTGTAGCGACCCGACCTCAGATGGTCAAGTCTCTGTGCTCCGGTGTCATCCTTGGATCAGTAATGCTGACACCACACAGTACTTCGAAGGATTTATAACTGAGTAGCAATCACACACTTATTACATCGGTGTCTCAAAGAGAACTTATTACAATAAATATGGCTTAAGGCCATCTAATAACGATAACAGCGTAAGACTTGGAAGATAAGTGAGTCCATCAACTCCAACGGCATCACTGAGTATAGAACCACGACCTAAAAGCACCCTTACTCGTCGTCTGAAAAGTCTGCAACATGAAAGTTGCAGCCCGAAAACGGGTCAGCACATGGAATATGCTGGCAAAGTAACACACAGAGAATAATGAACAGTAATGAGCTATACTATATGCATGTATGGCTGGTGGAAAGCTCTATGGTTACAGTTTTGCGTAAAGCCAATTTTTTTCCTACTGCAAAGGAATAAATTTATTTAACTATCATGGTGGTCGTTAAACATCAAGAATGGTTGACAGCATTCCGATCCCAATTAAAAGAAAAATTAAAACCCAACAATATTAATTAAAGTAACATGATGAGATTCACATGATATTCAAGTACTAGATACTCAAGTTGTCCATAACCGGGGACACGGCTAATCATGATTAGTTTGTACACTCTGCAGAGGTTTGCGCACTTTTCCCCACAAGACTCGATCGCCTCCGTTGGATTTCTCGCATTACATGGTGTTTGAGAAACGGATGACCGAGACATAGTCTTTCAGAAGCGCTAGCACCTTACGTTGGATAGACCGGTACACCTACATTCCCCTACATCTGCTAGTCTACCCTATAAGAGTTCGCACGACTTAATCAACTATGCCAGAGCCCATAATGGCTTGTGGTTGCACACGGAAGTTACTAGCATGAATGATCTTATGATCCCTTTGAGCCTGGGTGGCGGTCCAAAGAAAAATAGGCAAGTCCTGATAGAAACCAGGTGCCTCAATCCACCCAGATGTGTGTTTAAGTTGCCACCTTAGATAAACCATTAATTAACATAACTCACATCTGTCATGGATATCCCTCACCCAATCCACGTCTACTAGCATAGCATGGCATAATAAGCAAACGTAGAAGTAACTCCCAAGGTTTCATAAGTAAAACAGGCAATAGGTACTACCTCAACTACTTCCCATCCCACAATTTAATAAGACCCTAATCATTTAATGTTTGAGGATTGATCTAATGCAATAAAACTGGGTAGTAGAAAAGTGTATGATCAAAGTGTTACTTGCCTTGCTGATGATCCGCGAAACATAGAGATTCGAAATAACAGGCGGCGCACTCCGGGTAATCTAGCGCAGACAAAACAACAAGCATACAATAAGTACTCATCTAATGCACAGGTAAAACTCGAACAAGAGAGCGAACCAGAAAGTTCAACTTAAGAACTCCGGTTGCAAAGAGAAAACGAACCGAACAAAGTAATGGAAAACAAACGGCGGAAGAAAGCAACTCGGTTCTAGCAAGTTGAAACTAGGTCAAATTTTACAGTAGCAAAAACTTGTTTAAGTTGATTAGTCGGAACGGCGGTTTCGAAACGAAACTCCGGGCGCTTGAATCACCTGATTCTGATAAACGAGCGAGAAGATAAACTAGAAAGAAGATCGGATCTGAAATCGCGATCAGAAAATCGCGGAATAAATCCGACTAAAAAGAAAACGACGAACGGTTAAACGAACGGACGTTCGTTAGCCGAGAATAACCGGTGATCACGTTCGTTAAGACGAACGGTCCAGCGAACGCTCGCTAAACAACTAAACCGAAAAAAAACGAAAACCGATCTAGGGTTTTCGGGAAAAAAAACAGAAACAACGAAACGAAAAGAAACCGGAATGGTTTTTATAAAAAAAACCGAACCGAGGGGAGGGGTGGTGCGGCGCGGTGGCTACCTCGACGAGGGGCTCCGACGGGCGGGGCTTGGCGACGGGGCAGCGAGGCGAGGCGCGGGCGGCGGCGGCGCGAGGCGGCGGCGGCAGGGTGGTGTGGGGAGGAGAGGGGGGCTGGGTATATATAGGAGGGGAGGGGGAGGGTTGCTTGGGGGAGGGGGCAAGAAAGAGGGGGAGGAGTCCGAGTCCGACTCGGACTAGGAGGCGGTGGCGGGCGGCAGGAGCGGCGGCGGCGTTGGCGGCGCGCGCGCGGGGAGTGGCTGGGCCGGGTGGGCCCTTGGCCCAGGCGGGGCGCGGCGTGTTTTTTTAAAATTGTTACGCGTGCAGAAAAACGAAGAAAAGAAAATCTAAACGAGCTCCAAAAATCCCGAAGTAGATTTTCCCTGACTCCTAAAAATGAGTCGAACAAAATGAACTTTACTCGGGGCCTAGATGCCATATTTTGAAAACACGCATTTTTCCCTAATCTAAATATAATGCAAATAAACTCCGGAAAATCCAAAATTTGATTTATTTATTAAATCTTCATTTTTCCTAAATTTGGGAAAGTCATATTATTCCTCTCTCATGTTTTTGATATTGGAAAAATAATTGAAGATGAATTAAATAAAATCAAATGATCCTCTTTTCAAAATTTGTGAAAACTCAAATATGAAAAAAACGAAATCTCCGAGGGTCCTTGAGTTGCGTGAAATTTCTAAGATCGAACAAAATGCATGAAAATATGATATGCATGATGATCTAATGTATAACATTCCAAATTGAAAATTTGGGATGTTACAAACCTACCCCCCTTAAGATGAATCTCGCCCTCGAGATTCGGGTTGGCTAGAAAATAGGTGAGGGTGGTCCTTGAGCAAATCTTCTTCTCTCTCCCAGGTGGCTTCATCCTCTGAGTGGTGGTTCCACTGAACTTTGCAAAACTTGATAATCTTGCTGCGGGTAACTCTGCTGGCATAATCGAGAATCTTGACTGGTTTCTCTTCATATGTTAAGTCATTCTTCAACTGAATCGCTTCAAGCGGCACTGTATCTCTTAGCGGTACCTCCGCCATTTCGGCGTGACATTTCTTCAGCTGAGAAACATGGAATACATCATGAACTCCTAATAGTCCCTCTGGTAATTCCATCTTATAAGCGACTTTTCCCATACATTGCAAAATCTTATATGGTCCAACGAAACGCGGTGCTAATTTTCCCTTAACTCCAATGCGCTTAACTCCTTGAAGTGGGGATACTCGAAGATAAACTCTGTCTCCGGTTTCGTAAACTGTCTCCTTGCGTTTAGAATCTGCATAGCTCTTCTGCCTGGACTGGGCTATCTTGATCCTATCGCGAATCAACTTAACTTTCCGTTCAGACTCCTTAATCAAATCTGGTCCAAAAAACTGACGGTCTCCAACTTCGTCCCATGACAACGGTGTCCTGCACCTCCTTCCGTATAAAGCTTCGAAAGGTGCCATCTTCAAACTGGTTTGGTAACTGTTGTTATAAGAAAACTCCGCATACGGCAAGTTATCATCCCAACTAGATCCATAATCTAGTGCACAGGCTCTCAGCATATCTTCCAAAATCTGATTGACTCTCTCAGTCTGTCCATCCGTCTGTGGGTGGAAAGCTGTGCTGAACTCTAGTCTGGTTCCCAAAGTTTCATGCAACTGATTCCAAAACTTTGAGGTAAATTGGGTTCCTCTATCTGATACGATACTCCTCGGAACTCCATGCAAACAAATGATCCTAGTCATGTATATCTTTGCCAACTTAGCACTGGTGTAAGTGGTCTTAACTGGGATGAAATGTGCTACCTTCGTCAAACGATCAACTACTACCCATATCGAGTCATAGCCTGCATTCGTCCTGGATAGTCCTGTGATAATCCATCCCTATCTTATCCCACTTCCATTCGGGTATCGGCAATGGTTGTAACAATCCGGCTGGCTTCTGATGTTCTTCCTTCACTCTATGACACACATCACAAACTGCTACATATGCTGCAATATCCTTCTTCATTCCGGTCCACCAGAATGTTTCCTTCAAATGCAAATACATCTTGGTATTTCCTGGGTGAATCGAATAGGGTGAGTCATGTGCCTCTTGTAGAATCAACTTCCTGATCTCCGGGTCATTGGGTACATAGACACGGTCTTCAAACCATAGGGTGTCGTGCTCATCCTCATGAAATCCCTTTGCTTTTTCTTCACTCATTTTCTCCTTTATAGAAGCAATCTCTTTGTCAGATTTCTGAGCCTCTCTGATTTTATCCATCAATGTTGACTGAATCTCCAATGCTGCTACATAGCCTCTCGGAACTATCTCCAAACATAGTTCACGAAGATCTTCTGCTAACTCCCTTGATATTTCTCCCATCATTAGTGTATTGACATGGCTCTTACGGCTCAATGCGTCAGCTACTACATTAGCTTTTCCGGGATGGTAATGCAATCTCATATCATAATCCTTGATGAGCTCCAACCATCTCCTTTGTCTGAGGTTCAACTCCTTATGCGTGAAAATGTACTTCAAACTCTTGTGATCCGTGTACACCTCACAATGATTCCCAATGAGAAAATGTCTCCACGTTTTCAATGCATGCACTACGGCTGCTAACTCCAAATCATGCGTAGCATAATTTAATTCATGAGGTTTCAGTTGTCGTGAGGCATACGAAACAACTCTTCCTTCCTGCATAAGCACTGCTCCAAGTCCTCGACATGAAGCATCGCAATACACCTCATAATCCTTGTTCTGATCTGGCAGAATCAATACTGGTGATGAAACCAATCGTTTCTTCAACTCCTGAAAACTGGCCTCACATTCCTCAGTCCAATTGAACTTGGTATCCTTCTTCAACAATTCAGTCATAGGCTTTGCAATCCTTGAGAAATTTTCAATGAATCTCCGGTAGTATCCTGCGAGTCCAAGAAAACTCCGGATCTCTCCAACTGTCGTTGGTGCTTCCCATTCGGTTACGGTCTCAACCTTAGTGGGGTCAACTGCTATCCCTTCTCCGGATATAACATGTCCAAGAAATCCAACTTCCCTTAACCAAAACTCACATTTGCTGAATTTGGCATATAACTGATGTTCCCTTAGTTTTTCCAAAACCAAACGCAAATGTTCCTTATGCTCCTCTTCATTCTTTGAGAAAATCAGAATGTCATCAATGAACACTACGACGAACTTATCCAAAAACTCCATAAATACCTTGTTCATCAGGTTCATAAAATAGGCAGGTGCGTTAGTCAGTCCAAAAGACATAACGGTATACTCATACAATCCGTATCTCGTGGTAAAAGCTGTCTTGGGTATGTCCTGCTCTCGAATCTTCAACTGATGGTACCCTGATCGCAAATCGATCTTGGAAAACACTTTAGCTCCTTGCAAACGGTCAAACAGATCATTTATCATTGGTAGTGGGTACTTGTTCTTGATGGTTACTTCATTCAATCCACGGTAATCAACAACCATCCTTAATGATCCATCCTTCTTCTCCACAAGAAGTACGGGTGATCCCCAAGGCGAAGAACTTGGGCGAATGTAACCTTTATCTAGTAACTCCTTAATCTACTTCTTAAGTTCCACCAAATCTTGTGCTGGCATCCTGTACGGTCTCTTCGATATTGGCCCAGTGCCTGCAAAAGCTCAATTAAGAACTCGATATCTCTATCGGGTGGCATTCCTGGCAATTACTCAGGAAATACATCAGGGAAATCCTTTACTACTGGTACTTCCTCCTGTACAACTCCTGATAAAGAATTTACTTGTGTCATGTTTGGCGTATGTCGGGATACATACTTGATCCTTCTTCCTTCGGGCGTTGTAAGCAAAATTGTCTTACTGGCGCAATTGATGTTTCCTCCATGCATCGACAGCCAATCCATACCGAGAATTACATCCAGACCTTGGGATTCCAGAATGATTAAATCCGTTGGGAAAACATGCCTTCCTATACTTAATGGCACTTGAAAACATCCTTGTCTGGCCAGGTACTCTGCTCCTGGCGAGCTTACTAGCATAGGTGTTTTAAGAACCCTAGTGGGCAGGCTATACTTTTCCACAAATCCCCTTGATATGTATGAGTGCGATGCACCAGTATCGAAAAGAACGAGTGCAGTAAATGACTTAACCAAAAACTTACCGATTACTGCATCAGGCTGAGCTTCAACCTCCTCCACGCTAATGTGGTTCACTTGTCCCCTATTGAAAGGGTTCGGCTTCTTCCCAGAGCTTCCATTGCCATTTCCATTCTGGCCTTCAGGACATTCATTGGCATAATGTCCGGTCTTCGAACACTTGAAACAGGTGACTTGACTCAGATCTCTCTTGGCTGGGGTTGATGGGGTGGTACGGTTCTGGCCGTTGCTTCCTCCATTCCCATTACCATTCTTGGAGCCATTATGGTTGTGCGAGCTACCTCCTCCATGGGTATGCTGAAACTAAACTCCCGGTTTAGGGGTAAAACGGGGCTTCTGCTGGGCTCCAGAGTTATACTTCCCCTGTCCATACTTCCTCTCGCGGTTCTCAATCTGCTGTTGCTTCCCTTCAATCATGATGGCACGATCTACCAACTCCTGGTAGTTGTTGAAACTTGCTACCATCAACTGCATGCTTAGCTCATCATTCAGTCCTTCTAGAAACTTCTCCTGCTTAGCTGCATCCGTAGCAACGTCATCTGGGGCATAACGTGCTAATTTGCTGAAGTCGTCAACGTACTGGCCAACTGTCCTTCCTCCTTGGCGTAAGTTGCGAAACTCACGCTTCTTCATGGCCATAGCTCCTGCTGAAACATGGGCAGTGTGGAAAGCTTGCTGAAACTGATCCCATGTGACAGTGTCAACTGGGTAAGTGGCTGTGAAATTTTCCCACCATGCTGCCGCGGGTCCGTCAAGCTGATGTGCTGCAAACTTCACTTCTCATCATCTGTGCATCCTGCAGCGGTCAACTCCCTTCCTGTCTTGCGGAGCCAATCGTCTGCTACTATTGGCTCGGTGCTACTGGAAAACACCGGCGGATTCAGCCTAAGGAAACGGGTTAGGTGATCAACAGGTGGCGGCGGCGGAGGGTTGTTGTTGTTGTTGTTGTTGTTGTTGTTGTTGTTGTTGTTGTTGTTGTTGTTGTTGTTGTTGTTGTTGTTGTTGTTGTTGTTGTTGTTGTTGTTGTTTTGCTGATTCTAGACTAACAACTGCATCAATTGGTTCTGCTGCTGGATCAACTGAGTGAGCTCCGGTGGAAATCCATTGTCACGTCTCGTAGGCATCTGAGGGTTTAGAAAAGATGAGAATTAAGAATAGAGTGAGGTCTAAGGAGAAAACACTACCCAAATGCACATGAGACAAATGCACACAAAATCACTTCATTCAATTAAAACAAGGGCATACAAACGGTCTAGAACTATTGCAAAAGTGCTCGAACTATAATGTATACATGGGGGAAATACTACTAATATTTGGTGGTCATCTAGAAATTTGAATTGGTGGAAGACTCCATGATGTCTGCTCCAGCTTCGTCTTCAAAGTCGGGTTGACTTGGATCCGAATCGGTGTCGTCGATGATGATGTAGTTGTCCGGACATGCGACGTACTTGTCTTCCTTCTTGGATGCTAATTTCCCCTTGAGTTCTTCAGTCTTCTGCTTAAGATCGCCATTGTGCCTTGCTAGAGCTACGATCTCGTCCATGTAGTCCTTGCGTGTACCCTTCAGTTCTCCTTCTAGCTCGATGATCCTTGCCTTCACATTCTTCAACTCTATCATATCATTATACATCTGGTTCTCGTGGCGTCGAATGTGCTGGTTTAACTCCTGGATGAAAGCTGCAATGGATCTATCCTTCTTGGTGTTGACTATCTCCCATTGTTCATCTCGGCGTCCGCAAATCTGGTAGATAGTGTCCTTGAGGTCTTCTTGATAAACTTCTCCAATGCGTCCCATGGTGATATGAGCTGCCATGCTCTTTCCCAGACTCCAGGTTGGTGCACTGAAAGCACTATCTATGGGCTTCATGATTGGCGCGAATGTCCTTCCCGGAACGTGAGCTTGAATCTTCCAGCGCTCCTCTTCAGGCAGAGTGGCGTTGAAGGTCCCGGTGAAGCTTGGTAGTCCAATGTTCAGGTACTTGGTGACTTCCTTCAAGTGAAATCCAAAAGGTGTGCCTTCATCCGGTTGAGCGTACTTGATCTTCACGTCCGTCATCCTAAAAGAGTAGAGAAGATGAGGAGTTAGAAAATGAGAGGAGAATAGTGATCTATGGCTTTAACTTAGTGGTCGTGTCCTACCGTCAGCGTGTGCTCTGATACCATCTCTGTAGCGACCCGACCTCAGATGGTCAAGTCTCTGTGCTCCGGTGTCATCCCTGGATCAGTAATGCTGACACCACACAGTACTTCGAAGGATTTATAACAGAGTAGCAATCACACACTTATTACATCGATGTCTCAAAGAGAACTTATTACAATAAATATGGCTTAAGGCCATCTAATAACGATAACAGCGGAAGACTTGGAAGATAAGTGAGTCCATCAACTCCAACGGCATCACTGAGTATAGAACCACGACCTAAAAGCACCCTTACTCGTCGTCTGAAAAGTCTGCAACATGAAAGTTGTAGCCCGAAAACGGGTCAGCACATGGAATATGCTGGCAAAGTAACACATAGAGAATAATGAACAGTAATGAGCTATACTATATGCATGTATGGCTGGTGGAAAGCTCTATGGTTACAGTTTTGCGTAAAGCCAATTTTTTTCCTACTGCAAAGGAATAAATTTATTTAACTATCATGGTGGTTGTTAAACATCGAGAATGGTTGACAGCATTCCGATCCCAATTAAAAGAACAATTAAAACCCAACAATATTAATTAAAGTAACATGATGAGATTCACATGATATTCAAGTACTAGATACTCAAGTTGTCCATAACCAGGGACACGGCTAATCATGATTAGTTTGTACACTCTGCAGAGGTTTGCGCACTTTCCCCCACAAGACTCGATCGCCTCCATTGGATTTCTCGCACTACATGGTGTCTGAGAAACGGATGACCGAGACATAGTGTTTCAGAAGCGCTAGCACCTTACGTTGGATAGACCAGTACACCTACTTTCCCCTACATCTGCTAGTCTACCCTATAAGAGTTCGCACGACTTAATCAACTATGCCAGAGCCCATAATGGCTTGTGGCTGCACACGGAAGTTACTAGCATGAATGATCTTATGATCCCTTTGAGCCTGGGTGGCGGTCCAAAGAAAAACAGGCAAGTCCTGATAGAAACCAGGTGCCTCAATCCACCCAGATGTGTGTTTAAGTTGCCACCTTAGATAAACCATTAATTAACATAACTCACATCTGTCATGGATATCCCTCACCCAATCCACGTCTACTAGCATAGCATGGCATAATAAGCAAACGTAGAAGTAACTCCCAAGGTTTCATAAGTAAAACAGGCAATAGGTACTACCTCAACTACTTCCCATCCCACAATGTAATAAGATCCTAATCATGCAATGTTTGAGGATTGATCTAATGGAATAAAACTGGGTAGTAGAAAAGTGTATGATCAAAGTGTTACTTGCCTTGCTGATGATCCGTGAAACCTAGAGATTCAAAATAACAGGCGGCGCACTCCGCGTAATCTATCGCAGACAAAACAACAAGCATACAATAAGTACTCATCTAATGCACAGGTAAAACTCGAACAAGAGAGCGAACCAGAAAGTTCAACTTAAGAACTCCGGTTGCAAAGAGAAAACGAATGGAACAAACTAACGGAAAACAAACGGCGGAAGAAAGTAACTCGGTTCTAGCAACTTGAAACTAGGTCAAATTTTACAGTAGCAAAAACTTGTTTAAGTTGATTAGTCGGAACGGCGGTTTCGAAACAAAACTCCAGGCGCTGGAATCACCTGATTCCGATAAACGAGCGAGAAGATAAACTAGAAAGAAGATCGGATCTGAAATCGCGATCAAAAAATCGCGAAATAAATCTGACTAAAAAGAAAACGACGAACGGTTAAACGAACGGACGTTCGTTATCCGAGAATAACCGGTGATCACGTTCATTAAGACGAACGGTCCGGCGAACGCTCG
Source organism: Aegilops umbellulata (assembly GCA_032464435.1). NCBI lineage: Eukaryota > Viridiplantae > Streptophyta > Magnoliopsida > Poales > Poaceae > Aegilops > Aegilops umbellulata. Next base: position 35,251,837 of record CP136055.1, on the reverse strand, counting down.
CTAAACAACTAAACCGAAAAAAACGAAAACCGATCTAGGGTTTTCAGAAAAAAAACCAAAACAACGAAACGAAAAGAAACCGGAATGGTTTTTATAAAAAAACTGAACCGAGGGGAGGGGTGGCGTGGCGCGGTGGCTACCTCGACGAGGGGCTTCGGCGGGCGGGCCTTGGCGGCGGGGCAGCGAGGCGAGGCGCGGGCGGTGGCGGCAGGCGGCGGCGCTGACGGCGGGCGGCGGTGGCGCGAGGCGGCGGCGGCAGGGTGGTGTGGGGAGGAGAGGGGGGGTGATGGGTATATATAGGAGGGGAGGGGGAGGGTTGCTTGGGGGAGGGGGCAAGAAAGAGGGGGAGGAGTCCGAGTCCGACTCGGACTAGGAGGCGGCGGCGGGCGGCAGGAGCGGCGGCGGCGCTGGCAGTGCGCGCGCGCGGGGAGCGGTTGGGCCGGCTGGGCCCTTGGCCCAGGCGGGGCGCGGCGCGTTTTTTTTAAAATTGTTACGCGGCAGAAAAACGAAGAAAAGAAAATCTAAACGAGCTCCAAAAATCCCGAAGTAGATTTTCCCCGACTCCTAAAAATGAGTCGAACAAAATGAACTTTACTCGGGGCCTAGATGCAATATTTTGAAAACATGCATTTTTCCCTAATCCAAATAAAATGCAAATAAACTCCGAAAAATCCAAAATTTGATTTATTTATTAAATCTTCATTTTTCCTAAATTTGGGAAAGTCATATTATTCCTCTCTCATGTTTTTGATATTGGAAAAATAATTGGAGATGAAATAAATAAAATCAAATGATCCTCTTTTCAAAATTTGAGAAAACTCAAATATGAAAATAACGAAATCTCCAACTATCTCCGAGGGTCCTTGAGTTGCGTGAAATTTCTAAGATCGAACAAAATGCATGAAAATATGATATGCATGATGATCTAATGTATAACATTCCAAATTGAAAATTTGGGATGTTACACCCACTCACTTCTTTCGAGAGAAACTCCTTCTCTAGAAAGTATCCATTCTCAGCAACGAATGTCTTGCCTTTGGATCTGTGATAGAAGGTGTACCCAACTGTCTCCTTTGGGTATCCTATGAAGACACATTTCTCCGATTTGGGTTTGAGCTTATCATGATGAAACTTTTTCTTATAAGCGTCGTAACCCCAAACTTTAAGAAACGACAACTTTGGTTTCTAGCCAAACCATAGTTCATATTGTGTCATCTCAACGGACTTAGAGGGTGCCCCTTTTTAACGTGAATGCAGCTGTCTCTAATGCATGACCCAAAACGATAGTGGTAAATCGGTAAGAAACATCATAGATTGTACTATATCCAATAAAGTACGGTTATGACGTTCGGACACACCATTATGCTGTGGTGTTCCAGGTGGCATGAATTTGTGAAACAATTCCACATTGTTTTAATTGAAGACCAAACTCGTAACTCAAATATTTGTCTTCGTGATCAGATCGTAGAAACCTTATTTTCTTGTCACAATGATTTTCCACTTCACTCTGAAATTCTTTGAACTTTTCAAATGTTTCAGACTAATGTTTCATCAAGTAGATATACCCATATCTGCTCAAATCGTCTGTGAAGGTCAAAAAATAATGATACTTGTCGCAAGCCTTAATATTCATCGGACCACATACATCAGTATGTATGATTTCCAACAAATCTGTTGCTCGCTCCATTGTTCCGGAGAACGGAGTCTTAGTCATCTTGCCCATGAGGCATGGTTCGCAAGCATCAAGTGATTCATAATCAAGTGATTCCAAAAGTCCATTAGCATGGAGTTTCTTCATGCGCTTTACACCAATATGACCTAAACGGTAGTGCCACAAATAAGTTGCACTATCATTATTAACTTTGCATCTTTTGGTTTCAATATTATGAATATGTGTATCACTACGATCGAGATCCAACGAACCATTTTCATTGGGTGTGTAACCATATAAGGTTTTATTCGTGTAAATAGAACAACAATTTATTCTCTTACTTAAATGAATAACCGTATTGCAATAAACATGATCAAATCATATTCATGCTCAACGCAAACACCAAATAACACTTATTTAGGTTCAACACTAATCTCGAAAGTATAGGGAGTGTGCGATGATGATCATATCAATCTTGGAACCACTTCCAACTCTCATCGTCACTTCACCCTTAACTAGTCTCTGTTCATTCTGCAACTCCCGTTTCGAGTTACTAATCTTAGCAACTAAACTAGTACAAAATACTGAGGGGTTGCTATGAACACTAGTAAAGTACACATTAATAACATGTATATCAAATATACCTTTGTTCACTTTGCCATCCTTTCTTATCCGCCAAATACTTGGGTAGTTCCGCTTCCAGTGACTAGTCCCTTTGCAGTAGAAGCACTTAGTCTCAGGCTTAGGACCAGACTTGGGCTTCTTCACTTGAGCAGCAACTTGCTTGCCGTTCTTCTTGAAGTTCCCCTTCTTTCCCTTTGCCCTTTTCTTGAAACTAGTGATCTTGTTAACCATCAACACTTGATGCTCTTTTCTTGATTTCTACCCTCGTCGATTTCAGCATCACGAAGAGCTTGGGAATTACTTTCGTCATCCCTTGCATATTATAGTTCATCACGAAGTTCTACTAACTTGGTGATGGTGACTAGAGAATTCTGTCAATCACTATTTTATCTGGAAGCTTAACTCCCACTTGATTCAAGTGATTGTAGTACCCAGACAATCTAAGTACATGCTCACTAGTTGAGCGATTCTCCTCCATCTTTTAGCTATAGAACTGGTTGGAGACTTCATATCTCTCAACTCGGGTATTTGCTTGAAATATTAGCTTCAACTCCTGGAACATCTCATATGGTCCATGACTTTCAAAACGTCTTTGAAGTCCCGATTCTAAGCCATTAAGCATGGTGCACTAAACTATCAAGTAGCATCATATTGAGCTAGCCGAACGTTCATAACATCTGCATCTGCTCCTGCAATAGGTCTGTCACCTAGCGGTGCATTAAGGACATAATTCTTCTGTGCAGCAATGAGGATAAACCTCAGATCACGGATCCAATCCGCATCATTGCTACTAACATTTTTCAACACAAATTTCTCTAGGAACATATCAAAATAAACACAGGGAAGCAACAACGCGAGCTATTGATCTACAACATAGATATGCTAATACTACCAGGACTAAGTTCATGATAAATTAAAGTTCAGTTAATCATATTACTTAAGAACTCCCACTTAGAAAGACATCCCTCTAATCCTCTAAGTGATCACATGATCCAAATCAACTAAACCATAACCGATCATCACGTGAAATGGAGTAGTTTTCAATGGTGAACATCGCTATGTTGATCATATCTACTATATGATTCACGCTCGACCTTTCGGTCTCAGTGTTCCGAGGCCATATCTGCATATGCTAGGCTCGTCAAGTTTAACCTGAGTATTCTGCGTGTGCAAAACTTGCTTGCACCCGTTGTAGATGGACGTAGAGCTTATCACACCCGATCATCACGTGGTGTCTGGGCACGACGAACTTTGGCAATGGTGCATACTCAGGGAGAACACTTTTATCTTGAAATTTAGTGAGAGATCATCTTATAATGCTACCGTCAATCAAAGCAAGACAAGATGCATAAAAGATAAACATCACATGCAATCAATATAAGTGATATGATATGGCCATCATCATCTTGTGCTTGTGATCTCCATCTCCGAAGCATCGTCATGATCACCATCGTCACCGGCACGACACCTTGATCTCCATCGTAGCATCATTGTCGTCTCGCCAAACTTATGCTTCTACGACTATCGCTACCGCTTAGTGATAAAGTAAAGCATTACAGGGCGATTGCATTGCATACAATAAAGCGACAACCATATGGCTCCTGCCAGTTGCCGATAACTCGGTTACAAAACATGATCATCTCATACAATAAAATTTAGCATCATCCCTTGACCATATCACATCACAACATGCCCTGCAAAAACAAGTTAGACGTCCTCTACTTTGTTTGTTGCAAGTTTTACGTGGCTGCTATGGGCTTAAGCAAGAACCAATCTTACCTACGCATCAAAATCGCAACGATAGTTTGTCAAGTTGGTGCTGTTTTAACCTTCGCAAGGACCGGGCGTAGCCACACTCGGTTCAACTAAAGTTGGAGAAACTGACACCCGCCAGCCACCTGTGTGCAAAGCACGTCGGTAGAACCAGTCTCGCGTAACCGTACGCGTAATGTCGGTCCGGGCCGCTTCATCCAACAATACCGTCGAACCAAAGTATGACATGCTGGTAAGCAGTATGACTTATGTTGCCCACAACTCACTTGTGTTCTACTCGTGCATATAACATCAACACATGAAACCAAGCTCTGATACCACTGTTGGGGAACGTAGTAATTTCAAAAAAAATCCTAGGCACACGCAAGATCATGGTGATGCATAGCAACAAGAGGGAGAGTGTTGTCTACGTACCCTTGTAGACCGTAAGCAGAAGCGTTATATCGACGCGGTTGATGTAGTCGTACGTCTTCACGATCCGACCGATCCAAGCACCAAAAGCACGGCACCTCCGAGTTCTAGCACACGTTCATCTCGATGATGATCCCTGGACTTCGATCCAGCAAAGTGTCGGGGATGAGTTCTGTCGGATCGGGGGTTCCGGCAGACCCTTAAGGTTTGAACTCTGGGGTGCACGCGGAGATTCTGCCCACCACCTCTCCGTCTCACAAGGATCTAAACTACCAAAAGAACAGCACAAAGAACACAGAGTTTATACTAGTTCGGGCCACCGTCGTGGTGTAATACCCTACTCTAGTTTTGTGGGTGGATGGATTGCCTCTTGGGCGGATGATGGTGATGATCAATACAAAGGAGAACACCCTCGCGAGGGCCTGTTCTTGGCTAGGACGATGAACTGCTAGGGAAGTTCAGCCGCCCTTCTCTCTTTCTCTTTACTTGCTCTATGATTGCCCCCCCCCTTTCCCTGGGGGTGGCTAGTCCTATTTATAGGCAAAGGCCTTGGCCAATTTGAAGGGGAACATCTAGTACACTTATCCTGACCAAAGTTGGTCCTCGCCTGCCAAAGGCCCTGTGGTGATGCTGTTCTGGGCTCCATGATGAGCTCATTCCCACCGTTGGACTGGTCTTGGTCTTGTTGCACCGAAATGGATGCCTTTGCTTGATCCTCTCGCCTGCGCTCGCCCCCTTTGCACCAAAGAGGAAAGCAAGGACACTGTGCGGTCTGGCGCCCGCCTGGCACCCTTGGTCATCATGGCTTGCGTCATCGGCACCTCGCGAGGTACCCTGCCTTGATCTCTCCGCCTCCTCATGAGCCAGCCTGAGGAGGCCGCGCCTGAGGAAGCGCTGCGTCATCCTCCCCGCGAGGCTTGGCCCCTCGCGAGGGTCTTGAGTCTCGTGTTCATGAAGATGGGCCGTACTGGGCCTCCATTGAGCCACGCCGCAGGCCGCAGGCAAGCAAGTCTGGGGACCCCCGTTCCCAGAATGCCGACAGTAGCCCCCGGGCCCAAGGCGCGCATGGGCTTGGCCGGGCCGAGAAGCGAAAGGGCAAGGGCGAAGCGCCGCGGGCCCTAATAGCCTGCGGCCTCGGGCGCCGTGTGGCGGTTGATTGGACGTGGGCGGTACTGTTTGCCCATGCTCCCTTATTTTGTACTGCGATAGGTTGCCCCACAGTTGTACACAGCCGCCACTCTTCCTATTGCTCGACTATCCCTTGTCCTTCGTTCGAACTCTGACTCCTACCTCTCATCCCATCTCACATCTCCTCTCTCCCGTCCTCAACCATGGCTCCAACGAAGAAAGAGAAAGGGAAGAAGCATGTGCTCCCATCTCATCCGCCGCCGTCGGCGGCCCCTGCCGTTGGCCAGTCAATCATACTCAATCTGGAGTGCCTGGATAAGCTCAGCCCGGCCTTGGCCACTGTCTTCAACGAGTGTGGGAGGACGACGGCCTGGCCTACGTCTCACCTCCCCTCCGACAGGATAATCACCGAGGTTCATTACTTTGCTGACGCCTTGTGGGCGGGTCTGGTTCCCCCCTTCTCTGATTTCTTCAACGCCGTCCTCACCCATTACCAGATCCACATGATGCATCTGGGCCCTGAATCCATCGCCCTCCTTTCAGTCTTTGCTTTTGTCTGTGAGGCGCTGATGGGCATCCCTCCTTCTGTTGCCCTACTGCGCCACTTCTTCTCCCTGCGTCTTGCCGACCCCGCTCAATGCTCGGCATGCGTGAGCTTCGTCGCTGCGCCTGAGACTGCAGCTTCTGGTATTGACTTCAAGCTCCCCACACCTTCAGCTAGGTTCCGTGAGCGGTGGTTGTACGTCGATGTCTGGGTGCCCAGCCCCCTTCTGGTGAAGCCAACTTCGCCTGCTGTACCCAACTCTGGCTGGGGCCAGGAGACGCTCGAGAGCCCCCGGCTCGCCTTCGTCTGGCGCCGCTTTACGTTCTTGAAAACGCTTGGTGTGATGGCGCCCAAGGTGGTGAAGGAATTTCTGTTGCGTCGCGTTGCCCCTCTCCAGCGCCATTCTCGCCGGATGTGGGCCTTCAGCGGACATGGTGATCACATGAGGCTTCAGGAGGAAGACCTGACGCCTGGAGTGCTAAGGACAGTGCTCTTGGTCCTGACCGGCGACCCCAACCCGGGCAGCATCCAGCGGGGAGGGGCCCTGCTGTACCTCTGTCAGAACAGGGATGATTTCATGAGGCAGATGCCCCCTTTCGACGAGTGGGGGCTACGCCCTGCCGGCTTCCAAGGGCCTCGCGAGAACCCTGAGGTGGTGACCGCCATTCCGGTCGGCTTAGGCGAATCCTCCTCAAGTGGTGGAGCAGGGAGGCAGGAGACAGCGGGGGCCGAGAAAGCTCCTGATAAGGTGACTGCAACCAGCGGTGCTCTCGAGGGGGCAGCTCCTGAGGCCCGTGCTGCCGAGGCCGTTGGTGTGGCGCAGCCGCCTCCGATGCCCGGGGCCGTGGCTCCCGAGGCCCTGGCTGCGTCTTTTGCCAAGGTGTCCGGCAGCACGCGCTAGGCCGGCGCCCCTGACGCGGATAGCGCTGCTGCTTTGCCTTCGCCGCGGGTTGATCCTTGCGCCCTCCTTCTGGGCCGCTTTTGTGTGGACTTTGAGGCCCTCCGGAGGAAAAGGGAGGCCCTAGGTGACGACTCCCCTTGTCGCTTGCTGAAGCGCTAGAAATACTTCGCCACCGACGAGTAAGCCTCCTCCTTTTCCGGCTCCTGATCCCCTTGTTGCGTCTACTGATTCTTGCTCTGCAGGCCCCTTCTTGACGAGGTCGTGGAGGCCGCCGAGGTGCCGCCTCCTTTTGCTTCACCTCCCCCATCGCCCCTGAACGTCCCGAGCAGCACGGCTCTTGTGGTGAGGACGAACGAGGGGGCGGACCGTCCTGAGGTGCCCCGCAGCCCTTCTCTTCCGGCAATCTTCCTTCATGGGCCCTCTCTTGGCGTGGCCAGCCTGCCGTGGGCTTCTCATCTGGTCGCGGGCTGCGACTGGCTGAGGCGCCCCCCGCGCCCTTCGCCTGGAGACGCGCCGGCCCCAGGACGAACTTCTGGCGCGGCGCGCCCGGCCGTCGTGGGGGCGCCAGCCCCCAGCCCCCTGCCCAGAGAGGGAGCGATGATTCGTGCCTCCAGGCGCTTGCCTGGGGCAGACGATGATGTGGGAGGCGTGCTCGAGCGTGCTCGGGAGCGCCGCGCTCGCCGCCGCGAATTCCTTCGAAGGGCGAGCGGCGCGGTGGACCTGCTTGGGGAGGAGCTCGCTGATGAAGACGCGCGCCTGGAGGTCGAGGGCATGCGCCTTGCCGCGGAGAGGCGCAAGCTGGAGGCCGCTGTCGCCCTCTCGCGCCGCCAGCGCGACCTTGAGGACGAAGAAGCGAAGGCGTCACTGGAGGCCTCCCGGGTGTCCCGATCCCAGGCCACTGAAGAGGCCCTGGGGGCCGACCGACAGCGAGAGGCGGCGGAGGAGCGGGCTCGTGAGCTCCTGGCCCGATGCCACTTGCTGGAGAAGCAAGTGGAACTACACGAGGCGGCCCTTGCGTCGATGAGGGTGGCCTCTCGCGACCCAGCCGCACTCCATACATGTGAAGAGGCGCTGACGCTGGAGGCCAGAACATACCCGTGAGTACGAGCGGCTGGAGACGAGGGAGCGCCTGGTGACGCAGGCGGAAGATGAAGTTGTTGCTCGAGAGGCGCATGTCTTGGAGGAGGTCGGTCGCCGGGTGGCGACAGCGCGCCAAGGCCTCGAGCATGAGTTCTATAGGAAGCTGGAGTTGATCCGGGTTGAAGCCGAGGGGAGAACCGCAGCCCTGAGGGCCCAACGAGACGAAGCGACGTAGCGAGCCGACGCCTCCCGGGCCGCCCTTGAGGCAGCGCAAAAGGAGTCAGCTGCTCTCCAGGCCGAGGTGCTCCGCCTTCGTCAGCAGGTGGAAGAGGCCGAGGCTGTCAAGCGTTAGAACGCCGATGAGATACGCCAGCGGCAGGTCCTGGAGCACGTGCACGGCCCCATGCTGGCTACGCTCCGGGAGAGGGCCAACGCAGCCTTGGGCAACATCTGCGAGGAGGCCGTCGGCGAGCCGCATACGGTCAACTATGCTGGCAACCTGCAGTTCTTCACTGCCGTGGTGACGCAGCTGGAGGCACGGTCGGCCAGGGCCGACAGGTTGGTGGAGGAGAGGAGCCGTGCCCTGCTTGGGCGCGCTTTTTCCTGTGTCTTGAGCCATCTTCAGGACATGGATCCCCACTTTGACTTTGATGCCGTCATCGCCCCAGTCCCCCAGGCCGTCCGAGGCGACCTGGCGAGCTGGGTGGAAAACAACGTGGACGCTCTTGTGCAGGCCTTTGCTTTGGATAACGACGGCGTGATCGTAGCTGCCGAGGAAGGCGGTGTGGTGGACGGTCCCGGCGCCGCTGACGACGATGCAGGCAGCGGGGGCGAGTTCGGCGACACCAGCGGCGGCTCGGGAGGTGCTCCTGAGGACGCCTTGGGGGATTTGTCTGACTGACTGCGTGTTGCTCCTGTCTTTTTGTCCTGCATGGATAGAACTCAGGTGTTTGGCCTGATGGTCGTGAGAGCATTTTGGGAGGGGGAGCCCCTCATGTAAAACTTGTGTAGATCGTACTAGCAGCTATTATATTGTGCGAGCATCCGTGCCCGGCGGCTGGTTGGTTTACCTTTGCTTCGCGCAGGCCTCGAGGCGGCTCGTGGCGTCCTGAGCGTTCTTTAGTTGAAATCATAAGATGCGCAAGTGTTGTCAGTGAGGGGCTTCACAGGCGCTGGCCCTCTTCACAGGCTCCGGGCCTTCTTATAAACGCGGTAGCTTCACAGGCATTCGCCTTCTTCATAGGCTCTGGGCCTTCTCCGGAGTGCAACAGCTTCACAGGCGTTGGCCTTCTTTACAGGCTCCGGGCCTTTTTATAGACGCGGTAGCTTCACAGGCATTCGCCTTCTTCATAGGCTCCGGGCCTTTTTATAGACGCGGTAGCTTCACAGGCATTCGCCTTCTTCACAGGCTCCGGGCCTTTTCCTGAGTGCAATAGCTTCACAGGCGTTCGCCTTCTTCACAGGCTCCGGGCCTTTTTATGAAAAGACAACCTCCGCAGTCACCAAAATGTAATCTCGTAAGGGAGCAACAACGGCAGTCTGGGCTGCGCTCGAGCTAGGCCTGGCCCGTCTCGCGAGGGGCTCGCGAGGGGAGGCAGCTGCGGTGGGGCGGTGACCAGAACGCGGGAAATGGTTCGAATGAGATTAAGCACCCCTACCCGAACACACGCAAAGCTCAAATTTGAATTCAACTTAAATCCAGCAGGGAAAAGTTACAACCAAAAGAAAAGGGTGATAAAAGCAAACAAAAAGCCGCGTTCGGCAGCTAATCTAGTCTTGGACGCCTTCTCACCAGCGCGGAGCTAAGTGCTGTCCACTGGGCGTGGGAGGGAGCCCCAGGGCCTGAGGCCGGCACCCCTGAGACTCCGGGGCATTTACATCCCCACTCATTATTATGTGAGAGTGTCACGGGGCGGCGAGCTTCACAGGCACTGGGCCTTCTTCACAGGTGCCGGCCTTGCTTCATATCGCCAGACGAGGGCCCCGCCTTGCGCCACACTCTAGTGCCACCAACGACGACCGGAAACCAAGACGCCGCCGGTGGGGTAGAGCGGTCGCCAGCGGTTCCCCCGACGACCACGGGTCCTCCGCCAGGGGCAGGCCCTCAGGCGCCTCCCCAGCGGAGGGCCTACCTCTTGAGAACGCCTTGCTCCGAACGCCGCGGTGGTGATGTGGGGTCCCTGCCCCTCTCCTGCAGCCCCCTATGCCCTCCTCCCGAGGGGTAGGAGACCGCGGGAGCGGGGCAGACACTTGCTGTGGCGACCTGCACCTCCTGCGATCCATGATTAGCGTATGCCTGCTCCTGAGGGATTAGTGGTACCCGATAAGTGTCGCCTCCAGCGTGGCTGGCGGGGCCGCCCCGGGGTTCCTGGAAGATCTCGGCTTCTGGCGCCTCGTCTCCCCAGCTTGGGCTGAGAAGCGAGCCTTGTTCCCCCTCGTGAGCGTGCCCTTGGTCCATCATGCGTGGCACGTATTCTTCTGGCGCCGCTACCCCAAAGGCTGCGCTGTAGTGCTCCATGCGCCATGCGGCGCTGCTTGACGTGCCCACCGCGGCGTGGTAGCGCGGCTGCCCGCCGGCGCCGTGGGCCGGACTGAGTCCTTCTCCCTCACGCGCCGGGGGCGGGGGTAGCGCCATTGTCAATCCGGCGCCGATGGATTTGCCGGTGTCGGGGTAGCCCAGAGGTCCGCGGGAGCGCGCGGGGCCCCTGCGCGTGCTTCCCTGGGCTTGAGACGAAAGCTGGATGCAGAAGGGGTGAGCCCCCGAAGCGGCGAAGCCTAGGAGCTCGGCGACCCGCTCCAGCAGCACGTCGCGGCCGCCTTCCAGTAGCCTAGACTGCAGCAGCTCTCGGGCTACCGTGAGCGCGGCCCTCGAGTTCGCTTGTTCCTGGCGGGTGTACGGTGTCGTGGCCGCGGCATGATTGGAGGCCCTTGCCGCCGACCGCGCCTGCCGCGGCATAAGGGTTGCTGAAGTCTGTCCGCGCCGCCCGCGGCCCGCAGCACCCTATGGGCCACGAGCTGCCTGGGGCGCGGGGTCGCCCAGGGCGGGCGGCCACGCGCAGGCGGGCCACGCTGCCCATGGATCTTGGTTGCTGGCCTGGTCGCCGGACATGGTGACGACGATGTGACGAGAAGCGGAGCGGTAGGAAGGCAGATTCCGGTGCACCCCTACCTGGCGCGCCAAATGTCGGATTGGGGGTTCCGGCAGACCCTTAACGTTCGAACTCTGGGGTGCGCGCGGAGATTCTGCCCACCACCTCTCCGTCTCACAAGGATCTACCGAAAGAACAGCACAAAGAACGCAGAGTTTATACTAGTTCGGGCCACCGTCGTGGTGTAATACCCTACTCTAGTTTTGTGGGTGGATGGATTGCCTCTTGGGCTGATGATGGTGATGATCAATACAAAGGAGAACAGCCTCGCGAGGGCCTGTTCTTGGCTAGGACGATGAACTGCTAGGGAAGTTCAGCCACCCCTCTCTCTCTCTCTTTCTCTTTACTTGATCTATGATTGCCCCCCCCCTTCCCTGGGGGTGGCTAGTCCTATTTATAGGCAAAGGCCTTGGGCCTCTTCCCAAATATTGAGCGGGAAGGGCGCCAACAATTGGCCAATTTGCAGGGGAACATCTGGTACACTTATCCTGACCAAAGTTGGTCCTCGCGTGCCAAAGGCCCTGTGGTGACGCCGTTCTGGGCTCCATGATGAGCTCATTCCCACCGTTGGACTGGTCTTGGTCTTGTTGCAACAAAATGGATGCATTTGCTTGATCCTCTCGCCTGCGCTCGCCCCCTTTGCACCAAAGAGGAAAGCGAGGACACTGTGCGGTCTGGCGCCCGCCTGGCACCCTTGGTCGTCATGGCTTGCGTCATTGGCAACTCGCGAGGTACCCTGCCTTGATCTCTCCGCCTCCTCATGAGCCAGCCTGAGGAGGCCGCGCCTGAGGAAGCGCTGCGTCATCCTCCCCGCGAGGCTTGGCCCCTCGCGAGGGTCTTGAGTCTCGTGTTGATGAAGATGGGCCGTACTGGGCCTCCCTTGAGCCACGCCGCAGGCCGCAGGCAGGCAAGTCTGGGGACCCACGTTCCCAGAACGCCGATAAGTTCCGTCAGCACGACGGCGTGGTGACGATCTTGATGTTCTACCTGTTGGAAATATGCCCTAGAGGTAATAATAAAAGCATTATTATTATATTTCCTTATTCATGATAATTGTCTTTATTCGTGATATAATTGTGTTAACCGGAAATCGTAATACATGTGTGAATAACAGACAACAACATGTCCCTAGTGAGCCTCTAGTTGACTAGCTCGTTGATCGACAGATAGTCATGGTTTCCTGACTATGGACATTGGATGTCATCGATAACGGGATCACATCATTAGGAGAATGATGTGATGGACAAGACCCAATCCTAAACATAGCATAAGATCGCATAGTTCGTTTGCTAGAGTTTTCCAATGTCAAGTATCCTTTCCTTAGACCATGAGATCGTGTAACTCCCGAATACCGTAGGAGTGCTTTGGGTATGCCAAACGTCACAACGTAACTGGGTGACTATAAAGGTATACTACGGGTATCTCTGAAAGTGTCTGTTGGGTTACATGGGTCGAGACTGGGATTTGTCACTCCGCTTGACGGAGAGGTATCACCGGGCCCTCTCGGTAATGCATCATCATATGAGCTCAAGGTGATCAAAGTGTTTGATCACGGGATCATGCATTACGGTAACGAGAAAAGTGACTTGCCGGTAACGAGATTGAACGAGGTATTGGTATACCGACGATCGAATCTCGGGCAAGTAAAATACCGATTGACAAAGGGAATCGTATACGGGATTAATTGAATCCTTGACATCGTGGTTCATCCGATGAGATCATCGTGGAGCATGTGGGAGCCAACATGGGTATCCAGATCCCGCTGTTGGTTATTGCCCGAGATCCGTCTCGGTCATGTCTGCATGTCTCCCGAACCCGTAGGGTCTACACACTTAAGGTTCGGTGACGCTAGGGTTGTGAAGATATGTATATGCAGTAACTCGAATGTTGTTCGGAGTCCCGGATGAGATCTCGGACGTCACGAGGAGTTCCGGAATGGTCCGGAGGTAAAGAATTATATATAGGAAGTGCTATTTTGGCCATCGGGACAAGTTTCGGTGTTATCGGTATTGTACCGGGACCACCGGAGGGGTCCCGGGGGTCCACCTGCCCCGGGGGGCCACATGGGCTATAGGGGGTGCGCCCTGGCCTACATGGGCCAAGGGCACCAGCCCCAAGGGCCCATGCGCCAAGGAGACTTGGAGAGGGGAGAGGTCCAAAGAGGGGAAGGCACCTCCGAGGTGCCTTGGGGAGGATGGACTCCTCCCCCCTCTTGGCCGCACCCCTTCCTTGGAGGAAGGGGCAAGGCTGCGCCCTCCCCCCCTCTAATGCGCCTATATAAAGGGAGGGGAGGGAGGGGTGGCCGCACCCTATTGCCCTTGCGCCCCTCCTCCCTGCAACACCTCCTCCTCCTCCCGTAGTTGCTTAGCGAAGCCCTGCCGGAGTTCTGCTGCATCCACCACCACACCGTCGTGCTGGATCTTCCTCAACCTCTCCTCCCCCCTTGCTGGATCAAGAAGGAGGAGACGTCTCCCGTCCCGTACGTGTGTTGAACGCGGAGGTGCCGTCCGTTCGGCACTAGATCATCGGTGAATTGGATCACAGCGAGTACGACTACCTCATCCACGTTCACTCGAACGCTTCCGTTGCGATCTACAAAGTGGTATGTAGATGCTATCTAATCTGAATACTCGTTGCTAGATGAACTCATAGATGGATCTTGGTGAAACCGTAGGAAAAATTTTAATTTTCTGCAACGTTCCCCAACACTACCGTCGCAGGGCTTCGCCTAAGCACCGCTACAATATTATCGAGGATTATGGTGGAGGGGGGCACCGCACACGGCTAAGAGAACAATCATGAAGATCAACTTGTGTGTCTAGAGGTGCCCCCTGCCCCCGTATATAAAGGAGCAAGGAGGAGGGGAGGCCGGCCAGGAGGGGCGCGCTAGGGAGGAGTCCTACTCCTACCGGGAGTAGGACTCCCTCCTTTTCCTTGTCCAAGTAGGAGAGGGGGAAGGAAGGGAGAGAGGAGAGGAAGGAAAGGGGGGGGCGCCGCCCCCCCTCCTTGTCCAAGTCGGACTAGAGGGGGAGGGGCGCACGGCCTGCCCTGGCCGCCCCTCCTCTTCTCCACTTTAGGCCCATAAGGCCCATTAACCACCGGGGGGTTCCGGTAACCCCCGGTACTCCGGTTTTATCCGAAACTTCTCCAGAACACTTCCGGTGTCCGAATATAGTCGTCCAATATATCAATATTTATGTCTCGACCATTTCAAGACTCCTCGTTATGTCCGTGATCACATCCGGGACTCCAAACAAACTTCAGTACATCAAAATATATAAACTCATAATGAAACTGTCATCGTAACGTTAAGCGTGCGGACCCTATGGTTCGAGAACAATGTAGACATGACCGAGACATGTCCCCGATCAATAACCAATAGCGGAACCTGGATGCTCATATTGGCTCCTACATATTCTACGAAGATCTTTATCGGTCAGACCGCATAACAACATACGTTGTTCCCTTTGTCATCGGTACGTTACTTGCCCGAGATTCGATCGTCGGTATCTCAATACCTAGTTCAATCTCGTTACCGGCAAGTCTCTTTACTTGTTCTGTAATACATCATCTCGCAACTAACTCATTAGTTGCAATGCTTGCAAGGCTTATGTGATGTGTATTACCGGGAGGGCCCAGAGATACCTCTCCGACAATCGGAGTGACAAATCCTAATCTTGAAATACGCCAACCCAACATGTACCTTTGGAGACACCTGTAGAGCACCTTTATAATCACCCAGTTACGTTGTGACGTTTGGTAGCACACAAAGTGTTCCTCCGGTAAAAGGGAGTTGCATAATCTCATAGTCATAGGAACATGTATAAGTCATGAAGAAAGCAATAGCAACATACTAAACGATCGGGTGCTAAGCTAGTGGAATGGGTCATGTCAATCACATCATTCTCCTAATGATGTGATCCCGTTAATCAAATGACAACACATGTCTATGGTTAGGAAACATAACCATCTTCGATTAACGAGCTAGTCAAGTAGAGGCATACTAGTGACGTTTAGTTTGTCTATGTATTCACACAAGTATTATGTTTCCGGTTAATACAATTCTAGCATGGATAATAAACTTTTATCATGATATAAGGAAATAAAATAATAACTTTATTATTGCCTCTAGGGCATATTTCCTTCAGGTAAATGTTAAAGGTTGCAGCAAATATATTGTACACTGCGGGTCTTTCAGCCAAGTTTAGAGGCAGGCATGTGGGGCCAGTGCTATGATGTGTCGCGTCAACTCGTACAACGAGGAGAAGCTTGATTTTACTACACGCCTTCTCCCTCCGTTCCCAAATATAAGTCTTTCTAAAGATTCCAGCAAGTGACTACTACATACGGAGCAAAATGAGTGAATCTACACTCTAAACTATGTCTACATACATCTGTATGTTGTATTCCATTTGAAATAGTATCTAAAAAGGCTTATATTTATGAACAGAGGGAGTATATGGCATTTTTATTCGAGTCATAATGTTTTCACTGTGAGGTGGGGCCGCAGTTGAGGAAACCCACCCCGCCCACCGGGCATCGGCCGAGTTTAGAATTAGAAGAGAGAAACGAGGGAGGAGAGCTAGTTGTAGCACGGACGCTGTTGCCAGATGGGACTCACATTTATAGAATAGGAGTACTGAGCACTCATGCTTCTTTTTTATTTGAGGGAAAAATTAGTCGTATGTCTAGTACCACTAGTTGGGTGTGTGCGACCTATAGCTGTCATCACTTTAGGTCTCCTTTTCGAACCGCGGCTACGCTTCACAGTACATATTATTTCACGCATTTATCCTCCTATATGTACTCCTAGGCTATTTCCACGTGCTCCCATTCGCCGACATGTGGGACACAGAGCATCTGGGTCGTAGTGCATGCACCACTCGGAGCATATGCCGGGGTACTTTACATTTCAGACCTCACGAATTTCATGCAAACCCCCCGCAGAAGAATAAATAAATGAATGAATTACTACATGAAACCAGATTATTTTCGTGAAAACCGGAGCACGTTCATTAAATTTTGGACATAACACGTTTATAGAAAATGACCAGACCGAAACCAGTCTAAGGGCCTCTTTGATTTTTCCCGCAAAAAATTGGCCTCTTTGATTCGCAGGATACTAAAAACACAGGAATGGGAAAAGTATGATGGCGATGAACCGAGACGGGGAGAACTCTAACTCAGTTAGAGGTTAGAGTTAGATTCTAACCCTGAACTAACTCTAAACCAAAGAGGTCTATGGATGGCAGGGTTAGATTGAGAATAAATGCTCTATATCAATCATTTGACTACTTTGGACCCTATTTCCTGCAGGATTTGGAGGGTGCTTGGATACGTTTTAGGCTGGTCATAGTGGGGAGTAACATATACTAGTATCATGCATATGATACTAGTGTATGATACTACCTCCATAGTGCATAGTAACATAAAGTAGTATCATAGATGATCATATTTATTGACATGCATGACACAAAGTAGCATAGCATTTAACATGATATGGTATCTACCTATGTTACTCTAGTCCTCTCTCTCCTCTTTAATTATGTGGCACATAAGCATGTTTACTAGTCCCAAGTGCATGTTACAGGTTATGTTATCCCCACTATGGCCAGCCTTAGTTCCATGACTAAAAGTAGTGAGACTAAAACTTGCTAGCCTCACCCATGCTTGGATCCGAATACTAAAGAGACTAAAATCAAGCTAATGAGCATTTATTATCCTCCAAACCCTCCAATCCAGAACTCTCCTGTGTTAAAGGAGAGGAGTTAAATGAGGAGAGAGATGACTAATCCACATTTTAGTAGGGGTACCCCTGACTAAATTTTTTAGTCTCAAGACTAGTTTTAGCCCCTCTTTAGTCAGGGGTGCTTGGAACTTTTAGCCTCTTAAAGAGACTATTTTTAGTCAGACTAAAATAAGTCCCTTGGATCCAAGCACCCTCTTGGTGTGGCCGGCTCTTCTGTGGCCTCCTCCTGCTCACAATTGACATAAACGAACCATCTATACAAATCAAGCATGCAAAACATGATAATTTTTACTTTGTCCATATAAATGAGATATCCCACTTAAACATACAAGTCGTTAATCAAGCTTCACAAAATAGAAAAACACTTCATGAAACAAAGAATGAGCTAACTCATCACGGAAGTCATTCACAATAGGGAGGGAGCCCGGAGCCCCTCACGCACCGAGGGAGGAGCTCCCCATTGTCGCTCTGGAGGAAGGCTCTGTAGAGTCCAAGCCCCGGGAACCCCTCCGACGCTGGCCCTTGCGAGTTGAGGTCGACAACGGCATGGGTAGTAGGGCCGCTTGCCGCCGACTGGGAACTTGATCTTTGGGCCTCTAGAAATAATGCAAGCCTGTAACTAAAATACCTAGAAAGGTGAACTGAATCTTTGGGCCTCTAGAAATAATGCAAGCCTAAAACTAAAATACCTAGAAAGGTGAACTGAATCTTTGGGCCTCTAGAAATAATGCAAGCCTGAAATTGAAATACCTAGAAAGGTGAACTGAATCTTTGGGCCTCTAGAAAGATTTATTACCTCCTCCTCAAGCAGCATCAAACAATTCCATGCGTGCACCACAAATCTATACCATGTTTGATCAGGATCTACTTTTCCAAATCAGAATTAGCGCTAGAGCAAGCAAGATCACTGATATGGCTGTGAGACATAGAAGGAACGAACAAACTCACCCCTCTCGCGACCTCCCTGGTAGATGCGCCGCGGCCGCGCACAAAAGAGGGAGAAAAACGACTGGTGAAGGGGGAGCGGGGCGACCTTCGAAGGCCGGAGGGAGAGGGCGGCGGAGGCCGGAAGGAGAGGGCGGCTGGAGGAGAGAGAGTGCGAGCGACCCTATGGGGAACAGAGAGGAGTTGTGTGATAGGTGGGGGGGAGCGATCTAGTGCGGGCAGGGGAGATTTTTTTTAGTTCTCTTCTAGTGGGCCCGAGGATAACTAACCCAATTAGAACCTCTCCACCGGGTTTGTTTTTTTAGCTGGTGTCCTGGTTTTGTCACGGCAGATGTCCTAGCCAAAGGACTTAGTCGTGGAGCCATCGCAACGGGTTAACTCGAAGGGGTTAAAGCAAACACAAGGACACAGAGGGTTTATACTAGTTCGGCCCCTTCGATGAAGGTAAAAGCCTACGTCTAGTTGTGATGGAATTGATGGGGTTTCGAGGATTAGGGAGCAAACAAGCTTCGCCTAAGCCTCGAGTTGTGATTGTCTGTCCTCAACCGTCGTCGGATCGTCCCCTTATATACACGGGGACGCCCGTCGGTTTACAGAGTCCCAATCACCGGTTCATACTCGTATCCGGGTTGGTCTCTTTATATTCCTAACTTATAACACAAGTTTATACATCAGACCGGTTTACGGCTATAGGTTCTAAACCGACTATAGGCCTTGGGCCCTTATCTGCCTCTTTGGGCTTTAACACCATTGAACTACTGATGAAGTTAACCCGGCCCAGGTAGGCCGGTTTACGCCCAGTAGTAATATCCCCAACATTAGGCCCCAGATTGATTTGAACGGGTTCATGTCAATCCTTAGCAAAAATCTTTGTCTTCAACGTCTTCTTGTAGTCGTTGAACCATCGTGTCGTCATCTTCTCTGGTTGCTGTAAGCCGGCATGACGTCATCATGAAGCTAACATTTATGATGCCTTCTTTGTTTAATAGATCCGCAATAATCGAGGCGACAGCTCCGCTTCCGAAATTTGTGGCTCCTGGATTCGCGCGCCTGACACATGTCTTTTGCCTCATAAATAGGACCGAAGGGTCATTTGCTTTTCTCCCCTTCATCCCCTTTCTCTTCGTCTTCTTCGCGTCGCCAGCCTCGGAGCTCCGCCGCCATTGCTGACCTCTGCATCATCTTGGGCCGCTGCATCAACCTGACCGTACCAGAAAACCGCGGTGACCTTCCGCGTCTCCCCAAGCTCCGGTAAGACCTGTGCTTTTATCAACCTAGATCAGTTCTAGGGTTTGACGTTCTTGCAGTGCTCTTGCTCACTGTTCATACTCATGCCCATACCTCTGGATAGATCCATGAAACCCTACTGTGATTACCAATGGCCCTTTAGCATTCGTCTTGTAGATTCATACTTAAGTTCATAGATCTCACCAATTTTCCTGCTCATTTAATCAATACTGTTCTGCCTTAAGCTTTTAAATATTTTCCCTTTTCTGAACTGGCTTTAGATCCATCGTTGTAGAGAAATCTTGTGAAATCTGTTTCTGTACACTTATACAACCTCAATTGCTTTCAATGTTTAGATCCAGCGGTTTAACTTTGGCGTAGCAAATGTAATGAACCAGTATATATCATTAGTCCCCTTGTTGAACCGCCAGACGTTGCCACCTTGCATAACTCCGGTTTAGATAGGACTGGCTCCGGTTTAAATAGATATGCCTCTGGTTTAACATTGTACATATCAGCATGTTTGAACAAACGCACTCTTGAACCGGAACCACTTGTTTTGTAGATTTCATCATGGCCAAGCAAATATATGAGTGCAACTGGGTTCCTTCTCGTGTTACGAAAACACAGTTGAACAATTTAGTTCTAACCGGCGCTTTAAGCAGTAAAAACACCATCCACTGGAGAGTCCCAGGCACAGAATGTCCTCCCACACCTGAAGAAGGAGAGGTTGTTGTTTTTGCGGATCACTTGGCTCGGGGTTTTAATCCGCCCGGTTCAAATTTTTATCGGGATGTCTTAGCAAACTTTCAACTGCGCCCACAAGATACCGGTCCCAATTCTGTTACCAATATATGCCACTTCGAAGTGCTTTGCGAAGTGTACTTCCAAGAGGAACCCACAGTTGAGTTGTTCCGAGACTGCTTTCACTTGAACCGCCGCACAGAGTTTACTGATGGCCCCAATATGGAACTGGGTGGCATGGCGATTCAAAAAAGAAAAGAAGTCGCTTATCCTCATGCGAAACTGCACGGTCATCCCCAGGAATGGAATCACTCATGGTTCTATTGTAAAGATACTTCTCCTGCTGACCAAAATCCTCTGCCTGGCTTCCGTCCGGAACGGCTTAGCAATACACACCCCTTCCCACCAAGGCTATCTGCCAAGGAGAGAAGTAAATACGCTCCTCAACTGTCCAAGCTCCGAGCCTTCATGGCCAACGGTTTGACAGGGGTCGATCTCGCCCGCTGCTGGATATCATGGAGCATACTGCCCCTTAGTATGCGCTCCGGTTTAATGTGCAAATATACTGGCCGGGTCAGTGATCCACTAAGGCACTGTAACATCCAACTGACCGATGACGAAGTCACCGAGGCTGTGAAGAAAATGTTGAATGAACCGGAATATGCTTGTGCCCGAACCGGCCTGCTTCCCTTCTGTTCCACCAACAAACCGCCTGCTGCAAGATCTTGACTTTGCTTTTACTGAATTTGTAATTGCTGCACATGTATATTGTTAAAATCCAATACTCTTTAAACAGGGAAATGATCCGTTTTGGAGTAAAAAGCTTTCACAAGAACAACCGGAGAAGACAACCCGACCAAAGACCAGGGTCGTGAAGAAAACTACCCACAGGAAGAAAACCACTGCATCTTCTGATCCGGCGGCTGATGATGATGATGTGGGTAATCCGAACCTTGAGGTAGAGCTCGATTCAGTAGGCTTACTTTTCACACGCCTTATTGATGATGATATTTGTCAGGATGATGCTGAAGCCAGTAATGCTGATGTTGTAGAGGTAATTATTCTCTCTTCCGATTCAGATCCTTTGCCTTTACCAAAATTTCGCCAGGCAAACCGGAAAGTTAAATTTTCTCATCCTCTTGCTTACTTGGATCCCAAATTTCTTCTGAAGACTCAGCAACACGAAGCTCGCCGCACAACCCGGCACAGTGGCTAGGTAGTTACCTGCGCCGGTTTACCGAACAGTCCGGTTCGGAAACGCCGCTCAGAGGTCTCCAACCTACTTGTTAGTTTCCATCCTAAAGCGGGTTTGATCCGTCAACCTCTTAATCCGTCTGATTCCGATTATCAGGTTACTTCTCATTCATCCTCTGGTGAACCATCGGCCACTCAACTGCCACCGCTGAAAATGGTTCTTGGGTAAGCTAGACTATACATACTACTTCTGGTACATTGCCTTGTAACTTATGCTGTTTGTTGACTCTGTATTTCTCTTTCAGGGCTAAACCTAGACCGAGCAAGAAAGCCCGCCTGGATAAAGCGACCGAGGAAGACGCTGCCCCTGAACCGGATAAAGCACTAGATGTTGAAGCGGTTGTTCGTGAGGATGTACCCAATGATCCACCCCTGCAAGATGATGATCGAATTACTGAAGAAAGACCCATTAATACTTCAGGCCCTGTTGATCAGCCTGCCAGCCCCATCCGGATTGAAAGGTCCACCAGTCCTTCCAAACCTGCCGACAAACCGACTGCACCGGTGCAAACCAGCGAGTCTAAGGATGATGATGTTGTAATTACTGGCATTGGTCGTTCCGAGCCAGGGAATCCCGTCGCTTTAGGTAAGCATACTGCCAAAGAAGAATTTTCTGCCATGAGCAAAGGCAAATGGGATGTTGATCTGACGACATATGCTGCTCTGAACGCCCAAGACCTTCATTCTGGTTACTTGAACCGGCTATATACTAGCCGTGATTATGAAGCTGGTCTGGTAAAGATGATGAAGGAAAAGCTTGAGGTAATTTCCATGTGCTTCTTCCTGCTTTAGTTACTGCAATCGCATTAACTCTCCTAGCCCCCAAGGGCCGGTTTGTAATCTTCTTTCAAACCGGGACTTTAATATAGATCTCAATTTTTTGAAACTTGCCAATGTAGCCCCCAAGGGCCGGCTCAACTTAGTATAGTTAAACCGGGACTTGACATAAAACTCAATGCTCGAGAATTCACTGATGTATCCCCCAAAGGCCGGTTCAACTTGATATAGTTTAAACCGGGACTTTGATTAATAACTTGACTTTAGAACATAGTTGAGCAAATAGCCATTAGCCCCCAAGTGCCAAGTTGAATACCTGTATTGAGCTTGGGACTTTGCAATTTTAGTAATAGATGAAGGTCAAATATGCATTAGCCCCAAGTGCCAAGTGCATAACTTGTTATGTGATTGGTACTTCAAATTCTTGTACCATCTTGTTAAATCATATAACTGTCTTTACGCAGGCTGAACTGAGGACCAAAGAAAACCAGCTTACCGACCTTCAAGAAATTTTGAAATCCCAACAAGCTGAATCCTCAAAGGCAAAGGAAGAATTGACCAGCGCTTTAAGCGTGATGGAACAGCTGAAGGAGGGTTTCAAGAAGGAGCGGGCTGATTGGGCCACTGAGAAGGCCGCTTTAACCAAAAAAGCTGAAAATGCTGAAGCTGCCCTTAAACCGGTGGTAGACGAGCTGACCAGCATAAAGCGGCAAGTGCATGCCATGACTTCTGCCATCTTTGGTAAGCTTCCTTTGGTTTTTATGAGAATTTGGCTTTCTCATGACAAGTCCGGTTTGTGATCTTTCTTGTAACGCTGCAGGCATACGCATTGGTCACTTGGGGTCAGATGTTCAGATGAAGTTGAAAGTTGCCTACACATTAATTGAACAGCTGTATACTGGAGCGCAGCGGATCATCACCACTGCATCACATAATAATCCGGCACCCACTTTAATCCAAGACACTCTGAAGAGGTTGTCAATGCTCCCTACCCGGATTGAAGAGCTGAAGAGATCTGCCGCTCGAACCGGAGCCATTAATGCCTTAATCCGGGCCAAAGCATGGGTGCCTGATTTTGATCTTGTTGAGGCAGCTCAAGGCTATCCCATCTTGAAAGAAGATGGCTCATAATTCAACGAAGATGATCTGAGAGCAATAAACCGGGCGGTGCGCCCTCTGGCTTGCCAATTGGCAGAAGAGGCAGATTTGTCACATTATCAAGCTCAATATGATGATCAGAACAAACGAGTGGCTGCACCAATCCCTGAAGCGGAGAATCTGATTCCTCCAATCCGTAAGCACACCTACGCTCCTGATATTGAACCGTCTTCACTGATCCATGAGGAGGCTGTCTTTCAAGCTTTAATGGGAATCGATTGGACCACTGTTGACTTCCAGCCACTGGATAGAGATGAAGAAGCTGAAGCGGCGCAGGACAATCCACAACCATCAAACTGGGGCGGCGAGCAGGAGTGAACCGAAAGCTGGTTTAATTATCTGCTTTATTATATTCCGCCGAGAAAAACAATGATCTTATTTGGGCACCGTGTTGCCTTGTAATAGAATAGCCAACACTTTTACTTTGAATATGCCTTCTTGCATGGGTGCTGATACTTTTGCTTGAAATCTTCGGTCTATATTCTCTGCAATCAGAAAATCTTTAAACTGCGACGACGGTTGTACCGCCAGCCAGTTTATGACCTTTATATATATATATGCAAATGAAATTGATATATATGATCAAGTAGGTGATACAAAATACCTGCCATCGCTGGGCATGAAGTTTGGCTTAGCCAAACTTGAAGCTGAGGGTTTATAAACCATTACCGTCAAAGGAGTAAAACAGCTCCTGTGTTTATAATGCCGGTTTATCATGTAAACCGTGCTGGGTCATCATAAACCCCCTGCTACTCCATGATGTTATCAGGAAAGTCAAACCGGGCAAATTATCTCCGGATTAAAAATGAACCGAGTTCCGTCAATTGACAGGTTGAACTGGTTAAAAGGTGTTGTCGGTTCAAAGAAAACACAACAAAAAATCGAATAATAGTCATGAAAAATATGGAAGCAAAGGCAATGATAAAAACTGTTTGCAAAAAGAGGCTTTACTGAGCCGATCAGATGGTATTACCATGGTCGGACACGACCAAGCTCCCAATAGGTGTAGCTATGGTTCAAGTCAGCCAGGTCCCCAACTGAAACCGTGGCATTATGCCGATCAAGTGGCATGGCAATGGTTCGGGTTCGACCAAGCCCCCAAGTGACTCTGTGGCCTTAGGCCGATCAAGAGGCGTGACTGGTTCAGACTTGACCATGTCCCCAAGTGATCTGGTGGCTTTCGCCTACCAAGAGGTGTTGCATTGGTTCGGACACGACCAAGCCCCCAAGTGATATCATAAAGCTTTTGAAAAGCAAATTCAAGGGGTAAACCGGAGGTCGCTTTAAGACAGATCAACTCCATGTAACCACGCATGATGTAAAGAACAGAGACCCCGCTTTAGCTGAGGCTCCGGTTTATTGTATTGATCATAATATATACATTGTCATAATATGTACATAAGTAGAGCCAATGGCTCAGGTATAGTAAGGCCAAAGATGAGCTATGTTCCACGGCATGTTGGTCTCTTCTTCTGATCTACGTGAGTCTTTATGCTCTCGAATATCGAGCAGATAGTATGACCCGTTGTGCAGATTCTTGCTGACCACGAAAGGTCCTTCCCAAGGTGGGGATAACTTGTGCATATCGGTCTGGTCTTGGATGAGCCGAAGCACCAAATCTCCTTCTTGAAAAGCTCTGGTTCTGACCCGGCGGCTGTGGTAACGACGAAGATCCTGTTGGTAAATCGCCGAGAGGGCAGCTGCTATGTCACGCTCCTCATCCAACAGGTCCAAAGCGTCTTGTCGCGCTGTCTCGTTGTCCGCTTCAACATAAGCTGCCACACGAGGTGAGTCATGACGGATGTCACTGGGGAGAACCGCCTCCGCTCTATGGACCATAAAGAACGGTGTGTATCCTATGGATCTGTTGGGCGTAGTATTGATACTCCATAACACAGATGGTAGCTCTTCAACCCAGCAACCCGGTGTCCTCTGCAAAGGGACCAGAAGCCGGGGCTTGATGCCTCTCAAGATCTCGTGATTAGCCCGTTCTGCTTGACCGTTGGACTGTGGGTGGGCTACTGATGAAACGTCAAGCCGTATATGTTCACGTTCGCAGAACTCCTTCATGGCACCTTTGGATAAACTGGTACCATTATCTGTGATGATACTGTGTGGAAAGCCAAACCGGAAAATCACCTTTTTGATGAACTGAACCGCCGTGGTCGCGTCACACTTGCTAACAGGCTCTGCCTCCACCCACTTTGTAAATTTGTCAACCGCCACCAATAGGTGGGTCTTCTTGTCCTTGGACCTTTTGAAAGGTCCAACCATATCCAGCCCCCAGGTTGCAAACGGCCAAGTAATTGGAATCATCCTCAATTCTTGGGCCGGTACATGAGCACGTCTGGAAAACTTTTAGCAATCATCACATTGTCTGACCAGATCTTCTGCATCAGCATGAGCAGTCAACCAATAGAAATCGTGGCAGAACGCTTTAGCCACCAGGGACTTTGAACCGGCGTGGTGACCACAATCTCCTTCATGGATCTCACGCAAGATTCCACAGCCTTCGTTAGGAGATACACAGCGTTGAAACGCTCCTGATACACTACAATGGTGCAACTCGCCATTGATGATTGTCATGGATTTGGACCGCCGTACTATTTGTCTGGCCAGAGTCTCATCCTCTGGTAACTCGCCCCGGTTCATGTATGCCAGGTAAGGAAGCGTCCAATCCGGAATGACGTGAAGGGCTGCCACCAATTGAGCTTCCGGGTCAGGAACAGCCAAATCCGCTTCACCTGGGAGCTTGACCGGCGGATTGTGCAACACATCAAGAAAAACATTAGGCGGGACCGGTTTATGCTGGGAGCCCAACCGGCTCAGGGCGTCCGCCGCCTCATTCTTTCGTCGGTCCACGTGGTCCACCTGATATCCCTTGAAATGACCTGCAACAATATCCACCTCACGACGAGTCACCGAAGTGGGTCTTTAGAATCCCAAGTGCCAGATACTTGTTGAGCCACTAGATCTGAGTCACCGAAGCACTTAACCCGGCTTAGATTCATATCCTTAGCCATCCGGAGACCATGGAGCAAAGCTTCATACTCAGCTGCATTGTTAGTACAAGGGAACATTAAGCGGAGAACATAACAGAACTTGTCACCTCGTGGGGAAGTTAACACGACTCCAGCCCCCGAGCCCTCCAATTGCCGTGATCCGTCAAAATGGATGGTCCAATATGTGTGATCCGGCTTCTCTTCAGGGGCCTACAGCTCCATCCAGTCATTGATGAAATCGACCAGCGCTTGGGACTTCACCGCCGTCCGAGGCACGTATCTTAAACCGTGCGGTCCAAACTCTATAGCCCACTTGGCAATCTGGCCCGTCGCCTCCCGGTTCTGGATGATATCACCCAAGGGGGCAGAACTGACCACTGTGATAGGATGCCCTTGGAAATATTGCTTCAGCTTCCGGCTTGCCATAAAAACTCCATATACCAGCTTTTGCCAATGCGGATACCTTTGTTTGGACTCAATAAGCACCTCGCTGATATAATAAACCGGACGCTGAACCGAATACTCCTTGCCTACCTCCTTCCGCTCCACCACAATAGCCACGCTGACCGCGCGAGCATTAGCAGCAACATACAGCAACAATGGCTCCTTATCGATGGGAGCGGCGAGCACGGGCGGATTAGCCAATTGCCGCTTTAATTCTTCGAACGCCTGATCAGCCGCAGAACTCCAGACAAATTGATCCGTCTTTTTCAACATCTGATACAAGGGGATTGCTTTCTCACCAAGGCGGCTGATAAACCGACTCAGCGCGGAAATCCGGCCAGCCAATCGTTGAACATCATTGATACACTTCGGTTTAGCCAAGGAGGTGATGGCTGTAATCTTCTCCGGATTAGTCTCAATTCCCCTGTTGGACACCAGAAAACCCAACAACTTGCCTGTCGGTACACCGAAGACACACTTGGCCGGATTGAGCATCATCTTATATGTCCTCAGGTTATCAAAGGTCTCCTTCAAGTCGTCAACCAGAGTCTCCTTCTTCCTTGACTTAACCACAATGTCATCCACATAGGCATGTACGTTATGGCCAATCTGCTTGTGAAGACAATTTTGCACACACCGTGGATAGGTTGCCTGAGCACTCTTGAGCCCAAAAGGCATAGATACATAGCAAAAGGCTCCAAAGGGAGTTATGAACACTATCTTCTCCTGGTCCTTAATTGCCATCTTGATCTGATGATAGCTGGAATATGCATCCAAAAAACTTAAACGCTCGCAACCCGCCGTAGCATCAATAATTTGATCAATACGGGGGAGGGCAAAAGGATCTGTTGGACAAGCTTTATTAAGATCAGTGTAATCCACACACATGCGCCAGGTGCCGTTTTTCTTAAGGACCAGCACCGGATTAGCCAGCCACTCCGGGTGGTAAACCTCAACAATGAAGCCAGCTGCTAGGAGCCTGGCCACTTCTTCTCCAATAGCTTTGCGTCTTTCCTCGTTGAACCGGTGGAGAAACTGTTTCACCGGTTTGTATTTAGGATCTACATTAAGAGTGTGCTCAGCGAGTCGCCTCGGTACACCCGGCATGTCAGAAGGCTTCCATGCAAAGATATCCCGATTCTCACGGATGAACTCGATGAGCGCGCTTTCCTATTTTGGATCCAAATTGGCACTGATGCTGAACTGCTTGGACGAATCGCCAGGTACGAAGTCAACAAGCTTAGTCTCAGCCGCCGATGCAAACTTCAGGGCCGGATCATGCTCCATGGTAGGTTTCTTCAAAGGAGTCATATCCGCCGGATCAACGTTGTCCTTGTAGTACTTCAGCTCCTCGGTGGCACAAACCGATTCTGCGTAGGCCGCATCTCCTTCTTCGCATTCCAAAGCGACCTTACGACTTCCGTGAACCGTTATGGTCCCCTTATGACCCGACATCTTGAGCTGCAAGTACACATAACAGGGCCGTGCCATGAACTTGGCATATGCCGGTCGCCCAAACAGGGCGTGATACGGGCTTTGGATTTTTACCACCTCAAACGTCAGTGTTTCTGATCTGGAATCATGATCATCTCCAAAGGCCACTTCCAGTGCTATCTTACCCACGGGGTATGCTGACTTGCCAGGTACCACACCATGGAAAACCGTATTCGACGGTCGGAGATCTTTGTCTGTTAGTCCCATACGACGGAAGGTCTCATAAGATATTAATACTGCTACCCCCATCCATGAGTACCTTGGTGAACTTATAACCTCCCACCTGAGGCGCCACCACCAAAGCCAGTTGACCCGGATTATCAACCCGGGGAGGGTGATCCTCTCTACTCCATATGATTGGCTGCTCTGACCATCGTAGATATCGCGGTACGGCCGGTTCAACAGAATTAACTGCCCGCTTCTGGATCTTCCGGTCTCGCTTGTCCAAGCTAGTGGTGAATACGTGATATTGCCCACTATTCAGTTGCTTCGGATTGCTCTGATAACCCGACTGTTGCTGTTGCTGATTGTAACCTCCCTGGTTATTCTGATTGTTCTGATTGTTCTGATTGTTACCTCCGCCCGGATTACCATTAAATCCTGAACCGGAGTTTCCTCCACCGGAACCTGTCTCGGAACCACCGCCGGAGCTGGGATCATACCGGAAAGCATTAGAGCTCTTGAACTCCTGCATAATGTAACAGTCCTTCCAAAGGTGGTTTGCTGGCACCTCCCTCGTCCCATTCTTTGGACAGGGCTGGTTCAACAGATAATTCAGCCGGTCCGGATTAGGACTAGGTGCTCCACTGTGGTTCTGCGATTTACCCTTGCGTCGCTGACCCTTGTCCTGTGCGTTGGTGTTGGCCACAAAGTCCATGTTGCCATCCGCTTTGCGCTTGCCTCCGCCGCCATTACCTGCTGAGTGATGTTGCTGACCCTTGGAGTTGTCGTTCCTCCTTCCCTTCCCTGTCTTTTCATCGTTAGACTCGGGATCCTTGGTACTATCAGAATCATCATATTTTACCAAAGCGGCCATAAGAGTCCCCATGTCGGTGCAATGGCGCTTCATTCGTCCTAACTTCAACCTTAGGGGTCCAAACCGACAATTGCCCTCCAAGGTTATGACTGTTGTGTCCGCATTGATGCGGTCTGATGAGTGTAGAATTTGTGAGACCCGGCGTACCCAATGAGTGGTTGATTCTCCTTCTTCCTGGACACAGGCAGCTAAATCTACTATTGACATGGGCTGCTTACATGTGTCTTTGAAGTTATTGATAAACCGGGCCCATAACTGGGCCCATGAACTGATAGAATTGGGCGGCAGGCTCTTCAACCAGGTACGGGCCGTTCCTTCAAGCATCATGGTGAAATACTTTGCACATGCTGCCTCATCTACATCAAGCATCTCCATGGCCATCTCATAGCTCTCCACCCATGTCTCTTGTTTTGGACTCTAACTTGTATGATTTGAATGGAACTAACCCGGACTGACGCTGTTTTCAGCAGAATTGCCATGATGTTGTTTGATGTCCAGAAAACAAATATTCTCAGAATGTCCTGAAACTCCATGGAACATCTTAGAAAAAACAATAAAAAATCCTCGCCAAAGATGAAGACCAGGGGGCCCACACCCTGTCCACGAGGGTGGGGGCGTGCCCCCCTCCCTCTAGGGCACGCCCCCTACCTCGTGGGCCCCCTGGATGCCCTCCGACGCCAACTCCAACTCTATATATTCGCTTTCGGAGAGAAAAAAATCAGAGAGAAGAAATCATCGCGTTTTACGATAGGGAGCCGCCGCCAAGCCCTAAAACCTCTCGGGAGGGCTGATCCAGAGTCCGTTCGGGGCTCCGGAGAGGGGGATTCGTCGCCGTCGTCATCATCAACCATCCTCCATCACCAATTTCATAATGCTCACCGCCGTGCGTGAGTAATTCCATCGTAGGCTTGCTGGACGGTGATGGGTTGGATGAGATTTATCATGTAATCGAGTTAGTTTTGTTAGGGTTTGATCCCTAGTATACATTATGTTCTGAGATTGATGTTGCTATGAATTTGCTATGTTTAATGCTTGTCACTAGGGCCCGAGTGCCATGATTTCAGATCTGAACCTATTATGTTTTCATTAATATATGTGAGTTCTTGATCCTATCTTGCAAGTCTATAGTCACCTACTATGTGTTATGATCCGGCAACCCCGAAGTGACAATAATCGGGACCACTCCCGGTGATGACCATAGTTTGAGGAGTTCATGTATTCACTATGTGCTAATGCTTTGTTCCGGTTCTCTATTAAAAGGAGGCCTTAATATCCCTTAGTTTCCAATAGGACCCCGCTGTCACGGGAGGGTAGGACAAAAGATGTCATGCAAGTTCTTTTCCATAAGCACGTATGACTATATACGGAATACAAGCCTACATTACATTGATGAATCTGAGCTAGTTCTGTGTCACCCTATGTTATGACTGATACATGATGAACCGCATCCGGCATAATTATCCATCACTAATCCGGTGCCTACGAGTTTTCCATATACTGGTTCTCGCTCATTTACTTTCTCGCTGCTACTGTTACAATCACTACAAAATACCCAAAACATTACTTTTGTTGTCTTTACTTTTGTTGCCGTTACGACCACTATCATATTACTTTGCTACTAAACACTTTGCTGCAGATACTAAGTTTCCAGGTGTGGTTGAATTGACAACTCAGCTGCTAATACTTGAGAATATTCTTTGGCTCCCCTTGTGTCGAATCAACAAATTTGGGTTGAATACTCTACCCTCGAAAGTTGTTGCAATCCCCTATACTTGTGGGTTATCAGGAGGCAACGGAATACGTCGTGTTCATTGGGAGGGCTTGGGCGGAACAGGCGATGGAAACGAGGCTTGGCTTACCAAAGAACGGAGGAAACGACCTTGTGTTCGACCGACCACGTTCGAAACGGGATCCTGTTCATCGGGAGGGGTCTGGCGTACCGCAAAACGGAGGAAACGGGCCTCCTATGGTCGAAACAGGGGTCCTGTTGATCGGGAGGGGTGTGGCGTACCGCAAAACGGACAAAATGGACTTGTGTTGGAGCGCTACGGTCGAAACGGGGGTCATGTTCATCGGGAGGGGTGTGGCCTACCGCAAAACGGGACTCCACGGGATACTGTTCATCTCCACCGTCGACCTCCTCCAACCTCCACGGGCTCCTGTTCATCCAGCCTCCACGGGCTCCTGTTCATCCAGCCTTCACCGTGCGCTACTCCAGCGGCTACTGTTCATCCACCCCTCCACGGGCACCCCTCCACCGTCTACTGTTCATCCAGCCCTCTACCACACCACGGGGTCTTGTTCATCCAGAGGCAACGCCACCGCTCACTGTTCATCCAACCCCCCCCCCCCCCCCCGCAACGCTCACTGTTCATCCCAATCGATCGGCTTCAGTTAGCAGCAGTAGCGAAGGAATCGCTTGATCGGGTTCAGTTAAAAGCCATCGATCAATCGCTCGGGTTCAGTAACGCGTAGCCTGTAGTGCAATCGCTCAGGTTCAGTTAGAGCCCAACGCCTCGCTCGGGTTCAGTTAGAGCCAATGCCTCGCACACGCGCGCGTACGTGTATGAGAGAAATGCGCATCACTTAGCCCCCGACCTCCCACCGTAACCGGGAACTCCCCGAAATTTTCCTCGCCCTCGCTTCTACCACGGTTTTTCCGTCATGGACGGCCCAAAGAATGTCATGCAGCTGCGTCTCCGGCCCGCCCAGGATGAAAAGCCCATTTTTTGTCATGATTTTTTGTCATAGAAGTAGGAGCCCACCACATCTATGATGATACCGGGTTTTTTCACAATTATCGTCATAGAAGTGTCATATGTATGACAGAAAAAAAATTCGTTCGGCCCAAAATGTCACGGATGTGTCTTTTTTTGTAGTGATATCCATAGACATGGAGTGAAGTTCACACAAGATGATGTCCATGAAAGCATTAGGTTACCTTGTTCCTTGTCTTACCAACAAGAGGGTTTGTGATTCCTTGAACTAATGCAAGATGTGGAAGTTGTTTGCACTTGTTCTCGCCAAATGATATGAGTGTAGTATGTTGGCGGAGTCACCCACAAAAACTCTCTAGTTCTTCTTCTTCGGGATCCACATCAACTTGATGGGAATCCTTGGAGTTGTAGTCGTACTTGATGAAGTAGAACTTGATGTAGTCTTGGGAACCCACTGGACCAAGGCCTTGGGAGCTTCTTCAAATGCATCAATCTCCTCTTGAAGCTTGTCCCTGCCTTTTTGCTTGTGGTCTTGTGGTGGAAGATCATCTTGAGTTTGTGTCCCCTTGAAAGAAGTAGGGTCATATTTCTCTTGTTGAGGAACAAACTTCGTCTTGGGGTATTGATCTTCTTCCCACTCAACTCCATTGGCATTGAACTTTTTTTCAAAACCAACACCTTGATTCTTCTGGTGCCTTCCTTGCTTGCGTACAATTTCCTCAAATTTCTTACTTCCGGCAAGGCTCTTGTAAACACCTTTCTCTATAATTAGCTTCAATAAGCTATTTTCTTGCTCAAGTGTAACTTGGTTAAGAGAATCATTAGTGGAATCAAGAGAACTACTAGAAGCAACAACATTGGATTTAACATGATTATTGATACTACTAGAAGAAGAATTGATGTAGGATGGAACTCTAGATGGCCGATCTTTCATGAAAGGAGCGGATCCCAACGAGGAACATGAAGAACACGAGGGGAAGCACGAGGGAAAACACGAGAGAATCACTCAAACCAACAAGATTCGGTCACACATATGCTAGATCCTAGAAACACGAGAGGAGATACAAGATCCACGATCAACAAAGGACGATATAAAGGTAACCGGTTCTTCTCCGTGAGGAGGTCTTGATGGGGCCACCCGAGAGGGGGTCTTGAATCCAACGTGGATCTTCTCCGAAGAGGGGCTGCGGTCTCTCTCGAGGAGTAGATCCGTATGGATGAGTGAAGCTCTATCTCACATATGAGCTATCACAACACTAACCCTAGAAAGAGGGAGGAGGAGGAGTATATATATTCTAGGTGGGCGAAGGGGTACACGGGCCTCAGACCCTTAAACTGTGCGCAGACATGGGAGGCCGGATGTCCGGGCCTTCGCGAGGTGCCGGATGTTCGGGCGGTCGGGCCTGGCCTTAACACTCTCTGGATAGACGGTGTCCGAATGTCCGGGCGATGGGCCGGATGTCCGAGAGCTCGGGACCGGCCGGATGTCCGGGTCTTTGGCCGGATGTCCGGGCTGAAGAGCCTGGTCTTCTGTTCTCTAGATAGGCATGTCCAGATGTCCGAGAAGAAGGCCAGATTTCCGGGCCGGAGGCCGGATGTCCGGGCCCTATAGACTTGGCCGTTGGCTCCTTGTTGCTGGTGACACTTCCAAGGGCCGGATGTTCGTGGTCATGGCCGGATGTCTGGGTCCTGGGATCTGTTCTTGACTCCTTCCGTTGGTTCTCCTCATCCATGAACTTGGGGACTTGTCTGCCTTCACGTGCATCTTCGAGAGGGTCCTCTTGGTACCTAATCATGCACAACATTCCGGACTTAGGTAGTAGCCATGTCTCGAGTGGATCATATGTGATATCACTAAGGAAGGAAGTCACCTCGGTCTTGAGAGCTCTAGCTCATGCTCGTGTCATGGGTCCTCTTGGCACTTGATGAGACGATGGTAGGTCCATGGGGATGACCGTAAGATGCTCCGCATCATCTCCCCTCCCTTGGGGAAGATCCGACCTCGGATCAAAATCCTCATCACCATGGTACGGGGAGAGATCTTTGATGTTGAAGATGTTGCTCACAGAGTACTTGTCACATGGGATGTCGATCTTGTAGGCGTTGGTGTTGTAGCATGCAAGCACCTTGAAGGGTCCATCGGCTCATGGTAGGAGTTTGGACTTGTGTTCATTGGGGAAGCGGTCCTTGCGAAGGTGTAGCCACACAATATCTCCGATGTTGAATATCATGGGTTGCTTGTTGACGTTGAGCTTGGTCGCGAGTCATTGTAGTTGGCGCTCGATGGTGTGCCATGTATCTTCATGCATCTTCTTGAGAAAGTTTACTCGGGCACTCGCGTCCATGTTTGTGCGCTCTTGTAGTGGTAGAGGAAGAATGTCCAATGGGGACAACGGGTTGAAGCCGTAGACGACCTCGAAGGGGGACTTGCCTGTACTCGAATGTCTTGCACGGTTGTAGGCGTACTCGGCGATAGGTAGGCACTCCTCCCACTCCTTGATGTTCTTCTTTATCAACATGCGTAGTAGAGTGGAGAGTGTACGGTTCATCACCTCCGTTCGGCCGTCGGTTTGGGGATGGTATGCCGAAGAGAACAAGAGCTTGATTCCGAGCTTGGCGCATAAGGTCTTCCAAAAGTAACTCAAGAACTTGACGTCGTGGTCCGAAACAATCGTCTTTGGCACTCCATGTAGGCGCAAGATTTCCCTACAAAAAAGATTTGCAACATGTGAAGCATCGTCTATCTTGTTGCATGGTATGAAATGTGCCATTTTAGAGAATCGGTCCACAACAACAAAGACGGAATCCTTTCCATCTTATTGTCCTAAGCAAACCAAGCACAAAATACATGCTAATATCTTCCCATGGGTGATATGGAATTGGAAGTGGCATATAAAGTCCATGAGATTGAGCTTTAGACTTAGCTTTGCGACATGTCGAGCATCGCGTGGTGAAGTGTGAGACGTCGCGGAACATCTTGGGCCAAAAATAGTTCTTTTAGAGCATGGCAAATGTCTTGTCTCGTCCAAAGTGTCCCATTAGTCCTCCTCCATGAGATTCTTGCAAAAGCAACAAATGAAGAGAAGACTCCGGGATGCAAAGTTTGTTAGCTCTCATAAGATAATCATCTTTGATGTAATAGCATTCCCAAGATGTATGCGTCAAACACTTGGCATAAGGAATAGCAAACTTAGGATCATGCGCATACAAGTCTTTGATGTGCTCAAAGCCAATGACATTTAATTCAAGTTTAGTAACAAGCATGCATATACGGGAAAGTGCATCCGCCACAACAATTTCCTTGCCTTTGATATACTTGATGACATAAGGAAATGACTCTA
This sequence comes from Aegilops umbellulata, assembly GCA_032464435.1. Lineage (NCBI taxonomy): Eukaryota > Viridiplantae > Streptophyta > Magnoliopsida > Poales > Poaceae > Aegilops > Aegilops umbellulata. Next base: position 35,216,688 of record CP136055.1, on the reverse strand, counting down.
TAAATTCACTCCACTTAGCATGACGCATTGACGCTTGTTCAACTTAGTTTGGCCCTTAAGATATTTAAGTGTTTCATGACCGGTATGAATGATAAATTCATGATGGCGAAGATAATGTTCCCATTCACGAAAAACTCGCACTAAAGCATATAGCTCTTTGTCATAGATGGGGTAATTGAGTTGCGCTCCAGAAAGTTTCTCACTAAAGTAAGCAAATGGGCGCTTCTCTTGTGTTAACACTCCTACTATGTCATTACCACTAACATCGCAATGAATTTCAAAAGGTTTCTCAAAGTTGGGTAATGCAAACACGGGGGCATGAGTAAGCAAATTCTTAAGCTCATTGAATGTGCTATCTTGAGATGGTCCCCAAACAAAGGGCGCATTCTTCTTACTCAAAGCATGTAAAGGAGACGTAATAGTGCTAAAGTCCTTCACAAATCTACGGTAGAAACCGGCTAAACCAAGGAAACTACACACTTGTTGCAAGTTGGTTGGTTGGGGCCAAGTTTTAATAGCATTGATCTTAGATTCATCAACATGAACACCCTTAGAAGATACTACAAAACCCAAGAAAACAAGCTTATCAACACCAACATGAACACCCTTAGCATAAAGGAGCTCCTTCCTAAGGGTTTGCAACACGGTTCTAAGATGGGTGACATGATCTTTGAGAGATTTTCTAAACACAAGAATATCATCAAAGTAGACCACAACGAACTCACCAATGTAAGGGAGAAACACATAATGTATAAGACGCATGCAGGTAGCAGGTGCTTCCGATAACCCATAGGCATAACTAACCACTCATACAAACCAAACTTTGTTTTGAAAGTGGTTTTCCATTCATCACCCTCTTGTATGCGTATTTGATAGTAACCACTTTTGAGATCAGTTTTGGAGAAAATAGTGGCACCGCTAAGTTCATCTAGCATATCATCAAGGCGTGGAATGGGGTGCCTATATGGTGATAGCATTGATAGGTCTACAATCGGAACACATGCGAAAGCTACCGTCTCTTTTTGGCACAAGAATGACCGATACGGCACAAGGACTCAAATTTTCACGCACATGTCCATGGTCTATGAGGTATTTTACTTGCCTTTGTATTTCTTTGGTTTTTCGGGGTTGACGCGATATGGAGCCTTGTTCGGAAGTGGTGCTCCGGGGATGAGGTCGATGTGGTGCTCGATGCCTCGTAGTGGAGGTAGACCAATAGGTAGCTCGTCGGGGAAAACATCTTGGAATTCCTGCAATAGAGAAGATAACACCAAAGGTAGATCGTGAGAGGTGTTAGTTTTTGGTGCCTCGTCCTTGCACAAAAGGACATAGTGCATGACACTTGATGGGTTCTCACACACTTCTCTCATCTCACGTTTGGTGGCATATAGGACTAAACTCTTTTTGTCGCTCATCGCGGAGGCACTCAATTTGGGCTTGTGGCACTCACTCTCTTTTTGGTGGTTTGCTCTCTCGCTATTCTCTCCATGATGGGTGGCTTGCTTGTCGGCGATCACTTGGCTTGGAGACATAGGTCATAGCACATACTCCTTCCTTTCATCTTGAAGTTATAATGATTTGTATGCCTGTTGTGGATGACGCCTCAGTCAAATTGCCATGGCCGTCCAAGAAGGGGGTGGCAAACAGACATCGGAACGACATGACACTCCAAAGTGTCTTCGTAAGCTCCAATCTTGAAGGAAAATTGTACCCTATGCTCGAATTGGATAGTTCCGGAGTCGCTTAGCCATTGAACCTTGTAGGGGTGTGGGTGCTTCATCTTGACCAATTGGAGCTTGGAGCATAGTTCTTCACTTGCTAAGTCATGGCAACTCCCTCCATCGATGATGACCTTGACGGACCTTCCATTGATGCCGGCCTTGGTGTGGAAGATATGGCATCATTGGTCTTCTTCTTGTTGTTGATGTTGAAGAATCAAGACCTTGGAGACAACGAGAGCGGGGCTCAAATCTTCATCACAAAAGACTCGATCATCTTCATCGTTGTCACTTGCCGGTGCATGGCCACTTACTCAAGGGATTCCATTTCTCCTTCACTCATGGAGTCATAGGTTCCATCGTCGTTGGGGATCATGGTGCGCTTGTTTGTACACTCAAAGGACTTGTGGCCTCGGCCGCCGCATGTGAAGCATTTGAAGGAACTTGTCTTGATGGTCTCATCGGTTAGGGTAGATAATGATGAAGCTCTCGGCTTAAAGTTGCTTGTAGTAGGAGGACGACTTGAGGTTGTCGAAGTTTTCTTGTAACTTGACTTGTCGCCGTTGCTTGTAGATGGCTTGGTTGAGGTAGAAGGTGTTGGAGACGTTGAGGCTTGATTGTTGGACAAGCCATAGGACTTGGATGAGAACTTGGCGTATTTGAAGTCATCTTACACTTGGCGTTCCGCTTTGGTAGCTTGATGCACTAGCTCGATGAGGTTCGAGTATGGTTGGAAGTTGACGATCTTCTTGATAGGATGATTGAGTCCATTCAAGAAACATGCCATAGTTTGCTCATCATCTTCCGTGACATTGGCTCATATCATGGCAATCTCCATTTCCTTGTAGTATTCTTCAACGCTCTTGGTTCCTTGCTTGAGGAGTTGGAGTTTCTTGAAGAGGTTGGCACGAAACGTGCTCTCATGACATCCTTCATTTGCGCCCAAGTTGTGATGGGTGGTTCACCTCTTGCCGCTCGGCGCTCAATGACTTGTTCCCACCAAATGAGGACATAGTCTTGGAACTCAAGGGATGCCTTTGTGATCTTCTTCTCTTCCTCATAGTTGTGCAAGCGGAAGATTTTGTCAACCTTCAATTCCCATGAAAGGTACTCTTCGGGATCATTGCTTCCATTGAACTTGGGCATGGTGAACTTTAGCTTGTCGTATCGCTGCTCTTCATTGTGTTGGGGTCGGGGATGATGACGTCCTTGACGAGGAGGATTGTCTCCCTCAACTTGCTCTTGTCTTGGAGGATTTCCATTGTGTTCTTGCTCTTGTTGAACTTGATGTACTTGGCGAGCTTGTGGAGCAGCTTGTTGAGCTTGACGATGCACGCGAGCTTGATATATTCGTTCTTGAACTTCATCACAAAGCACTTCTTGTTGCTCACGAGCTTGTCGGTTGCGCGTGGCTAAGGCTCGACTTGAATCTCAAAGGGAACGTTGCGCCTCAAGTGCTTGAGCTTCGCGTAGTTCTTGTTCTTGGCGTTGTGCCTCGGCATCTTATGCATCTTGGTGTTGGCACGCTCGCTCTTCCTCTTGTTGTTGGCGTAGACGTTGCCGTTCTTATGCTTGCGCGAAAGTAGCTTGATTTTGACGGTGTCGATGTTCTTGCGCGCGAGCTTGCTCTTGAGAGTCGTTGTCGTGTAGAGGATTGCGGTTTGCTTGGCGATCTTGATGCGCGGCATGACGAAGAGTGTTTGATGTCAGAGTAGTTGAGCCGGAGATAGTGTCGTCGGAGTGTCGACTCGAGCGGCTCTGTCTTGAGTAGGACGAAGTGGAAGAAGAGCGGTTGACCAACAAGGCATGAATCTCGTCCATTCTTGTGTCATTCTCTTGTTTGTGTTCGTCGAGCTTGTTGTCGAAGTAGTCTCTTATACGTTGCTCGGATAGTCGCAAGTCGGTGGCGAGATGGTCGATGCGGTCGCTCATTGCTTGTTGCTCTTGATTCAAAGCTCATTGTGCGCCAAAGAAGTGGCTCTTTGTGACGTAGGAGGACATGTCATCGTCTTGATCAATGAAGAGTGGGTTGGTAGAAGTACTTGGCCTATCCATCATTTCAAACAAATTTGTGAGTGGGAGAAAGAGAAGAACTTATACCAAATGTACCTTGACCGATGTTGAAGATGGATCAATGATCACTCCAATGTGTAACAAGGAAATAGCACAATTGGTACCAATTCTTGTCGGTTTCTCACACCTTCACAAGTAAAAGCTTATGGTGGAGCTCGGTTAGGATGGTGGCACAAAATTTGATGCATTTGTTAGTGAGCTTCAATAATGTTGGAAAAGATTCACAAATTTGCAAATGGAACAAGTATACTAGTAGCAAGATATGGTACATGGAAACACACATGCAAATAGATAAGTGGGGTCGTGCAACCAAGGAATGAGCCAAAATGTGGAATCCACGAAAATGCTCTTGTTGCACAACACTAGAGAGACACTAGCACGATTGCACAATAGGCGGATACGAAACTTGTGCACAGGCTACTAAGCAAAAATGCAACGACTTCTATCCCAAGTATGCTATATGTATGGTATTCCGGTAATATGATCCAAGATGATCGATTATGACAATCTTAATGTAGTATGATGATATGGTTCTTGCTTATAAGCTCTTTGCTTATCTTTCCCTTTTGCTTAAAATCTTGTTTGGCTCTTTGTCTTTTGAGCTCTTTTCTCATGCAAAACTTCACGGACCAAGATAGCAATTGTATATATGTGATGACAACCTTGTGACACAAGAGATAATACCAAGATATGCACCACGAAGATATGGTAAGTATGCAATGTAAAGTATGATCACTAATGTGCACAAGTGACGTTGCCGACAATACTCAAAGGCTAGTCTTGATGGGTAAGGTACGCAAAGATGGGCTATGTGGTTATCAATGTAATGGCAAGGAGTAGACAAAGATGTCGTTGAGATTATCGTCCTTGCTTACGGCTGAGGTGTCAAAGTTGTCGAAGAGGTTGTTGTCGATGACGGGTCCGTGGTGAAGATGAGCGGTGGTGATTTTGATCGAACCGTACCTAAATAGCCGAAACACAATAGGACGGGAACCGCAACTCAAATTCTCAAAGCAAAACGTGTCAAAATTGTCCAGATTGGTGGTGGATAAGTGGTGGTGGTGTTTGTGGAAAGCGGTGGTGCTATGCGGAAGTGATGGTGGTATGCGGAAGTGTAAGTGGGCACCGGATCAAAATTTGACGAAAGTTAGGCGAGAAACAGAGCGGTGGATAGAAGTGATGATGTCTGTGGCTGGATGGCCAGATGTCCGGGGTGGCCGGATGTCCGGGCTGTTGGGCCGGATGTCCGGGCTCTGGATCCGTGGACGAACACGATGAACTCCGCATGGAGATGTCAAATCCAGGCAAAAATTCAGAAGATTTTATGGATGGAAATTGGGGAAAAGATGGTGGAAAGCTAGATCTACCTGCAACACACAAAATCCGTGGATCAATCCAACAAAACTTCATCACACCACCAAAATACAAAAAAAATTGGGGGCTATTTTTTGGGGGAATTTTTGAATTAGGGACAAAATCAACAAAACAAGGCTAGAAAACAAAGAGGGGAGGCTCCAAAATCTTGATCAACCTGGCTCTGATACCAAGATGATGCAGGGTGGAACGCTAGATGACCGATCTTTCACGAAAGGAGCGGATCCCAACAAGGAACATGAAGAACACGAGGGGAAACACAAGGGAAAACCCGAGACAATCACTCAAACCAACAAGATTCGGTCACACATATGCTAGATCATCGAAACACGAGAGGAGATACAAGATCCATGATCAACAAAGGACGATACAAAGGTAACCGATTCTACTCCATGAGGAGGTCTTGATGGGGCCACTTGAGAGGGGGTCTTGAACCCAACATGGATCTTCTCCGAAGAGGGGCCGCGATCTCTCTCGAGAAGTAGATCCGTATGGATGAGAGAAGCTCTATCTCACATATGAGCTATCACAACGCTAACCCTAGAAAGAGGAAGGAGGAGGAGTATATATAGTCTAGGTGGGCGAAGGGGTACACGGGCCTCGGGCCCTTACATTGTGCGCAGACAGGGAAGGCCGGATGTCCGGGCCTTCGCGAGGTGCCGGATGTCCGGGCTGGCGCCGGATGTCCGGGTGGTCGGGGCTGGCCTTGACGCTTTCTGGATAGACGGTGTCCTGATGTCCGGGCGATGGGCCGAATGTCCGGGAGCTCGGGACCGGCCGGAAGTCCGGGTCTTTGGTCGGATGTCCGGGATGAAGGGCCAGGTCTTCTGTTCTCTGGTAGGTCTGTCCGAACTTCATATTTCCCATCCAAGGCTCTTAGGATCTTCTTGATGATGAATCTATCGGCCATCTCTTCACTTCCTAAGCCGACAATCTCATTTGTGATGAGAGCAAGCCTAGAGTACATTTCAGCGACACCTTCACCATCCTTCATTTTGAACTTGTCAAGCTGACTTTGAAGCACATTCAATTTCAGTTCCTAGACGGAGTCGGTACCTTCGTGCATATCAATCAAAGTATCCCAAATTTCTTTTGCATTCTCAAGACGGCTGATTTTGTTGAATTTGTCGGGGCACAATCCGTTGAAGAGGATATCGCAAGCTTGAGCATTGTATTGCAGCATCTTCAACTCTTCCGCGGTAGCTTCACGATTCGGTTCTCTCCCATCAAATGATTCACCTTGCAAGCCAATACACACAATAGCCCAAACGGCGGGGTTATGTCCAAGAATATGCATTTTCATCTTATGCTTCCAACTAGCAAAATTAGTACCATCAAAGTAGGGACCTCTACGGTGGTAATTTCCCTCGCTAGACGCCATACTCTCCTAGGTTGTGAAACCAAGGCTATGATCACCAAAGCTATAGAAATCAAGGCAAATGGAGACCAAAGCTCTGATAGCACTTGTGAGATCGGAAGTATGTCTAGAGGGGGTGATTAGACTACTTGACCAAATAAAAGTCTAGCCTTTTCCCAATTTTAATTCTTGGCAGATTTTAGCAACTTAGCACAAGTCAAGCAATCAACCTACACATGCAAATCTAAGAGTATAGTAGCGGAATGTAAATCATTGCATATGAAGGTAAAGGGGGAGTTTGGAAGGAGCAAACGCAATGTAGACACGAAGATTTTTCCCGTGGTTCTGATAGGTGGTGCTATCGTACATCCACGTTGATAGAGACTTCAACCCATGAAGGGTAACGGTTGCGCGAGTCCACGGAGGGCTCCACCCACAAAGGGTCCACAAAGAAGCAACCTTGTCTATCCCACCATGGCCATCGCCCATGAAGGACTTGCCTCACTAGGGTAGATCTTTACGAAGTAGGCGACCTCCTTGCCCGTACAAACTCCTTGGTTCAACTCCACAATCTTGATGGAAGCTCCCAAGTGACATCTAACCAATCTAGGAGACACCACTCTCCAAAAGGTAATAGATGGTGTGTTGATGATGAACTCCTTGCTCTTGTGCTTCAAATGATAGTCTCCCCAACACTCAACTCTCTCACACAGATTTGGATTTGGTGGAAAGATGATTTGAGTGAAAAGCAACTTGGGAAGGCTGGAGATCAAGATTCTTTTGGTTGGATTGGAATATCTTGGTCTTAACACATGAGTAGGTGGTTCTCTCTCAGAAAATGAATGCTGGAAGTGTAGGCACTTTCTGTTGGCTCTCCTCATGAATGAAGAGTGGGTGGAGGGGTATATATAGCCTCCACACAAAATCTAACCGTTACACACAATTCACCAAACTCGGTGGGACCGAATCATGGAACTCGGCCAGACCGATTTAGTTCAAAATGTGAATGTTAGGCTTTTCGGTGGGACTGACATGTCAACTCGGTGGGACCGATTTCATTAGGGTTAGGGCATAAGGTAATCTCAGTGAGACCGATCACATAAACTCGGTGAGACTGATTTCTGTAATAGGCAAACAGAGAGTTGGTCAGGCAAACTCGGTGGGACCGATCGCTCATTTCGGTGAGACCGAAACGTTATGAAAAGGAAACAGAGAGTTTGCATTGCAAACTCGGTGGGACCGATCGCTCATCCCGGTTAGACCGAAACGTTTTGAAGGGAAACAGAGAGTTTGCAATCCCATCTCGGTGAGACCGAGTTCCCTATCGGTGAGACCAAACTCATTAGGGTTTCTGGCTATGGCTATGTCAAATGAACTCGGTGGCGCGGGATAGATCAAATCGGTGGGGCCGAGTTTGACTTTTGGTTTGGGACATATGTGGATATGAGAAAGTGGTTGAGGGTTTTTGGAGCATATCACTAAGCATTTTGAGCAAGCAAGCCATTAAGCAACACCTCATCCCTTTTAATAGTATTGACTTTTTCCTATGGACTCAATGTGATCTTCGATCACTAAAATGAAAAAGAAGAGTCTTGAACTGGAGCCAATATGTGTCCTTAGCATTTTGAGAGGTCCACATTCCTAGTCCATGTCATGCCAAACATTGAACTTTCTGAAATGATTATCTTGAAAGAGCATTAGTTCAATGAGCTATATGTTGTTAGGAATTACCAAAACCATTCAGGGATAGTTGCACTTTCACATGCGTAATGACATGTTATTTCAGGGCGTGCCATGAATAAGTACCCTTGTGATCTTGGGAAAAGCCTGCTCTTTACTACATCAGTGGAAGATCCTTTGTGCGGGCGATCAATCAGTACTACTACGACGCTGTCTCCTGCTCCTGGACCGTCGAAGAGGCGAGTTGCTGCGAATCGCCTGGACCGGAAACTAGGAGCTGGCGTGATGGGTGGACTAGGCGACCTCATGTTGAGAGCTCACTCGGGCTGATTCTGAAAAATGAAAAAAGATGACCTGATGTAATAGGCCTAGTTTCTTTTCTTCCTCGTCTGGTAGTTGCAAAAAGAGATGTTTAAAAAGTTTGCTCAAGTCCTGTGTGGCTGATCCTATTTGCTATAGTTTTTTCTTCTGATCCTACTACTCTGGCTAGGAGCTTTGAAATGTTGGCCTGGGTGCTTTGCCCCGTTTTTAATAAGGGCGCTGATAGGCGCCGGCGCGCCGGCCGAAACTTTCGGCCGGTCTAGCCCAGGCCGTTGGATGTGAGCCGCGCGGGTCGTTGGATCCAGGCAAAAAAAACGAGTCGCCCCCGGCTTCTTCTTCCTCGGGCACTCGAGCTGGATCCACATGCTTCGCTCGAGGAGCGCGGCGCTGCGCCTCTTGTCCCCTCCGGTGGTCGTCCTCGTCGCCGGCCGCCGTCAGTCTTCCTCATCGCCGGTCCCCATCCCTTCGCCAACCCCTCGTCGCCGGTCCCCATCCTCGCCGGTCGTCCTCGTCGTCCCCTAGACCCATGCAACAGCCACACCTGCGGTTGCAGCTCTCAACGGCGCCGGTTGTTGCTCCCGGTTGTAGCTCCGTCACCGCCGCTCCCGTTGATGCTCGCAGCAAGGAATTGCGTCGACGACAGCTGCCAGTCAATCAACGTCGTTTGAATGGATGTAGCAAAAATTTCACTGGTAGTAGCAAAATTAAACTACGGCTGCAGCAAAAATCTTCTCGCCGTCGTCGTGAGGTTGCAGCTCCGCCTAGATGGACGTAGCAAAACCTTCGACGGTAGTAGCAAAATCCTACTATGGTTGCAGCAAAATCGTCGTCGCCGTCACGAGGTCGTAGCTCCCGCCTTGATGGATGTAGCAAAAAACTTTGCCGGTGGTAGCAAAAATCAACTACGGTTGAATCTTTATTATATACGGTTGAAGCTTTTTGCGACACTTTGAAGCTTTTCCCTGTTGCCAGTAGCTAGCCCCTAGCATCGGCGTTCAGTGTTTGAAGCTTTTTCCAATGCCGGTTGAAGCTTTGTGCGATACCGGATGTAGCCTTTTGTTGTGGCAGTGGTTGGTTCAAGCATCTGTCGCCACTGGTTGAAGCTTTTCGCCGCATCGGTTGTAGCTTTCTAGAATGTCGGTCACAACATCAGGGGTGTCCCCATTGTGCTCTCAGCTCGATGTCCACCTCGAGCTCGTGTGCCATGGCCGCCCTACCTGTGAGCTCGCAGGTGATGCCTCCCCTGTCGTAGTAGCGCTGGTGCTTGGCCCCCGGCGAGCGCGGCCATGGCTTATGAGATGCAGTTGAGAGAGAGGAAAATCGAGGGTAGGACACTAGCTCGGGGGCAGAGGAGGGGGGAGGGGTCGGCTTCGGGGGTGCTCGCCGGAGAAGAAAGGGGGGGGTCGCTGGAGGAGATCGCAGGTTGGACTTCCATGGCAGCCGGGGAGGTGGGGAAAAAGAACTAGGAAAGGGAAGGAGAAGGACGCGGGGACAGGGGAAAGGATAACGTGGTGGGCCCTTATGGTTTGATTCGGTGTAGCGCTGCGTGTGTGGACGAGACCGGCCGACGCGTTCGGCCGGAGCGCCGAACGCAAGCGTTTCCCTTTTAATAAAAATGGGGTGGGAGAAACCCCTTTTCATAAAAAAAATCATATCGAGTCAATATATTATTTCAATTTATCTGCGATAAAGTATCATCTAAACCATTCCGAAGATAGCAAACAGCAATGCTTTCTATTTTAGCGAATAAAATGAAACGACACGTGGTCTATCTTCTCCAGAAATCAGACGATCCAAACTTGTGGGTTGATCTGAAAACATCGAATTTTAATCGGGCGGCTCACGTTTGTTGCAGGTCGTCAGCCACAGCAGCAGACGAGGAAACGGCTGGCTCAGAGGCGGGCAGAGCCATGCTGCACCGGTCTCTTCTCCATCGGGCCGCAGAGGCTGCAGATAGAGCGGCGTCGGCGCAGCGCCACCCAACCCAACAAGTGGACAGCAGCGACCCATCCACCGGAAGGCGTCGATCGGCTGCGCGACAGACTCGTCCCATGGCGACCCGGGCTCTGCACTCGCCGAGGCTCACGAGCCCGCCGTTCACGGGCCGGCACGCGGCGGCGAGGTGCAAGTGCTCCGCCGCGCCGCTCTTCGCGAAGCGACTGCCGCTCGTCGTCGCCTTCCCTCGCTCCGTCGCCTCCTGCTGCGCCGTGCAGGAGTCATCGGCCGGCGCCGCCGCCGCCGCCGCAACCACTGGTACTCCCATTCGATCACTCAGCTCAATTCACTATGCCATTAGGAGTGGTGTACGTGGTGATGATCATCCGCGCCGCGCTGTTCTTGTACATCAAGCTTTAGAAGCTTCGGATGCTGCCTGCATCGATGTACCTGAATTTTGCCTGTTCTGAACTTCTGATGCAGTTAGCGAGACGAAGGATGCAGACAGTGACAAGAAGGAAGCCGCCGCGGAGGCGAAGCCGGCAGCCAAGCCCGCAGCGGCCAAGCCGAAGAAGGCCCCGCCGAAGCCACTGCCGGAAATGATGGAGGAAGAGATCATCCCTCCTCTGAAGACCGCGCTGGAGGCCGAGGAGGACGTGTCCCAAGTCGTGCTGACGTTCCAGAATAACACGGTGAGATCAGTGATTCATATCTACAAGCGATTGCGCCACAATCACAGGCCCAACACACCTGTGATTTGGCATCGCTACTGCACTATTACCGTGCAAGTTATGAGTAACTACGAACTAGGCATGGCACTGGCTCATTGCATATTTGCATACCACTGGACAAGGTAGTAGTACGTCCTGGTGGTGTGATTTTAGCAGTTTTAGCACTTGCTTCTTCACTCTCCAGCCATCACGCAATGCTAGCAATCTTCAATGCACTTTGGTGTCATTCTGATCGATCCTTTGGGTGTCGACGGTTTGCAGTTGGAAGGCTCCTTCGTGAAGGAAGACATACCCTACTACTTCTGGGCCTTCTTTCCACAGGGAGACCTCACAGGTACAAACTAACTTTGAAACCCTTCTGTCCAATGCCGTTTCTTCCAGTGCAATGCAATACTGGTTTAGTTGCTGAGAATACTGTTGACAAGATAATCCTTAATGACCTAGTTTGCTGTTCCTGAAATTCTCAGCGCGAATTACTGTAATCAATCACATCATAGCCCAAAAACTACATAATGAAACAATTTCTACTACGTACGTATCAACTAATCTGAATTCTCACTTCGATGGGATAACAACCGCAGGACCCAAGGGCTTTGCGATGACGTCCTACTCCATGGAGGTGAGCACCATCGAGCCGTTCCTGATCGACGAGAAGAGGATCACTCCACAGTACGTGGTGTTCTGGGTGTACAAGAGGCTGGCCGGCCAGGGGGTGCTCCCGGTCTGGAAGGCAGAGGACCTGAGTCCTGCTCCCGCAGAGTAGTCGGTAGTAGTAACCCATGCAAGATACACAACATACAGGGTGATCATACGGGCACAAGTTACTCTGTGTATACGATGTCCATGTCTAATTGTGAATTGAGTAAAGATGCTGCAAAAGGTTCATCTGATTCTTTTTCTTCTGATGAAGTCCAACCTTGATGATAACTGTTGCCCTGAGATGGTCGTCTCAACAAACTATATATTGTGAGCAAAGAAATGAGTTGTTGTTGTTGTTGAAATGAAAAAGAAGACCCCCCGCAAAAAAAGAAGGCAAATTGTGCTTGGCTGGGCCTCCATGGGCCAGACCGCCCGGAAGGTTCCTGACGATCAGCTGGTAAAATCCAAAAACCAGTACTTTTCCACGGCAAGGAAGCAGCCAGTAGAGCATCGCCATTTGTCATCCGAACGCTGTATTGTACCTATCCCAAAGTCCTTCCAGTCGCACTCCATCCCATTCAGCATTTCGCCATTATCTGAAGCCATGCATAGTGCTTGATATTTTAGTAATCGTTAGTGAAAAACAGTTTCCTTCTAACGTAGGAGTTAAAACTGAATATATATATATATGCAAGTCGAGCAATCTGAAGATCAAGAACGAGAAATGATTTGAATATACCGAGTTACCGAATCCAGTGATAATAAACCTTGACTGAAAGTGATTTCGGATAGTTTGAGATGTTACCTGGGTTCATTCCATCGAAAAGAAAGCAAGAAACCGTGCACCACGATGAACCTTCCTAGGCCCGCCTCGTAAAAATCCAGTGACATGTCACACGCACTTGTGATACACAGCTCTTATCCAAAGCGGAACACGACAACTCTATCCCCATGGTTGATTAGATGTTGAATTTGGATGATAGTTCAAAAATTAGTGCATTCTGATTAAAAGATCTATACGTAGTGTTTCTATGGACCAATCTATTTTTTCTCGCTTCTCCTTTTTCCTTCCGCACCACGCAGCAGCACTGACGAAGGTGGCAAACCTGAAGGAGTGAGGTACAGAACACACGCGCGCCCCACGGTTTACAGTTAGCCACCGCATCTCTGCCAATCGCCATGCTCGCCTACCTCCTCCACGCGCCCAGCCCGCTCGCCCTCCGCGGGCCGCCGGCCGCCGCGTCCAAGACCCCCTTCCTCCCGCCCTCCGTCGCCCGCCCGCACAGGCGCGCCGCCGCGGCGGGCGCCTTCTCCGCCGCCGCCGTGGGCCCCATCGCGGCCTCGCTCCTCGAGGGCCCCGTGCTGCTCTGGGCCGGCCGCCTCTGCGTCTACTACGCGCTCATCCACATCGGCCTCGCGGGATCCCCGCGCAGCCCCTTCCTCTCCCACGGTAATAACATCGCGCGCGTGCGCGGGCCGCGAATGATGCGATTCGTGCTGTTTGGTTCGGGAAGGGAAATGGGTTCCTGATCTCTCTGTGGTGTGCAGAGATTCGAGGCGAGGACGGCGCCGGGGAGAGCGACCTAGGGTTCTCCAAGTGGGCCGACAAGCTCCGTGGCGGCGCACCAGGTATCTGTGGCGTGGATTCAAATGTTATCGATAATGATGATCTTTTGTGCACCGCTGCTCATGCTGTGTTTAGTGGAGTGGAATGTGAATGCTGTGAGCCGCGAACTGTACAGTTTGGTATATCCTGGGTCGTGGGTCTGGGCTGGCTGGATTGTGGATAAGGAAGAATATATTCTTTCTACAATCTGTTGAGTAAGCTTTCTGCTTCGTACCACGGAGCAAAGCACATGGTGATAATCAGCCTTTTTCATCTTTGGATGAGGTTTGGTCAAACTGGGACTGATAAGGTGGAAGCATTTTGTGTGGGGGTGCTCCCAAGGTTTTTGTCATGAGGAGTTTGTGGGGAAATTTTGTTTGAGATGTAGAAAAAGGCAACGCTGCCATGCCTCATGTTGTGGATTGCTACTATCATGGAACAGATACATGCCCATCAGGGTTTGTTTGCTGTTGACATGAGAAAGAATGAGAATATTTCACCTGTTTGTGGATTGTTTGTAGTACTTAGATGGGTGGCTGCAAGGTGTATTTTGGTTGTCAAATTCAAGCTTTGACCAACACTTGATCCTAAAACTGATTTCATTGGACTCTTATTCAGAAGTAATTTTCTTATGATTGTGATTTTGTAACTACTGGCAAAATATCGTTAAAGAAAATTTACAGCTATAACTTGAATTTTAACAGTCAAATATGCCTTGTTTATCCGGACAAAAGGAGTACTGTGCAAGGAACCTCTCAAACTGCGAGTCCTGGAAACAGCCTCTTGCATAAATGTAGGAAAAGGCTGCGTACTATAGACCCAAAGTGTTCGGGCCCTTCCCCGGACCCTGCGCAAACGGGAGCTATGTGCACCGGGCTGCCCTTTTTTCACTTTATGAATTTTCTAAGTATCTTTTGTGTGATGTGGAGGATGCTGACCATCGCTTGCTTCTTTTCTTCTTCACGGCGGACCTATCTGAATTTCAGTGCTTATATCTCTGTAAAAATACATTTTCTGAAACTGTAGTAATTTTGGTTCCAATATTTTTGCTTCTATTTTGTGATAGAGAACACATTTAGCTATTAAAAGATTGAAAAGTTGTGAAAATATTGCAGAACACGCGTAGTTCTAGTTCATTGCCCATATGGTTTCATACATTATGCTCTTGTTATTCAGGCGACAAAGAAGGCCAGGAGAAGTGGAAGCTAGTCAGCAAATGGAAACCCACAACCAAAGGCACACTAAAGAGGATGTACCGAGTTCCTTCAAAGGAAGAAGGTCGCCGAATTCTTAAAGAAATTGCTTTGGTTCTATCTGAAGATGACAATTTTGTGGATGCTTCCACTCACAAGGTGATTTCATTCTTCAGTCAGGGCAAATACATTTCTCTAGCTGCTTTGTATGATTCGATTCTCACAAACTGAGATGTTAGGCATGTATCTTGTTATTCTTCTAAAATCTGTGCTCTTTTAACTGATTGCCTCAACTTGCACTCAGGGTTGTCAAATCAGGAGGGAAAGCGCGCATGGAGAGAGTGTATGTTGCTACAATGTAAGAGCCTTGTTTGATGAGCTCCCTGGCCCTCACCTAGTTCTGGAGATTACACCTTTTCCTGTTGGAACCCTCACTGAGAGTGACTACCGCAAGGCCGAGAGGCTTGAAATGGTGCTGAGGATGAGTGCCTCCCTTTAAACCAGAAGAGCCATTTTCCACTTGCACCTCATAACTCCTTTTTGCCCAGATTGTAAATTGTCTACCATTGGGTCTGTAAATTGATGTTGTGTCGCTAAAAACTCTCCTTTAAACCTGAGTTCTGCTCAGCATTTTGAGATATTTGAGGCCAGAACTCTTTTGTTTTTTGTACTCACCGACCTTCCTATTGAGGGCAGAATTTCCATTTGCCAGTAACTAATATGCAAGCATTTTTTTCCTAGATTTTACTCCTATTGCCAATGAAATATTTTTGTGGCAGAAGCTAGTGTGTGCTGATGAGCATTGAAATGTGAGATAGAAAGTACAATTAAGCTGTTCATCTTATTGCTCCTCATTGACTCATGTAACATAAACTAGGACCAGATAATTGATTACTTTCAGGTTCGTTTGGAAGTTCATGTTTCAGAAGCCCAATGTGATTTGTGTTTGTGGCAAGTCACCAAATCAAATGCAAAATGTGATACTCTACGAAGTTGCAGGTACTGAAATCAGGCAAAGCAGGTTGCAAAGTTACCAAACTGCAACATCATTCGTCAAAGCTTGAGGCTCAACCATCTCTGAGTTAAGTACCAGATACATTCACAAAAGGTAAGGAAGGATAGGCCAATGGTTTCGCAACCTTGCCCAACTCCAATCTCTGGGATAGTCAGGGTGCCTTATTTGAATAAGTACACACAAAAAGAAATGTGATGAAGATTTCAGTCTCCACATAGTGCCATCAGCACACCAGTGCTTCCAACTAGATGAAACTCAAGAGAACTCATAACAATATCTTGGTCCAACTGATATAGCAACCACATTTCCGGAACATCTTCATAAGCCAAGGATGAATTGCCACCGGCAGCGCACCAGAGGATGCTTTGCTTTACCTCATCATGGAAGCGCGCTGGTGCATGCCGTTCGGGGCCAGCTTCCCGTTGCCATTCAGTGCACTGAAGCTAACCGTGGGACGGAAGCCAACCGAGGGGAAGCAGGTGCGCTCCTGATTAGCCAGCATGCCGGTTGTTGAAAAGCTTGACATGTTGGAGGGAGCTGATGCCGAAGGTGCGAAGGCCGGGCTACCTTGAAGGAGTGTATTCTTGCCATGGACCTTTGTACAGCTTGCACCACCTGAAACCTGCTTCTGCTCCTCGAGTTGCTTTGTATTGAGGAACCGCCCTCCTGTTCCACGAGCTCGCTTCATGGCATGGCGGTGCCGAGATTCATGAAGGTATGGCTGGATGGAAGGGGCGATGTTAAGAAACAGGTACTTGCTAGGTAAAACTTATAGTTCTAGGTAGATGGGTACAAGCCTTCAGGAACTAAAATGCTGAACAAATGAATGTTGCAACTTGCAACATGGTATGCACTGACTAGGAATATGCCTCTGCCAGAGGTTTTCATCATTAGTACAAAAATGTACTCACGGATCAGATTAGTCCTCTGAATATTACCAAGGCAGCCAAATAAATCTGTAGCTGAAATCTATGCATTGGTGCAGCAGTCAGCAAATACCAGAGAAAACAGAAGCATCTCTTTACAAAAAATAGTATCAGGAACAAATACAAAATTCTTCAGTATTGTATTACCTTCCGGGCTTTCACGAGCTTATTTTGGGCCTCCAATTTAGCACGTATCTGCCTCCTCCTAAGAATTGCATGGTATTGCTTTGCATTAACAAACATTGGCTCTTCTGCTGCAGGCTCAACAGGGAGCGGCACACGAGAGTTTGTTGCAGCATTTAATTGGGGATGAACCTGGGTAAATAATACACAAATCGTTGATGCAGGACCATTAGTCTTTTTTTTATAAATAAGACGAGAAGGGGGGACATTTTTTAACAATCACATGAAACTGTATGCCATAAATATGACCACTATCATGTGCATTGGTAGGATCAAAATATGATTTCAGTTAATCCTATCCATTTGCTTCTATTATTACTGAAGTGATCAATAAAGCTCAAGTCCTTAATGCGAAAACAATGAGAGATCTGTTTATGCACTTCTTTATCATTTAAGAGGACACTTTTAGTGTGCTCTGTTGCTTCACAACAGTAATTGAACTCAGCAATAAGGAGGTAGAAAGATTATCTTCTCGATGAGGCTAAGCCATAACAGAATGAACAAGATCTCCAAAACTCGACAAATCGTAAACAAATTTAAAGAACTCATAAATGAACCACGGAGATATAAATGGGATATATAATCACCTTGAACAGTAAAAGATCTTACAGGATTTGGAGAGTAAAAGGATAGAGTAAACTTACAATAGCGTGCGAGGCATATCCTGGAAAGATCCCAGCATAAGCATCAGCTGCATAAGGAACATATGCCTATAACAAAAAAATAGCTGGTCAACTGAAGGCAGCATATGAGATAGAGAACAGTTCCCATGATGACATGAACTTACAAATGATTGGCTACAATGAAGCATTGGCGGGGGAGCAACAGTCTCTGGGTTCCCCAAAGATAAAAGCGGCTTTATCATGTGCTGGTCGGGCTTCCCATGATCATTGTCATTGTCTGAAACAAAAAGGGTGTTACTGTTAGCATGAAGATATAATCGCATCAATTCACCTTACTGTAAATGGGGCTTGGGCGATGTGAACATCATCAGAGAGAAGAGCCACTAATAAAGCAAAAGACCTGTCAGAACTTATAGTTTACAAAGATAATCTTCTCTGCATCTTTTGAGAAAACACAAATGATGAGTTTAGGCATTGGTAAGAAGCATAGTAATAGGATAGGAGTGGCCGATAATTAAAATACAGGCACACATAATGCATACCTAGACTCCGAAAAGAAAAGAAAAGAAAATTGTTACTCCCTCTGCCTCAAAATATAAGACATTTTTTTGACATTGTTACATCATAAGAGCTGAAACTGCAGAGACATTCAGATTACTAGTGTGACAATGTGGTTAAAGACAAAGCATTACCAGATTGTGATGGGGGTCTTGAGGTGTGTTGCTCATTTAGACTACTGTCACTCGTTGCAGATGCTTCTTGTTGTGACCGGCCAGACTTGGCTGATGAGGAGTCCTGGTCGTAGTTCTTATGAACTAATTTCTTCGTATGACAACCATTCCCTGACAAGAAATCCTACGCGTGCAGAAGCCAGCTGATAAGCTTGTTATTTGTGGCATAAAAAGCCAAAAAAACACAGTTTGACTATAAATAGTAACTACTTACATAGTTGGAAATAGGATGGCCAGGATGATCCTCCATTTTACGCACAAGTGTTAGCGTTATACGACGGTATCACTTAGCTCCAAGCAACATTTTTCTGCAGGGATTTCTAATTAGCTTAGTTGAAATGGCACCTTATATTGCCAACATTAAATTAAACATGGTAAAAAGACAGTTGCAGCGGCAACCCCTATCACTTTGTTTATAATCATTAAAGAAGAATTTGATTTATGCATAATCACTTGCAGTTCATTAGGCAATCGATATTATACCACACCAGACGAACAGATATATGTATGAACACATGAATAGATAATTGGCAATATCGGAGTCACGAATGTGATAAACACTCCAGAAAAAGAAACATTCCAACAAATAAGCGGCATCCTACCACAAGTATTCATGCTTACAATCAAGAGCTGCCTGAACCAAGGGAGCAAGCAGGAATGTCCTGCATATCTAGAAACGGGACATATCTAGCCTAATTAGCATCATCCGAGAACCAATATAAAAAAGATAGACAGAACACACCACAGTGCCCTTTATTTCCAAATTTAGGTATAACACATATGAAAAATAAACACACCACAGTGCCCTTTTGCAGTCAAGGAAGGCGTGTTATCTTCAGATTTGTGCTGAATAGTCCTACCTTCAAGAAATGACAGTTTTCTTCCCTAGCACTAGCTCTACTTCAGCATTAGATTTGCACCTATTGCATGCAGAACACCAACAGAAATCCTAGACTACTTTTAGTCGAGGATGTTGGGCCCAAAGTTCCAACCCCAGAATTCCCTCAAGTGTCTGCATTTTTCTTGAAATTTACCTAATCAAACCCAACAAAGGTCTAATCAGACACTGTCCATATGAACTAGCATCTGTTTTCATGTCGCTGTCAATCAGCAGAAATCGTCACAATTCACACAGAATTTAGCTTCATGCCAACAAATCCTGCAAAAGGGGAGTCCGATTTCCATCCACTCCACTTTCCTAAAACACCTACACGAGAGCTTGGACTTCCTACGAAACGCGAATAATACAGTGGCCAGAGTAAGCAGACCAACGCTCCCCCCCACAAGCAAGTGTACTGTCAGAAACCAGAATTATGCAACGCCAACCAAGAATCGCATAAAAAGAGCCCCAAATTTCGGAGAGGCAGGCCACGAGACCAACCCAACGGGGAAAAAATCATGAGGGGTATGAATCGAACCAAACCAGCCGCGGAGTGAGAGTACGGCATGCCGGAATCAAGAACCAAGAAGCCACTCCAGGAAATGGAAATAGATGAGAGCGATTTTGCCAGGGCGGTGCATGCAAGAACACGATTGGGGATTTCTCGGAGGGGGGCAGGAGAGCAGACAGGCAGTTACCTCCCCCGTATTCTCCCTTCGAGATCCTCCCGCTGTGCCTTGTCCGGTGGAATCCTTCTTAGACCGAGAAAGATTATGGGCGGAGAAGGCGAGAAGCGGAGGCGGAAGCACGAAGGATCAAGAAGAGGAGGGGACTGTCACTCTCCTCTAGCTGCCAAATATGCGACCTACCGTTTCTTTTTCTTTTTCTTTCTTTTCTTTCTGGGAATAAATGGCCTTCTGTCCACTAGTGTCACGTCACCAACCTTAAATAATTTTCTTAACACAGTATATGCATTTACACTCATCTCTATAAATGCATGCACGCATCCTAACCTATGAACATCTTCGAGAGACCGAGGCGACACATTATCTTAAGATTGAGACGAAATCGTCACATATACCTAGTCGACGAGAACGTCTCCTTAAATATTGATGAGTACACCAAGATTCACATAATCACTAGGTTGACACATGTTTTATGTAGCACGTCTACGTGGTTTTATGGGTATATTTTCAAGATAAGATATAAGATTTTAATTGTTACCATCACTAAATATGCAAACAAAAGATCTTGAATTCGGATAACAGCTAACCATTGCAATATCTCTAGGGATGTGCTAGGCCCCGATCGACCGACGCAAGGTTCGACCAGTCACCTGCTAGACACACGGTGTGACCTACTCAATCATCTATCTCTCTCCTTCAGTCCTTACTCACGTCTGACAAAAAATTTTTGTCGTCCTGGCAGCCTAACAGCACGCCGCACACGCCTCGTCTAGCAATAGAACAACTCCCTCCCTCTCCTCCCATCGCCAGCACGCCGAGCGCCCTCATGTAGCAGCAGGGATGCCCCTCCCTCTCCTCCCCTAACCGTGGGGGCCATGACAGATGCGAAACGCCGGCGACTGGTCGCGACTCCACCGCTCCGTCGTGCACTGGTTCCAGCACAACAAAACCCTGGTGTGCTAGTCCCATATGAGTTGTTGGATTCCCCGAAGAGGAAAGGAAATGGAGCATAGCAACAGAAAGTATTTCCCTCAGTTAAGAACCAATGTTTATCGAACCAGTAGGTGGCACCACACTAACATCTTTAGCAGCACCTGCACACAAACAAAACATTGCTTGCACCCAACAAAGACAAGGGGGTCGTCACTCCCCTTGTTCTTCCTAGCCACAAGATTAAAGGCAGATAGTGATATGCAAAGTAACAAAAAGTAAAAGAGCAAATGGAGAGCCGCAATGGTAGAAGCTTTTGTATGATGGAAAATAGACCCAGTGAACATAGGTTCACTAGTGGCATCTCTGTTGAAAGCATAGCGATGGTGTGGTAGAAAAATTATTATTGGGCAACACAGAATTGAGCATAGTTGTAATTGTGATCATTCAAGGCATAATCTCACATAGGCATTACGTCCGTGACAAGTAGACCGTTAATCCAGCTGCATCTACTACTATTACTCCACTCCAAGGCCGCTATCCAGCATGCATCTCAAAGTATTAAGTTCATTATAAACAGAGTATCACAATAAGCATGATGACATAATGTGACAAAATAAGTCAATCAATATGACCAAACCCCGTCGTTTTATCCTTAGTGGCTAATGAGGTCACCTACTACAGGCAGGGTCAAGGGCCCATCATATGGGTCCCACCTAGGGCCCCACACCATCATTAGTAGGTCTCTGGACTATACTAGCACTCGGATGCGTATAATAGGAGGTTCATTCGGACACCTCGACGACACTCAGACGACCACCCGTCACTCGACTGGACTACCACCACTCGGACTAGAGAGATGAAGGGATGGCGTGGAGCTGCAACAGTCGAGGGATCCTAAGTTATCCTTAAAGTAGAGTCAAGGCCACCGTTGCCTGTAACTGTGTAGTTGAGGCTCTTTACACCTGTAACTGCTGCATTTAATGGCATTAGGTGTCCTGGCGACATGGAGAGCGTGGAGCTGCATCACACTTATAAGTTGCATTCCTCCTGAGCTGGAGTTATGAAAACTCTGTAACCATCCCTATCAAGAAAAACCAAGCCTCAAGGAATGAGACGTAGCGCTGTTACCTCCGCCGAGAGGGGTCTGAACTAGTTAAACACCAAGTGTTACACCTGCTCCGTAGCTAGGCCCTGCCCCTCTTTCGTACCCTTAGTACTCCTTGTCAGGATCGTAACCCCGACAATTGGCGTACACCGTGGGGCTAGGCGTCTAGCAAAGTTTCACGGCGTAGGTGGATCTTTCACCATCATGTTGGTCGGCGGCGAAATCCGTTTCGAGACGCTTTCCTTCATCGTCGGTGACTCAACGTGGCTTTGTGAGGCCCCGCTGGACGTGGAGGCCCCGCCTGCCCGCGGCATGACGCATTTTCGCACGTCCTTGTATGGAGTCCTTCTCCAGCAACCCTTGGTTCCGTACCAAGTGGCCGCTCACCCTCCTACCATGCGCTGCCTCAAGCGCTCCGGGCTCTCGCGGCTGTAGCGTTGGATCAAGCACATTGTGGCCCTTCAGGCCACGGGGGAGCATGTGGTGGCTCTCGAGTCCGACTAGCCCGCCCTCGACCTCTCTGACGGGTTACTCGACGACTCCTCCGAGGAGTCTGAGTGCGAGAACGTCGAATCAACGGCTAAAGTTCTCATGGCGGACAACTCCAAGCAGCGTGCACCCTGAGGCACACAGATTCCCGGGACGGTCGTGCGAGCACTTCACACAGGAACACCAACAGCAGCAACACGGATAATCGCTCTCCGCTCATGAGTTGTTCGTACCGCAAGCTCTCACTCGGGAGCAGCGTGAGGAGCTTCACCGTAGAAACGAGCATTTCTTGAACACCCCTGTCGGTGTCAAAACCGGCGGATCTCGGGTAGGGGGTCCCGAACTGTGCGTCTAGGCGGATGGTAACAGGAGACAGGGGACACGATGTTTTTTACCCAGGTTCGAGCCCTCTTGATGGAGGTAAAACCCTACTCCTGCTTGATTGATCTTGATGATATGAGTATTACAAGAGTTGATCTACCACGAGATCAAGGAGGCTAAACCCTAGAAGCTAGCCTATGGTATGATTGTTGTTCTTCTGTCTTACGGACTAAAACCCTCTGGTTTATATAGACACCAGAGGGGGCTAGGGTTACACAGAGTCGGTTACAAGGAAGGAGATCTACATATCTGTATTGCCAAGCTTGCCTTCCATGCTAAGGAGAGTCCCATCCGGACACGGGACGAAGTCTTCAATCTGGTATCTTCATAGTCCAACAGTCCGGCCAAAGGATATAGTCCGGCTGTCCGGATACCCCCTAATCCAGGACTCCCTTAGTAGCCCCTGAACCAAGCTTCAATGACGATGAGTCCGGCGCGCAGATTGTCTTCGGCATTGCAAGGCGGGTTCCTCCTCCGAATACTTCATAAAAGATTTTGAACACGAGGAACGTGTCCGGCTCTGCAAAGCAAGTTCCACATACAATCGTAGAGAGAATAATATTTCCACAAATCTAATCTGCTGACGTACCCCGTAGTGTGACATCACACCACAGCCAGGTCTTTATTCGAATCTTTTTTTATAACCAATCTCAGCGTGTTCCGCGAGGCGGTTTCCTTGGCACGTCTTGTCAAAGCAGATATCGTGTTTCGTTTATTACGGGATTCCCATCAATACGGACGTGGGTAACCCAACCGCGCCATCAGTTACGGCGCTTGGGGGATAAGCAAGTTTTACCAGGTTGGTGGGGGCGCATAGTTTCGTCCGCCCTTATAAAGGGATAAGGGTTCACCTTTTTCTACCCATGCCTTCTTCCTCATTGCTCATCCATTCCTTCGCACTCGAGCTCCAGCGCCCAAGTCCGCATCCTTCTCCTCAAACCTCTCCAAACATGTCCGGAGCGGGAGGCAAGTGGATGATCTCCTCCTTCACGGAGGGAGACGTCAAAAAGCTGAGGGGAGTCGGATACCTGTCCGAGGATATCGCACACCGGCTCCCAGATGAGGGGCAGCTCATCCCCACTCCCAGGCCCCATGAGAGGGTAGTATTCCTTACCCACTTCCTCCGCGGACTGGGATTTCCCCTACACCCATTCGTCCGGGGGCTCATGTTCTACTACGGCCTGGATTTTCACGATCTGGCCCCGAACTTCATCCTCAACATCTCGGCGTTTATCGTCATGTGTGAGGCCTTCCTCCGCATCAAGCCCCACTTCGGCCTATGGCTGAAAACCTTCAACGTCAAACCGAAGGTGGTGGGCAGCCAGCAGGTGGAGTGCGGAGGCGCCATGGTGGGAAAAATGCCCAACGTCACATGGCTCGAGGGCTCCTACGTGGAGACCATAAAGGGGTGGCAATCGGGGTGGTTCTACATCACCGAGCCGCGCGACACCAAATGGGCGGTGGCCCCCGAATTCCGATCTGGGATCCCCACGCGGCTCACCTCCTGGAAAGAGAAGGGCCTGCCCTGGGGCAATCCGGTAGAGCTGACCGGACTCCAGACCTGCATCCAAAATATGATAAACAGGAAGCTCAAGCTTGTCAACATAGTCCAGGTCATGCTCATCCGCCGGATCCTCCCGTGTCAACAACGGGTGTTCAATTTGTGAGAGTTCGACCCGGCCCAACATCAGACTCTGAGCGAGCTCTTCGGCACGGCGCACGAGGACGTCTGGAAGGTGTTGTTTAAGAGTGCCGAGGTTCCCCCTCCCCTCACTGAGGATCGCGGACTCAGCGCGCGGCGTCAAGCCGGCGCGGTAAGCTCTTTTATAACTTATAGGGTATTCATTCTCCATAGTTTAACCATGTGCGGGTTCTGAGCTCCCATGCCTTTGACAGGACTGGGTGGAGACATTGGGGCAGATTGACTGCCCGGCCCCTCTGCCCGAAGACCCTGCAGACGCTCTCTTGACGGAGATGCTGACTCCGGCTCCTTATGAGGTGCCGGAGAAAAAGATCAAGAAGAAGGCCACGGGAACCCGGAAGAGTTCCCGGCGCCAGGTGGTATCGAACTCATCGTCCGATAACTCCAAGGCGCACTCCTCCCGTGAAAACGAGGTGGAGGAAGATAAAGGTTCTCCCCCTCCAGCCGGGGAAGACAAGAAAAGGAAGGCCGACCCAACCGGGGAGGCCGGAGGGTCCAAGAAGGGAAGGACTATCCTTCCGGACTGCTCCACCACCGCCGCCGACAGCGAAGACGAGTGGCTACCCAGGGCCAAGCCCCTGGCGAAGTCGTAAGTATTCGGATACCAGAGTAACTCGTGGCATAGTTTAATTGCACAACTTCTCCTAACGCCGAATATGGTTATGTAGTCCGTCCCGGGCCCGTAACGACGTATACTCGTCGGACGGTTCTTTGGATCCGTCGGCTATGAGTAGCGGATCACTTCCGACCGCCTCCACCCCTCGTCCTACGGACAACGCCGAGGTGTTGTCTCAAAGGGTACCAACCCGAGGGGAGGTAATCCTGGAGGCGCCTCAAGGCGACCGTCCTGACCCTGGGCGTAAAGGGAGCAAGACTCCCACGGGCTCCAAGTTCGGCCCTCAGTCAAACACCGCGCCGGAACCTCCAGTGGTTCTGGACTCCGGCAGGCGACCCCCTTCCAAGAGGGGCAAGCCGCCCGTGCCGGTGACCTCTACCCATCAAGAGGCACTGGACAACCTGCTGGGAGTGCTTCGCGGCGCTTCCATCAACGAAGAGCACCGCACTATTATGAGTGTGGTGATCAAGAAAGTCCAGTCCGCCAAGAGCGGATTGACTGAAGCCTGTGCCAGCCTTCTAACAGGCTTTGAGGTAAGTATTGAAAGTATAGGAAAATATTACCGCATAGACAGTAGCCCCTGATGCTCTATTTGGTGTTCACGAAGAAAAGCCGAATAGAGGATCAAAATAATATTTGCAGGAGTCTAATACAAGTATGTCTATATGCGTATGCAGGCTTCAGTGCTGACCTCTGCCGCACTGACTGCGGAGGTCGCCGTACTGAAGCAGAACCTCGAGCGGTCCGAGGAAGAGCTCGGCCTTGCCAAGAGGCAGATCGAGGAGAACAAAGGTAAGTAATACCTTGTCTATATATATGAAAAAAATGTGGTTGCAAAATGATAGGATCATCATGAACGTGCCAGGGGCCATGACCGAAGTGGCGGCCCTAAAGCAAGCGTTGTCCGAGGCCGAAAACAAAGCGGCCAAGGAGCGCACCGAGCGGGAGAAACAAGAGGCACGGGTGGGCGAGGTGCAGCGAGAGCTCCAGGATCTCGTGAAGAAGCACGAGACTTTGGAGCTTGATTCAAAGACGCGAGAGTCTGAGCTTGCCGCGGCCCTCGAGAGCACAAAGCATGCCAAGGCCGAAGCAAAAAAGGCCCTCCAGGAAATTGAGGCGATGAAGAAGATAGCGGTGGGTAAGGCATTCATTATGCAAAGCAAGCATGTGAAAGTAAATTACTTGTTACTTACCTGAGTCCGGAGCTCTCCAGGAGCATTCGCAGATTTGCCCCGCAGCGTGTCGGATGCTGTAAAGTACTACCAGGCCAGGGAGGGAAGCTCAACGGAGAAGTTGTTCTGGTCTCAGTATACTAGGACCGAACACCCGATGCCTGTGAGCGACCAGCTGAAGCAACTGGTCGAGCTACACAAGGCGGCCGAACAGGCCATGAGGGGCCTTATAGTCCGGATGTGGCCTGGCGACTCCCTTCCCAACAGCTACTTCAGCCTGGTGAGGCGGCTTGTGGATGCCTGCCCACGGCTGGAAGTCATAAAGCGGTCCGTCTGCATTGAAGGTGCACGCCGGGCTTTCGCCCGTGCAAAGGTGCACTGGGCCAAGATGGACGTCGAGAAGCTGGTGAAGGAGGGGCCGCTGCAGGGCAAGGAGCATCGCCACCCTGAAATGTATTATGAGGGTGTCCTGAAGGGTGCCCGTCTTGTGGCGGACGAGTGTGCGAAGGATGTAATTTTTGAATGAACTTGCTCGAGTGATCCTGTATTATGAAAACTTGTTCATATGCGCTATGCAACGCTTGTTTGAATTTAAAATATTACCTTCTATGCGGCTGTTTATCAAATCTGAAAGATGGCCAGTCGTCGGCTTCTGCCCCCATGCCACGAGTGCTGGGGTGTTCGGGATAAATCTGAGCACTCTTTTTCCCATTGTT
Source organism: Aegilops umbellulata (assembly GCA_032464435.1). Taxonomy (NCBI): domain Eukaryota; kingdom Viridiplantae; phylum Streptophyta; class Magnoliopsida; order Poales; family Poaceae; genus Aegilops; species Aegilops umbellulata. Next base: position 35,189,903 of record CP136055.1, on the reverse strand, counting down.
GGGTCCTTCGAGGGAGGTGCTCAGCGCAACGAACAAGGCAACCGGACTATAATGCTTTATCACTTTCACTTAGCCATAGAAGTCTACAATTTTAAATTTTGGCGAAGCCCCTAGTGTTCGGAAGGCCGAATTCAGGGCGCTATACACGCCTAAGCCAAACAAAGCCAACTCCTCGCCCTAAGCGGCATAAGTCTTTAGGGACTTGAGACCTCTCGAATAGCGACCAGCTCTCGCCTTATCATGATAGTCAGTTTTAGCTTTCTCTACTGAGGTGCTTGCCCAGATGAACCGGGGCACAATCGCAGTAGTTCTCCCAGTGCTACCTTAGCCGATATAGCGAAACGTAAGGTACCAAAACATGGGAGCCGAGCAAACCCAACTATTGACCCAAGACATGATTCGGAGCTGATGCATATAATGCTATAAGTTCGGGGTGCCGCACTGTCGAAAGTGTTTGGACTTCTCACGCTGTATTATGGGGTACTTAAGCCCCTGGCGCATTGCCCGTACCAGAGTGTACGGGTGCTGAATGTCATAAATGAACATAAATATAAAAAGGAATAGAGAATGCAATAATAGACTAGTGTTATGCATTCTTTATTCAAAAGGGGTGCGTTGAAGCATAATGATACAAGTAGTGCGATAAGCAAGAAATATGACTATTTGACATGTCCACTCCAAGGGCAAGCTGCGGAATGGTATTTAAAGCAGGTATTTCGCTCGTTATGAGAGACCACCTGGGAGTTCCATGGTGCGACATAGCTTTCTGCCTCCTTGGTTGTTGTATCGTGTGTCCGACAATCGTACTGCCGGACGGGGCTTCCAGAGAGTAAAGTCCTGAAAGAGAGAAAAAATAACAGATTGCGAAGCCCCTAGTGCGGTTGAGCCGTGTTTTGGGGCGTGCCGTAGTCGTGCCCCCATATGCCCATGGTATTTCAATGCGTAATTATGTACGCGTGGCACGGATTTCGCCGTTTGGCTGGGATTGGGGTGGAGGCCGCATTGCTATGCGAGCTCGGAACGTGCCAGGCGGTCTTGTTGCAGATTACTCCGGGCGCGCTTGACGGTGTCCGGGTGTTTGATCGCCGAACTGGTTGATTGCCTTAAGAGGCTGCTTTGTGCTTCTGCTACGAGGGCTGCAGTGTGCTCCTCCGTGTGGAGAGAGTGCTCTGTGTTTCCATTGACTGTAATGACCCCTCGAGTTCCTGGCATCTTGAGCTTGAGGTATGCATAATGCGGTACCGCATTGAACCTTGCAAATGCGGTTCGCCCAAGCAGTGTGTGATAGCCACTGCGGAACGGAACGGGACTACGGGTTCGGGAGACATGCAGACATGACCGAGACGGCTCTCGGGCAATAACCAACAGCGGGATCTGGATACCCATGTTGGCTCCCACATGCTCCACGATGATCTCATCGGATGAACCACGATGTCAAGGATTCAATTAATCCCGTATACGATTCCCTTTGTCGATCGGTATTTTGCTTGCCCGAGATTCGATCGTCGGTATCCCAGTACCTCGTTCAATCTCGTTACCGGCAAGTCACTTTTCTCGTTCCGTAATGCATGATCCCGTGATCAAACACTTTGATCACATTGAGCTCATTGTGATGATGCATTACCGAGAGGGCCCGGTGATACCTCTCCGTCAAGCGGAGTGACAAATCCCAGTCTCGATCCATGTCAACCCAACAGACACTTTCAGAGATACCCGTAGTATACCTTTATAGTCACCCAGTTACGTTGTGATGTTTGGCACACCCAAAGCACTCCTACGGTATCCGGGAGTTACACGATCTCATGGTCTAAGGAAAGGATACCTGACATTGGATAACTCTAGCAAACGAACTATGCGATCTTATGCTATGTTTAGGATTGGGTCTTGTCCATCACATCATTCTCCTAATGATGTGATCCCGTTATCGATGACATCCAATGTCCATAGTCAGGAAACCATGACTATCTGTCGATCAACAAGCTAGTCAACTAGAGGCTCACTAGGGACATGTTTGTTGTCTGTTATTCACACATGTATTACGATTTCCGGATAACACAATTATAGCACGAATAAAGACAATTATCATGAATAAGGAAATATAATAATAATGCTTTTATTATTGCCTCTAGGGCATATTTCCAACAGTCTCCCACTTGCACTAGAGTCAATAATCTAGTTACATTGTGATGAATCGAACACCCATAGAGTTCTGGTGCTGATCATGTTTTGCCTTAGGGAGAGGTTTAGTCAACGGATCTGCAACATTCAGATCCGTGTGCACCTTACAAATCTCTATGTCCCCATCTTGAACATTTTCACGAATGGAGTTGAAGCGACGCTTGATGTGCCTGGTCTTCTTGTGAAACCTGGGCTACTTTGCAAGTGCAATAGCTCCAGTGTTGTCACAGAAGAGCTTGATTGGCCCCGACGCATTGGGTATGACTCCGAGGTCGGTGATGAACTCCTTCACCCAAATTGCTTCATGTGCTGCCTCCGAGGCTGCCATGTACTCCGCTTCACATGTAGATCCCGCCACGACGCTTTGCTTGCAACTGCACCAGCTTACGGCCCCACCATTCAAAATATACACGTATCCGGTTTGTGACTTAGAGTCATCCAGATCTGTGTCGAAGCTAGCGTCGACGTAACCTTTTACGACGAGCTCTTCGTCGCCTCCATAAACGAGAAACATTTCCTTGGTCCTTTTCAGGTACTTCAGGATATTCTTGACCGCTGTCCAGTGTTCCTTGCCGGGATTACTTTGGTATCTTCCTACCAAACTTACGGCAAGGTTTACATCAGGTCTGGTACACAACATGGCATACATAATAGATCCTATGGCTGAGGCATAGGGGATGACGCTCATCTCTTCTATTTCTTCTGCCGTGGTCGGACATTGAGCTGAGCTCAATTTCACACCTTGTAACACAGGTAAGAACCCTTTCTTAGATTGATCCATATTGAACTTCTTCAATATTTTATCAAGGTATGTGCTCTGTGAAAGACCTATGAGGCGTCTCGATCTATCTCTATAGATCTTGATGCCTAATATATAAGCAGCTTCTCCAAGGTCTTTCATTGAAAAACTTTTATTCAAGTAGGCCTTAATGCTGTCCAAGAGTTCTATATCATTTCCCATCAAAAGTATGTCGTCTACATATAATATGAGAAATGCTACAGAGCTCCCACTCACTTTCTTGTAAACACAGGCTTCTCCATAAGTCTGTGTAAATCCAAACGCTTTGATCATCTCATCAAAGCGAATGTTCCAACTCCGAGATGCTTGCACCAGCCCATAAATCGAGCGTTGGAGCTTGCACACCTTGTCAGCATTCTTAGGATCGACAAAACCTTCTGGCTGCATCATATACAATTCTTCCTTAAGGAAACCATTAAGGAATGCCGTTTTGACGTCCATTTGCCATATCTCATAATCATAGTATGCGGCAATTGCTAACATGATTCGGACGGACTTCAGCTTCGCTACCGGCGAGAAAGTCTCATCGTAGTCAATTCCCTGAACTTGTCGATAACCCTTAGCGACAAGCCAAGCTTTATAGATGGTCACGTTACCATCCGCGTCTGTCTTCTTCTTAAAGATCCATTTATTTTCTATGGCTCGCCGTTCAACGGGCAAGTCAGTCAAAGTCCATACTTCGTTTTCATACATGGATCCTATCTCGGATTTCATGGCCTCTAGCCATTTGTCGGAATCCGGGCCTGCCATTGCTTCCTCATAGTTCGAAGGTTCACCGTTGTCTAACAACATGATTTCCAAGACAGGGTTGCCGTACGACTCTGGTGCGGAACGTGTCCTTGTGGACCTTCGAATTTCAGTAGGAGCTTGATCAGAAGCATCTTGATCATCATCATTAATTTCCTCTCTAGTCGGTGCAGGCTCCTCATAAACGTTTTCTTGAGTTTCGCCATTTACCGGTTAAAGAGGTAACACTTCATCAAGTTCTACTTTCCTCCCACGTACTTCTTTCGAGAGAAACTCTTTCTCTAGAAAGGATCCATTCTTGGCAACAAAGATCTTGCCTTCGGATCTGAGGTAGAAGGTATACCCAACAGTTTCTTTAGGGTATCCTATGAAGACGCATTTTTCCGACTTGGGTTCGAGCTTTTCAGGTTGAAGTTTCTTCAGATAAGCATCGCATCCCCAAACTTTTAGAAACGATAGCTTAGGTTTCTTCCCAAACCATAATTCATACGGTGTCGTCTCAACGGATTTCGACGGAGCCCTATTTAAAGTGAATGTGGCAGTCTCTAAAGCATAGCCACAAAAAGATAGCGGTAAGTCGGTAAGAGACATCATAGATCACACCATATCTAATAGAGTGCGATTACGACGTTCGGACACACCATTACGCTGAGGTGTTCCAGGCGGCGTGAGTTGTGAAACTATTCCACATTTTCTTAAGTGTGTGCCAAATTCGTGACTCAAGTATTCTCCTCCACGATCTGATCGTAGAAACTTGATCTTTCTTTCACGTTGATTTTCAACCTCACTCTGAAATTCCTTGAACTTTTCACAGGTCTCAGACTTGTGTTTCATTAAGTAGACGTACCCATATCTACTCAAGTCATCAGTGAGGGTGAGAACATAACGATAGCCACCGCAAGCCTCAACACTCATTGGACCGCATACATCGGTATGTATGATTTCCAATAAGTTGGTTGCTCGCTCCATTGTTCCTGAGAACGGAGTCTTGGTCATTTTACCCATGAGGCATGGTTCGCACGTGTCAAATGATTCATAATCAAGAGACTCTAAAAGTCCATCTGCATGGAGCTTCTTCATGCGTTTGACACCTATGTGACCAAGGCGGCAGTGCCACAAATATGTGGGACTATTGTCATCAACTTTAACTCTTTTGGTATTCACACTATGAATATGTGTATCATCACGTACGAGATTCATTAAGAATAAACCATTAACCATCGGAGCATGACCATAAAACATTTCTCTCATATAAATAGAACAACCATTATTCTCGGATTTAAATGAGTAGCCATCTCGAATTAAACGAGATCCAGATACAATGTTCATGCTCAAACTTGGCACTAAATAACAATTATTGAGGTTTAAAACTAATCCCATAGGTAAATGTAGAGGTAGCGTGCCGACGGCGATCACATCGACCTTGGAACCATTCCCGACGCGCATCGTCACCTCGTCCTTCGCCAGTCTCCGTTTATTCCGTAGCTCCTGCTTTGAGTTACAAATGTGAGCAACTGCACCGGTATCAAATACCCAAGAGCTACTACGAGTACTGGTAAGGTACACATCAATTACATGTATATCACATATACCTTTGGTTTTGCCGGCCTTCTTGTCCGCTAAGTATTTGGGGCAGTTCCGCTTCCAGTGACCGCTTCCCTTGCAATAAAAGCACTCAGTTTCGGGCTTGGGTCCATTCTTTGGCTTCTTTCCGGCAACTTGCTTACCAGGCGCGGCAACTTCCTTGCCGTCTTTCTTGAAGTTCTTTTTACCCTTGCCCTTCTTGAACTTAGTGGTTTTATTCACCATCAACACTTGATGCTCCTTCTTGATTTCTACCTCTGCAGATTTCAGCATAGCATATACCTCAGGAATGGTCTTTACCATCCCCTGCATATTGTAGTTCATCACAAAGCTCTTGTAGCTAGGTGGAAGCGACTGGAGGATTCTGTCAATGACCGCTTCATCCGGGAGATTAACTTCCAGTTGAGTCAAGCGGTTGTGCAACCCAGACATTTTGAGTATGTGTTCACTGACAGAGCCATTTTCCTCCATCTTACAGCTAAAGAATTTGTCGGAGACTTCATATCTCTCGACCCGGGCATGAGCTTGGAAAACCATTTTCAGCTCTTCGAACATCTCATATGCTCCATGTCTCTCAAAACGCTTTTGGAGCCCCGGCTCTAAGCTGTAAAGCATGCCGCACTGAACGAGGGAGTAATCATCGCAGCGTGACTGCCAAGCGTTCATAATGTCTTGTTCTGCAGGGAGAATAGGTGCGTCACCCAGCGGTGCTCTTAGGACATAATCTTTCTTGGCAGCTATGAGGATAATCCTCAGGTTCCGGACCCAGTCCGTATAGTTGCTACCATCGTCTTTCAGCTTGGTTTTCTCTAGGAACGCGTTGAAGTTGAGGACTACGTTGGCCATTTGATTACAAGACATATTGTAAATATTTAGACTAAGTTCATGATAATAAAGTTCATTTAATCAAATTATTTAATGAACTCCCACTTAGATAGACATCCCTCTACCAGTCATCTAAGTATTACATGATCCGAGTCAACTAGGCCGTGTCCGATCATCACGTGAGACGGACTAGTCAACATCGGTGAACATCTTCATGTTGATCGTATCTTCTATACGACTCATGCTCGACCTTTCGGTCTTCTGTGTTCCGAGGCCATGTCTGTACATGCTAGGCTCGTCAAGTCAACCTAAGTGTTTCGCGTGTGTAAATCTGTCTTACACCCGTTGTATGTGAACGTTAGAATCTATCACACCCGATCATCACGTGGTGCTTCGAAACAACGAACTGCCGCAACGGTGCACAGTTAGGGTGAACACTTTCTTGAAATTATTATGAGGGATCATCTTATTTCCTACCGTCGTTCGAAGTAAACAAGATGCAAAACATGATGAACATCACATGCAATCAAATAATAAACGTGACATGATATGGCCAATATCACATAGCTCCTTCGATCTCCATCTTGGGGCTCCATGATCATCTTGTCACCGGCTTGACACCATGATCTTCACCACCATGATCTTCATCATCGTGTCTCCATGAAGTTGCTCGCCAACTATTACTTCTACTACTATGGCTAACGCGTTTAGCAATAAAGTAGAGTAATTTACATGGCGATTCTCAATGACACGCAGGTCATACAAAAATAAAGACAACTCCTATGGCTCCTGCCGGTTGTCATACTCATCGACATGCAAGTCGTGATTCCTATTACAATAGTATGAACATCTCATACATCACATATAGATCATTCATCATACATCACAACTTTGGCCATATCATATCACAAAGCACTTGCTGCAAAAACAAGTTAGACGTCCTCTAATTGTTGTTGCAAGTTTTACGTGGCTGAATTAGGGTTCTAGCAAGAACGTTTTCTTACCTACGTTAAAACCACAACGTGATTTGTCAACTTCTATTTACCCTTCATAAGGACCCTTTTCATCGAATCCGCTCCAACTAAAGTAGGAGAGACAGACACCCGCCAGCCACCTTATGCAACTAGTGCATGTTAGTCGGTGGAACCGGTCTCACGTAAGTGTACGTGTAAGGTTGGTCCGGGCCGCTTCATCCCACAATACTGCTGAAGCAAGATAAGACTAGTAGCGGCAAGAAGAGTTGACAACATCTACGCCCACAACAAATTGTGTTCTACTCGCGCAAGAAGAACTACGCATAGACCTAGCTCATGATGCCACTGTTGGGGAACGTTGCAGAAAATTAAAATTTTCCCTATGGTTTCACCAAGATCCATCTATGAGTTCATCTAGCAACGAGTATTCAGATTAGATAGCATCTACATACCACTTTGTAGATCGCAACGGAAGCGTTCGAGTGAACGTGGATGAGGTAGTCGTACTTGCCGTGATCCAATTTACCGATGATCTAGTGCCGAACGGACGGCACCTCCGCGTTCAACACACGTACGGAAAGTGTGACGTCTCCTCCTTCTTGATCCAGCAAGGCAAAGGAGAGGTTGGGGAAGAAGGCTCCAGCAGCAGCACAATGGCGTGGTGATGGTGGAACTGCAGTACTCCGGCAGGGCTTCGCCGTGCTCTTACGGAGGAGGAGGAGGTGTTGGAGAGGGAGAGGGAGGTGCCAGGGCATAGGGTGCGCAGCCCCCCTCCCCTGCCCCCCTTTATATAGGCCTCTTGGGGGGGCGCCGGCCCTGGGAGATCCAATCTCCCAAGGGGGCGGCGGCCAGGGAGGTTTCCCTTCCCCCCCAAGCCATCTAGGAGGTGCCTTCCACCACTAGGACTCCTCCTAGATGGAACCCTAGGCGCATGGGCTCTTTGGGGCTGGTTCCCCTTGGCCCAAGCAGGCCAAGGCGCACCCCCTAAGGCCCATGTGGCCCACCAGGGCAGGTGGCCCCACCTGGTGGACCCCCGGGACCCCTTCGGTGGTCCCGGTACAATACCGATAACCCCGAAACTTGTCCCGATGGCCGAAACAGCACTTCCTATATATAATTCTTTACCTCCGGACCATTCCGGAACTCCTCGTGACGTCCGGGATCTCATCTGGGACTCCGAACAACATTCGGGTTACTGCACATACATATCCCTACAACCCTAGCGTCACCGAACCTTAAGTGTGTAGACCCTACGGGTTCGGGAGACATGCAGACATGACCGAGACGGCTCTCGGGCAATAACCAACAGCGGGATCTGGATACCCATGTTGGCTCCCACATGCTCCACGATGATCTCATCGGATGAACCACGATGTCAAGGATTCAATTAATCCCGTATACAATTCCCTTTGTCGATCGGTATTTTGCTTGCCCGAGATTCGATCGTCGGTATCCCAGTACCTCGTTCAATCTCGTTACCGGCAAGTCACTTTTCTCGTTCCGTAATGCATGATCCCGTGATCAAACACTTTGATCACATTGAGCTCATTGTGATGATGCATTACCGAGAGGGCCCGGTGATACCTCTCCGTCAAGCGGAGTGACAAATCCCAGTCTCGATCCATGTCAACCCAACAGACACTTTCAGAGATACCCGTAGTATACCTTTATAGTCACCCAGTTACGTTGTGACGTTTGGCACACCCAAAGCACTCCTACGGTATCCGGGAGTTACACGATCTCATGGTCTAAGGAAAGGATACTTGACATTGGATAACTCTAGCAAACGAACTATGCGATCTTATGCTATGTTTAGGATTGGGTCTTGTCCATCACATCATTCTCCTAATGATGTGATCCCGTTATCGATGACATCCAATGTCCATAGTCAGGAAACCATGACTATCTGTCGATCAACAAGCTAGTCAACTAGAGGCTCACTAGGGACATGTTTGTTGTCTGTTATTCACACATGTATTACGATTTCCGGATAACACAATTATAGCACGAATAAAGACAATTATCAGGAATAAGGAAATATAATAATAATGCTTTTATTATTGCCTCTAGGGCATATTTCCAACATACGGTCCAAACTGGACGGGCCCGGAGTACTTATTTTGAATGGCTTTTTCCGCTGACCGGGTTTAGAGCCTCTGAATCCGGCATTGACTGCCGTATCCTCGGTATTGTCGCTGTTGATACGGCGCTTGTGTTTGTTGCGATGTGACCTGCCATTGCTATCCTTGGTATCCGAAGTACCAAGGTTCTTTGATATGTTATTGCTGCGAGCCAGCCAGCTGTCCTCTCCCGCACAAAAGCAGGTCATGAGTGTCGTCAGGGCTGCCATAGATTTTGGCTTTTCCTGGCCCAGGTGCCGGGCGAGCCACTCGTCGTGGATGTTATGCTTAAAAGCTGCTAGGGCCTCTGCATCCGGACAGTCGACGATTTGATTTTTCTTGGTTAGGAACCGTGTCCAGAATTGCCTGGCCGATTCCTCTGGCTGCTGAATTATGTGGCTCAAGTCATCGGCATCTGGTGGTCGCACATTAGTGCCCTGGAAGTTGTCGAGGAATGCGGCTTCCAGATCTTCCCAACAGCCAATGGATTCTGCTGGCAAGCTGTTCAGCCAATGCTGAGCTGGTCCTTTGAGTTCGAGTGGAAGGTATTTGATGGCATGTAGATCGTCACCGCGGGCCATGTGGATGTGCAGGAGGTAGTCCTCGATCCATACCGTAGGATCTGTTGTACCATCGTATGATTCGATATTTACGGGTTTGAAACCCTCTGGGATTTGGTGATCCATCACTTCGTCTGTGAAGCATAGGGGGTGTGCGGCGCCTCTGTACTGGGCTATATCACGATGCAGCTTATATGAGTCTTGTCCGCTGTGTTCGGCCCGACCGGATTTACTTTTACTGTATCCGGCGTGACGGTTATCGTCTCGCGTAGTGGCGCGCCCTCGTGATCCGTAGATCGATCTTGAGTGTTTTGCTTTGCCGTCCAATACGTCTTGCAGGTCTAGCGTATTTCATCGTGCCTTTTTATTTGAGTGGCGCCGGGGTGCGGGCTTGGCCTTCGGCAGAAATGCCGCTCTGTAGCGGCCATGAGGTGGCCGATCAGCCGCGCCATACGCTGGAGATGTAGGTTTTAATGCTTCCTCCTCCAGTCGTGGTAGCAACCTGTGCTTTGGGTAACTCTTGGAGGGGCATTCGAGTTCATATTCCTCGGCCGCAAGGACTTCAGTCCATCTGTCAGCTGGCAAATCTTGATCAGCTCGAAACTGCTGTTGCTTTTTCTTAAGGCTATTTGCTGTGGCTATAAGCCGGCGCTTGAAGTGCTCTTGCTTGACGGGATCCTTAGGCATGACAAATTCTTCGTCGTTGAGGCTTGCCTCGTCTTCGGAGGGAGGCATGTAATTATCATCCTCCGCCTCCCCATCTGCCGCTCTCTCAGGAGGGCTGGCTTCTCCATCCTCCTGCTCTAAATCTTGCTGGAGGGGATTGTCATCATCTTCGGCACTGTCCGGAGTGCTATTATCTCCTGTGCCGGTATCACCGCTTTTGCTTTGGCGAGACTTAGAGCGGCGCCGCTGACATCGGCGCTTGGGTTGCTTCTTGGAGGGGTCATCCTCCGCTGTCTCGTCGCCGTTGCCTTCTTTGGGTGTGTCCACCATGTATATATCATATGATGAGGTGGCTGTCTAGTGCCCTATGGGCAGTGGTTCCTGTTCATCTCCTGCATCGTCGTCCATACCGTCGATGTCTTCGGAGTCGAAGTCGAGCATGTCGGTCAAATCATCGATAGTGGCTACTAAGTGGGTGGTGGATGGGCGGCGAATTTCTTTGTCATCCGCATCCCAATCCTGCCGGACATAGTTCGGCCAGGGTTCTCCTGACAAGGAGAGATACCTTAATGAGTTTAGTATGTCGCCGAAGGGCGAGTGCTGAAAGATATCCGCGGAGGTGAACTCCATCATCGGCGCCCAGTCAGATTCGATAGGCACGGGCGCAGGCGGTTCGGAGTCCGTGGCCGGAGAAGAATCCGGCAGTTTGGCGTCATGGCTCTCGTGAAGGGTAAGGTCGGTACTCGGCTCGATCACCGGTGAGAACACGGCCTCCGTGGCGGGGTCTATCCACCCGTCCATAGATGGCGCAATAGGCTCCGGATTGAGGGTTGGAGCGGTTGCCGGTGCGGTCTCCTGAACACTGTCCGATGGTAGAGCTAAATCATGCTCATCATGACCGTGCGGCGCACTCGGCAGGGGCTCGAAAATCCGTCGAAGATCAAGTCTCCGCGGATGTCGACCGTGTAGTTTAAGCTTCCAAACCTGACCTGGTGGCCAGGGGCGTAACTCCCGATCTGCTCCACATGGCCAAGCGAGTTGGCCCGCAGTGTAAAGCCGCCGAATACAAAGATCTGTCCGGGGAGAAAAGTCTCACCTTGGACTGCATCGCTATCGATGATCGAAGGAGCCATCAAGCCTAATGATGACGACACAGAGGAACTCTCAATGAAAGCACCAATGTCGGTGTCAAAACCGGCGGATCTCGGGTAGAGGGTCCCGAACTGTGCGTCTAGGCGTATGGTAACAGGAGACAGGGGACACGATGTTTTTACCCAGGTTTGGGCCCTCTCGATGGAGGTAAAACCCTACTCCTGCTTGATTAATCTTAATGATATGAGTATTACAAGAGTTGATCTACCACGAGATCGAGGAGGCTAAACCCTAGAAGCTAGCCTATGGTATGATTGTTGTTCTTCTGTCCTACGGACTAAAACCCTCCGGTTTATATAAACACCAGAGGGGGCTAGGGTTACACAGAGTCGGTTACAAGGAAGGAGATCTACATATCTGTATTGCCAAGCTTGCCTTCCACGCCAAGGAGAGTCCCATCAGACACGGGACGAAGTCTTCAATCTGGTATCTTCATAGTCCAACAGTCCAGCCAAAGGATATAGTCCGGCTGTCCGAATACCCCCTAATCTAGGACTCCCTCAACCCCCATCACTTGGACAACACTTGAGGCCCTGGCCACCCTGGTCGAGGCGCCTGGCCACCCGGGTCGAGCGCGACCGCCTCAAGCGGCCGCAGAAGGAGCTGGATGATCGCGCGCACCGCCAGCCCAGATCCAGTCAGCACAAGCGTCGGCTTTTCCCGACTGACCAGCCTCGAAAGTATCAAGTCCTCAGCACTCCGCTGCAAAATGTGGCGGCTGCTACTCGGATCGCGGATTCCATACAGCCCTCCGGCTCCACCGTCGGAGAAGGGTGATACATCCATTTTGCATCATGCTTTTATATTGATATTTATTGCATTATGGGTTGTTATTACACGTTATATCACAATACTTATGCCTTTTCTCTCTTATTTTACAAGGTTTACATGAAGAGGGAGAATGCCGTCAGCTGAAATTATGGACTGAAAAAGGAGCAAATATTAGAGACCTATTATGCACAACTCCAAAAGTCCTGAAACTTCACAGAGAATGTTTTTGGAATATATAAAAAATATTGGGCGAAGAAAATACCAGAGGGGGCCACCAGCCAGCCACAAGGGTGGAGGGAGCGCCCTACCCCCTGGGCGCGCCACCCGTCCTTGTGGGCCCCCTGGCAGGCCTCCGACGCCCATCTTCTGCTATATGGTGTGTTTTGACCTAGAAAAAATCAAAAGGAAGCTCCCGGGACGAAGCGCTGCCGTCTCGAGGCGGAACCTGGGCAGAACCAATCTAGGGCTCTGGTGGAGCTGTTCTGCGAGGGAAATATCCCTCCGGGAGGGGGAAATCGAAGCCATCGTCATCACCAACGATCCTCTCATCGAGAGGGGGTCAATCTCCATCAACATATTCACCGGCACCATCTCCTCTCAAACCCTAGTTCATCTCCTGTATTCGATCTTGGTCTTAAAACCTCAGATTGGTACCCGTGGGTTGTTAGTAGTGTTGATTACACCTTGTAGTTGATGCTAGTTGGTTTATCCGGTGGAAGATTATATTTTCAGATCCTTAATGATAATTAATACTCCTCTGATCTTGATATGAATATGCTTTGTGGGTCGTTACGTTTGTTCCTGAGGACATGGGAGAATTCTTGTTATAAGTAATCATGTGAATTTGGTATTCGTTCGATATTTTGATGAGATGTATGTTGTCTCTCCTCTAGTGGTGTTATGTGAACGTCGACTACATGATAGTTCACCATTATTCGGGCCTAGGGGAAGGCATTGGGAAGTAATAATTAGATGATGGGTTGCTAGAGTGACAGAAGCTTAAACCCTAGTTTATGCGTTTCTTCGTAAGGGGCTGATTTGGATCCATATGTTTCATGCTATGGTTAGGTTTACCTTAATTCTTCTTTCATAGTTGCGGATGCTTGCGAGAGGGGTTAGTCATAAGTGGGAGGCTTGTCCAAGGAAAGGCAGCACGCAAGCACTGGTCCACCCACATATCAAATTATCAAAGTAACGAACGTGAATCATATGAGCATGATGAAAACTAACTAGATAACAATTCCCATGTGTCCTCGAGAGTGCTTTGGTTTATATAAGAGTTCGTCTAGGCTTGTCCTTTGCTACAAAAAGGATTGGGAACTTTTGTTACTTGTTACCTGTTACGAATTATCTTATCACACAACTATCTGTTACCGATAATTTCAGTGCTTCCAGAGAATACCTTGCCAAAAACCACTTGTCATTTCCTTCTGCTCCTCATTGAGTTTGACACTCTTACTTATCGAAAGGACTAAGATAGATCCCCTATACTTGTGGGTCATCAAGACTCTTTTCTGGCATCGTTGCCGGGGAGTGAAGCGCCTTTGGTAAGTGGAATTTGGTAAGGAAACATTTATATAGTGTGCTAAAATTTACTGTCACTTGTTACTATGAAAAATAATCCTTTGAGGGGCTTGTTCGGGGTATCTTCACCTTGACTGGAAGAGTAAAGAGTTGGTCCTCAACCTACTGCACCTACTGAAAATATTTATTATGAAATCCCTTCGGGTATGATAGAGAAACTGTTGGGGAACGTAGTATTTCAAAAAAATTCCTACGATCACGGAAGATCTATCTAGGAGAAGCATAGCAACGAGCGGGGATAGTGTGTCCACGTACCCTCGTAGACCGAAAGCGGAAGCGTTTAGTAACGCGGTTGATGTAGTCAAACGTCTTCGCGAAAGTACCGAACTTGCGGCACCTCCGCGATCTGCACACGTTCAGCTCGATGACATCCCTGAAACTCTTGATCCAGTTGACGCCGAGGGAGAGTTCCATCAGCACAACGGCGTGGTGACGGTAATGATGAAGTTACCAGCGCAGGGCTTCGCCTAAGCACTACGACAATATGACCGAGGTGTAAAACTGTGGAGGGGGGCACCGCACATGACTAAAGATCAACTTGTGTGTCTATGGGGTGCCCCCTTCCCTGTATATAAAGGAGGGAGGGAGGAGGAGGCCGGCCAAGGGTGGCGCGCCCAAGGGGGGGAGTCCTATGATACGTCCATTTTGCATCATGCTTTTACACTGGTGTGCGTCGCTCCTAAACAAACGGTTTTTTACCCCTTTCCGCGACGGCATTTGGAACCGTCGCCAAGTGAGTGTGGGCGATAGGGGGGGTCCTTCCCACACGACCCAGAAACCGTCGGGGATAGGGAGCCTTGATGCATGCAGTTGTCCCTATATAACCGTTTCCGATATCTCGATTATCCCAAACGCTTCATCCTTGCTACTCATTTGTGCTCGCATTGCCATCGCAGTCGGAGTTTTGTGGTTCTGCCTAAAACCAGGCAGATTCTAGGCACATGAGCTTTCCAGGCAGATTCCAGGCACGGGAGATTTACGATGCCTGGCACATCACAAACAGTTCATGATTCTAAACCGTGTACGATAGGTAGACAATCACACACATTTAGTTTTCCCGCACCGTATGTGATAGTGTCTGACATCACACACACTTTGCGAACGACAACTGTGTGCATGCTTGCACATGTTTCCTCTTTGTGAACCGTCTCGGATCATGGTGTATATCGCAAACGTTTGTGTTTTACCAACCGTGTGTGCCGTAATGACCTGCACAACGTAATTTTGCCCTAATTTAATTGCTGCTATTTAGAATTGTACCTAATTTAAACTTGAAAGTAGACTGTAGCTTTATTCATATCCATCAGGTTCAGACAACCAATGTATTATTTGATTCACAGGTACATATGTTTAAGAATTACAAAAGCACCAAATAAAGAATAATGTACCAGGGTTCTATACTTGTATTATTACAGATGGTAAAGAAAGAGGCGACAAACATTCCAGTTGTTGAACAAGGTGAAGCGGAATGGCCCTATTGTGATCTCCTGGATGCAGAAGGCATGCAGGACTCTAGTCCAACCCCTTGTGATGGCCGCCCGCCAATCATGTAGTTTGAGAGGTAATCTTGAGTAAACTGCTTCAGGATCCACTGCAAAAGAAAAAAGATTCAGATATTGACATCTAAGACAACTCATTATGGGCAGTAAAAGGAAGGCTACAGGGTTCTTACTTACCATCCTGCAGTTCACTGTTGTCCTACATAAAGTGTAAACAAATAGTTCGATTGACATCTTTTGACCCATTTTAGTAACAATCTTTATCAGTTTCCTCACTTGATGCTGGTTCATGAATATCTCATTGCCCCATGCGCAGAAAGGGTCGAAGTGTGGATCTTTGGCAATGATATATGTACCTAAAAGCACCAAGTTAATATTAGAAGCTAAACAACAATTGAAAAATGATATAGTACAACATTCCATCCATCCCATTATATAAGATTTTATTACATGTATATCTAGACATCATCAGAACATTAAGGTAACACTCTTCCTTGTTGCTATCTAGCCTGGGATTGCAGATTTAGTCATTCAGTACAATGCATGTTGCTAAACAACAATTGAAAAACAAAAAAGGCAAGTTAACTGCAATATCCTTAACAACAACCAAATATCATAATTCATAGTGGTATTGTTGAAACTGTTATTGATGAAATTGAACTGCACAGCAAATAGTTGCACATATAGAGCATCACATTGTGAAGAACTGAAATAAACAAGTCATAAGGACATCTCTAGGCTATCCTTAAAAAGTTAAAGGACTAAAACCCTTAGTGGATATATATATACATACTCCAGCAATTTTTGGCCTTTTCTAGTCGATCCCCTAAACTTAAAGTTGTAAAGTTCAATTTGATTAAGTTCAAAGCAGGTTCAACCGAAAGTAGCATGCATTCAAACATAAACATAGATAGTTTCGCATAAACGAACATAATACATAAATTTAAACGAAGCTAAACTATTTTCAGTCGAAGTAGAGGTCGAGCCAATCCTTCCTTGTCATGTACGGTGTGCCGCAAGCCGGGTCCGGGCCAGTACCGTCGTCGGGGTCATTGGGGAAGGCACTCCTCCACTCGTCGACGTCGATCTCCTCGTCCTGGGGACCCACCTCGACGCCCTCCGTGCCGCCGTCGCCGCTGCCTTCGACCTCGTCATCAGAGGAGAGCGTGAAACCTCGCTGCCCTCCGCGCCGCCGTCCTCACCGCCTTCGACCTCGTCATCGGAGGAGAGCACGATAACCTCGCCGCCCTCCGTGCCGGCAAAGATCGCCTGCTCCGCCTCCACGAGCTCCGGGTGCTGCCAGCGGAGCTCTTGCATGTAGGCCTCGTCAGCGGCCTCGGCCTCGAGATGCTCCCATGCCTCGCGGTCCTCCCGCGCCATAGCCGAGCTCACCACCCTGGCTCCGGCGGAACGAGGTCGACCAGACGTGTGCCGAAGGGGAAATTGAGCCAAGCCGCCGCGCCGTGGTAGCGGACCTACCAGCGGTCGTACTCCATGGCCGCGAGCTCGGCCGTGTGGAAGCTACCGAGCCACCGGCGGGTGTGGGTCTCTCGATCTATAATCTTGGCGACCCACGCCCCCCCCGCCACTATCGGACCCCGAGGTAGGAATTCATCGGCTGCCGGGTCCGGGGGAGGATGGGGAAGTCCTCGAACCGGCATAGGGGCGTGGCGGCGGGTGGATCGAGGGACCGGCGACGGTGGATCAGGCCCGTGAAGGACGACGGGGACACCTCGGCAGCCACCTCGCCGGCGTCGGGCGAAAAGGCTGCGTTAAACCTCTTTTTGGCCATTGGCTACTCGAGCTCCCCGGCACACAGGAAGAGGTTGAGGATGGAGGCGCCGGCGATGGCAGCGACCTACCAATGGTTTCGAGGGTTGTGTGTGTTTGTGTGAGCAGAGGTTGTGTTTGAGGAAATACTAGACAACTGAAAATTTTACTAGGCGGGAGTAACAAGGCGGGGCTACTGAAAATTTGGATCAAGGGCGAGCAGATATTTTTGAGATTGCGAGGGATGCAGAGGCGGGAGTAAAATGCCGGGGCTACTGAAAATTTGAATCAAGGGACTGAAGCAGAGAGGGATGCAGAGGCGGGAGTTTTGGGGGAGCGAGCTAGTGTGCTTGACACGCCGACTGTGGACTGTAGCCGACACACCTTCTCGCGTAAGCCATAGGCGTACTATACACCGACGGTGCTCCAAGATATTTTGTACTACATCTCACATGGTTGGTGAGAATAAACTGTGTGGGATCTACTTGATTTGAATTACAAAATGGTGCATACAAATTGGTTGAAAAATCAAATCTGTGTCCTTTAGTGCATGCTTAGATCCCATGGAAGAAATGGGAATGAATTTTTCGGGGTTCGTTTGGCTTTTTTATACATTAACTGGGTTTTCTAGGCATTTTATGTGCATAATTCAAATTTGAACTACAAGCACATGCTCCAATGCACTAAAGTTGGTTGAAAAATCACATGTGTGTCCTTTGGTGAATTTGTAGGTCCCGTGCAAGATACGGGAATGAATTTCAAAAACCAGGGCACTATTGATTGCCGGCAAAACATTGAGATACCTGGTTTCTAAATTCTAGTGAATCCAAAACTCGTCTGAAATTCATGAAACTTGGCATGCTATCATGGTGCGGCATCAACATGTCGTGGTGAAAATTTTGTCCCATTTGCGCCAGGTTTGGGTATGAGCTTCTCACAAACCAGAGCTTCTCACAACAAGCATGATTGTTTGGATAGGGAACGTACCACCTTTGGGGACGAGACGATATCCGTTGCCTCTTATTGCTTTCAAAAATTTTCTAGTGTCAACATAGAACAACATGAGTTTTGTGTTCAATCTTGGAATTTTTCGGGGTTCGTTTGGCCTTTTTTATACATTAACTAGGTTTTCTAGGCATTTTATGTGCATAATTCAAATTTGAACTACAAGCACATGCTCCAATGCACCAAAGTTGGTTGAAAAATCACATGTGTGTCCTTGAGTGAATTTCTAGGTCCCATGCAAGAGATGGGAATGAATTTCAAACACCAGGGCACTGTTGATTGCCGGCAAAACGTTGAGATGCCTGGTTTTTAAATTTTAGTAAATCCAAAACTCGTCTGAAATTCATGAAACTTGGCATGCTATCATGGAGCGGCATCAACATGCCGTGGTGAAATTTTTGTCCCATTTGGGGCAGCTTTGGGTATAAGCTTCTCACAAATCAAAGCTTCTCACAACAAGCATGATGGTTTCGATGGGGAACGTACCACCTTTGAGGACGAGACGATATCTGTTGCCTCTTATTGCTTTCAAAAAATTTCTAGTGTCAACATAGAACAACAGGAGTGTTGTGTCCAGTCTTGGATTTTTTCGGGGTTCGTTTGGCCTTTTTTATACATTAACTGGTTTTTCTAGGCATTTTATGTGCATAATTCAAATTAAAACTACAAGCACATGCTCCAATGCACTAAAGTTGGTTGAAAAATCACATGTGTGTCCTTGGGTGAATTTCTAGGTCCCATGGAAGAGATGGGAATGAAATTCAAAAACCACGGCACTGTTGATTACCGGCAAAACATTGAGATGCCTAGTTTTTAAATTCTAGTAAATCCAAAACTTGTCTGAAATTCATGAAACTTGGCATGCTATCATGGAGCAGCATCGACATGCCATGGTAAAAAATTTGTCCTGTTTGGGGCAGGTTCGGGTATAAGCTTCTCACAAACCAGAGCTTCTCACAACAAGCATGGTGGTTTCGATAGGGAAAGTACCACCTTTGGTGACGGGACGATATCCGTCGCCTCTTGTTCCTTTCAAAAAAATTCTAGTGTCAACATAGAACAACAGGAGTGTTGTGTTCAATCTTGGAATGTTTCGGGGTTCGTTTGGCCTTTTTATACTTTAACTGGGTTTTCTTGGCATTTTATGTGCATAATTCAAATTTGAACTACAAGCACATGCTCTAATGCACTAAAGTTGGTTGAAAAATCACATGTGTGTCCTTGGGTGAATTTCTTGGTCCCATGCAAGAGATGGGAATGAAATTCAAACACCAGGGCACTGTTGATTGCCGGCAAAACATTGAGATGTCTGGTTTTTTAAATTCTAGTAAATCCAAAACTTGTCTGAAATTCATGAAACTTGGCATGCTATCATGGAGCAGCATCAACATGATGTGTTAAAAAATTTGTCCCATTTGGGGCAGGTTCGGGTATATGCTTCTCACAAACCAGAGCTTCTCACAACAGGCATGATGGTTTCGGTAGGGAACGTCCCACCTTTGGGGACGCAATGATATCCATTGCCTCTTATTGCTTTCAAAAAAATTCTCATGTCAACATAGAACAACAGGAGTGTTGTGTCAATTTTTGGGATTTTTCGGGGTTCGTTTGGACATTTTTATGCTTTAGCTGAGTTTTCAATGCATTTGTGTGCATAATTCAAATTTGGACTACATGCACATGCTCCAGTGCATATAAATTGGTTGAAAAATCAAATATGTGTCCTTGGGTGCATGCTTAGGTCCCATGCAAGAAATGAGAATGAATTTCAAACACCGGGGCACCGTTGATTGCCGGAAAAACATTGAGATGCCTCGTTTTTAAATTCTAGTAAATCCAAAACTTGTCTAAAATTCATGAAACTTGGCATGCTTTAATGGAGCGGCATCAACATGCTGTGGTAAAATTTTTGTCCCGTTTGGGGCAGGTTTGGGTATATGCTTCTCACAAACCAGAGCTTCTCACAACAAGCATCATGGTTTCGGTAGGGAACATCCCACCTTTGGGGACGAAACGATATCCACTGCCTCTTATTGCTTCCAAAAATTTTCTCATGTCAACATAGAACAACAGGAGTGTCGTGTCAATTTTTGTGATTTTTCGGGGTTCTTTTGGACATTCCTATGCATTAACTGAGTTTTCGATGCATTTATGTGCATAATTCAAATTTGAACTACATGCACATGCTCCAGTGCATATAAATTGGTTGAAAAATCAAATCTATGTCCTTGGGTGCATGCTCAGGTCCCACACAATAAATGGGAATGAATTCAAACACCAGGGCACCGTTGATTGCCGACAAAACATTGAGATGCCTGGTTTTTAAATTCTAGTAAATCCAAAACTTGTCTGAAATTCATGAAACTTGGCATTCTATCATGGAATGGCGGCCGACATGATGTGGTATTTTTCGTGTCCATTTTGAGAGAAGGCGCACTCGAATAATGACAGCCAACAAAGGCATTTTGAAAATATAGCTGCCACTTAATATCTCAGACGTTTCTATAATTCAAAACGTGTGCGTTCTGTTAACCATTCACGTGACGTCACGTGTCTTGGTTTTAATGGCTGTTGGAGGTGCCGTGCGGATAGCTGCTTGACCTTGACTGAACAGGAGGCGTGCGAGCGCAGTCCGGTGTGCAGGCTGACCGAAAGGCATGCAAGCTGTCCTCCAACGCGCAGGCTAACCGGGAAGCGTGCGAGCATTACGCTGCGCAGGCTCACTGGGAAGCGAGCCCTTTGACTTCCATGGCCGCCCGCCTTCCTCTCCATTAATGGCGCCCGAGTCACTGTTTAATACGGGCGGCCTTACTGTTCGCCTCCCATTCCTCTCCCCCCGCAGACCTCCACCGCCATGGTGTAGAATGATCATATGCCACTAGTCTTCAAGTTTGGTGAAGTCGACTCTGAGCCGGAGGAGATAGAAAATAAGGAGGAATGAGGCCTCATGGACATGGCCCAGAACGAGCTGGCCGCGGTAGTTGCTGCCCCCGCTCCCGTCCCAGCTCCCATCCACGCGCCCACGCCAGCGACCATCCCCGTAGCATTGACGGGCTGGTCGCCGAGCACTATCGCAGAGCTGGAAGCCGCGAGCTTCGGCGAGGTCTCCGCGGACCCGCGCGAGCTCGTGTACATGCCAGTGCCAGCGCCCGTGCACGCCCCTCCACCCACCGTGCCGCCGGCCCCCGTGCGTTTGGCTGCATCCGCTGCGCTCGTGCGCGCCCCTCCACCCACCGTGGCGCCGATCCCCGTGCGTTTGGCTGCACCCGCCGGACCCGTGCCCGTGCGCGCCCCCCTCAGTGGCATGGGACGGTGCCGTAGATCGCTACCTCTCAGCAGCGCCAGTTTCCGTCCTCCCGCGCCCCGCCCGTCGATCGCGCAACGACATGATGTTTGATTTACAAGTGAAGAACATTTTGTGCTGCCTTGAAGACTTCAACAATGGCGTCCCGGAGGACGACAACGACAATGACGGCGCGGCACGCCGCCTACGCCGCCGCCAGAAATAGTTTTTTTGGGGTTTAATACTGTATCTCGAATTCTCGATCATATGAATATAAATTCGCAGTGTGACTAAATGAAAGATATGGTTTGAATGTGAAAGTGCGTTAAGTCGACTAGAGGGGGGGTGAATAGGCGATTTTCATGAATTCTTCATTGAGGAATTTCAGGGTGAGGAAATTCCTAAGCGTAGAACTACTTGCAGCGGAATAAGTACTCAGATGCAGACATAACATAACATAAGCACAGTCATCATGATGAAATGAAAGCAAACACAGAGTACAGGAAACGTAAGCACATGATAAAACAGGATGAGGACAAACAGACTGAAGAAATTGAACTAAGGAAATTGAGAAAGTCTTCAGTCAAAGTCTTTAAACAGATATGAACAAGCATACAACATAGTAATGAGGAAATGAAAGAGTTGACGAAATAGAACCAGTAGGGTTGGTGAAGACAATCATTTGGTAGACCAGTTCCAACTGTTGTGACAGTTGTACGTCTGGTTGGAGCGGCTAGGTATTTAAACCTGAGGACACATAGTCCTCACCGTATTCTCCTTGAGCTAAGGTCACACAGACCTCGCCCAATCACTCGTGGTAAGTCTTCAAGTGACATCCAAACCTTCACAAACTCGGTCACTCGACGATCCACAATTTCCTCTTGGATGCTCTAGACCATGATGCCTAACCGTCTGGAAGATGCACATTCTTCAAACAGAACAAGCATCGGATCCACGCAGGACCAATCTCTTCAGTGATGCTCAATCACTTTGGGTTTGTAGGTGTTTGGGTTTGGGTTTTCCTCACTCGATGATTTTTACTCAAAGTCCTCGGAGGATGGATGCTCTCAAATCACAAGTGTTAGTTTCTCTCGGAGCAGCCAACTAGCTAGTGGTTGTAGGGGCGGCTATTTATAGCCTAGGGAACATCCTGACATGATAAGACATAAATACCATTCAATGATATGACCGTTAGGTGGGAAGATATTTTGGGACAGCTGGCGCGTAGCACAGCAACGGTCGGAAATTTGCCTTTCATATTCCTCAGGGCTATCATGTTCCTCACTTGTAGGCAATCCACACTGGCAAATTCCTAACTCCTCAGTCAGAACGAACTCCTCAGAGACCAGAAGAACTTCGTCTCTGTTACTAAAGAAATTGACTGAACTGTATGAGATTTCCAATGGCTTCACTCGAAGGGATTGGTAGGTGTAGGATTTTGAGTTGAGCATCACATGGAAATTTTTCCTTAGTATTTCCTCGACCCCCTTTAACAGTACGGTGTTTCCTATGACTCAAGAAAGATAAAATGAAACTACAAAAACAAAAGTGTTCACGCTTTATGTTCCTCGAATGAATACCAAGTCTTCATGGTCACACCAATTTCTTCACTTTCAAAGTCTTCAGAAATCCGAAGTCTTCAATCGAAGAACTTCATTTTTAGGGCTCGACTTTCTATATAAATATCAAACTCCTCATAGACTTATAGACCTGTGTACACTCACAAACGCATCAGTCCCTTAACCTATAAGTCTTCAACTAGACCATAATGGCGCGCGTTGCCGCGCCCGTCTATTTTGACAATAGAATGATAGTGACATTTCTAAATTAAAGGGTGGTACAAAGCATGAAAGTAAAATTTATATGAACTAATATATAGTTGTTGGCATACATGTGCATTTGCATGAGCCATATATGTCCAATAAAGTGACTAAGGTCGTGGTGTGATCTAGTTTTGATGATCTAACGCCTTCTCGGGACATGACGGCGCGCATTGCTGTGCCCGTCCATTTTTGCTATAAAATGGTAGGAATTTTTACAAGTATACAAAGACATGAAACATGGAAGTCATATAGGATTTGTATAAATATGTTGAGACATAAAACATGCAAGTTAGATTTGCAATTTGGCGTGAACTGAACTACGTATTATGAAGTTGGTTCAAGTGTTATGGACAGTCAGTGGACAAATGATCTGTAAAAGTCCTTCACCATCATTTTCAAGTCTGACCTACTCGTCGTCATCTTATCCTGAACTTTGCATGTGTAGATTTCGTTCGACAAACATGTGACAACCTGCTTTGACTTCCTTCTAGCTGCATGTACACATATTTTAAAAAAGGTTTCATATTTAAATATGATTGTAATAATCATTTACATATAGTATTTTGTCATCATAGCACACATGAACTCTTGGAGAATCGGGGCACTGTAGGACTACCAAACTAACTACCTATTGGTTTACAGGATATTTATTAATTATTAACACAAAATCAAGGATATTTCTTAATGTTCACAACTTATATAATCAGAATAACTCACATTATAAATGATTTCCACCAAATATATTCTATGATCTTTACTGGATGTATATACAGAGTAATTCTCATCATAAAAAATAGAGAATATGGCGTGGCATTTGGTAACACAACCGGGGAGTGCAGGTCAGCTTCATTAGCCAAAGCTACGTGCAGATTCTCAATCTTTCAGCTTACCCCATGCACCTTGTCTATAGTATATATCAGAGCATCATCCCAATACTTTGATTTTTCTCCAACCTGGATAAATAATTAAGAAAGAAAAATTACCTTCTTATGTTTATTTTATTTGTCATAAAAGGCCTGGAGTTCTCCTTGAGCTTGTATGACATCCTAACCAACTCTCCTAATTCCGGGGTTAATAGTTTAACACCGGATTTTTCATGTTCCCAACCCTGGAGATGCACAGACTGTAACCATCCCCGATTTATCTCACCAGAGGCAGGTTCTTGGCAAATACAATATGTGAAGGAAACAATAAGAATATGGCCAATTCGACACCCTGCAATAGTAATACAATAACATCTCGGCTGGAAGGTTGATGTAGGATAAATAGAGTTGGAGCAATTAAAACCTTGACATGAAACGGTCCAAAACATCATAAAATTTAAAAATCGTCCTATGTCTCTCAGATGGAACTCGGAACTAATGTGAGTTCTCATCTGACAGAAAAATGACTGTCATGAGAAAAAGCAAGAAACTGAACATCCCAATTTCAGATTGATCCAGAAGTCAATCAGGAAACGTGCTGACCTAAGTGAGTAAGATGCAACAAGAACCATGGTCCCTAGCACAGCAAGGAGAGGAACACCACATGCAAAAACCAGTGCGACGGCGGCGAACAACGACGTCGTAGTGATCCACAATATTTTCATCTGATTCAGAGTGTGATATGGACGAATCAACGCCTTGTATATTTCTTTTTCACATTTTTCACTTGCTAAATAACCTTCTAGATAGGATGCAATTATTTTAAACAGTTATAGAGAGTAACATCATATCATACGATTTAAAAGTATTGAGATTAGGCATAAATTAAGTTAAACAAGGTATATGAGCAAACTCATAATAAACTGTCTGTTGGCCATTGGATACCAACAAATTCAGATGGAAAATGGTAAGAAACCCAACAGTATGTGCTTGAATTCATCTTGTACAGAACCTGCATTTTTTAGTGGGCACAAAGAACATCATCAGTAAACAAAACAAATTCCAAAGACGAAGGAAGAATTAGGGGAAGATGAGATGCAGGGAGGGAGAATTGGACCGAATTGGGGACCTGAGAATCACCCATCGTTGCTTGATAATGGTTTTTGGAAGTGAGGAGAATGGGGAACGAGCAGTGGCACGTTTGGGATTATATAGGCATGTATAAGTTGAATGAAAATTAATCAACGATTGTAACTGACCTACAATAACCAGCAGTCTGCGAATTGACTGGTGGTAATGGCTGATTAAACTATCAATGAATCATCATCAGATTGGCAATATAACTTCAAAGGACGCATGCATTGCCGCCAGAGAATCCTGCCACACTGTGCAACCGAAAGGATCGAGCAGACCCCCTGCCCCATTGCCCGGCGAGGCGCTTTCCGAACCAACGGGGTTCCCATGGATCCGTTGCTCTAGCCCGGCATCGATCGTCACTCAGGCCGGTCGCATCTGGAGAGAGCCGCCAGGCGAAGGAATCGGAGCGGCACACGACTCTCCCAATCTAGATAATGCATCTTTTTGGGGAAAAAAGGGGCTGCTGGTATAGGCCGGGAATAGGGCAAAGGCCCATTAGGCCAAGGTTTACCACAGAGATAGAAAAATGTGACCAGAGCAGCGGCCCATAACTGTTCGTGCTCGTTTACAATGAACTGAGGCTGATTAGAGGCGATCGAGAGCAAATCCGACGGCCATAAATGCATTGAACTAAGGATTCAACAGCTGAAAACGCCAGTGGCTTGAGAGGGCAGGAAAAGTGCTCAGTTATAATGTATTGCTAAATAACCTGCTAGATAGGATGCAATTATTTTAAACAGTTATAGAGAGTAACATCATATCATACGATTTAAAAGTATTGAGATTAGGCATAAATTAAGTTAAACGAGGTATATGAGCAAACTCATAATAAACTATCTGTTGGCCATTGGATACCAACAAATTCAGATGGAAAATGGTAAGAAACCCAACAGTATGTGCTTGAATTCATCTTGTACGGAACCTGCATTTTTTAGTGGGCACAAAGAACATCATCAGTAAACAAAACAAATTCCAAAGACGGAGGAAGAATTAGGGGAAGATGAGATGCAGGGAGGGAGAATTGGACCGAATTGGGGACCGGAGAATCACCCATCGTTGCTTGATAATGGTTTTTGGAAGTGAGGAGAATGGGGAACGAGCAGTGGCACGTTTGGGATTATATAGGCATGTATAAGTTGAATGAAAATTAATCACCGATTGTAACTGACCTACAATAACCAGCAGTCTGCGAATTGACTGGTGGTAATGGCTGATTAAACTCTCAATGAATCATCATCAGATTGGCAATATAACTTCAAAGGACGCTTGCATTGCCACCAGAGAATCCTGCCATGCTGTGCGACCGAAAGGATCGAGCAGACCCCCTGCCCCATTGCCCAGCGAGGCGCTTTCCGAACCAGCGGGGTTGCCATGGATCCGTTGCTCTAGCCCGGCATCGGTCGTCACTCAGGCCGGTCGCATCTGGAGAGAGCCGTCAGGCGAAGGAATCGGAGCGGCACACGACTCCCCCGATCTAGATAATGCATTTTTTTGGGGAAAAAAGGGGCTGCTGGTACAGGCCGGGAATAGGGCAAAGGCCCATTAGGCCGAGGTTTACCACA
Organism: Aegilops umbellulata; assembly: GCA_032464435.1. Taxonomy (NCBI): domain Eukaryota; kingdom Viridiplantae; phylum Streptophyta; class Magnoliopsida; order Poales; family Poaceae; genus Aegilops; species Aegilops umbellulata. Next base: position 35,163,001 of record CP136055.1, on the reverse strand, counting down.
GAGATGGAAAAATGCGACCAGAGCAGCGGCCCATAACTGTTCGTGCTCGTTTACAACGAACGGAGGCTGATTAGGGGCGATCGAGAGCAAATCCGACGGCCATAAATGCATTGAACTAAGGATCCAACAGCTGAAAACGCTAGTGGCTTGAGAGGGCAGGAAAAGTGCTCAGTTATAATGTATCTAAATACACCAAAATCACTAAGGGGCACTAGATGCACTTACATAATGAACTTGCATTTTTCTCTCTTAATGTACAGACTTATCAACCGATTTTCTTTTGAAAAAACGTCAATGGTTTTTAAATATAAAACACTCATCGCAAACATTTTAGTTAGAACACCCGTATGCAAACCGACAGCTTCCCCAGGAAGCCAAGGGAAAATGTGCCGAGCAGGATTTCTGCATCCTTTCAACGCAAACGGTTGTTTTGCATGACCCGTGTGCAACCATGTACAGACAATTGGGTAAGATTTGCATATCTGTCATTTTGGGTATGTTTCCATTTCTCAAACTGGAAAGATTGATATTTGTTTATCTAGTAACATTGGCATTTGTCAACCTTGTAACACTATGATTTGTCAAAATATGCAGCTACAAATCACTAGCACTATCTAATTTTTGCAACTAAAATCACTAGCACTGTTCATATGGACACCACTAGCAGGCGTGAGTTCATGGACACATATGCAAATGCACCATTGATTACATACAACAAGTCATCAACCCACAATGACAACGAGGATACACGTTGGATTATAGATCATTTCCAACAAAACATTCTAGTAAAGTTTTTCTCACACAACAAATAACAAAGCGATGAAATGAACTTCAGCTCAACCACTTGTCGGCGTTGCAAACGCTTGCTTTGAACCAGAAGTGATTCTCTGGGAAGGGCCAGCTACTATCAATCTCAAGACCAACGTGGGACTGATCATCCAGGCTGAAGTAGCCTATTTCAATACCCATATTGGGACGGTAGGGAAGCATAGTAATGTCCGAGGTATAGATACATTTGCTTCTCATAAATGGTAGTAACGTTGTGTCAACAGCAGCCAGATCGCCTTCCACCATCATTGGATAGTTTTGTCCAAGGAAGAGCGAGTTTCCTCCAAGACTTTCAATATTGAACCAGGGAGAAGGTGTTGGCTCTAGTACACCAGTATCCATCCCGAATACCCTGCAACGGATGTTGGAATAGGTACGGAGAGTGTGACCATACGAGACAACACCTGCTTCCTTAGTAACATCAGCAGTGCCCCGTATACAGACAAGAAGAGGTGATCCATCGGAATAAGTTGCCAGGCGCCACTGAGTATATGGGTCCTGCTCGTCCTCATGCTCGTGAATAAAATTTTCAAGTATAGGTGGTGGAATGTTCACAGGACCTTGGAAACACAAGAAGGTTAATTAGTAAAGGGAAACTAGCTAACCCGCATGCATATGGATGAAACAATTATAATTATGGTGGAAGACAAACGTACCGAAATCATGAGGATTCCATGCAAAAACAGTGCCACAAGTGGTGGCAGCAAACACAAGACCCTCGTATTGAATTGCATCACAGTACTCATCCGTGTATAGAAACTGATTTTTGAGCAATATCCATCAAGTCAAACCTTGAAGGATGGCAACAAGCTTGTCGAAGATAGCGACAACATAAGCATTCCTGTAACCCCAAGAGCGGTTGGGAACTCGACAAATTGCTATCTTCCATAGACGACAGCCAGCATGATCGTATTTGAACTCACGTAGAATACCGGTGTACTCAACCTCTAGGCAGTCGTCTGAGATTTTTCGAAGTGGAACCCAGTGACGAGTGTACACATTCACAAGTTCCCACTTGCAGTTGTACCCAATATAAACAACCCAATCTCCATTTGCGCCTGCCCAAGCCTTGCCCTCAAGCGATGGCATCTTAACATCATACGTATCATTATCAAGCGACATCAACTTACACAAGGCGATGCTTCCCTCGTCCCCGCGCCAGTCAGCAGGGTCACGGCGAAGAAGATAGGGGAGATCAAACCACTCCTGAACCCTTGGGTTCCTTATAATGATGTTATTAGTTGAGTCGAGAATGGTCTTGAATGAACCTGCCATGCTAGCCGAGGTGACGACGTCGCACCGATCAATGAGTTCCTCCACCGCATCATCATTCAGATCAGGGCAAGAACAACATGGTCATTTCCGGCTTGTTCCCTCCATGGAGAAGACGATCAAACAATGGCAGAAGGAAGGGTGAAGGAAAATGGAGGAGGGAGGATGAGCTAGCGTGCGACAGCAGTTCCAAATTGAGAGGAAAAGGCGAAGAGTCGGTGGACGGTTGCCACGGTACACGAAGAGGCGCCTGGGGAGCGAACGGTTGCCACAGAGGTCACACACTGACGACAAGGGCCGAGTGAACCGCATGCAATCCCATCGCACAACACACACGTCTTATTAAGTTGAACCGTTTCTATACTCTTGTGTCAACGCAAACAGTTCATCCAAGTGAACGGCATGCCGTATATCCCACACACCTTGATCTGGCTGACCGTTTCTTTTGTGTTGCCTAATCACAAACAGTTCATCCGAGTGAACTGTATGCTGTATATCGCACACACCTTCATCTGGCTGCCTGTTTCTTTTGTATTGCCTAATCACACACGGTTCATCCCAGTGAACTGTATGCTGTGTATCGCACACGCCTTCATCTGGCTGCCCGATTCTTTTGTTCCTCCTCATCGCAAACAATTAATTGAACTAAACCATATGCCCTTCATCGCCCACACAACTAAAACCTGAACCGTGTTTGATGCATCCGTCATCGCAATCGTTTTATACATTTCTGACGGTTTTCATACAACACCGTTTGCTATTATATATGGCATCGCACACAGTTTCTCGAAGGGTCTCTGATTTTAGCATCGCGTTAGCAGCATCTTGCAGTAGTGTTATATCGATATTTATTGCATTATGGGATGTTATTATACATTATGTCACAATACTTATGCCTTTTCTCTCTTATTTTACAAGGTTTACATGAAGAGGGAGAATGCCGGCAGCTGGAATTCTAGGTTGGAAAAGGAACAAATATTAGAGACCTATTCTGCACAACTCCAAAAGTCCTGAAACTCCATGAAAGTCAGTTTTGGAATATATTAAAAATATTGGGTGAAGAAAGCACCAGAGGGGGGCCACACCCTGTCCACGAGGGTGGAGGGCGCGCCCCCTACCTCGTGGGCCACCTGAAAGCCCCTTGATTCCCATCTTGTGATATAAGGTGTCTTTTGCCCTGGAAAAAATAAGAAGGAAGCTTTCGGGACAAGTGCCGCCATCTCGAGGCGGAACCTGGGCAGAACCAATCTAGGGCTCTGGCGGAGCTGTTCTGTCGGGGAAACATCCCTCCGAGAGGGGGAAATTGTCACCATTGATCCTCTCAGCGGGAGGGGGTCAATCTCCATCAACATCTTCACCAGCACCATCTCCTCTCAAACCCTAGTTCATCTCTTGTATCCGATCTTTGTCTCGAAACCTCAGATTGGTACCTGTGGGTTGCTAGTAGTGTTGATTACTCCTTGTAGTTGATGCTAGTTGGTTTATTCGGTGGAAGATCATATGCTCAGATCCTTTATGCATATTAATACCCCTATGATTATGAACATGAATATGATTTGTGAGTAGTTACGTTTGTTCCTGAGGACATGGGAGAAGTCTTGCTATAAGTAGTCATGTGAATTTGGTATTCGTTTGATATTTTGATGGGATGTATGTTGTCTTTCCTCTAGTGGTGTTATGTGAACGTCGACTACATGACACTTCACCATTATTTGGGCCTAGGGGAAGGCATTGAGAAGTAATAAGTAGATGATGGGTTTCTAGAGTGACAGAAGCTTAAACCCTAGTTTATGCATTGCTTCGTAAGGGGCTGATTTGGATCCATATGTTTCATGCTATGGTTAGGTTTACCTTAATTCTTATTTCATAGTTGCGGATGCTTGCGAGAGGAGTTAATCATAAGTGGGATGCTTGTACAAGGAAGGGCAGTACCCAAGCACCGGTCCACCCACATATCAAATTATCAAAGTAACGAACGCGAACCATACGAGCATGATGAAAACTAGCTTGACGATAACTCCCATGTGTCCTCGGGAGCGTTTTCCTTTATATAAGAGTTTGTCCAGGCTTGTCCTTTGCTACAAAAAGGATTGGGCCACCTTTTTGCACCTTGTTTACTTTTCTTACTTGTTACCCGTTACGAATTACCTTATCATAAAACTACCTGTTACCGATAATTTCGGTGCTTGCAGAGAATACCTTACTGAAAACCGCTTGTCATTTCCTTCTGCTCCTCGTTGGGTTCGACACTCTTACTTATCAAAAGGACTACAATAGATCCCCTATACTTGTGGGTCATCAAGACTCTTTTCCGGCGCCATTGCCGGGGAGTGAAGCGCCTTTGGTAAGGAAAAAATTATATAGTGTGCTGAAATTTACTGTCACTTGTTACTATGGAAAATAATCCTTTGAGGGGCTTGTTCGGGGTATCTTAACCCTGACCAGTAGAGCAAAGAGTTGCTCCTCAACCTACTAAACCTACTGAAAATGTTTACTTTGAAATTCCTTCGGGTATGATAGCGAAACTACTAGCTAATCCTTTTACAGGAGATGGAACATTACATCCCGATATGCACCTAATCTATGTGTATGAAGTTTGTGGATTATTTAAGCTTGCAGGTATGCCCGAGGATGTTATCAAGAAGAAGTTCTTCCCTTTATCTTTGAAGGGAAATGCATTGACATGGTTTAGGCTATGTGATGATATTGGATCATGGAACTACAACCGATTGAAATTGGAATTTCGTCAGAAGTTTTATCCGATGCATCTGGTTCATCGTGATCGTAATTATATATATAATTTTTGGCCTCGCGAAGGAGAAAGTATCACTCAAGCTTGGGGAAGGCGTAAGTCAATGTTATATTCATGCCTCAATCATGAGCTCTCAAGATAAATTATTATTCAAACTTTTTATGCTCGGCTTTCTCTCAATAATCGCTCCATGCTCGATACTTCTTGTACTCTTTTATGATGAAGACTATTGAATTCAAATGGGATTTATTGGAAAGAATTAAATGCAACTCTGAAGATTGGGAACTCGATGAAGGTAAGGAGTCAGGTATAACACCTAAGTTTGATTGTGTTAAATCTTTTATGGATACCGATGCTTTTCGTGAATTTAGCACTAAATATGGACTTGACTCCGAGATAGTAGCTTCTTTCTGTGAATCATTTGCTACTCATGTTGAACTCCCTAAGGAGAAGTGGTTTAAATATCATCCTCGCATCAAAGTAAAAGTAGTTGAACCCATTAAAGTTGAAGAAAATATTATCACTTATAATGTTGATCCTATTGTTCCTACCGCTTATATTGAGAAACCACCTTCCCCTGTTAGAATAAAGGATCATGCTAAAGCTTCAACTGTGGTTAGTAAGAGTAAAGCTAGAACACCTACACCCCCTAAGAAAATTAAAGTTGAACCTAGTATTGCTATGGTCAAAGATCTCTTGGTCGATAATATTGATGGGCATGTTATTTACTTCTGTAATGAAGCTGCTAGAATTGCTAGACCCGATACTAAGGTAAACATAGACCTGCTGTTGGCATGCCTGTTGTTTCTGTTAAAATAGGAGTATCATGGCTTATGTGATATGGGTGCTAGTGCGAGTGCAATACCTCAGTCCTTATACGAGGAAATATGCATGATATTGCACCTGTTGAGGTAGAAGGTATTGATGTTACAATTAAGCTAGCAAATAGAGATACTATTTCACCAGTTGGGATTGTTAGAGATGTTGAAGTCTTGTGTGGGAAGGTGAAATATCCTACTGATCTTCTTGTTCTTGGTTCCCCACAAGATGACTTTTGTCCCATTATATTTCATAGACCCTTCTTGAATACTGTTAATGCTAGGATAGATTGCAAAAAGGATATTGTTATAGTTGGTTTAGGGGATATGTCTCATGATTTTAATTTTGCTAAATTTCATAGACAACCCCATGATAAAGAATTGCCTAGTAAAGATGAACTTATTGGTCTTGCTTCTATTGTCGTGACTCCTAATGATCCTTTAGAACAATATTTGCTAGACCATGAAAATGATATGTTTATGAATGAAAGAAGGGAAATAGATGAAGTATTCTTTAAACAGGGACCTATTTTGAAACACAACTTGCCTGTCGAAATTCTAGGGGATCCTCCTCCACCCAAGGGTGATCCCGTGTTTGAGCTTAAACCATTAGCTGACACTCTTAAATATGCTTATCTTGATGAAAAAAAAGATATATCCTGTTATTATTAGTTTTAACCTTTCAGAGCAGGAAGAAGAGAAATTATTGAAAACTCTGAATAAGCACCATGCTGCTATTGGATATACTCTTGATGATCTTAAGGGCATTAGTCCCACTCTATGCCAGCACAGAATAAAATTGGAGAAAGACGCTAAACCGGTTGTTGATCACCAACGACGGTTAAACCCTAAGATGAAAGAAGTGTTAAGAAAGGAAATACTAAAGCTTCTGGAGGCAGGTATAATTTGTCATGTTGCTGATAGTCAGTGGGTAAGTCCTGTCCATTGTGTCATAAGAAGGGAGGTATTACTGTTGTTCCTAATGATAAAGACGAATTGATCCCACAAAGAATTGTTACAGGTTATAGAATGGTAATTGATTTCCACAAATTAAATAAAGCTACTAAAAAGGATCATTACCCTTTACCTTTTATCGATCAAATGCTAGAAAGATTATCCAAACATACACATTTTTGCTTTCTAGACGGTTATTCTGGTTTCTCGCAAATACCTGTGTCAAAAGAGGATCAGGAAAAGACCACTTTTACTTGCCCTTTCGGTACCTTTGCTTATGGACGTATGCCTTTTGGTTTATGTAATGCACCTGCTACCTTTCAAAGATATATGACTGCTATATTCTCTGACTTTTGTGAAAAGATTGTTGAGGTTTTCATGGATGATTTCTCCGTGTATGGAACTTCTTTTGATGATTGCTTAAGCAACCTTGATCAAGTTTTGCAGAGATGTGAAGAAACTAATCTTCTCTTGAATTGGGATAAGTGCCACATTATGGTTAATGAAGGTATTGTCTTGGGGCATAAACTTTCTAAAAGAGGTATTGAAGTTGATAAAGCTAAAGTCGATGCTATTGAAAAGATGTCGTGTCCTAAGGACATTAAAGGTATAAGAAGTTTCCTTGGTCATGCCGGTTTTTATAGGAGGTTCATCAAAAACTTCTCAAAAATTTCTAGGCCTCTGACTAATCTCTTACAAAAATATGTTCCTTTTGTCTTTGATGATGATTGTGTAGAAGCGTTTGAAATACTTAAGAAAGCCTTGATTTCTGTACCTATTTTTCAGCCACCTGATTGGAATTACCCTTTGAAATTATGTGTGACGCTAGTGATTATGCTGTAGATGCTGTTCTAGGACAAAGAGTTGATAAGAAATTAAATGTTATCCAATATGCTAGTAAAACTCTAGACAGTGCCTAGAGAAATTATGCTACTACTGAAAAAATAGCAGTTGTATTTGCTTGTGATAAGTTTAGACCTTATATTGTTGATTCTAAAGTAACTGTTCACACTGATCATGTTGCTATTAAATACCTTATGGAAAATAAAGATGCTAAACCTAGACTTATTAGATGGGTTCTCTTGCTACAAGAATTTGATTTGCATATTATTGATAGAAAGGGAGCTAAGAACTCTGTTGCAGACAACTTGTCTAGGTTAGAGAATGTTCTTGATGACCCACTACATATTGATGATAGCTTTCCTGATGAACAATTTGAAGGAAATATGCCCTAGAGGCAATAATAAAGTTGTTATTTATATTTCCTTATATCATGATAAATGTTTATTATTCATGCTAGAATTGTATTAACCGGAAACTTAGTACATGTGTGAATACATAGACAAAATGAGTATCACTAGTATGCTTCTACTTGACTGGCTCGTTAATCAAAGATGGTTAAGTTTCCTAGCCATGGACATGAGCTGTCATTTGATTAACGGGATCATATCATTAGAGAATGATGTGATTGACTTGATCCATCCATTAGCTTAACACGATGATCGTTTAGTTTGTTACTATTGCTTTCTTCATAACTTATACATGTTCCTATGGCTGTGAGATTATGCAACTCCCGAATACCGGAGGAACACTTAGTGTGCTATCAAATGTCACAATGTAACTGGGTGATTACAAAGATGCTCTACAGGTGTCTCCGATGGTGTTTGTTGAGTTGGCATAGATTGAGATTAGGATTTGTCACTCCGATTGTTGGAGAGGTATCTGTGGGCCCTCTCGGTAATGCACATCACTATAAGCCTTGCAAGCAATGTGACTAATGAGTTAGTTACGGGATGATACATTACGGAACGAGTAAAGAGACTTGCCGGTAACGAGATTGAACTAGGTATTGAGATACCGACGATCGAATCTCGGGCAAGTAACATACCGATGACAAAGGGAACAACGCATGTTTTTATGCAGTTTGACCGATAAAGATCTTCATAGAATATGTAGGAACCAATATGAGCATCTAGGTTCCGATATTGGTTATTGACTAGAGATGAGTCTCAGTCATGTCTACATAGTTCTCGAACCCGTAGGGTCCGCATGCTTAATATTCAATGGCGATAGGTATTATGAGTTTATGTGTTTTGATGTACCGAAGGTTGTTCGGAGTCCCGATGTGATCACGGACATGACGAGGAGTCTTGATATGGTCAAGACATAAAGATCGATATATTGGAAGGCTATGTTTGGACATCAGAATGGTTCTGGGTGAGTTCGGGCATCTACCGGAGTACCGGGGGGTTACCGGAACAGCCCGGGGAGTGTATGGGCCTTATTGGGCCTTAGTGGGAGAGAGGAGGAGGGGCCAAGGTGGGGGCGCCCCCCAAGCCCAATCTGAATTGGGGTGGCCCCCCTTTCCTTCTCCCTCTCTCCTCCTTCCTTCCTCTCCTACTCCAACTAGGGAAGGGGGAATCCTACTCCCACCGGGAGTAGGACTCCCCCTTGGGCGCGCCATGAGAGGGCCGACCCTCTCCCTCCTCCAGTCCTTTATATATGGAGGAGGGGAGCAGCCCATAGACACACAAGTTGATTGTTTAGCCGTGTTCGGTGCCCCCTCCACAGATTTCCACCTCGGTCATATCGTTGCAGTGCTTAGGCGAAGCCCTGCGTCGGTAGCTTCATCATCACCGTCACCACACCGTCGTGCTGACGAAACTCTCCCTCGACCTCAGCTGGATCTAGAGTTCATGGGACGTCACCGAGCTGAGCGTGTGTAGATCGCGGAGGTGCCGTACCTTCGGTGCTAGGATCGGTCGGATTGTGAATACGTACGACTACATCAACCCCGTTATCATAAAGCTTCCGCTTACGGTCTACGAGCGTACGTGGACAACACTCTCCCCTCTCGTTGCTATGCATCAACTAGATGGATCTTGCGTGTGCGTAGGATTTTTTTTGAAATTACTGTGTTCTCGAGCCAGGTCTATGTGTAGATGTTATATGCACGAGTAGAACACAAAGAGTTGTGGGCGATAATAGTCATACTGCTTACCAGCATGCCATACTTTGATTTGGCGGTATAGTTGGATGAAGCGGCTCAGACCGACATTACGCGTACGCTTACGCGAGACTGGTTCTACTGACGTGCTTCGCACACAGGTGGCTAGTGGGTGTCTGTTTCTCCAACTTTAGTTGAATCGAGTGTGACTACGCCCGGTCCTTGTTGAAGGTTAAAACATCAAACTTGACGAAAAATCGTTGTGGTTTTGATGCGTAGGTAAGAATGGTGTAGAGGACGACTAACTTGTTTTTGCAGGGCATGTTGTGATGTGATATAGTCAAGACGTGATTATATAAATTGTTGTATGAGATGATCATGTTTTGTAACGCAGTTATCGGCAACTGGCAGGAGCCATATGGTTGTCGCTTTATTTTATGAAATGCAATCGCCATGTAATTGCTTTACTTTATCACTAAGCGGTAGCAATAGTTGTAGAAGCAATAGTTGGCGGGACGATGCTACCTCTTGAGCACTACGTTGGATTTCCTTGAAGAGGAAAGGATGATGCAACAAAGTAGCGTAAGTATTTCCCTCAGTTTTTGAGAACCAAGGTATCAATCCAGTAGGAGGCTACGCGCGAGTCCCTCATACCTGCACAAAGCAAATAACTCCTCGCAACCAATGCGATAAGGGGTTGTCAACCTTCACGGTCACTTACGAGAGTGAGATCTGATAGATATGATAGGATATTTTTTTTGGTATTTTTGTGATAAAGATACAAAGTAAAATAAAAGCAAAGGAAATAACTAAGTATTGGAAGATTGATATGATGAAGACAGACCCGGGGGCCATAGGTTTCACTAGTGGCTTCTCTCAAGAGCATAAGTATTTTACGGTGGGTGAACAAATTACTGTTGAGCAATTGAGAGAATTGAGCATAGTTATGAGAATATCTAGGTATGATCTTGTATATAGGCATCACGTCCGAGACAAGTAGACCGACTCCTGCCTGCATCTACTACTATTGCTCCACTCATCGACCGCTATCCAACATGCATCTAGAGTATTAAGTTCAAGAAAACAGAGTAACACTTTAAGCAAGATGACATGATGTAGAGGGATAGATTCATGCAATATAATAAAAAACCCATCTTGTTATCCTCAATGGCAACAATATAATACGTGCCTTGCTGCCCCTACTGTCACTGGGAAAGGACACCGCAAGATTGAACCCAAACCTAATCACTTCTCCCATTGCAAGAAAGATCAATCTAGTAGGCCAAACCAAATTGATAATTCGAAGAGACTTGAAAAGATAACCAATCATACATAAAAGAATTCAGAGAAGATTAAAATATTGTCCATAGATAATCTTGATCATAAACCCACAATTCATCGATCTCAACAAACACACCGCAAAAAGAAGATTACATCGAATAGATCTCCACGAGAGTGGGGGAGAACATTGTATTGAGATCTAAAAAGAGAGAAGAAAACATCTAGCTACTAACTATGGACCCGAAGGTCTGAGGTAAACTACTCACACTTCATCGGAGAGGCTATGGTGATGATGTAGAAGCCCTCCGTGATGGATGCCCCCTCCGGCGGAGCTCCGGAATAGGCCCCAAGATGGGATCTCGTGGGTACAGAAGGTTGCGGCGGTGGAATTAGGTTTTTGGCTCCGTATCTGATCGTTTGGGGGTACGTAGGTATATACTATCACAAATGCCCGTGCGTTGCAACGGGAGATAAAACTGGTGTGTACTTCAATTCAATAAGAAAATTGCCCGTGCGTTGCAACGGGAATATAGTGTTAATTTTTTGTTGCGGCAGCGAAATGAGCAAGGAAGAAAATATGAAAGGATTATGCTTGTTTTGATCTTGTCACGTCCTGGTTGGCACTCTTCTTGGTCTGCATGACGTACAACAACCCGACAATGCTTGAGATCCTCATAATTTCAAATTCGATAATGACTTGTCAACCTCAATGAACATGTTTATATACCTAATGTTTAGGTGCAACAAAAATGTACCAAATTAAACCATGCAAGTCATACGTCAGCTATAACAGTAATCATTTTAAATGCACCTAAGCAAATTCCCCTTTATCAACCAGACCAACCAGACAACAAAACATATAAAAATAAGAAGACGCGCGTTATTATCTACTCCCTCCATTCCTAATTGTAAGTCTTTTTAGAGATTCTACTACCAACTATATATGGATGTATATAGACACATTTTACAGTGTATATTCACTCATTTTGCTTCGCATATAGTTCATAGTGGGATCTCTGAAAAGACTTATATTTAGGAACGGAGGGAGTAATTCATTGAGAGGAATTGTATGGAAAGTGACTACAGTATAGACACAAAATCAGAAAAAAGAATAGAGTACCTTAGTGAACTGGCGTTTTGTGGTAGGATCTTTGAAGCTCGGCAAGGATCAACGACAAGGGTGGGGGATCGATCACTGGTGACTAAAAATAACCCCTAGACCTTTAAAAAAACATTTTTGAGACACATGAGAGATACCCCTGAACAAAAATAAAATAAACACTGCTGAACCAAAATAAAATAAAATAAATTTCAGGATAATAATTTTTCCTTTTATTGTGAAACTACCAGATGACATCTTACTAAAGGACAAGACCACATGAGAAGTAAAGTTTTAGGAATTACCCAGAATCTGGTTTGAGGATTAGAAATAACGTGTTGTTTAGCATACTAAGTAAGAATAGTACAATAATTCTCAAGTAAGAAAAGTACAATAATTAATTCTGTTGTGGTGAAATTAATAATAAAGAAATATTGTGCAATTAGGAGGAGATGACGAAGATAACAACAATTTGATAGTGTACATTCGACAGTTTGATTACGTAGGGAAACATCCCTTTGAGCTCTTTGAACTGCCTCTAGAGAAAAAATCAAGCTTAGTTGGTGTGCTTAACTTTCAGGTTAGTGTTGTTATTACAAATAAGGCAACTATTTAAGTAGGATACTCTTTGACAAATTAATAACAGAATAGTCTTTACATGAAGCAGAAGTATAGAACTCCTTAATACAACTGATTAGATAAATCATATTTATTTACTATGCTCCCACTTACAAGACCTACCCCATAGAAGATTGCCTGCTATTGAAAGCACCGAACATGGACATGCTTGCCACAGCAGCCGGAAGGTTAGCTTACAGGAGCTTCCCTCAAGCAGTTTGGGCGATGCAAGAGAAAAAAAATTGAAACACGATGGGTAGCGTATGACAGCAATTTTTTGGATGACATCACATGCCAATACGTCATAAGAAAGTAGTTCGAATCCGGTCGAGTACTTTTCGGCCGGCCGTGCCAGCAAAACCTCTGATCAATTAGTACGTCGGCTGCATGACAAGAACAGAAAGCGAGCTAGGTAATCGAGCGATCGATCTGACGTAGACACCATAAGGTGAAACACATCGACCATCTAGCTTGGCATCGATTGCCGAGAGCCCACGACACATCAACCGATCGTCTCCGCCCGAGCTAGCCAGCTGATCATCCTCGATCGCCACATCCGTACCTGGAACTCGACGTGCTGCTCAGCCGTCCGCACCCTCCCTCCACCTTTGGCTGTTTGCCCACCCATGGCCTCATACTGAGGACTCCTCCTGCTGTTTGTCCTTCCTTCCCCTCTGGCTGTTTGTCCATCAATGGCTTGCGTTGTTGTCCGGCCCTCAAGTGTTAGCCATCTGTTTGCTTTCTTTTCCATCTCTGCCCATTGATTATTGCAGTCGTCTATATATAAGTTAATGGAAATTGGTGTAAAAGAGCGATGTGGGACTATTAGTATGACGATATATCCTTAATAATTTCTACAGAAGTAAGAGATAGCTCAGTTGGTAGCTCATTCTTGGTTTTGAGAGGAGGTCTTGAGTTTGATTCTTGCACAAAGAATTTTTTTCTTCAACAAGCCCATGCATGGCGGCCCATGAGTAATCCTGAGGCCCAAGAGATGTACGGGACTGGTTGTTTTCTGTTTCGGGCGAAAAACACAAAAACAGAAATTTAGTACCACCTTGGGTAGCAACACAAATATAAAAAATAATAATATGGGTGAACGGATGAAAAAGTTGGCGAAACGCACCTTGTTTTATTAGTAGGTATAGATAGGAGGAAGGAGTACGTCGGTAGAGCAACAGGGGGCCCACGAGGGTGGAGGGCGCGCTTGGGGGGGGGGGGGGGGTAGGCGCGCCCCCTACCTCGTGGCCTCCTCTTTTGTTTCTTAACGTAGGGTCCAAGTCTCCCGGATCATAATCTTCCTAAAAATCACGTTCCCGAAGGTTTCATTCCATTTGGACTCCGTTTGATATTCCTTTTCTGTGAAACTCTGAAATAGGAAAAAAGCAGCAATTCTGGGCTGGGCCTCCAGTTAATAGGTTAGTCCCAAAAAAATATAAAAGTGGATAATAAAGCCCAATAATGTCCAAAACAGTAGATAATATAGCATGGAGCAATAAAAAATTATAGATACGTTGGAGACGTATCAGGCATCCCCAAGCTTAATTCCTGCTCATCCTCGAGTAGGTAAATGATAAAAACAGAATTTTTGATGCGGAGTTCTACTTGGCATAATTTCAATGTAATTCTTCTTAATTGTGATATGAATATTCAGATCCGAAATATTCAAGACAAAAGTTTAATATTGACATAAAAGATAATAATACTTCAAGCATACTAACAAAGCAATCATGTCTTCTCAAAATAACATGGCCAAAGAAAGTTATCCCTACAAAATCATATAGTCTGGCTATGCTCTATCTTCACCACACGAAGTATTTAAATCATGCACAACCCCGATGACAAGCCAATCAATTGTTTCATACTTATTACGTTCTCAAACTTTTTCAATCTTCACGCAATACATGAGCATGAGCCATGGATATAGCACTATATGTGGAATAGAATGGTGGTTGTGGAGAAGACAAAAAGGGAGAAGATAGTCTCACATCAACTAGGCGTATCAACGGGCTATGGAGATGCCCATTAATAGATATCAATATGAGTGAGTAGGGATTGCCATGCAACGGATGCACTTAGAGCTATGAAAGCTCAACAAAAGAAACTAAGTGGGTGTGCATCCAACTCGCTTGCTCACGAAGACCTAGGGCATTTTGAGTAAGCCCATTATTGGAATATACTCCCTCTGTCCAATAATATAAGAACGTTTTTGACACTACACTAGTGTCAAAAATGTTCTTATATTATGGGACAGAGGGAGTACAAGCCAAGTTCTATAATGAAAAATTCCCACTAGTATATTAAAGTGACAAAATGAGAGACTCTCTATCATGAAGATCATGGTGCTACTTTGAAGCACAAGTGTGGTAAAAGGATAGTAACATTGTCACTTCTCTCTTTTTCCCTCATTTTTTTCTTGGCCTTTTCTCTTTTTATGGCCTTTTTTTTAGTCCGGAGTCTCATCCCGACTTGTGGGGGAATCATAGTCTCCATCATCCTTTCCTCACTTGCGACAATGCTCTAATAATGATGATCATCACACTTCTATTTTCTTACAACTCAACAATTAGAACTCGATACTTAGAACAAAATATGACTCTATATGAATGCCTCCGGCGGTGTACCGGGATATGCAATGAATCAAGAGTGACATGTATGAAAGAATTATGAATGGTGGCTTTGCCACAAATACAATGTCAACTACATGATCATGCTAAGCAATATGGCAATGATGGAGCGTGTCATAATAAACGGAACGGTGGAAAGTTGCATGGCAATATATCTCAGAATGGCTATGGAAATGCCATGATAGGTAGGTATGGTGGCTGTTTTGAGGAAGGTATATGGTGGGTGTATGATACCGGCGAAAAAGTGCGCGGTATTAGAGAGGCTAGCAATGGTGGAAGGAAGTGCGCATAATCCATGGACTCAACATTAGTCATAAAGAACTCATATACTTATTTCAAAAATCTACAAGTTATCAAAGCAAAGTATTACGTGCATGCTCCTAGGGGGATATATTGGTAGGAAAAGACCATCGCTCGTCCCCGACCGCCACTCATAAGGAAGACAATCATTAAATAAATCATGCTCCGACTTCATCACATAATGGTTCACCATACGTGCATGCTACGGGAATCACAAACTGTAACACAAGTATCTCTCAAATTCACAACTACTCAACTAGCACGACTCTAATATCACCATCTTCATATCTCAAAACAATTATCAAGCATCAAACTTTTCTTAGTATTCAACACACTCATAAGGAAGTTTTACAAATCTTGAATACCAAGCATATTAAGATTATTTAAGCAAATTACCATGCTATTCAAGACTCTCAAAATAATCTAAGTGAAGCATGAGATATTAATAGTTTCTATAAAACAAATCCACCACCGTGCTCTAAAAGATATAAGTGAAGCACTAGAGCAAAACTATATAACTCAAAAAGATATAAGTGAAGCACATAGAGTGTTCTAACAATTTCCAAATCATGTATGGCTCTCTCAAAAGGTGTGTACAGCAAGGATGATTGTGGCAAACTAACAAATAAAGACTCAAATCATACAAGACGCTCCAAGCAAAACACATATCATGTGGTGAATAAAAATATAGCTCCAAGTAAAGTTACCGATGGAAGTAGACGAAAGAGGGGATGCCTTCCGGGGCATCCCCAAGCTTTGGCTTTTTGGTGTCCTTAGATTATCTTGGGGGTGCCATGGGCATACCCAATCTTAGTCTCTTGCCACTCCTTGTTCCATAATCCATAAAAAAATTCACCCAAAACTTGAAAACTTCAAAACACAAAACTTAACAGAAATCTCGTGAGCTCCGTTAGCGAAAGAAAACAAAAGACCACTTCAAGGTAATGTAATGAACTCATTCTTTATCTGTATTGGTGTTAAACCTACTGTATTCCAACTTCTCTATGTTTTATAAACTATTTTACTAGCCATAGTTTCATCAAAATAAGCAAACAACACACGAAAAACAGAATCTGACAAAAACAGATCAGTCTGTAGTAATCTGTAACTAACACAAACTTATGGAACTCCAAAAAAATCTACCAAAATAGGAATACCTAGACAATTTGTTTATTGATCAGCAGAAATTGGAATCAGCATTTTATCACGTTCTAGTGATTTTTAACAATTGTTTTCGTGAACATAAAGTTTCTGGAAATTACAGCAAGATCAAATAACTATCATCCAAGAAGATCCTATAGGTTTAACTTGGCACAAACACTAATTAAAACATAAAAACACATATAAACAGAGGCTAGAACAAAAATTTATTCCTAAACTGAATCAAAAAGCAAAAAAATTAAAAATAAAATTGGGTTGCCTCCCAACAAGCGCTATCGTTTTACGCCCCTAGCTAGGCATAAAAGCAAGGATAGATCTAGGTATTGCCATCTTTGGTTTTACTAAAAAAGAGAGCAAACTTGTTATCTATGAAATTAATCTTTCTATTTTTACAAAGTACATGGCCATTAATGGTAGAAGAAAGATGAAGAATGTTGCGGAAATTGGCATCTAGGCTAGCTTTTATCTCTTTAATAGATTCGTTTTGGTAAGAAAGCAAAAGAGATGTGATTCGACCTTTCTCATTAATGGGGTGCCCAAATATAGTTTTCATCTTTTCATAGGTATCTATGGGGTCCCCTTCAAGAAAACCCTCTTCAAAAATAGAATCCAAAACTTGTTTGAACGAAGCGGGCAACCCAACATAAAAGCCTTTTAAGTAAACCTCAATTTGGTATTGAGGTACATAGCTAGCACGGATCCTTAATAGCCTATCCCAAGCATCTTTCAAAGATTCATCATGTAAATAACAAAATATTCCAGAATCTTCTTCATCAAAATTGCTAAGGTTTTCATTGATAATTCCGGCAGGTTTTTCCATAGTATTTTTATTTATGAGTTTAGATAAGATAGCAGGATTGTCTAAAGCGCTAAAACTCGGGAGAGAAGCCCCAATTCTTTTTGGTTCTGACATGGCGAGGGAAAAGCGAGCGAGAAGAGGCGAATGGAAAAGAGAGGGCGAATAAAACGGCAAGGGTGAAGTGGCGGAGATGAAAACGAGAGGCAAATGGCAAATAATGTAATGCGGGAGATAAGGGATTGTGATGGGTACTTGGTATGTTGACTTTTGCGTAGACTCCCCGGCAACGGCGCCAAAAATTCTTCTTGCTACCTCTTGAGCACTGTGTTGGATTTCCTTGAAGAGGAAAGGATGATTCAGCAAAGTAGCATAACTATTTCCCTTAGTTTTTGAGAACCAAGGTATCAATCCAGTAGGAGGGTACGCGCGAGTCCCTCGTACCTGCACAAAGCAAATAATTCCTCGCAACCAACGCGATAAGGGGTTGTGAATCCCTCCACGGTCACTTACGAGAGTGAGATCTGAGAGGATAATATTTTTGGTATTTTTGTGATAAAGATACAAAGTAAAAAAGCAAAGGAAATAACTAAGTATTGGAAGATTGATATGATGAAGATAGACCCGGGGCCATAGATTTCACTAGTGGCTTCTCTCAAGAGCATAAGTATTTTACGTTGGGTGAACAAATTACTGTTGAGCAATTGACAGAATTGAGCATAGTTATGAGAATATCTAGGTATGATCATGCATATAGGCATCACATCCGAGACAAGTAGACCGACTCCTGCCTGCATCTACTACTATTACTCCACTCATCAACCGCTATCCAGCATGCATCTAGAGTATTAAGTTCAAGAAAACAGAGTAACGCTTTAAGCAAGATGACATGATGTAGAGGGATAGATTCATGCAATATGATAAAAACCCCATCTTGTTATCCTCGATGGCAACAATATAATACGTGCCTTGCTGCCCCTACTGTCACTCGGAAAGGACACCGCAAGGTTGAACCCAAAGCTAAGCACTTCTCCCATTGCAAGAAAGATCAATCTAGTAGGCCAAACCAAACTAATAATTCGAAGAGACTTGCAAAGATAACTAATCATACATAAAAGAATTCAGAGAAGATTCAAATATTGTTCATAGATAATCTTGATCATAAACCCACAATTCATCGGTCTCAACAAACACACCGCAAAAAGAAGATTACATCGAATAGATCTCCACGAGAGAGGGGGAGAACATTGTATTGTGAGATCCAAAAAGAGAGAAGAAGCCATCTAGCTACTAACTATGGACCCAAAGGTCTGAGGTAAACTACTCACACTTCATCGGAGAGGCTATGGTGATGATGTAGAAGCCCTCCATGATGGATGCCCCCTCCGGCGGACCTCCGAAACAGGCCCCAAGATGGGATCTCGTGGGTACAGAAGGTTGCGGCGGTGGAATTAGGTTTTTGGCTCCGTATCTGATCGTTTGGGGGTACGTAGGTATATATAGGAGGAAGGTGTACGTCGGTGGAGCAACAGGGGGCCCATGAGGGTGGAGGGCGCGCCTAGGGGGTAGGCGCGCCCCTAGCTACCTGATGGCCTCCTCTTTTGTTTCTTGACGTAGGGTCCAAGTCTCCCGAATCATAATCTTCCTAAAAATCACGTTCCCAAAGGTTTCATTCCATTTGGACTCCGTTTGATATTCCTTTTCTGCGAAACTCTGAAATAGGCAAAAAACAACAATTCTGGGTTGGGCCTCCGGTTAATAGGTTAGTCCCAAAAATAATATAAAAGTGGATAATAAAGCCCAATAATGTCCAAAACAGTAGATAATATAGCGTGGAACAATCAAAAATTATAGATACGTTGGAGACGTATCAGACGACAATGATGCTTCGATGGAGATCAAGGTGTCAAGCCGGTGACGACGGTGATCATGACGGTGCTTTGGAGGTGGAGATCAAAGGCACAAAATGATGTTTACCATATCATATCACTTATATTGATTGCATGTGATCTTTATCCTTTATGCATCTTATTTTTGTTAGTTCGGCAGTGGCATTATAAGATGACCTCTCACTAAATTTCAAGGTATAATTTTTCTCCCTGAGTATGCACCGTTGCAACAGTTCGTCGTGCCGAGACACCACGTGATGATCGGGTGTGATAAGCTCTATGTTCACATACAATGGGTGCGAGCCAGTTTTGCACATGAAGAATACCTGGGTTAAACTTGACGAGCCTAGCATATGCAGATATGGCATCAGAATACTGAGACCGAAAGGTCGAGCATGAATCATATAGTAGATATGATCAACATAGTTATGTTCACCATTGAAAACTACTCCATCTCACGTGATGATCGGACATGGTTTAGTTGATATGGATCACATGATCACTTAAATGATTAGAGGGATGTCTATCTAAGTGGGAGTTCTTAAGTAATACGATTAATTGAACTTTAATTTATCATGAACTTATTACCTAATAGTATTTTTGCATGTCTATGTTGTTGCAGATAAATGGCCCGTGTTGTTGTTCTGTTGAATTTTCATGCGTTCCTAGAGAAAGATAAGTTGAAAGATGATGGTAGCAATTACACGGACTGGGTCCGTAACTTGAGGATTATCCTAAACTTGACGTACGACTTTGCAAATCTCTATGTCTCCCTCCTTGACTTGATCGCGGATGGAATTGACTTGATCATGTATTCCTTTGCCAAGGCAGTTGCACCAGTATTGTCAAAAAAGATTTTCATTGGACCCTATGCACTAGGTATGACACCTAGATCGGATATGAACTCCTTCATCCAGACTCCTTCATTTGCTGCTTCCGAATCAGCTATGTACTCCGCCTCACACGTAGATCCTGCAACGACGCTCTGTTTAGAACTGCACCAACTGACAGCTCCACCATTCAATATAAATATGTATCCGGTTTGTGACTTAGAGTCATCCGGATCAGTGTCAAAGCTTACATCGATGTAACCATTTACGACGAGCTCTTTGTCACCTCCATAAATGAGAAACATATCCTTAGTCCTTTTCAGGTATTTCAGGATGTTCTTGACCGCTGTCCAGTGATCCACTCCTGGATTACTTTGGTACCTCCCTGCTAAACTAATAGCAAGGCACACATCAGGTCTGGCACATAGCATACATGATAGAACCTATGGCTGAGGCATAGGGATGACTTTCACTTTCTCTCTATCTTCTGAAGTGGTCGGGCATTGAGTTTGACTCAACTTCACACCTTGTAACATAGGCAAGAACCCTTTCTTTGCTTGATCCATTTTGAACTTCTTCAAAACTTTGTCAAGGTATGTGCTTTGTGAAAATCCAATTAAGCATCTTGATCTATCTCTATAGATCTTGATGCCAATATATAAGCAGCTTCACCAAGGACTTTCATTGAAAAATTCTTATTCAAGTATCCTTTTATGCTATCCAAAAATTCAGTATCATTTCCGATCAACAATATGTCATCCACATATAATATCAGAAATGCTATAGAGCTCCCACTCACTTTCTTGTAAAAATAGGCTTCTCCAAAAGTCTGTATAAAACCATATGCTTTGATCACACTATCAAAGTGTATATTCCAACTCCGAGAGGCTTGCACCAGTCCATAAATGGATTGCTGGAGCTTGCACACTTTGTTAGCACCTTTTGGATCGACAAAACCTTCTGGTTGCATCATATACAACTCTTCTTTAAGATATCCATTAATGAATGCAGTTTTGACATCCATTTGCCAAATTTCGTAATCATAAAATGCAGCAATTGCTAACATGATTCAGACGGACTTAAGCATCGCTACGGGTGAGAAGGTCTCATCGTAGTCAACTCCTTGAACTTGTTGAAAACCTTTCGCAACAAGTCGAGCTTTGTAGATAGTAACATTACCGTCAGCGTCAGTCTTCTACTTGAAGATACATTTATTCTCTATGGCTTGCTGATCATCGGGCAAGTCAACCAAAGTCCACAATTTGTTCTCATACATGGATCCCATCTCAGATTTCATGGCCTCAAGCCATTTCGCGGAATGTGGGCTCATCACCGCTTCCTCATAGTTCGTAGGTTCATCATGGTCAAGCAACATGACTTCCAGAACAGGATTACCATACCACTCTGGTGCGGATCTTACTCTGGTTGACCTACGAGGTTCGTAGTAACTTGATCAAAAGTTTCATGATCATCATCATTATCTTCCTCACTAATTGGTGTAGGAATCACTGG
The DNA here is from genome assembly GCA_032464435.1 of Aegilops umbellulata. Taxonomy (NCBI): domain Eukaryota; kingdom Viridiplantae; phylum Streptophyta; class Magnoliopsida; order Poales; family Poaceae; genus Aegilops; species Aegilops umbellulata. The sequence continues at coordinate 35,141,317 of CP136055.1, read as the reverse complement.
AACTAATTTCTGTGATGAACTACTTTCCAATAAGGGAGAAGGTACAATTACCTCATCAAGTTCTACTTTCCTCCCACTCACTTCTTTCGAGAGAAACTCCTTCTCTAGAAAGGATCCATTCTTAGCAACGAATGTCTTGCCTTCGGATCTGTGATAGAATGTGTACCCAACAGTCTCCTTTGGGTATCCTATGAAGACACATTTCTCCGGTTTGGGTTCGAGCTTATCGGGTTGAAGCTTTTTCACATAAGCATCGCAGCCCCAAACTTTAAGAAACGACAACTTGGGTTTCTTGCCAAACCACAGTTCATATGGTGTCGTCTCTACGGATTTAGATGGTGCCCTATTTAACGTGAATGCAGCCGTCTCTAAAGCATAACCCCAAAACGATAGCGGTAAATCAGTAAGAGACATCATAGATCGCACCATATCTAATAAAGTGCGGTTACGACGTTTGGACACACCATTACGCTGTGCTATTTCGGGTGGAATGAGTTGCCAACGTATTCTGCATTGTTTCAAATGAAGACCAAACTCGTAACTCAAATATTCACCTCCACGATCAGATCATAGAAGCTTTATTTTCTTGTTATGATGATTTTCCACTTCACTCTGAAATTCTTTGAACTTTTCAAATGTTTCAGACTTATGTTTCATCAAGTAGATATACCCATATCTGCTCAAATAATCTGTGAAGGTCAGAAAATAACGATACCCGCCGCGAGCATCAACACTCATCGGACCGCATACATCAGCATGTATTATTTCCAACAAGTCTATTGCTCGCTCCATTGTTCCGGAGAACGGAGTGTTAGTCATCTTGCCCATGAGGCATGGTTCGCAAGCATCAAGTGATTCATAATCAAGTAATTCCAAAAGCCCATCAGCATGGAGTTTCTTCATGCGCTTTACACCAATATGACCTAAACCGCAGTGCCACAAATAAGTTGCACTATCATTATTACACTTATATCTTTTGGCTTCAATACTATGAATATGTGTATCACTACTATCGAGATTCAATAAAAATAGACCACTCATCAAGGGTGCATGACCATAAAAGAAATTACTCATATAAATAGAACAACCATTATTCTCTGATTTAAATGAATAACCGTCTCATATCAAACAAGATCTAGATATAATGTTCATGCTTAACGCTGGCACCAAATAACAATTATTCAGGTCTAAAACTAATCCCGAAGGTAGATGTAGAGGTAGCGTGCCGATGGCGATCACATCGACTTTGGGACCATTTCCCACACGCATCGTCACCTTGTCATTAGCCAATCTTCCCCTAATCCATAGCCCTTGTTACGAGTTGCAAATATGAGCAACATAACCAGTATCAAATACCCAGGCGCTACTACGAACATTAGTAAGGTACACATCAATAACATGTATATCAAATATACCTTTCACTTTGCCATCCTTCTTATCCGCCAAATACTTGGGGCAGTTCCGCTTCCAGTGACCAGTCCCTTTGCAGTAGAAGCACTCAGTCTCAGGCTTAGGTCCAGACTTGGGTCTCTTCACTTGAGCAGCAACTTGCTTGCCGTTCTTCTTGAAGTTCCCATTCTTCCCTTTGCCCTTTTTCTTGAAACTAGTGGTCTTGTTAACCATCAACACTTGATGCTCCTTCTTGATTTCTACCTCCACAACCTTTAGCATCGTGAAGAGGTCGGGAATTGTCTTATCCATCCCTTGCATATTATAGTTCATCATGAAGCTTTTGTAGCTTGGTGGCAGTGATTGAAGAACTCTGTCAATGACACTATCAACCGGAAGATTAACTCCCAGTTGAGTCAAGTGATTGTGGTACCCAGACATTCTGATTATCACTAACAGAACTATTCTCCTCCATTTTGCAGCTGTAGAACTTATTGGAGACTTCATATCTCTCAATCCAGGCATTTGCTTGAAATAATGAGGATAATCCTTAAGTTACGGATCCAGTCCGTGTAGTTGCTACCATCATCTTTCAACTTAGCTTTCTCTAGGAACACATTAAAATTCAACAGAAGAGTAGCATGGGCCATTTATCTACAACAACATAGACATGCAAAATACTATCATGTACTAAGTTCATGATAAATTAAAGTTCAATTAATCATATTACTTAAGAACTCCCACTTAGATAGACATCCCTCTAATCATCTAAGTGACCACGTGATCAATATCAACTAAACCATGTCTGATCATCACGTGAGATGGAGTAGTTTTCAATGGTGAACATCACTATGTTGATCATATCTACTATATTATTTGCGTTCGACCTTTCGGTCTCAGTGTTCCGAGGCCATATCTGCATATTCTAGGCTCGTCAAGTTTAACCCGAGTATTCTGGGTGTGCAAAACTGGCTTGCACCCGTTGTATGTGAATGTAGAGCTTATCACACCCGATCATCACGTGGTGTCTCGGCACGACGAACTGTCACAATGGTGCATACTAAGGAAGAACACTTGTACCTTGAAATTTTGTGGGAGATCATCTTATAATGCTATCGTCGTACTAAGCAAAATAAGATGCATAAAAAGATAAACATCACATGCAATCAAATAAGTGATATGATATGACCATCATCATCTTGTGTCTTTGATCTCCATCTCCAAAGCACCGTCATGATCACCATCGTCACCGGCTTGACACCTTGATCTCCATCGAAGCATCATTGCCGTCTCACCAACTATTGCTTCTACGACTATCACTACCGCTTAGTGATAAAGTAAAGCAATTACATGGCGATTGCGTTTCATACAATAAAGCGACAACTATATGGCTCCTGCCAGTTGCCGATAACTATTACAAAACATGATCATTTCATACAACAAATTATATATCACCACGTCTTGACCATATCACGTCATAGCAAGCCCTGCAAAAACAAGTTAGACGTCCTCTACTTTGTTGTTGCAAGTTTTATGTGGCTGCTACGGGCTTCTAGCAAGAACCGTTCTTACCTACGCATCAAAACCACAGTGATTTTTCATCAAGTTTGTTGTTTTAACCTTCAGCAAGGACCGGGCGTAGTCACACTCGATTCAACTAAAGTTGGAGAAACAGACACCCACTAGCCACCTGTGCGCGAAGCACGGCGGTAGAACCAGTCTCATGAATGCGGTCATGTAATGTCGGTCTGGGCCGCTTCATCCAACAATACCGCCAAACCAAAGTATGACATGCTGGTAAGCAGTATGACTATTATCGCCCACAACTCTTTGTGTTCTACTCGTGGATATAACATCTACGCATAGACCTGGCTCGGATGCCACTGTTGGGGAACGTAGTATTTCAAAAAAAAATCCTACGATCACGCAAGATCTATCTAGGAGAAGCATAGCAACGAGCAGGGAGAGTGTGCCCATGTACCCTCGTAGACCGAAAGCGGAAGCGTTTAGTAATGCGGTTGATGTAGTCGAACGTCTTCGCGATCCAACCGATCCAAGTACTGAACGTATGGCACCTCCACAATCTGCACACGTTCAGCTCGGTGACGTCCCTCGAACTCTTGATCCAGATGAGGCCGACGGAGAGTTCCGTCAGCACGACGGCATGGTGATGGTGATGATGAAGTTACCGGCGCAGGGCTTCGCCTAAGCACTACGGCAATATGACCGAGGTGTAAAACTGTGGAGGGGGGCACCACACATGGCTAAATATCAACTTGTGTGTCTATGGAGTGCCCCCTCCCACGTATATAAAGGTGGGAGGGAGGAAGAGGCCTGCCAAGGGTTGCGCGCTCAAGGGGGGGGGGAGTCCTACTCCAAGTAGGAATCGCCCCCTTTCCTATTGCTACAAGGAGAAGGGGAAAGAGGAGGAGGAGAGAAAGGAAAGGGGTCACCCCCCAACCCCTAGTCCAATTCGGTTTGGGCTTGGGGGGAGGCGCCTCCACCTGGCTCCTGCCTCCTCTCTTCCACTTGGGCCCATGAAGGCCCATTAACCCCTCGGGGGGTTCCGGTAAGCCCCTGGTACTCCGCAAAATACCTGATACACTTCGAAACCATTTCGGTGTCCGAATATAGCCTTCCAATATATCAATCTTTGTGTCTCGACCATTTTGAGACTCCTCGTCATGTCCGTGATCTCATCCGGAACTCCGAACAACCTTTGGTACATCAAAAGACATAACTCATAATCAAATCATCATCGAACGTTAAGCATGCGAACCCTATGGGTTCGAGAACTATGTAGACATGACTGAGACACATCTACGATCACTAACCAATACCGAAACCTGGATGCTCATATTGGCTCCTACATATTCTACGAAGATCTTTCTCAGTCAAACCGCATAACAACATACTTTGTTCCCTTTGTCATCGGTATGTTACTTGCCCGAGATTCGATCGTTGGTATCATCATACCTAGTTCAATCTCGTTACCAGCAAGTCTCTTTATTCATTCTGTAATGCATCATCCCGCAACTAACTCATTAGTCACATTGCTTGCAAGGCTTATAGTGATGTGCATCACCGAGAGGGCCCAGAGATACCTCTCCAACAATCGGAGTGATAAATCCTAATCTTGATCTATGCCAACTCAACAAACACCATCAGAGACACTTGTAGAGCATCTTTATGATCACCCAGTTATGTTGTGACGTTTGATGGCACACTAAGTGTTCCTCTGATATTCGGGAGTTGCATAATCTCATAGTCATAGGAACATGTATAAGTCATGAAGAAAGCAAATAGCAATAAACTAAATGATCATAGTGCTAAGCTAACGGATGGGTCTTGTCCATCACATCATTCTCTAATGATGTGATCCCGTTCATCAAATGACAACACATGTCTATGGCTAGGAAACTTAACCATCTTTGATCAACGAGCTAGTCTAGTAGAGGCATACTAGGGACACTCTGTTTATCTATATATTCACACATGTACTAAGTTCCCGATTAATACAATTCTAGCATGAATAATAAACATTTATCATGATATAAGGAAATATAAATAACAACTTTATTATTGCCTCTAGGGCATATTTCCTTCAGAAACTGCTAGCTGATACGTCTCCAACGTATCTACTTTTCCTAACGCTTTTCCTCTTGTTTTGGACTCTAATTTGCATGATTTGAATGAAACTAACCCCGAATTGACGCTGTTTTCAGCAGAACTACCATAGTGTTGTTTTTGTGCAAAAATAGAAGTTCTCGGAATGGAACAAAACTTTGCAAGGATTTTGGGGCCAAGAGCCACCGGAGGGGGGTACCTGGGTGGGCGCGCCTGCCCTCCGAAGCACGCCCATGTGGGTTGTCCCCACCTGGTGGCCCCGCAGACCCTGAAGCCGACGCTATAAAATCCTATTTTTCCAGAAAATATCAGGGAGAAAGAATTACCGCGATCCACTAGACGAAGCCGCCATCACCTCCCGTCCTTCATCGGGAGGCCAGATCTGGAGTCCGTTTGGGGCTTCGGAGAGGGGGATCTTGGTTCTTCGTCATCACCAACCCTTCTCCATCGCCAATTCCATGATGCTCCCCACCGAGAGTGAGTAATTCCTTCGTAGGCTCGCTGGTCGGTGAGGAGTTGGATGAGATTCATCATGTAATCGAGTTAGTTTTGTTAGGGCTTGATCCCTAGTATCCACTATGTTTTGAGATTGGTGTTGCTATGACTATGCCATGCTTAATGCTTGTCACTTTGGGCCCGGGTGCCATGATTTCAGATCTGAACCGTTTATGTTATCACCATTATATCTATGTTTTAGATCCGATCTTGCAACTTATAGTCACCTACTACGTGTTATGATCCGGCAACCCCGGAGTGACAATAGTAGGGACCACTCCCGGTGATGACCGTAGTTTGAGGATTTCATGTATTCACCGTGTGTTAATGGTTTGTTCTGGTTCTCTATTAAAGGGAGGCCTTAATATCCCTTAGTTTCCAATTGGACCCCGCTGCCACGGGAGGGTAGGACAAAAGTGGTCATGCAAGTTCTTTCCATAAGCACGTATGACTATTTACGGAATACATGCCTACATTATATTTATGAACTGGAGCTAGTGCCGTATCTCCCTAGGTTATGACTGTTAGATGATGAATATCATCCAAAAAATTACCGATCCAATGCCTACGAATTTATCTTATATTGTTTCTGAAGGAAATATGCCCTAGAGGCAATAATAAAGTTATTATTTATTTCCTTATATCATGATAAAGGTTTATTATTCATGCTAGAATTGTATTAACCGGAAACATAATGCATGTGTGAATACATAGACAAACAGAGTGTCACTAGTATGCCTCTACTAGACTAGCTCGTTAATCAAAGATGGTTATGTTTCCTAACCATGAACAAAGAGTTGTTATTTGATTAACGAGGTCACATCATTGGTTGAATGATCTGATTGACATGACCCATTATATTAGCTTAGCACCCGATCATTTAGTATGTTGCTATTGCTTTATTCATGACTTATACATGTTCCTATGACTATGAGATTATGCAACTCCCATTTGCCCGAGGAACACTTTGGGTACTACCAAACGTCACAACATAACTGGGTGATTATAAATGAGTATTACAGGTGTCTCCAATGGTAGATGTTGGGTTGGCGTATTTCGAGATTAGGATTTGTCACTCCGATTGTCGGAGAGGTATCTCTGGGCCCTCTCGGTAATACACATCACTTAAGCCTTGCAAGCATTGCAACTAATGAGTTAGTTGCGGGATGATGTATTACGGAACGAGTAAAGAGACTTGTCGATAATGAGATTGAACTAAGTATTGGATACTGACGATCGAATCTCGGACAAGTAACATACCGATGACAAAGGGAACAACGTATGTTGTTATGCGGTCTGACCGATAAAGATCTTCGTAGAATATGTAGGAGCCAATATGGGCATCCAAGTCCCGCTATTGGTTATTGACCAGAGACGTGTCTCGGTCATGTCTACATTGTTCTCGAACCGTAGGGTCCGCACGCTTAACGTTACGATGACAGTTATTATGAGTTTATGCATTTTGATGTACCGAAGGAGTTCGGAGTCCCGGATGTGATCACGGACATGACGAGGAGTCTTGAAATGGTCGAGACATAAAGATTGATATATTGGAAGCCTATGTTTGGACATCGGAAGTGTTCCAGGTGAAATCAGGATTTTACCGGAATACCGGGTGGGTTACCGGAACCCCCCGGGAGCCAGATGGGCCATAGTGGGCCTTAGTGGAAAGGAGAAAGGGGCTTCCCTAGGTGGCCGCGCGCCTCCCCCCTTCCCCTAGTCCTATTAGGACTAGGAGAGGTGGCCGGCCCCCTCTCTCCCTCTCCCCCTTGAGGAGTCCTAGTCCAACTAGGATTAGGGGGGGGGGGGAATCCTACTCCCGGAGGGAGTAGGACTCTCCTGGCGCGCCAAGGGCTTGGCCGGCCAGCCCCTCCCCCTGGATCCTTTATATACGGAGGCAGGGGTCACCCCATAGACACACAAGTTGATCTACGGATCGTTCCTTAGCCGTGTGCGGTGCCCCCTTCCACCAAATTCCACCTCGGTCATATCGTTGCAGTGCTTAGGCGAAGCCCTGCGCCGGTAACACATCAAGATCGTCACCACGCCGTCGTGCTGACGAAACTCTTCCCCGATGCTTTGCTGGATCGGAGCCCGGGGATCGTCATCGAGCTGAACGTGTGCCAAGAACTCGGAGGTGCCGGAGTAACGGTGCTGTGATCGGTCGGATCGTGAGGAGAACGTACGACTACTTCCTCTATGTTGAATCAACGCTTCCGCTTCAGTCTACAAGGGTATTTAGACAACACTCTCCCCTCTCGTTGCTATGCATCACCATGATCTTGTGTGTGCGTAGGAATTTTTTTGAAATTACTACGTTCCCCAACAGTGGTATCAGAGCCTAGGTTTTTATGGTTTGATGTTATTTGCATGAGTAGAACACAAGTAAGTTGTGGACGATACAAGTCATACTGCCTACCAGCATGTCATACTTTGGTTCAGCGGTATTGTTGGACGAGACGATCCGGACCAACCTTACGCGTACGCTTACGCGAGACCGGTTCCCTCGACGTGCTTTGCACATAGATGGCTTGCGGAAGGCTGTCTCTCCAACTTTAGTTGAACCGAGTGTGGCTACGCCTGGTCCTTGAGAAGGTTAAAACGGAGTCTATTTGACAAACTATCATTGTGGTTTTGATGCGTAGGTAAGATGAGTTCTTGCTTAAGCCCGTAGCAGCCACGTAAAACTTGCAACAACAAAGTAGAGGACGTCTAACTTGTTTTTGCAGGGCATGTTGTGATGTGATATGGTCAAGACATGATGCTAAATTTTATTGTATGAGATGATCATGTTTTGTAATCGAGTTATCGGCAACTGGCAAGAGCCATATGGTTGTCGCTTTATTGTATGCAATGCAATCGCGATGTAATGCTTTACTTTATTACTAAGCAGTAGTGATAGTCGTGGAAGCATAATATTGGCGAGACGACAACGATGCTATGATGGAGATCAAGGTGTCACGCCGGTGACGATGGTGATCATGACGGTGCTTCGGAGATGGAGATCACAAGCACAAGATGATGATGACCATATCATATCACTTATATTGATTGCATGTGATGTTTATCTTTTTATGCATCTTATCTTGCTTTGATTGACGGTAGCATTATAAGATGATCTCTCACTAAATTATCAAGAAGTGTTCTCCCTGAGTATGCACCATTGCAAAAGTTCTTCGTGCTGAGACACCACGTGATGATCGGGTGTGATAGGCTCTACGTTCAAATACAACGGGTGCAAAACAGTTGCACACGCGGAATACTCAGGTTATACTTGATGAGCTATGCATATAAGATATGACCTCGGAACACAGAGACCGAAAGGTCGAGCGTGAATCATATAGTAGATATGATCAACATAAAGATGTTCACCATTGAAAACTACTCCATATCACGTGATGATCGGTTATGGTTTAGTTGATTTGGATCACGTGATCACTTAGAGGATTAGAGGGATGTCTTTCTAAGTGGGAGTTCTTAATTAATTTGATTAACTGAACTTAAACTTATCATGAACTTAGTATCTGACAGTATCTTGCTTGTTTATGTTGATTGTAGATAGATGGCTCGTGCTGTTGTTCCGTTAAATTTTAATGCGTTCCTTGAGAAAGCAAAGTTGAAAGGTGATGGTAGCAATTACACGGACTGGGTCCGTAACTTGAGGATTATCCTCATTGCTGCACAGAAGAATTACGTCCTGGAAGCACCGCTAGGTGCCAGGCCTGCTGCTAGAGCAACACCAGAAGTTATGAACGTCTGGCAGAGCAAAGCTGATGACTACTCGATAGTTCAGTGTGCCATGCTTTACGGCTTAGAACCGGGACTTCAACGATGTTTTGAACGTCATGGAGCATATGAGATGTTCTAGGAGTTGAAGTTAATATTTCAAGCAAATGCCCGGATTGAGAGATATGAAGTCTCCAATAAGTTCTATAGCTGCAAAATGGAGGAGAACAGTTCTGTCAGTGAGCATATACTCAAAATGTCTGGGTATAATAATCACTTGATTCAATTGGGAGTTACTCTTCCAGATGATTGCGTCATTGACAGAATTCTCCAATCACTGCCACCAAGCTACAAGAGCTTCGTGATGAACTATAATATGCAAGGGATGACCAAGACTATTCCCGAGCTCTTCGCAATGCTAAAAGCTGCGGAGGTAGAAATCAAGAAGGAGCATCAAGTGTTGATGGTTAACAAAACCACTAGTTTCAAGAAGAAGGGCAAAGGGAAGAAAAAGGGGAACTTCAAGAAGAACGGCAAGCGAGTTGCTGCTCAAGAGAAGAAACCCAAGTCTGGACCTAAGCCTGAAACTGAGTGCTTCTACTGCAAGCAGACTGGTCACTGGAAGCGGAACTGCCCCAAGTATTTGGCGGATAAGAAGGATGGCAAGGTGAACAAAGGTATATGTGATATACATGTTATTGATGTGTACCTTACTAATGTTCGCAGTAGCACCTGGGTATTTGATACTGGTTCTGTTGCTAATATTTGCAACTCAAAACAGGGACTACAGAATAAGCGGACACTAGCAAAGGACGAGGTGACGATGCGCGTGGGAAACGGTTCCAAAGTCGATGTGATCGCGGTCGGCACGCTACCTCTACATCTACCTTCGGGATTAGTATTAGACCTAAATAATTGTTATTTGGTGCCAGCGTTGAGCATGAACATTATATCTGGATCTTGTTTGATGCGAGACGGTTATTCATTTAAATCAGAGAATAATGGTTGTTCTATTTATATGAGTAATATCTTTTATGGTCATGCACCCTTGAAGAGTGGTCTATTTTTGATGAATCTCAATAGTAGTGATACACATATTCATAATGTTGAAACCAAAAGATGCAGAGTTGATAATGATAGTGCAACTTATCTGTGGCACTGCCGTTTAGGTCATATCGGTATAAAGCGCATGAAGAAACTCCATACTGATGGACTTTTGGAGTCACTTGATTATGAATCACTTGGCACTTGCGAACCGTGCCTCATGGGCAAGATGACTAAAACACCGTTCTCCGGAACTATGGAGAGAGCAACAGATTTGTTGGAAATCATACATACGGATGTATGTGGTCCAATGAATGTTGAGGCTCGTGGCGGATATCGTTATTTTCTCACCTTCACAGATGATTTGAGCAGATATGGGTATATCTACTTAATGAAACACAAGTCTGAAACATTTGAAAAGTTCAAAGAATTTCAGAGTGAAGTTGAAAATCATCGTAACAAGAAAATAAAGTTTCTACGATCAGATCGTGGAGGAGAATATTTGATTTACGAGTTTGGTGTACATTTGAAAAATTGTGGAATAGTTTCGCAACTCACGCCACCCGGAACACCACAACGTAATGGTGTGTCCGAACGTCGTAATCGTACTTTACTAGATATGGTGCGATCTATGATGTCTCTTACTGATTTACCGCTATCGTTATGGGGATACGCTCTAGAGACGGCCGCATTCACGTTAAATAGGGCACCATCTAAATTCGTTGAGACGACGCCTTATGAACTATGGTTTGGCAAGAAACCAAAGTTGTCGTTTCTTAAAGTTTGGGGCTGCGATGCTTATGTGAAAAAGCTTCAACCAGATAAGCTCGAACCCAAATCGGAGAAATGTGTCTTCATAGGATATCCAAAGGAAACTGTTGGATACACCTTCTATCACAGATCCAAAGGCAAGACTTTTGTTGCTAAGTTCGGAAACTTTCTAGAAAAGGAGTTTCTTTCGAAAGAAGTGAGTGGGAGGAAAGTAGAACTTGACGAGGTAACTGTACCTACTCCTTTATTGAGAAGTAGTACATCACAGAAAACTGTTTCTGTGACACCTACACCAATAAATGAGGAAGCTAATGATGATGATCATGAAACTTTAGATCAAGATACTACTGAACCTCGTAGATCAACCAGAGTGAGATCCGCACCAGAGTGGTACGGTAATCCTATTCTGGAAGTCATGTTACTAGACCATGATGAACCTACAAACTATGAAGAAGCAATGGTGAGCCCAGATTCCGCAAAGTGGCTTGAAGCCATGAAATCTGAGATGGGATCCATGTATGAGAACAAAGTATGGACTTTGGTTGACTTGCCTGATGATCGGCAAGCAATTGAGAACAAATGGATCTTTAAGAAGAAGACTGACGCTGATGGTAATGTTACTGTCTACAAAGCTCGACTTGTCGCAAAAGGTTTTCGACAAGTTCAAGGGATTGACTACGATGAGACTTTCTCACCCGTAGCGATGCTTAAGTCTGTCCGAATCATGTTAGCAATTGCCGCATTTTATGATTATGAAATTTGGCAGATGGATGTCAAAACTGCATTCCTGAATGGATTTCTGGAAGAAGAATTGTATATGATGCAACCGGAAGGTTTTGTCGATCCAAAGGGAGCTAACAAAGTGTGCAAGCTCCAGCGATCCATTTATGGACTGGTGCAAGCCTCTCGGAGTTGGAATAAACGCTTTGATAGTGTGATCAAAGCATTTGGTTTTATACAGACTTTCGGAGAAGCCTGTATTTACAAGAAAGTGAGTGGGAGCTCTGTAGCATTTCTAATATTATATGTGGATGACATATTACTGATTGGAAATGATATAGAATTTCTGGATAGCATAAAGGGATACTTGAATAAAAGTTTTTCAATGAAAGACCTCGGAGAAGCTGCTTACATATTAGGCATAAAGATCTATAGAGATAGATCAAAACGCTTAATTGGACTTTCACAAAGCACATACCTTGACAAGATTTTGAAGAAGTTCAAAATGGATTAATCAAAGAAAGGGTTCTTGCCTGTGTTACAAGGTGTGAGATTGAGTAAGACTCAAAGCCCGACCACTGCAAAAGATAGAGAGAAAATGAAAGATGTTCCCTATGCTTCAGCCATAGGCTCTATCATGTATGCAATGTTGTGTACCAGACCTGATGTGTGCCTTGCTATAAGTTTAGCAGGGAGGTACCAAAGTGATCCAGGAGTGGATCACTGAACAGCGGTCAAGAACATCCTGAAATACCTGAAAAGGACTAAGGATATGTTTCTCATATATGGAGGTGACAAAGAGCTCACCGTAAGAGGTTACGTTGATGCAAGCTTTGACACTGATCCGGACGATTCTAAATCGCAAACCGGATACGTGTTTACATTAAACGGTGGAGCTGTCAGTTGGTGCAGTTCTAAACAAAGCGTCGTAGCGGGATCTACATGTGAAGCGGAGTACATAGCTGCTTCGGAAGCAGCAAATGAAGGAGTCTGGATGAAGGAGTTCATATCCAATCTAGGTGTCATACCTAGTGCATCGGGTCCAATGAAAATCTTTTGTGACAATACTGGTGCAATTGCCTTGGCAAAGGAATCCAGATTTCACAAAAGGACCAAACACATCAAGAGACGCTTCAACTCCATCCGGGATCTAGTCCAGGTGGGAGACATAGAGATTTGCAACATACATACGGATCTGAATGTTGCAGACCCGTTGACTAAGCCTCTTCCACGAGCAAAACATGATCAGCACCAAAACCCCATGGGTGTTAGGATCATTACAGTGTAATCTAGATTATTGACTCTAGTGCAAGTGGGAGACTGAAGGAAATATGCCCTAGAGGCAATAATAAAGTTATTATTTATTTCCTTATATCATGATAAAGGTTTATTATTCATGCTAGAATTGTATTAACCGGAAACATAATGCATGTGTGAATACATAGACAAACAGAGTGTCACTAGTATGCCTCTACTAGACTAGCTCGTTAATCAAAGATGGTTATGTTTCCTAACCATGAACAAAGAGTTGTTATTTGATTAACGAGGTCACATCATTGGTTGAATGATCTGATTGACATGACCCATTATATTAGCTTAGCACCCGATCGTTTAGTATGTTGCTATTGCTTTATTCATGACTTATACATGTTCCTATGACTATGAGATTATGCAACTCCCGTTTGCCAGAGGAACACTTTGGGTACACCAAACGTCACAACGTAACTGGGTGATTATAAAGGAGTATTACAGGTGTCTCCAATGGTAGATGTTGGGTTGGCGTATTTCGAGATTAGGATTTGTCACTCCGATTGTCGGAGAGGTATCTCTGGGCCCTCTCGGTAATACACATCACTTAAGCCTTGCAAGCATTGCAACTAATGAGTTAGTTGCGGGATGATGTATTACGGAACGAGTAAAGAGACGTGTCGATAACGAGATTGAACTAAGTATTGGATACTGACGATCGAATCTCGGACAAGTAACATACCGATGACAAAGGGAACAACGTATGTTGTTATGCGGTCTGACCGATAAAGATCTTCATAGAATATGTAGGAGCCAATATGGGCATCCAGGTCCCGCTATTGGTTATTGACCAGAGACGTGTCTCGGTCATGTCTACATTGTTCTCGAACCGTAGGGTCCGCACGCTTAACGTTACGATGACAGTTATTATGAGTTTATGCATTTTGATGTACCAAAGGAGTTCGGAGTCCCGGATGTGATCACGGACATGACGAGGAGTCTCGAAATGGTCGAGACATAAAGATTGATATATTGGAAGCCTATGTTTGGACATCGGAAGTGTTCCAGGTGAAATCAGGATTTTACCGGAATACCGGGTGGGTTACCGGAACCCCCCGGGAGCCAGATGGGCCATAGTGGGCCTTAGTGGAAAGGAGAAAGGGGCTTCCCTAGGTGGCCGCGCGCCTCCCCCCTTCCCCTAGTCCTATTAGGACTAGGAGAGGTGGCCGGCCCCCTCTCCCCCTCTCCCCCTTGAGGAGTCCTAGTCCAACTAGGATTAGGGGGGGGGGGGGAATCCTACTCCCGGAGGGAGTAGGACTCTCCTGGCGCGCCAAGGGCTTGGCCGGCCAGCCCCTCCCCCTGGATCCTTTATATACGGAGGCAGGGGGCACCCCATAGACACACAAGTTGATCTACGGATCGTTCCTTAGCCGTGTGCGGTGCCCCCTTCCACCAAATTCCACCTCGGTCATATCGTTGCAGTGCTTAGGCGAAGCCCTGCGCCGGTAACACATCAAGATCGTCACCACGCCGTCGTGCTGACAGAAATCTTCCCCGACGCTTTGCTGGATCGGAGCCCGGGGATCGTCATCGAGCTGAACGTGTGCCAAGAACTCGGAGGTGCCGGAGTAACGGTGCTGTGATCGGTCGGATCATGAGGAGAACGTACGACTACTTCCTCTACGTTGAATCAACGCTTCCGCTTCAGTCTACAAGGGTATGTAGACAACACTCTCCCCTCTCGTTGCTATGCATCACCATGATCTTGCGTGTGCGTAGGAATTTTTTTGAAATTACTACGTTCCCCAACAGTTTCTGCTAAGTTACTACTGTTATTGTTACTGTTGCACTTAATACAAAACTACTGCTATCACTGTTACCGTTACCATTGCTGCTGCCACTATTATCAAAACTATCATACTACTTTGCTACTGATCACTTTGCTGAAGATAATTAATCTCCAGGTGTGGTTGAATTGACAACTCAGCTGCTAATACCTTCAAATATTCTTTGGCTCCCCTTGTGTCGAATCTATAAATCTGGGTTGAATACTCTACCCTCGAAAACTGTTGCGATCCCCTATACTTGTGGGTTATCAAGACCTTTTTCTGGCGCCGTTGCCGGGGATCATAGCTATATTTGTTTAGTCACTTGGGATTATTATCAATTTGTCACTATGAAGAATCTGAAGGATGCTAAGACTAAGATTTATCCCTCTAAGACGAGGGGAGGTAAGGAACTGCCATCCAGTTCTGCTTTAGATTCACCTTCTATTGTAAGTAAACTTGCAACACCACCACATGCTATTAATTCTGATATGTCACAAGTTATTGATGATGCTTACTATGAATGATGCTTATGATGATGCTAGTACCTTGCTTGATGATGATGTGCCACTTGGTGACTTTCTTGATGAACAAATTGCTAGAGTAATACAACATGATGTTGTTGAATCTGATGATGAGCTTGAAACTGAAACTCCTGAAACACCTGCTAGAACTAGCCTTCCTAGATATGAATTGCCTAAGGTACCAGAAGGTTATGTTATGAATGAGGAGACAACTAGAGATATTCTTGCTTGTAAGGATGGAGATGATCTAGAGAGATTATTATGCAAGTATAAAGAAAAATCTATGAATGCTAGAATGCAATATGATCCTAAGTTTGCTACTTCACCTATCTTTATTAACGATAAGGATTATGAATTCTTTGTCAACCCAGAGTTAATTACTTTGATTGAATCTGATCCTTTCCATGGTTATGAAATTGAAACTGTTGTGGCACATCTTACTAAGTTGAATGACATAACCACCCTTTTTACTCATGATGAGAAGACTCACTATTACTTTATTCTCAAATTATTTCTGTTCTCATTAAAGGGCGATGCTAAAGCTTGGTACAATACTCTTGCTCCTGGTTGTGTGCGTAGTCCCCAGTATATGATTTATTACTTCTCTGAAAAATATTTTCCTGCTCATAAGAAACAAGCTGCTTTACAGGAAATATTTAACTTTGTGCGAACTAAAGAAGAGAGTCTCCCACAAGCTTGGGGGAGGCTTTGCCAATTACTTAATGCTTTGCTTGATCATCCTCTTAAGAAAAATGAAATACTTGATATCTTCAACAATGGACTAACCAATGCTTCTAGGGATTTCTTAGATAGTTGTGCTAGTTGTGTTTTCAGGGAACGAACTATTGGGCAAGTTGAAGAATTATTGAATAACATAGTGAACAATTATGATGATTGGACTCTTCCTGAACCACCGCTTAAACCCACTCCGAAGAAGAGGGGTATATTATATCTCAGTCCCGAATATATGCAAGAGGCAAATAAATCTATGAAGGAAAAAGGTATTAAAGCTGAGGATGTTAAAAATTTACCTCCTATTGAAGAAATACATGGGCTTAATACACCACCACTGCCTAAGGTGGTAGAGGTAAATTCTCTAATGAAGTTCAATGATAATGACAATCCTCACAATATGCACCCTAGCCAATGCCTTTATGAGTTTGAAAATTACATTAGAAAACAAGATCACTTCAATGCAAATGTTATGAAACAATTGAAATACAATTCTGATATGATTGCTCGCTTGAGTGACTTGTTATTTAGAATCTCAAATGATGTTAGAGGTGTTGGAAAACATGCTTCTATGGTTCAAACCCAGTTAGAACAAGTTGCTAAATCTCAAAGAGAGTTGCTTGATGAAATGAATAATAATATACATGACTTTGTTGTTAGAGTTGCAACTAGAGGAGGTAAAATGACTCAGGAACCACTTTATCTTGAGGGACACCCCAAAAGAATTGAACATGATTCACAAAGGAACAACACCACTGCACCTAGTTCTTCTAAAAAGAAGAAGAAGAAAAAATGATAGGACTTTGCATGCCCTTAGTGAACCTGAAGTAGACAAACCTCCTGATAATGATAATGAAGTTTCTATCTCTGATGCTGAATCTCTATCTGGAAAATGAACACTCACCTAGTGATAATGAAAAAGATAATGCTGATGTTCATGAAGATACTCAACCAAACAATGAAAAAGAACTAGATAATGATGTTGAGATAGAACCTCCAGTTGATCTTGATAACCCACAACCTAAGAATACAATATATGATAAAAGAGACTTTATTGCTAGAAAACACGGTAAAGAAAGAGAATCGTGGGTTCAAATACCTATGCCTTTTCCACCCAAGTCAACTAAAAAGAAAGATTATGAAGAATTTGAACGCTTTGCTGAAATGCTGAGGCCAGTCTTTTTGCGTACTCGCTTGACTGATATCCTTAAAATGCCTCCTTATGCAAACTACATGAAAGACATCATCACCAATAAGAGAAAAATACTGGAAGTTGAAATATCCACTATGCTTGCTAATTATACTCTAAAAGATGGAGTACCTAAAAAGCTTGGAGATCCGGGGATACCAACTATACCTTGCTCTATCAAAAAGAATTATGTGAAAACTGCTCTATGTGATTTAGCAGCCGGTGTTAGTGTTATGCCTTTCTCTTTATATAAAAGACTTGATTTGAATAAGATCAAACCTACTAAAATATCTTTGCAAATGGCTGACAAATCAACTGCCATACCTATCGGTATTTTTGAGGACGTGCCCGTTGTTGTTGCTAATGTCACTATTTTGACTTACTTTGTTATACTTGAGATGCCCGAGGAAGACAATATGTCGATTATCCTTGGTATACCCTTCTTGAATACTGTAGGGGATGTTATTGATTGCAATAAAAGCAAGGTCACTTTTCATATCAATGTTAATGAGCATACGATGCACTTTCCGAAGAAACAATTCCAATTTAATGGTGTTAATGTTATTGAAAAATTTCTGACAATCACTATTGGAAGTTTTCAACTACCTCTACCTACTACCAAAAAGAAATATGAAATGCTTATTGTTGGGGATATTCACATCCCCGTTGAGGTAACTTAGTGATTTACGAAAGTTCTTCAGTTTCATGCTAATAGAAAGTGGTTGTTAATAAGACCTGATCAACCTTATTAATGGAACATTTTTGAGAGGTATGAAGTTGATGAATTTAGTAAGGACTACATTCTATCCCTATTTTCTGGTTTTATTAGTTAAATAAAATAAAATGCCATATTTTGTCTATTTTCTGAATTTCCCGTGCAATAAAAAATGACCCAAAAATAAAAAGAATGCTCTGAAAATTTAATACGATTTTTTCTGAATATTTAAGAATTTCTGGTGCAAATAATATCAGAGGGTGGTGCACCAGGTGGGCACAACCCACCTGAGCGCGCCAGGACCCCCAGGCACACCCTGGTGGGTTGTGGTCCCCACGTGGGCCCCCTCACTTATCCCTTCACGCCACATCATCACTTACCTCTAGAAAAAAATTCTCCATTGCTCTCTCTCTCTCTCTCTCTCTCTCTCTCTCTCTCTCTCTCTCGTGTTCTTGCTCTCAAACCTGCGGATTTCGATCTCTTTGCTTGAAGCTCTGTTCCGAAACTGTTTCGAGGGATTGTTTCTTGGTATGTGACTCCACCATTTGTCCAATTAGTTTTTGTTTTAGTGGTTTATATTTTGAATAATTAGCTTGGTGCTGCTGTAGATGATCTTGCATATTGGATTCTTAGAGTTCTAAGTAGTTCGAATGCTTGCTATGGCCTCTATGTACCCCTATGAGTAGTTTCTATCAATTTTGTGAAGCTTTGTTGGAAAAATTTATGGACTAAAAATTTTAGAATTTTTTTCATAGGAAAAGGATGAATATCTTTAGGAAGTTTGCTTCTAAGAAGAACTCCAATGGAGTTATTGGGAAGTCGTCTCACAGTTATCTCTGATACGTCTCGTATCTACTTTTCCAAACACTTTTGCCCTTGTTTTGGACTCTAACTTGTATGATTTGAATGGAACTAACCCGGACTGACGCTGTTTTCAGCAGAATTGCCATGATGTTGTTTTATGTGCAGAAAACAAATATTCTCGGAAAGTCCTGAAACTCCATGGAACACCTTAAAAAAACAATAAAAAATCCTCGCCAAAGATGAAGACCAGGGGGCGCGCCTCCCCCTCTAGGGCACGCCCCCTACCTCGTGGGCCCCCTGGACACCCTCCGACGCCAACTCCAACTCTATATATTGGCTTTCAGGGAGAAAAAATCGGAGAGAAGAAATCATCGCGTTTTATGATACGGAGCCGCCACCAAGCCCTTAAACCTCTCGGGAGGGCTGATCTGGAGTCCGTTCGGGGCTTCGGAGAGGGAGATTCGTCGCCGTCGTCATCATTAAGGATGGCAATGGGTCGGGTTTGGATCGGGTTGAACAATATCAAATCCATATCCATATCCATGAAGACAGTCTTTGCCCGCCAATGAAAGAATCAATGGGTGAAAAATTGTGTCCATGTCCAAACCCGATGGATATTCATACCCACTGGATATCCATTGGGTTCTCTAAAGACATATAAATAAGACATAAGATAATGTTGACATAAGATCTTCCATTCTTCACCTCGCGGCAAGTTAGGCTTCACTTATTCTAAACTTCAACTTATGGCAAATCAACATCCACTAACAACCTAATATCATTTAGTATTTTTTTTCTAAAAGAAGTGAATGACGAGTCATTTAACGAGGAGATAAAAATAAGGGAAGGAGCGCTAGAGTGTGTTAGTGGGGATTGAATGTCAACTAATAAAAGTCACGATGGGGATTGTGCAATTTCTTTTGCATGTTCTACATAACAAAGTGTAAAACTGCAGTGTGACATGTGACTGTGGGGTAGGTATAGCACATTTTTGCCCATTAATGCATACTAACGGGCCGGGTTTGGGTATATCCACGGGTACAAGATTATATCCATGCCCTACCCATGAGTAATCGGGTCGGGTTTGGGCATCACCCATGGGCACAAAAGCATGTCCAGACCCTATCCATTCGGGTCAGATATCCATGGGTATCCATGTCCATGGACAAAATTGCCATCCTTAGTCATCATCAACCATCCTCCATCACCAATTTCATGATTCTCATCGCCGTGCGTGAGTAATTGCATCGTAGGCTTGCCGGACGGTGATGGGTTGGATGAGATTTATCATGTAATTGAGTTAGTTTTGTTAGGGTTTGATCCCTAGTATCCACTATGTTCTAAGATTGATGTTGCTATGACTTTGCTATGCTTAATGCTTGTCACTAGGGCCCGAGTGCCATGATTTCAGATTTGAACCTATTATGTTTTCATGAATATATGTGATTTCTTGATCCTATCTCGCAAGTCTATAGTCACCTCCTATGTGTTATGATCCGGCAACCCCGAAGTGACAATAATCGGGACCACTCCCGGTGATGACCATAGTTTGAGGAGTTCATGTATTCACTATGTGCTAATGCTTTGTTCCGGTTCTCTATTAAAAGGAGGCCTTAATATCCCTTAGTTTCCAATAGGACCCCGCTGCCACGTGAGGGTAGGACAAAAGATGTCATGCAAGTTCTTTTCCATAAGCACGTATGACTATATATGGAATACATACCTACATTACATTGATGAATTGGAGCTAGTTCTGTGTCACCCTATGTTATGACTGATACATGATGAACCGCATCCAGCATAATTATCCATCACTGATCCGGTGCCTACGAGTTTTCCATATACTGGTTTACGCTTATTTACTTTCCAGCTGCTACTATTACAATCACTACAAAATACCAAAAACATTACTTTTGCTGTCTTTACTTTTGTTGCTGTTACCACCACTATCATATTACTTTGCTACTAAACACTTTGCTGCAGATACTAAGTTTCCAGGTGTGGTTGAATTGACAACTCAGCTGCTAATACTTGAGAATATTCTTTGGCTCCCCTTGCGTCGAATCAATAAATTTGGGTTAAATAGTCTACCCTCGAAAACTGTTGCGATCCCTTATACTTGTGGGTTATCAAGACCTTTTTCTGGTGCCGTTGCCGGGGAGCATAGCTCTATTCTTTGAGTCACTTGGGATTTATATCTGCTGGACACTATGAAGAACTTGAAAGATGCTAAGACAACAATTTATCCCTCAACTACGAGGGGATGTAAGGAACTGCCATCTAGCTCTGCACTTGATTCACCTTCTGTTATGAGTAACCTAGCGACACCTAAACCTGCTTCTGCTATTCGTTCCGATACGTCGCATGTTATTAATGATGCCACTTCTGCTATGCATGATACTTATGATGAAACTGCTTCTATGCCTGATACTACTGTGCCCCTTAGTGAATTTCTTGAAGAACAAATTGCTAGGGATAGAGAAAGAGAAATTGATGAATCTGAATACGATGATGAAAGTGATGATGAAAATATGCCCGTTATTCGTCAGGGATATCTTTTTGATAAAGATTCTTCTTTAGCTATTTTAGCCTGCAAAGATAGATATGAGCTTAAGAGGTTATTGATTAAATGGAACAAAGAATCACTTAGAGATAAAATGAAACCTGATCCTGCTTTTGCAACTTCACCTATCTGTGTTCCTGATAAGGATTATGAATTCTCTGTTGATCCAGATATAATTACTTTGGTTGAATCTAATCCTTTTTATGGCTATGAATCTGAAACTGTTGTGTCACATCTTACCAAGTTAAATGATATAGCTGCCCTGTTCACTAATGATGAGAGATCGCGTTACTTCTATATCCTCAAAATATTTCCGTTCTCATTAAAGGGTGATGCTAAGATATGGTTTAATTCTCTTGATCCTGGTTGTGTGCGTAGTCCCCAGGATATGATTTATTACTTCTCTGCTAAATATTTCCCTGCTCATAAGAAACAAGCCGCTTTAAGGGAAATATACAACTTTGTGCAAATTAAAGAAGAGAGTCTGCCACAAGCTTGGGGGAGGCTTCTCAAGTTACTTAATGCTTTGCCTGATCATCCTCTTAAGAAACCTGAAATACTTGATATCTTTTATAATGGACTAACAGATGCTTCCAGAGATTACCTGGATAGTTGTGCTGGTTCTCTTTTCAGGGAAAGAACACCGGATGAAGCTGAAATTCTATTGAATAATATGTTGACAAATGAAAATAATTGGGCACCTCCTGAGCCAGCTCCTGAGCCAGCTCCCGCTCCAATTACTGAGCCTATTCCTAAACCAACTCCGAAGAAGAGAGGTGTTCTATTTCTCAGTCCCAAAGATATGCAAGAGGCAAAGAAATCTATGAAAGAAAAAGGTATTAAAGCTGAAGATGTTAAGAATTTACCTCCTATTGAAGAAATATATGGTCTTAATCTACCGCCTATCGAAGAAACATATGAACTTAATCACTTATTTACTGAAGAACCTCCTGATCCTGATATCCCGACACAGGTAGTAAAGGTAAATTCTCTCTATAGATATGATAAAGCTGAAGTTCCTCCTACTAAAATTGCTAGTCGGTGCTTGGATGAGTTTGATAACTTTATGTTTAAGCAAGACGACTTCAATGATTATTTTGGTAGACAATTAAAAGAAAATGCTTATAAGATTAGACGCTTGGGTGATTATATGGCTAATATTAGAGGTGAACTTAAACTTGTTAGCAAACATGCTTCTATGGTTACCACTCAAGTAGAACAAGTACTTAAAGCTCAAAAAGAATTGCTCCATGAAATGAATAATAAGAAACATGATTATGCTGTTAGAGTGGCTACTAGAACTGGTAGAATGACTCAGGAACCTTTGTATCCTGAAGGCCACCCTAAGAGAATCGAGCAAGATTCTCAGAGATATAGTATTGATGTTCCTGGTTCTTCTAAGAAGAAGAAAAAGAAAAATGATAGAACTGTGCAAACTTCTAGTGAACCTATTGCTGAACCACCTGATAATCCAAATGATATATCTATGTCAGGTGCTGAAACACAATCTGGTAATGAACATGAACCTAGTGAAAATACTAATGATGATGTTCATGATGATGCTCAACCTAGTAATGATAATGATGTAGAAATTGAACCTGCTGTTGATCTTGATAACCCACAATCAAAGAATCAACGTTATGATAAAAGAGACTTTGTTGCTAGGAAACATGGCAAAGAAAGAGAACCTTGGGTTCAGAAACCCATGCCTTTTCCTCCGAAACCATCCAAGAAAAAGGATGATTAGGATTTTGAGCGCTTTGCTGAAATGATTAGACCTATCTTTTTACATATGTGATTAACTGATGTGCTCAAAACAAATCCTTATGCTAAATATATGAAAGATATCATCACTAATAAAAGAAAGATACCGGAAGCTGAAATTTCCACCATGCTTGCTAATTATACTTTTAAGGGTGGAATACCGAAGAAACTTAGAGATCCCGGAGTACCTACTATACCTTGCTCCATTAAAAGAAATTATATTAAAACTGCTTTATGTGATCTTGGAGCCGGTGTTAGTGTTATGCCTCTCTCTTTATATCGTAGACTTGACTTGAATAAGTTGACACCTACTGAAATATCTTTGCAAATGGCTGATAAATCAACTGCTATACCTGTCGGTATTTGTGAGGATGTGCCTGTTGTGGTTGCAAACGTTACTGTTTTAACGGACTTTGTTATTCTTGATATTCCTGAGGACGATAGTATGTCTATTATTCTTGGAAGACCTTTTATTAATACTGCAGGGGCTGTTACTGATTGCAACAAAGGTAATGACACTTTTCATGTTAATGGTAATGAGCATACGGTACACTTTCCGAGGAAACAACCTCAAGTTCATAGTATCAACTCTATTGGAAAAATTCCATCGATTATATTTGGAGGTTTTGAATTTCCTCTTCCTACTGTCAAAAAGAAATATGATATACTTATTATAGGGGATGTGCATATCCCCGTTGAGGTAACCTAGTGTTATTTGAAATCTCTCTGGTTTCATGATTACCGGAATGGGTTTGTTAACAAGACTTGATCAACCTTGTTAGTGGATTCTTTTGATGAGCATGAGATGGATGAAACTAGAAGCACAACCTTCTGTACCCTCTTTATATTTTCTGTTAATTAGTAGAAATAAAGTAAAAATAGTATTTCTCTGTCTGTTTCCTGGTTTATCCGTGCAATATAAAAATATCCCGAAAATAAAAGTCCTCAGAATGACATGCCAATTTAATATGATTTTTTCGGGAATATTTGAGGATTTACTATGCAAAAATTACCACGGGAGGAGCTGCCACCTGGCCACGAGGGTGGAGGGCGCGCCCTACATCCCTGGGCGCGCCCCCTGCCTCGTGGGCCCACGGTGGCCCTCCTCCACTTGTCCCAACACCCATCTTCTTCCTCTGTCTCACACAAACCTGAAAAACCAACTCAAGCACGAGTTCCAGCCACTTTTACTGTGATTTTCGATCTTATTGCTCAAAGCACCTCTCGCAAAACTGCTTGGGGAGATTGTTCCTTGGTATGTGACTCCTCCATTGGTCCAATTAGTTTTTGTTCTAGTGCTTTATTCTTTGCAAATTTGTGCTGCATAGGTGACCATGTTCTTGAGCTTGCATGTCAAATTTATTTGGTTCCAAGTAGTTCTAATGCTTGATATAGGCTCTAGGCACTTGTAGGAGTAGTTGCTATCAGTTTTATTGAAGTTGGTTCACTTTTGTTTGAAGTTACTAAAAAATTCAGATTATTTCAAAAAAATGATGAAGAGAATTTTGAGGGGCTCATTGAGCCGGAGCTCAAAGGATAAACAAAATGAAGAAGCTCAGAGGCCCAAATATAATTTGCCTCGTACTGCAGAAATCCGGCTGTGTGAATGGCCTTCTGATAATTTCTTGAGAGAGGCCGAGATTTATGAGGATTTCTAATCATTGATTGAAAATGCTGGCCTCATCGACTTCGTCCGTGACCAACGTCCATAGTATCTCTTACTCACAAATACTTTTGTGCAAAACTTCTACTTTTACCCAAAGGAATCACCTCCATCAGTAGAGTTTCATTTATATGACGTTGTGAAGAAAATGCCATTGTCTGAATTTTGCGCAGTCTGCAACATACCCCCTGAGGGCACTTTAGAGGAACCACCCAGTAAGGAGTTGGAACCATTCATTAAACTTATCTCTGTGGGAGAAACCAGGAAGGTTTCTGATGCAAGGATCACTAGCATACATTTTCCTGTGTTACGCTATTTTGCTTTATTTGCTAGTCGATGCTTGATAGGTCGTGGGAACTGTGGGAACTTTAGCGTTCCTGATATTATCATTTTGTTCCATGGTTTATACCACGACAACACTGTTAGTATGGGCGGAATTATTGCTAGGCGGTTGAGTCTGAACCGTACTAAAGGCCCCATCTTTGGAGGTATTTATGCTTCTCGCCTTGTTGCACACTTTAACATAGCTATTAGGCATTATGAGAAAGAAGAAAAATTGCTGCCTAATGCTTATCTATACTATAAGAGCATGATAACTCATGATTTTCTTGTTAAGGACAGGAATAGAGAGCTCGAATACAAGTTATACTTTGATAAACATTATCCCGAAACTATTACGTTGCCTGCTCCTTCTCTGTTTAATTTTGCAGGTCCCTATCTCGTTACGTGGGCTGCTGTCCAAGCCTACAAAAATCCTGCACCAGCCACGGAACCGGAACCACAAGATGAGCCTCCACGACAATCTGTTTATTCTTGGGATCCAGAGACGACTGTCAGCCAATGACAGTCAGAGCCCTCTTCGTCATCACAGTATGATCCCAACTATTCCTCGTCGCAGTACGACCCCAGCTACACCTACGGGTATCCGCCAGGCTATCCCTGGCAATAGACCAACTTAGGCCAAAAGCCTAAGCTTGGGGGAGTACGTATTTCTCACCGACATTACATTTATGCTCACACACACTCATTGCTAGATGTCGGTGCTCATACTCTTTCACTGTAATATCCATGCTAGTTTATTTTCTTTTTCCTGCTTTCTTCTTGTGTGCTTGATAAACCTTAAGAAAACCAAAAAAATTAGTAGTCGTTTACTTTTCTGTTGTAGTAGTAGTAACTATAAAGAAAACCTAAAAATATTTCCCGTTCTTCTTTTGCTTGTTGGGAGTTTTCCCGTGTAAATAGTTTTTATTCCTTTTCCTTTCTTTGGGGGTCAGTAGGAGAAGACCATGATTAAATTGTTGAAGTGGCTCTTACATGCATTATTGTTGATTTTACCAAGAGCCCATATTGCCTTGTCTTCTCCTGTTTATTGAATGCTCGCAGATTCCAGCTTAGTCCAATGCACGTGCACTCTTATTATTGTTCACACCATTCGGTCGTGCAAGTGAAAGGCAACTATGATGATATATGATGGACTGACTAAGATGAGAAAAGCTGGTATGAACTCGACCTCTTTTGTTTTTGTAAATATGATGAGCCCCTCGTTCTTGATTCAGCTTATTATGAATAAACATGTTTGCAATGACAATTAGAGATCATAGTTGCTTGTGCCATGCTTGATTAGCTATGAGTTATAATGGTTTACCTTGCATGCCAACATGCTATTGAGATGGTTGTGATGTGGTATGATGGGGTGGTATCCTCCTTTGAATGATTTAAGTGACTTGACTCGGCACATGTTCACGCATGTAGTTGAAACAAAATCAACATAGCCTTCATGATATTTATGTTCATGGTGGATTATATCCTACTCATGCTTGCATCCAATGTTTATTAATTTTAATGCATGTACATGGCTGTTGTCGCTCTCTAGTTGGTCGCTTCCCAGTCTTTTGCTAGCCTTCACTTGTACTAAGCGGGAATACTGCTTGTGCTCCAATCCCTTAAACCCCAAAGTTATTCCAGATGAGTCCACTATACCTTCCTATATGCGGTATCTACTTGTCGTTTCAAGTAAATTTCTATGTGCCAAACTCTAAACCTTCAAATAAATATTCTGTTTTGTATGCTCGAATAGCTCATGTATCAACCAAGGCTGTCCTTATCTTCCGTGTTAGGCGGGTTATTCTCAAGAGGAGTGGACTCCGCTCCTCACTCAGGAGAAAATGGCTGGTCACCGGGATGCCCAGTCCCATGCTTTATGCAAACCAAATCAAAATTACCTGCAAACAAAACTCCCCCTTGGACTTGATGTATGTTGGAGACACTCGTTGTTTCGAGCAGGTCATGGATTGATGCTTGTTGGTGGAGGGGGAGTATAAACTTTACCATTCTGTTTGGGAACCGCCTATAATTTGTTTAGCATGGAAGATATCGCCATCTCTTAGTTGTTACGTTGACAATGAAAGTATACCGCTCAAAATGCAATTTATCTCTATTTCAAAATCGAGCTCTGGCACCTCTACAAATCCCTGCTTCCCTCTGCAAAGGGCCTTCCATTTACTTTTATGTTGAGTCATCACCCTCTTATTAAAAAGCACTAGCTGGAGAGCACAGCTGTCATTTGCATTCATCACTATCAATCTATGTTGGGTGTGACTATGATTGGATCTCTTTTACCATGAATTACAATGTCTAGTCAGTCCTCAATCTTTAAAGGTGCTCTGCATTTATGTTTTGCTGTCTCAGAAAGGGCTAACGAGATACCATCTTTGTCAGGACCCCGATCCTAAGTCACACCGATCTAGCATGTAACACATCATATCACTTTGCGACCTCACGCACGGTATTCCCACGGGTGCCACCTTACCTGGCCCGGGACCGTTTGCGCCTTTTGGCTCACGTATATGATAGTGTCGCTAGCATCCATATGATAAAGAACCCGGGCCGACATGGCTAGTCATGAACCCAAAGCGGCACAAACCCATGGGGACAGGCATACATGAATCAACTTCGAGCATGTCGGTCAACAGCGTGTGAATCCGGGCTGTAGCACTGGGCTAACAGGACTCCGGTAACCC
This sequence comes from Aegilops umbellulata, assembly GCA_032464435.1. Lineage (NCBI taxonomy): Eukaryota > Viridiplantae > Streptophyta > Magnoliopsida > Poales > Poaceae > Aegilops > Aegilops umbellulata. Next base: position 35,113,497 of record CP136055.1, on the reverse strand, counting down.
GGGCTGTAGCAAGCTAGGCAGGACTCCGGATGTCACCGCGTGACATTTCCCCGAAGGGACAGACACAGGAATGAAGTGATACACATGCCGGCCAGTCAAGTGTCCTGAGCAGTAGTGCTGGGCTAGCAGGACTCCGATGAACCAGGCTGTAGCGGACTACTATGGCTCAAGGAAGCACTAGACTACATTTCCCCATAAGAGAGGCTGCCAAGGATAAACAACTAGATTGTCGGATCCCACACATACCAAGCATTTCAATCATACACACAATATGCTCGATATATGTAAATACAACATGGCATCACAACAAGACTCTATGACTCAAGTATTTATTCATTAGGCTCCGAGGAGCGAGATATTACAAACAAGGGTCTCATGACCCAACATTCAGAGCATACAAGTCAAAGCACATGCGGAAGGTTAACATGTCTGAGTACATACATCTACAAATGAAAAAGGCTGAGAAGCCTGACTATCTACCAGATCCTGCCGAGGGCACAAGATCGTAGCTGAGGTATCAAGCTAAACGTCGAAGTCCACGCGGAACTACTAGTGAGACTGACGTCTCTCTGCAAAAACATAAATAGGCAAACGTGAGTACAAATGTACCCAGCAAGACTTACATCAGAACTAGCTACATATGCATCGGTATCAACAAAGGGGTGGTGGAGTTGGACTGCAGCAAGCCAGCTTTGACTCGGTGGCTATCCTGAACTACGACTGCAAGTAACTCTTTTGAGGTGGAGCACACGAGTCCACATATTCACCATATCAATACACCACTATGGATCCACTCCCATCTCCCTACGAGAACGCCATCCATAGCACTCACGCTTATCTTGCGCATTTTAGAGTATCTGCTTTCACTTGTCTATGAACTATGCAAGGGGTCCAAGTTTCCATATCCGAGGAATCCGGCTATCCGAATAGATAATGATAACCCTGGAGGGGTGTACTTCTTCACACACGCTCTCGCCACTTACCACCATGTACACGTCATGTACCTTGGCAACCTTCAAGCGGAAACCTGGCGAGGGAGTCAGCCACGACCTGACTTACCACACAAGTCTCTAGTCCAGGTTTATCGCCTATTCGGGTTCCATCCGCAAGGAGATCCGGCCGGGGTGTCGCTCACGGCCCCAAACGATGTGTGCAGGGTTCCCAAGCCCACCTCGACGGGTGGATCTACGCTTGGTACACCGTGCCACGGTGCCTAGTCTGTCCCAAGCCCACCTGTACCGGGTACCACTTGGTAGACTACTAACACTACCTACAAACACCAGAAACTAGTTGCAACTCCTGGATAGAGATCATGTTGATTAATAAGTCGAGAGGGGTCGAGTTACCAGAACCCAATGTGTGGTAGTAACTGCTCATGGATCACAAACACAGAACTCGGTTCCTGAGGACGGTTTCAATGAGACAACCCACCATGTACTCCTACATGGCCTCTTACCGCTACCTTTACCAAATCGTGTTCACACACTTAGCTCTCAACAGTAGGACATGTTCACCACATTCCAATTCATCCCCGATGAACCAAACCTGACTCGACTCTAAGCAGTAGCAGGCATGACAAACAAGCATGAATGAGTAGGCACATCAGGGCTCAAACAACTCCTACTCATGCTAGTGGCTTTCATCTATTTACTGTGGCAATGACAGGTCATGCAGAGGAAAGGGGTTCAACTACCGCAGCATGTAACAGTTGAAACGTTGTTGTCCTAATGCAGTAAAAGAGAGCAGGAGCGAGAGAGTGGGATTGTATCGGAATGAACAAGGGGGTTTTGCTTGCCTGTCACTTCTGAAGATAGTATAGTTCTTCATCGGTGTCATCGATCACATCGTCGGAACCACGTCTATCGAGAGGGGACAAACCACCGGTGAGGGAGTCCTGGATTAGGGGGTGTCCGGATAGCCGAACTATACCTTCAGCCGGACTCCTGGTCTATGAAGATACAAGATTGAAGACTTCGTCCCGTGTCCGGAGGGGACTTTCCTTGGCATGGAAGGCAATCTTGGCGATGCGGATATTCAGATCTCCTACCATTGTAACCGACCTTGTGTAACCCTAACCCTCTCCGGTGTCTATATAAACTGGAGGGTTTTTAGTCCGTAGGCCAACTCCAACATACAATACTCATACCATAGGCTAGCTTCTAGGGTTTAGCATCCTTGATCTCATGGTAGATCTACTCTTGTACTACCCATATCATCAATATTAATCAAGCAGGACGTAGGGTTTTACCTCCATCAAGAGGGCCCGAACCTGGGTAAAACATTGTGTCCCTCGTTTCCTGTTACCATCCGCCTAGACGCATAGTTCGGGACCCCCTACCCGAGATCCGCTGGTTTTGACACCCATTGGTGCTTTCATTGAGAGTTCCTCTGTGCCGTCGCGATCAGGAAGGATGCCTCTTCCCGTCTTTAAAGACGACGCCGTTACTAAGGGAGCCTTGGCTGTCGGCCAAACTCTCCGGCTAGGTGGTTTTCTTATGACCGCCTGTTCGGCTGTTGCGCCGACGGTGACCTCTCGGGTCATCAAAAGCAATCTTCACGTCAGCTCGGAACTCGTCGAGCAGTTAGATCCAATGGAGCTCTCTTCCGTAAACAAGCTCTTGGATCGCATCGCCGCCCTGGGGGTCGCTATAGATTACGACCAAGTTGGGCTTAAACCCGATCTAAGAGAAATTAACTCTCCCCAAGCCACCCATCACGTTGCCGTGGTCGAGGCGCAGTGCGGCGATCCTTCATCTATCCTAAGGACTAGCTACGTCCGGATTCCCGATCCCTCCAAGCCAGATACCCGCGGAGGGGAGGGTGTAACTCAAGACCTGAACTTAGAATCAGGCAACGGGCTAGATTCATTGGACAACATCCAAGAATCCAAACTTCAGAGTTCGGAAACTCCTTGGCCACTGAGTCTCAGATTGGGTGAGGTTTCGGATGTAACTCCGCCCACCCACCCAAACATAAGCGATCTATCCCAAATCAGGCAAAAGCCCGAAGAAACAGTACATCAATACTGGGCGAGATTCCTCCTGGTTATGAACAGGCTAAAGGATGGCCGCGAGGAAGACACAATCTCAATTTTCCGCAATAATTGCACGGACAAGGGAATCCTCAACGCCATAAGTCGTCGTGATATTACACGCTTCGCTGACTTGGCGTCCATAGTACAAAAGTACTGTGCGATGGAAAGCGCCTGGAAAACCGATATCAAATTTTGGGACAATCCGGCTCTGAATAGAAACCTCGTCCGAAATAAAAGGGTGCATCATCGACAGACACCCGGGTTAAAAGCCAAAAAACCAAAACCCTCTACAGGGCATGGAACCGTACTGGAAGGATGGCTTAATGGACCCTGTAAAATTCATAGTACAGAGGACGCCACACCAACTCACAGCCTTAGAGCATGTTGGATACTCCGGCAGGTGGCCAAAATTGGCGAAGACCTCCTAATCCCGGAGGCCGCATAAAACCACCCCAGGGACACCAGTACAATCTTAACAGTCTTCGAGACTTTTGCATCAAATAATATGCGAAAAAGAACACTCCGCAGTCTTGCCGAAGTTTATCAAGTAGCAACAATAAACCCATGGAGTGACAGGGCTATTACTTTTAATGCCAGTGACGAACCTAAATTCCGAACATCATGAGCACCAGTCGCATTGGTCCTCAGTCCAATCATGGACGGCTTTCGGCTCACCAAGGTACTCATGGATGGAGGCAGCGGATTGAACCTCATTTATGAGGAAACCCTTCAAAAAATGGAAATAGACTGGAACCGCATCGAGCGAAGCGACACAACCTTTCGAGGAATAATCCCCAGTCGGGAAGCGCGCTATACAGGAAAAATCACACTAGATGTGGTGTTCGGCATGCCGGATAATTACAGGTCCGAAGAGATCACGTTCCAGGTGGCCCCGTTAAGTAGCGGATACCACGCTCTGCTAGGGCGGGAAGCGTTTACAATCTTCCAAGCAATACCACATTACGGGTACATGAAGCTCAAGATGCCCGGGCCGAACGGAATTATCACTCTCGCTAGTGATCCGGACATAGCGCTCCGCGCCGAAAACAAGACAGCCGCATTAGCCCTCGAGGCACTATCCGAAGCCCTAGCGGCTGAGGAACTGACTACGCTTCGCTCCATGGTAAACTGGGACGATGTGATACTCGACAAAAGATCCAAGTCCACCTCCTTTAAACCAGCGGATGAAATAGTCAAATTCCAGGTCCATCCAACGGACCCCAATAAAACAGCTTCCATCGGGGTACAATTAAACCCTGATGTAGATGCCGCACTGCGAGAATTCCTACGTGAAAATTGGGACATCTTCGCCTGGCACCCTTCAGACATGCAAGGAATCCCACGCAGGCTGGCCGAACATAGCTTAAATATCCTAAAAGGATTCAAACCTGTCAAACAAGCCCTTCGGCGTTTCTCCGAACCCAAGAGACAGGTTATGGGAGAGGAGCTAGCCAAGCTATTGGAGGCCGGATTCATCAGAGATATAAAACATCCGGACTGGCTAGCAAACTTGGTGATGGTACCAAAGAAGGACAAATCCTGGCGCCTGCGCGTCGATTTCAAAGACCTTAATAGGGCCTACCCAAAGGATCCCTTCCCCCTCCCTCGCATCAATCAAATTATCGACGCCACTGAGGACACGATTTGTTGTGTTTCCTCGACGCATACTCCGGCTACTATCAAATCAAGATGGCAGAGTCAAACCAAGACACAACGACATTCATCACACCATACGGCCCATTCTGCTTCAACACAATGCCCTTTGGTCTCAAAAACGCTGGCGCAACATATCAGCGCATGATTCAGACATGTCTGGCAAACCAAATCGGCAAAAAAATGGAGGCATACGTGGATGATGTGGTCGTAAAAACAAGACATGTCGAATCTCTAGTAGACGACTTGAGGCTTACATTCGATAACCTCCAAACATATGACATCAAGCTCAACCCGGAAAAATGCGTTTTCGGCGTTCCAGCCGGAAAGCTCTTGGGCTTCATCGTATCCGGCAGAGGAATTGAAGCAAATCCAGCCAAGATCCGAGCTTTGTCGCAATTGGATATCCCAAAGGACCTCAAACAAATACAAAAATTAACCGGATGCGCGGCGGCTCTAAGCCGCTTCATCTCCCGCTTGGGAGAAAAGGCACGCCCCCTTTATCGCCTCCTTCGGCGCACCGAACACTTCGAGTGGACGGATGCCGCGACGGCCGGACTCAACGAAATAAAAGCCATATTGGCAACAAACCCAGTCCTGGCCGCGCCAAATATTGGCGAACCAATGCTATTGTACATTGCAGCAACACACCAGGTTGTTAGCGCAGTGCTCGTCGTCGAACGAGAAACGGACGGACACAAATTGCCCCTTCAAAAGCCGGTCTACTATGTGTCCACTGTCCTCACTCCATGCAAATCACGGTACCCGCATTATCAAAAGATTGCATACGCGGTATTCATGGCATCCCGGAAGCTGCGACACTACTTTCAAGAGTGTTTGATAACAGTAGCCTCCGAAGTACCTCTTAATGATATTATAAACAACCGCGATGCAACGGGACGGATTGCAAAATGGGCTATCGAGATCCTCCCATTCGACATAACCTATAATCCATGGTGAGCTATTAAGTCGCAAGTTTTGGCCGACTTCGTCGCAGAATGGACGGAGGCCGAACTCCCTAAAGAGTACGACACATATTCAAACTGGATCATGCATTTCGATGGCTCCAAAATGTTGGCCGGTCTGGGGGCTTGCATCGTTTTGACGTCCCCCACAGGAGACACAGTTCAATACGTACTCCAGATTATGTACACAGACTCCAACAATGCAGCCGAATACGAGGCCCTTTTACATGGTGTCCGGATGGCAGTATCCATGGGCATTCAACGCCTAGAGGTGCGCGGGGATTCAAACCTCGCGATATCCCAAATAAATGGAGACTTCGATGCCAAGGATCTGAAAATGGCAGCTTACCGCAACGCCGTCGTAAAAATGTCAGCTCGGTTCGAGGGACTCGAATTTCACCACATAGCCCGGGAAAACAATCAGGCGGCAGACGTCCTGGCACGCATCGGCGCAAAACGCGATGCAGTCCCCCCCAACATCTTCTTGGAAAGGTTGTTCAAGCCATCCGTAGTATGGGAAGGGGAACCTGGCAATAACAGCCCGGACCTAACCACACTGTCCGGCACCGAACAATCTGACACAATCGGAGGCTCTGCCAATGAAATTACAACTTCAGCCCACGTAATAATGGCCGTCATCGCCCCGTGGACAGAACCATTCCTAGCCTACCTTACTAGGCAGGAGTTCCCAGAGGACCAAAATGAGGCACGCTGCATAGTGCGGCGATCTAAAGCCTACAAAGTCCATGAGGGAGAACTTTACAAAAAAAGCACTACCGGAGTCCTTCAAAGGTGCATCTCCGAAGAGGAAGGGCGGAACTTGCTGGCTGAAATTCATGCCGGACTCGGTGGTCATCACGCGGCAACTCGGTCCCTCCTAAGCAAGGCTTTCCGTACGGGCTTTTATTGGCCGACGGCCCGGGCAGACGCTCAGGACTTGGTCCAACGATGCATCGGTTGCCAGCTTTTCGCAAACCAAAGCCACATGCCACCCACCGCCCTCCAAACTATCCCCATTACTTGGCCTTTCATGGTCTAGGGGCTTGACATGGTCGGACCCCTTAAAGGCGGAACCCACAAGAAAAAATACTTACTGGTCATGGTGGACAAGTTCACCAAAAGGATAGAAGCCAAGCCAGTTAAGACGGCCGAATCTGGACCGGTGATAGACTTCATATCCGGGGTCGTACACCGTTACGGTGTCCCCCACAGCATCATCACTGATAACGGCACGAACTTTACGGCCGACGAGGTAAAACTCTGGTGCAAAAACATGGGCATCAAGCTCGATTACGCATCCGTCTATCACCCACAAACTAACGGCCATGTCGAACGTGAAAATGGTCTTATTATGAGCGGCATCAAACCTAGATTAGTGCGGTACCTCAAGGAATCCAACGCGCACTGGGTAGAGGAGCTCGACTCCATACTCTGGGGGCTGCGGACCACGCCGAATCGCACCACCGGATACACACCATTCTTCATGGTGTACGACGCAGAGGCGGTTTTTCCTCGCGACATCATTCATGACTCACCTCGAGTGCGCATGTACGAAGAAAGAGAAGCCGAACTCGATCGGCAGGACAGCTTGGACGCCTTAGAGGAGGAGCGTGACGTGGCAAAAGCCCGTTCCGCATTCTATCAACAGCAGGCTCGAAGATATCAAAGCAGAGAAGTACGGGCAAAAAACTACAACGTTGGCGAACTAGTTCTACGCCTGCCGGGCAAGAAAAAGGACAAACTGAAGCCCAAGTGGGAAGGTCCCTTCATAATCGACCAAGTCCTGACTGGCGGAGCGTACCGCGTGCGAGATGCGTCGGACAACCGACTCGAGCCGAACCCATGGAACGCAGCCCGTCTCCGAAGATTCTATGCCTAGCGCCGGACTCTGTGTTCGTCTCCTACCTCTGTCTATTTTTTATATTTTATGTCTTGCATTTCTCTCCTTCCCATAAAAACTCATAAGGAGACGCGCTACCCGCGCTCACTATACCTGGGGGCTTCTTTAAACAGAAGCTTATTTATACGGGCTTCGCGCCCAACACATGTGTCAAACTTCCGCATGTACCTTTTCTTCACCATTATATGCATCGATATGACTTAAGTTTTGGCCAAGCTGGGTTGCCTGGCTCCTGTGCTTACCCCTACGTTCCCAATTATTCGGCTAGGTGGTAAAGGGAGCACCTCTGCGATTGTTACTGCCGGGTCAGCCGGATGTGTACCTCAGACTGGGTGAAGCCGAAAGCTAGTGTTCTTAAGGGAATATTCAGTCGGTGAACTAAAGATGACCCTTTTTACTTATTTATGTGCCCCCAGACGTTTTTTTTTCTGCGTTCACAGTCCGGACATGCACTTTAGGGCATGCCTCCCAGAGAAAGGAACCCCTAACGGAACTATTCTCTCTGGAAGATGTTTCTTACTAACCATGTAATATAACATAACTAGTTGGGCACTTATCTGATAAAGCACTAATGACCCCTACACCTGGTCTCCATGCATACCCCGGTTCTTATATAACCGCTAGGGTATTCGGACACACTCCGGACCATCAGGTCCCGAGGTCGAAGCGAAAAGGTCGGCAACGACAAACGATCTACAATCTGGCTAGAAGGCACTACACATGTCAATTAAAATTACATAGTCACTTTGATTGATTGTATTCATCTTCAATACCATCTAACAGGCTGTCTAATTTACAGTCCTGCTGGGAATACTTTGCGGCCAATTCTACTTCGCCGTATACTAAGCTTACAGGGATCTCCTTCCCATCGGGCCCCACAGGTCCGACCTCAGCCATGTGGTTTGGGTCAGCCTTTGTGTACTGCGTCTTCACCATGGCCCAGGCCTCCCTAGCGCCCTGACGGCAGGCTGATATCTTCCACAACCGGAAGCACCGCCGCGCTCCCTTCAACTTCTCGGCGAGTTCTCCAAGGCCCTCGGGCATGGAAAGGGATGGCCATAAGGCTTGGGCAACGCCTTGCATCACCTGCCGAACTCGCTCGTGCAGTTGCGAGAGCTCGGGAAGAAGGTTACCCATAGAATCGGGCATCTCCTCTGCAGGACGACCTGTTAGCATACCTACAGACATAAATCTGTTAGTCGACTTCCTCGCCGAACTCCTTTTTCACAGCTCGTTCAAGCACTTACTAAATATGCCGCGTCAAAGCCGCCGATTCTCCTTAGCGGAGTCTGACAGCTGGGCTCGAACATCTTTCAGTTCAACACCCAGCTTGGTGTTGGCATCCTGAAGATCATTCTTCTCCCGCCTCACCTTTGTGTAACACCCCGGATGTAACTTGCCATATTTGTACTCCAACTCTTGCCATTTTCGGTAGTGTGATATGATATTCCCTCCGTGGTTGGGTTTCCCGTCTTTTGCATTTTGTCCTTGTCATGCATTTCATACCATGTCATCATGTGCATCGCATTCGCATACGTGTTCGTTTCATGAATCCGAACATTTTCCCCGTTGTCCGTTTTGCAATCCGGCGCTCCTACGTCCTCCGGCGTCCCCTTTTACCTTTTTCTGTGAGCGGGTATTAAACTTTCTCAGAATGGACCGAGGTTTGCCAAGCGGCCTTGGTATAGCACCGGTAGACCGCCTGTCAAGTTTCGGGTCATTCGGAGGTCGTTTGATACTCCAACGGTTAACCGGGTAACCGTGAAAGCCTCTTTTGGGTTGCAGCCCAAAACCCCTTCAAACCAGCCCATTAACCCATCTAAGACACTCCCATGTCCATCGCAGTTCAATCACGATCGCGTGGCCGAAAACCTCACCTCATTTGGAGCTTCCTAGCCTCTCCAACCTATAAATATAGCCCCTCCATTTCCAAATCCCGGGTCCAAATCACCCCTAACCCTAGCCTCTTCCTCCTCCCACCGCCGGACGTGTCCACTCCGCCGCCGGACACGTCCAGCCGCCGCGCCGGACGAATCCGGGCGCGACACGTCACCGTCGCCGCCCTCTCTCTCCTCCAGCCCCGCCGCCAGCCCGCGCGGCCCGGATCGGGCCCGCGGGGCCCATCTCGCCGCCGCCCGGCTCCCGAGCTCCCGCCCGAGCCCGGCCGCCTCCCCGCCGCTCCGCCGCCACTGCGCCGCCGCCGCCGCGCGCCTCGGGCGCCACCCGTCACGCGCGCCGCCCCGCCTCCTCCCCGCCGGCGCCGCACCTCCCCGTCGCGGGCCGCGCCTCCCCGTCGTCCCCGACCGCCTCCTCCGGCCATCTCCTCCCAGAACTCCGGCGAACCACGGTTCACGCGCCAGATCTGGATCGGGACTAGGTTGACCTCGTTTTTCCTCCAAGTCATTTTTTTCTGTCAGCTAATTGTTGCATGTTCATCGCATCATAACTTGCTGCATACCGCTCCGTTTCGTGCATGTAATATGTCAAATTGTTCGTCTCGATGAGTACATCATTTCATCTCATTGCATCATTTTCATTTGAGCTCATCTTGATGCCCGAAATGCTGTTAGAAGAGGGCTATGTGATGTTAGTTTAAGATCTGTTTCAGTAGATGCACTTTTGTTATTTTTGACATGATTGATGTGTGCATCCTATGAATTAGAGTCCTACATGTGTTTTTTAATATGCCATGCTATATTTCCAGGGGTGTATGCCATGTATTTTTGTGATCTCTGTGGTGACTAGCACAAGCATGCAAACTAGGGTACATAATGTTGCTGATGTGTTCATGTTCTTTCAGAGAGATCTATGCCTCTTTTGAGCATGATCAGTAAGGGTGTTTTGTACATATGGATTTGATCTATCCATCCATGCCTTTGTTTGTAATTATGGAGTGCCATAGCTTGAGTCAATCGAGCTCTACTTTTGCTATAAAATGTTCCTGGCAGATTGTTTACATGTTATTCGATTTTGCCAAGCTTGTTGTAGTTGATCCTTGCATGATATGATGTTATTCTTGCCATGTCTAGCTTCTATGCCATGTCTTAATGATGAGTGTATGCTTAGTTTATCATGCAATGCTCTGTAGTGAGTGCATCGAGCTCGTAAACATGCCTACTTGTTATCTGTTTTCGACATGTCCAGTTTTCTGCTAAGTCTGAAAACTGTAACGAAACTTGCTTAATTGACATGGGTGCTATTATATTTTATGGTCCTTTTTCGCTCTTGGTCATTAAGGGACTTTTGTTCTATGCCTTGAGTAGATTCATGCCATGCCTTGTTTTGCTATATTGTCTTCCTGCAGCATGTTGTTTCCTTGCTCTAAACATGTCATCCTGATGTTAATTTCTGGCATGTTAGTATTTTCACTAAGTCTGTGAACCTGTTATGTTTTGCACTTTTGCCATGCTTGTTTGAACCTGTTGTGGTGTGATTTAGCCGTAGCTCAGTGTTCATCTTTTGTCAAGCATCTTGAGTAGATCAGTGCCATATGCTTTTCTGATATGTTTGGGTTCAGTAGCTTAATTTCTTGTTGCATGCTAAGTGGCATCATGCTGTTAATGGCAGAATCTTGTCATTCTTGTTTTGCTTGTAATTTGCAATATGCCTTGTTCATCCTTGTCCTTCCGGGGCACACATATGCATTGCATATCACATCTCGCATATCATGCCATGTTTTGCATCATGTTGATTGCGCATTGCATCGTGGTTGATAGTTGTTCCTTTGCTTGTGTTCTTGTTTTGGGTAGAGCCGGGAGACGAGTACGTGAACGAGGAACCTGTTGAGAACGCTTACGAGGATCAATCTTTCGACAACTCTGAGAACTTTGCAGGCAAGATGACCATACCCTCGAAATCACTTCTATCTTTGCTTGCTAGATGCTCGCTCTTTTGCTATGCCTATGCTGCGATACCTACCACTTGCTATATCATGCCACCCATATTGCCATGTCAACCTCTAACCAACCATGTCCTAGCAAACCGTTGATTGGCTATGTTACCGCTTTGCTCAGCCCCTCTTATAGCGTTGTTAGTTGCAGGTGAAGATGAAGTTTGTTCCTTGTTGGAATATGATTATTTTGGGATATCACAATATCTCTTATTTTAATTAATGCATCTATATACTTGGTAAAGGGTGGAAGGCTCGTCCTTATGCCTGGTGTTTTTCCTTACACGGTTGGGTGATTTATGGGACCCCCTTGATAGTTCGCTTTGAATAAGACTCCTCCAGCAAGGCCCAACTTTGGTTTTACCATTTCCCACCTAAGCCTTTTTCCCCCGGGTTTTCGCGAGCCCGAGGGTCATATTTATTTTAACCCCCCGGGCCAGTTCTCCTTCGATTGCTGGTCCAAACTAGAGCCACTTGCGGTGCCGCCCTGAGGCAACTTGGGGTATCTTCGGTTGCCGTACGTAGTGTTCATCCGGATGTGCCCTGAGACCGAGATATGTGCAGCTCCTATCAGGATTTGTCGGCACAATCGGGAGGCTTTGCTGGTTTTGTTTTATTACTGTCGAAATGTCTTGTAGTCCGGGATTCCGAGACTGATCGGGTCTTCCCGGTAGAAGGAATATCCTTCGTTGACCGTGAGAGCTTATAATGGGCTAAGGTGGGACACCCCTGCAGGGTATTATCTTTCGAAAGCCATGCCTGCGGTTATGAGGCAGATGGGAATTTGTTAATGTCCGGTTGTAGAAAACCCAAAGTTGATCTCAATTAAAACACATCAACCGCGTGTGTAACCGTGATGGTCTCGTCTCGGCGGAGTCCGGGAAGTGAACACGGTGTTGGAGTTATGTTTGACATAGGTTGTTCTAGGATCACTTCTTGATCACTTCTAGCTTCACGACCGTGCTTTGCTTCTCTTCTCGCTCTCTTTTGCGTTGTTAGCCACCATATATGCTAGTCGCTTGCCGCAGCTCCACCTCACAACCCTATCCTACCTTTAAGCTTAAATAGTCTTGATCTCGCGGGTGTGAGATTGCTGAGTCCCCGTGACTCACAGATTCTACCAAAACAGTTGCAGGTGCCGACGATGCCAGTGCAGATGATTCAACCGAGCTCAAGTGGGAGTTCGACAAGGAACGTGGTCGTTACTATGTGTCTTTTCCTGATGATCAGTAGTGGAGCCCAGTTGGGACGATCGGGGATCTGTGTAGCATTTGGGGTAGTCTTCTTTCATTTTGGTTCCGTAGTCGTACCTTGAGTGTAATCTGGATGATGAATGTTTATTTATGTATTGTATGAAGTGGTGACTGTAAGCCAACTATGTATCTCTTTCCCTTATGTATTACATGGGTTGTGTGAAGATTACCTCACTTGCGACATTGCTTTCAATGCGGTTATGCCTCTAAGTCGTGCTTCGACACGTGGGAGATATAGCCGCATCAAGGGCGTTACAAGTTGGTAATCAGAGCCTTCCCCGACCTTAGGAGCCCCCACTGATTGATCGTTTTTAGCGGCCGAGTTGTGTCTAGAAAAATGTTTTGAGTCATTTAGGAATTATGTATCGAAGAGTTTAGGAATTCTTTTACTTCCCAGTCTCCTCATCGCTCTGGTAAGGCATCCTGACGTAGAGTTTTGACTCTTCTCTTCTCAAATTTCACAAAAAAAAATTTAGGATCACGCGGGTATCTTAGAATCGTTCTGATGGTTTTATGATGACAACATTGTCTTGGTGCCTCCTGTCAGCAGGGGTTTAGTGGAGGTGTCCCAGGGAGTTGAGCTCCGAGGTGTTGTCGTCATAATTTTATCGTTGCAGTTCCGGAATACCTGAGTTTAGTACGCCGACATCGAAAATCTCTTTTGTACAGTTGTTGGTGAGATAACCCTGATAGCCCAGTACTGAGGCGAGTGCGGGAGTATTGCCATAACTCGTATAACGGATGTTTTTCGAAGGTTGAGGTAGACGATTTCCGAAGGTTTCTTGGTTATGTGTTGAAGGATGGATATAGCTGGATCTAGGTATTGTTAGTTTGGGTGATATATTTTGTGTCCCCTGTATCCCCAACACCTGATTGCATAACCAGAAAGTTTCGGGAGTTTATAAGTGGGAATTCAAGTATCTCGTAGGATATCTTTCCAACAGACACTTGATACGATATGGGATCTATCATATGTTTGTTCCGGCTTATTCTGCAAGCCAATCCTTTGTTTTGTTTTCAGTTGTGATATTCGAGTTGTTTCGAGGCAGATGGTGATTTCCATATCTTTATCTAAGTGGCTTATCCGCTTATGAAAGTGTGATGCTTTACTTTGGAATTCATTCGTTCATTCTTG